>CM064486.1:15868301-15961628 GCA_032716605.1 Paralithodes platypus | reverse complement strand
AATAACCCATCGCACAGCAAGTTGCCCGAGAACATCGACCCCCCCCACGCGCCCATCATGCGAAACAGCCCCCCCCCCCACCCCCCTATCAATAAACTCGCATCGCACAAGTTGCCTGAGAACAGCCCCTCTGGTTAGCCCCCCACACCCTATCAATAAACCCATCGGCACAAGCAAGGTGCCCGAAAGCAACGGCCCTCTGCATAGCACCCCCCCCCCATATAAATAAACCCAGCGCACAGGCAAGTTGCCAAAGAACAGCCCCTCTGCGTAGCCCCCCCCCCCACCCCATATCAATGAAGCCATCGCACAGCAAGTGGCCCTAGAACAGGCCTCTGCGTAGGGCCCCCCACCCCCTATCAATAAAACACATCGCACAAAGTGCCCGACAACAGCCCCCTGCGTAGCCCCCCCCCCCTATCAATAAACCCATCGCACAAGTTGCCTGGAAACCGACTTGCGTCGTAGATCCCCCCCCCACCCCTATCAATAAAACCCATCGCCCCAGTTGCCCGAGAAACAGCACCCTGGAGTAGCTCCCACCCCCCCCTATCAATAAAACCCATCGCACAATTTGCCCGAGAACAGCCCTCTGCGTAGCCCCCCCATCAATAAACCCATCGCACAAGTTGCCCGAGAACAGCCCTCTGCGTACCCCCCCCCCTATCAATAGATACCCATCGCACAAGTTGCTGAGAACAGCCCTCTGCGTTAAGCCCCACCCCCCTGCAATAAAACCCATCGCCACAGCAAGTTGCCCGAGAACAGCCCTCTGCATCGCCCCCCCCCCCCCTATCAATAACACCCATCGCACAGGCAAGTTGCCCGAGAACAGCCCTCTGCGTTGACCCCCCCCCCTATCAATAAACCACGCACACAGCAAGTTGCCCGAGAACAGCCCTCTGCGTAGCCCACCCCCACCCCCCTCTATCAATAAACCCATCGCACAACAGAAAGTTGCCCCCAGAGAACAGCCTTCTGCGGAGGCCCCCCTCCCAAATTCAATTATACCCATCGACACAGCAAGTTGCCCGAGAAACAGCCCTCTGCACAGCCCCACCACCCCCCCCCCCCCCCCAGCCCTCATCCCTAGTAATACTAAATAATACTATATCAATATTACCCATATAAACCCATCGCATCATGTTCCCTATGAAACAAGCCGTACTGCGCACAGCCCCCCCCCCCCCATTTCAATATACCTCACCACAGGCAGTGTTGTGACGTCCTAGACAAGCCCTTGCGCAAGCCCACCCTATCAATATAGGCCAGTACCCATATAACCCCTCCGCATATGGCCTATGTTGCCCGAGAACGCCTTTGCGTAGCCCCCCCCCCCCCCCATCAATTTGCTCTGCTCTCTGTGGGTTCAAGGGTTGGCTAGTCTGTCGAAAAATACCCAGTTCACAAAGTCATGTAATGCTACCAGAACAGCACTACCTTTCTTGCGCAGCCAGACCCATAATCCCCCCAGCCCTCAGCCCCGAGGTAATACTAAATCATCACTAATCAGTAGCCAGTAACTTTTTTCGGGGGTCTGAAATTCATACGCTATGGCCTATGGTAGACAGGTGGGGTTCATCCTACTCGCGCCATAATTTGCTCTGCTCTCTGTGGGTTCGGGCAAGGATTACAAGTCTGTCAAAATATACGAGTAAATCTCATATAATTCTATGGGAGGAGCACTGCCCTACTCTTGCACAGTCAGCCTGGCAATTATCGCCTCGGGCAGTATTGGTGACGTCAGACAAAACTTTCAATCTTCAACCAATCAGAAGCCAGTAACTTTTGTCGGGGGGGTCTGAAATTCATACGCATATGGCCTATGGTAGACAGGTGGGGTTCATCCTACTCGACTAGCCCAATAATTTGCTCTGCTCTCATGTTGGGTTCGGTCCAGGGTTGGCTAGTGGCCTGGGGTCGAAAAATACGAGTTCGTGGAAAGTCATATAATTCTACGGGAGGAGCACTACCTTTCCTTGCACAACCAGGACACATAATCGCCTCGGGCAGTTGACGATGACGTCAGACCCAAAACTTTCAATCTTCAACCAATCAGAAGCCAGTAACTTTTTTCGGGGGTCTGAAATTCATACCGGCTATGGCCTAGTGGTAGACAGGGGTTGGGGTTCATCCTACTCGCGCCATACTGTGCTGTGCTCTCTGTGGGTTAGGTCAAAGGGTTGGCTAGTCTGTCGAAAAAATTACGAGTTCGGAAAGTCTATAATTCTACGGGAGGAGCACTACCTTTCTTGCACAACCAGACACATATCGCCTCGGGCAGTACGATGACGTCAGACCAAACCTTTCAATCTTCAGCCAATCTAGAAGCCAGACCAAGTGTTCCATCCTACTCGCGCCCAAATAACGTGCTCATGCTCTCGGGGGGGGGGGGGGGGGGGGGGGGGGGGTGGGGGGGGGGGCGGTCACGGGGGGGGATAGTTTGTCGAGAATATTAGTTCGTAAGGGGTAACTAATGTGTTCGTAATAACATAGCCCTATGGAGGTATATTGGTGGTAATTAACCTTTAATTATACGGATAGAAAGGTAAATCACTGTTAATATAGCCGATGATTCTATACACCTTATAAATTTGGACGCCATCTTGTTTCCAACTCGCCACCATCTTGTAAACCTTTTCAGTATTTTTGTTTTGTTTTTGAACGCTTTATTCCTAAGTTGTTCTGGCTAACATTATACGATTTTACGCAGCTTCGTAAGGGCCTCTAAGAATCAAAAGGTTATGAAGAAGGGCTATTAAGATCTTTGGGTATGTAATATCAGTAATATATAACTAATGAATCAAATTGTGTTTCAGATTCGTGTGTTTTGAAGCCGAGCCTGTGTTCATGGATAGGGTCTCTAGATTAACAGAGTACGTAATCGTAGAAGTTCCGGCCGCCATCTTGATTACCTACTCACTTCCTGCCAAGCACTCTTTTCAGTCAGGATACATTGATGGATAGGAATAGAAAAATAAGTATCAATGTTAATAGAAAAAACATCATATGCTCAATAATGAAGCTTATAAATAATGGCGAGGTATATTCTACAGCGTGAGTTGGAGTCAAGATGGTGGTCGAATGTCAAGTTGTGGACTATGTTAATATATGGTACCCTAGTTTTGGTGGGCGGGGCAAGGCGAAAGGGTAATTATGCAACTGTAATTTAATTATACAAGGCACAGTGTTTAATAAGGCCATTAACAACATCACTAATATGCTTTTGATATACAATAGTTAATTGCTAAATAGGTCAATTAGGCAATAGTTTGAAATGGGATTGATAATTACTGGTTTTTATTGTATAATTGGCAACTCTTCTACATAGCAACTATGAAGAACATGATGAGGGTAGTCTGCCTGTAGTAAATGGAAATAGTCTACGGAAAATGCACTCATATTTTCACGTTTTACTATTACTACTCAAAGTTATCATTTATTTTGACCTAGAGTATGGATTATTATTATTATTATTATTATTATTATTATTATCATCATTTTATTTACGGGCATACACTAGATGATTTTATTCGGCTTCGGGAAACACCCGCTTAAGTTCTACAGGACCTTCCTAAGCTGAATAATATTGCCCAATGAAAGCCAAAATGTAATACAAATAATGGGGTTTCTATTCTTAACCCTTTTTAGTTTAGGCGACGTCTTTTGTTATCATAGTTACATTTAGAGGATTTTATTAAGCTTAGGAAGGACCTGTGAGAGTTAACCCTTGCTGTACCGATGACGTTTTTTTTTTTAAATATGATGTCGGCTACAGTTAGACGATTTTATGAAGCTTAGGAAGGATCTGGGGTGGTTAAAAGGGTTAATTGAGATCATGTGTAACGTTTTAATTGAGGTCCTTCCTAAGCTGAACAAAATCGTCTAATTAGGTGCTTTGTTTATATATTTAGTTAATTTATTTGATGTAGCTTTGTAGGCCTATATATCCATTATTAATTTTAGCTTAATTAAAAACAATTGTCATATATTTTATTACATTCGTGTATGATGTATTTATGCATATGAATAAAGATGACTTTATACAAACCTATTTCCCTAACCTTAACCATTCAGTAGTGTAGACACAGGCAACTAGTGCTTGGTAATATATTAAAGGGCAAGAAGGGTTTTTTCTTAAATCCCTTCTTCCTCATGTTTAGCCCCATCAATTTTGAGATTACAAAACGTTCGCCCCATTAGTTTGGCGATTTTAAGACCTTTCGCCCCATTCATTTGCCAATATTAAGACCTTTCGTGCCATTTAGGTGTCTATTTTTCTTGGCGAGCGATAGCTAGTCTATAATTTATGAGGGTTTCGGATGGTAGCTTACATTTCCCTACCGAAAAACGTAAAGAATAGCATACTCTTTCAACTATGGGGGAGGCACTCGCTATAGGTAGTTCTGCCTTTTGTCTCCCTCAATAACATAGAAGAAAAAAAATACCAAGGATATGTAAACAATAAAAGTATAATTTTGTCAATATATTTAATTTATGGTTAGTGTACATTCAAACTGAGAACAGTTTGTTTAATATGGTATACCTATACATAGAAATTAATAAGCTAGTGTCTCCAAAATGGCGACCGGATGAGAAGTTGTCCGATTTCTCCCGTCAACGAAGAGGGGGGGGGGGGGGGGGGGGGGGATGAGAAGGGGGGTTGAGGGGGTGGGGGGGATGGATGTCTCTCCTTGTAACTCGATACAAGGACTGAGTAGAGGCAGGTTCTAGAGCCCAAGGGAGGCAGGTTAGACGATTTTATGAGGCTTAGGAAGGCTATGTGGCAGCTAAAAGGATTAAGTGACATATTTCGTAGCCTTTGAATAGATAGACGTCCTTCCTCAGCTGAATAGAATCGTCTAATAGTTTCCAGAATATTATGAAAAGGCCCTCTATAATCGCATACATCAAATTAAGCTATGGTAGTATACAGGTAGCCCATAAGAAACTCCTATTCACACCTCTATTGAATTATAACGTCTCTACAATAGCATACATTATAGGGCGATTCCTTCGTGGCCATCCCCTCGGGGATCTAGGCGTTCATGGGGGGATCGAGGGCTCTAATGCGTGGCATTTTTTTTTTATTTTTTTTTTAG
Source organism: Paralithodes platypus (assembly GCA_032716605.1). NCBI lineage: Eukaryota > Metazoa > Arthropoda > Malacostraca > Decapoda > Lithodidae > Paralithodes > Paralithodes platypus. Next base: position 15,956,526 of record CM064486.1, on the reverse strand, counting down.
GACACGAGAGCATTGATAAGCTGCATACAAATCTCGGGTACGTAAGTCCACTAAGTCTTGGCATAGGAACTCTCTCTCTCTTTCTCTCTCTCTAGCCGCATGTGAAGGAAATATGACGACCATTAAATATTCACAAAATATGTATGTTAGAATTGTCATACTTATACCAAAAGATAGAGGATAAAAATACGCATAATTTATATTAAGTACATTTTATTCAGAAATGTATAGTTAGGGAGATATTGACGATTTTGTGAGTGAAATTCTCGATCTTCTGTCACCCAATAGTTGCCATCAACCACCAGCAATACAACCGAAGTTATATAAACTCGTAATTTTCGCCTGATTCGTTCATTTTGTTCCCGGTCGTCCAGCTTTAAGGAGGTAAGTCTCGTGTGCTCCCATTTTCCCCCATTGTTTCCCCTGAAAATACAAGAAATTAAGGTGTAATAGCTAAATAACGTGATCTATTTACCGCCAAACCCGAATTTGTGGACAAGAGCTTGTTGATTTCCCATAATACTAAATACGTTTGCATTAAATAAGGCCAGATATGTGACTGAAAAAGCCGGCAGGTTTGACGAACTTTCTGGAAGCCGGCACTTGATCGTTCGCTCAGTTCTACCTCCTTAACCCTTCCAATAAAACCATGTCTCAATATTATGGCGATCACTAGTAGATATTATTCATTAAGGAAGAAATTGGGATCCAGATTATAAATTTATGGCATAAACTTAGGCTATATTTTCTAAACTGAATTGGGCTAAGTATTTTTTAACCTGAATAGAATTTATATATTTATTAATTACCTATTAACCCACAAGTAATAGATGCCTTAATGATAACGTGGATGATTTGGTTAGAATAATGTAATTGGATTTTGAAAACTAGGCAAACTAGCGCATCGAAGCAGTCTGACTGGACGCCTCGTGGTTATTGATCATTAAGGGAAGAGGGTAGTTTTTATGGAACCCCTTCTCCCTCATGTTTAGCCCCATTGCTTTTGAGATACGTTCGCCCCATTAGTTTGGAAATTTGAACTTGCTTTTTTTTCAACATTAAGACTTTTCGTGCTATTTAGGTGTCAATTTCTTTCCTGGCGAGCGAGAGCGAGCCTGCAATTTAGGAAGAATCGGCCTTCGGCCTGGACATTTTTATACCGAAAAATGTACAAATATATCTTGGAAGGGGGTATAGGGAGTGTACGTTTAAGCTTGGAGGTCTAGCGAGGAAAATAAAACAAATGAATATAATTATAAATTAATAGACCAACAAAATGGCCACCGTCCCCTTAACCCTTTGAACATTAGGACTCATTTTATCACCTGGCAATCATTAGACGATTTTATAAAGCTTAGTCATTTTAACTTTTATTCTGGCTACTGTTTGACGATTTTATTCAGTTTAAAAAGGGCCTCCAGCAATTAACAGGCTTCCAATTATCTCGTTTAACGCTTTTTACTACCACATATCCTTCTGAAGGGGGGATGGTTCACTTTTTGGGCAATTTGTTCATGTATTCATTATTTTTCTAGTTTCCTCCCTAGACCCCCATCAAATTAAAAAAAAAAAAATCCATTAGATCCCCCTTCTAAATTATTTTTTAAATTTTTCGGTAGAAAAATTTCCCGGCTGAAGGCCGGTTCTTCCAACATTACAGGCTCTCTATCGTTCGCCAGTGAAAAAATAGGGTAATACTGATTTTTAGCACCAACAGTTACCTCGTATATCTTTGTATGCCCATTAGATCCGGTAGAGCATATACATCATTGATATATATGCCATTAAGAGCAGAAATGTATTATAAGGGAGATATATAAGAAAACAAGATAAATATTTACCTATGGTCCCGTTAAAATATCCTCAAGTAACCTATCAAAAACTGTTCAGGGGACTGGTTAGAACTTGTAGGATGTTTAATTGAAGTGCGGAAATCAGTATTTACTTCGAGATAAGTCTTAAAATGCGCTATGGGTCACCCAGGGTCCCTGCCCTCTCTTTCCCAGGTAATGTTATATTATATTACGGTTAGGTCAGGTTAGGTTAATCTAATTTCACACAACTAAAATTACTGACTAAAATCGCTGTTGGTGCTAAAAGTCAGGTTTACCGGAAAAAGGGTTACGTGAGGATAGTTCGAAACCTGTTAGTTGCTGGAGGCACTTTTAAAACTGCATAAAATCGTCTAATGGAAGCCAGAATGTTTTAAAGACGTCGCCGATACAGACATGGTTATGGACTACTTCTTGTTAGTGCATTTAGCTCTCTCGATCAACCTGATTAGTATATTTTGAAAGATAGATTATTTTTAGGCTTTAAAGTTTATTTTCGACACTTATATCTGAAGGTAGGCCTACTATTCTTATGCATCAATTTAACCCGATTGGTAAAATAAGGAGTTTCACCCCATTAGTATGGCGATAATAAGACGCTTCACTCCATTCAGATGTCTATTCTAGTCTGCGCGAGCGATAGCAAGCATGTAACTTTGAAGAAATCGGCCGTCGGCCGGGATATTTTCCTAGTAAAATATACAAATTTAGCTTTGAGGAGTGTCTGGGTGGGCAGTTAGTTAACAGGACGTCGCCGGTACAGATGGGGTTAAGGGGGATTGGTTCACTTTTTGGGCGATTTTTGCATGTATTCATTATTTTTCTTGTTTCCTCCCTAGACCTCCATCAAATTAAAAAAAAAAAACATCCATTAGATCTAGATTAATTTGTACATTTTTCGGTAGAAAAATGTCCCGGCCGAAGGCCGATTCTTAAAACATTATAGGCTCACTATCGTTCGCCAGGGAAAAAAATAAACTAAATAGCACGAAAGGTCTAAATATTGACTAATAAATGAGGCTAAAGGTCTTAAAATCGACTAACTAATGGGGCAAACATCTTAACATCTGAAAACTAATGGGGCTAAACATGAGGGAGAAAGTGATCCAGAAAACCGGCCCACGCCCCCTTAAAACAGACTATGGATTACTTCTTGCTGGTGCATTTAGCTCTCTTAATCTATCTATTTATTTATGCATGGCTTCGACGTTTTCAGAGTTTCAAAATGGTGTTATAATAGACCTATATGGAAGTACTATGCATCTAATTCATATATTTAACATATTTCGCTACCAAATCTTCGTAATGGATGTTTAAGGGGATATTTTTAGTTTGTTACCTAGAAGTCCAAGCTCTAAACCCCCCCCCCCCCCCCCCCCAAGATCTTCCTTAAAGATGAATTTGTATATTTTTCGATAGAAAAATGTCCCGGCTGAAGGCAGAGTCCTCTTGTATTACAGGCTCGCTATCGCTCGCCAGGAAAAAATACACATAAATGGCACGAAAGATCTGTATATTGATATATAAATGGGACGAAGGCCATACAATCGCCAAACTAATGAGCCGAACATAAAATCTGCGAACTGATGGGGCTAAACAAGAGGGAGAAGGGGGGCCAGAAAAGCTAACCATCCCCCCGGGGGTTAAGGTTGTCACACGAGCGTATTAACAAGCTATTTTCGGTGAGCATAAATTGTATTAGTTGTGATTTTTTTTTTTTTTTTTTCCCCCCCCCCCCTATAGAGGCTCTCGCAGTTAGAGTCGGATATTAGATCAGCTACTTTGAATTATACGTAACCATACAAATACAATATACATTTTGAAACTGCCACAGTACAAATTGCCTGTAATTATGGACTGAAAATCGCTTGTGATACCACCTTAACCCTTTCCATCTTGACGCATTTATTAGATTATTCTGGCTATCATTAGACGATTGTATTCAGCTTAGGAAGGAATTTTTTGAAATTTTACCCTTGATACCTAGAGATCCTTCCTAAACTAGATAAAAGTTTACTGATAGCCATATAACAATAATTGCAATTGTAATAGTTTGTAAGTGCTTGGTAATAATTATCATAAAATTCATATCACCACCCCACCAATTAACTTACAAACAAACCTAATTAGTGAAATCATTGAATCTAATGAATACATGTGGTACTCAAAGGATTCGAACCTAGGATACTCACACCAAAATTCCACGCACTAACCATTACTACTAAAAATAATACAAACAATATTAATGTGATTTTTTTCTTTCTTTGCAGATGGAGTTATTGGCCATCGAACCCTGACAACCAGACCACTACCTCAACCAGTCTACCACCATCAAGACCACATTTAGCTAGCTTATAAAGTGTTTTGCAGTGTAAATTAACTTTCCCTTGTCACCACCTAAACCACCTCCCTTCTACTAAAATCTGAATTAAACATTAGATCGGCGTCCATTTTAAGGTAAGATAATAATTTCTAATCAATGTCAGTGTAAATTGTATAATTATGAATGCTATATTTGCAATAAATATAATAAATGCTATATAATCTACATTTATCTTATGAAATATATATATTTACGTGTAATATAATTAATCCATGTACAATAGTTTTATCCTATCGTCGTTGGCTTAGCATTTAGAAGTTTCTGGTAGGGATGCTGGGAGAGGGGGAGTGGGTGGGGGGGGGGGGGGGGTTAGAGGGAGTAGATATAGTTAGTTCAAGGGGTAGGGATAGGTAAGAGTCTGTTATAGGTTAGTATTGGTTAGGTGTTGCTCTATTCGGTTGGCTGTCGGTTAGAGGCTTAGTTAGTTTGGGTAGGAGGTTAGTTAGATTTAGTTATATAGTTAAGGTAAAGAGTTAGTTTGTTTAGGTTTGGTTTGTCGTTTTGGTCTTGTTGGTTGAAATCCGGCCGGTGAAATCTTGGTTGTTGGTTGGATAGGTTTCAGACAATGTGGCTTCCTGTGGAACTGATGTGGCGGCCTGTGGTGCGTGGGGCTGCTTGTGGTGCGGCCTGTGGTGCGTGGGGAGGCTTGTGGCGCTCCTGAAGACTTTAATCCTTCTCTTTTATCTACAGGGATGAGATGGAAGGCCTGCCGAAGGAGATATTAGAGGTATGATCGAACTATTAAACTAACTATAAATTCTTCCCAACAGGTTAGAGATGGGACGAATGCCAGGAATCCCGCCCACTTTGGCTATGGATGAGAGGAATTCCGCCCACCTCTGCTATAGAAGAGGAATCACGCCCACCTCGGCTATAGAAGAGCGGAATCACGACCAACTTGGCTGCAGCAGCAGCAATGTACAGTTGCCACTTTAATTTGTATCAACTCTTGATTTTATGTATGGAAGGGAAACTTTTATTAGATGCGTATTTTCTTATGAAGTAGTTAATATTATCTATTGTCGGTTTTATACAGTTAATTAATATTTTCAAGTGTCTGGTTTAAATGCTTAATTGTTGGTTTTAAGTAGTAAAGTAATTCTAAATTGTTGTTTTTAAGTAGTAAATTCATGCTTAATTGTAGGTTTTAAGTAATGTTCAATTGTCGGTTTTTTGTTATTTGTTCTTAAATGTTAATTGTCAGTTAAGTAATGCCTGTTGTCGATTTTAAGTAATATTCAATTGTCGGTTTCTAATGTTAAATTCTCGGTTTGAAGTAATGTTAAATTTGTAGTTTTAAGTAATGTTAAATTGGCAGTTTTAAGTAATATTAAATTGGCGGTTTTAAGTAATATTAAATTGTCGGTTTAAAGTAATTTTGGTTGTCAGTTTTAATCAATTGTTGGTTTTAACTAAAGTTAAATTGTTAAAAGTAATGTTTAATTGAAGGTTTAAAGTAGTAAATTAATTATAATTTATCAGTTTTAAGTAAGTTTAAATAGTCGGGCTTGTGTAAAGTTAAAGTATCGGTTTTATATCAAATTATGCTAGTAAGTCCATTCCATACATATAATCAGAGTTGGTACAAATTGTCCGTGGTGAACTGTACACCAGCCGTCACTGCTCAGTGTACAGGTCAGTATTCTCTATTATTGTATCTTGTAATATATGTACAGTCAAAATATATAGTTCACACAACCTTCATCACAAACTGAATTATTTCCCATCACTTCCCTGTCTCGAGTCAGCCACCCCAAGCTATGGGGTATGTGCCTGTGCATATATTGTACATACATAAAACATTTCCTTGGACGAATTGACCATTTGAGAGTTTCGTTCTATAAGGAAGTTGGAGCTGTAGACATCGACATTTAGCAGAATTACCAGCTAAAATACGATTGCAGTACATGAATAAAAACAAACTCCAATTAGACATGCTTTGCATCCATCAGAAACTTACATTATTATTTAATTTCTCAATAATATCGATGTTTATGGCTCCAACTTCCTTATAGACCAAAACACACAAGTGGTCAATTGGGTTTTTAACAGCCTGTGAAAAGTACAATTTGTTATATTTCCTACAAATTGTAAGTTAATATCCCTAAATGGATATCACACTATCAACATTTTGTGAAATGTTGATGGTGACTTAAGCAGACGCTACTACATAAGAACATAAGAAAATGGAAGTCTGCAGAAAGCCGATTGGCCTAAGCAAGGCAGATCCCTGTCCCACACAACCCCAATTACAAAGCCCAATTATAGGCTCAACACTCTAATACCCTGAGGATCATCTTACCAAACCGGTTCGAGATTAATGCAGGATTACGGGGGTCTGCAGAGCGCTGATTGGCCCAACCCGGCTGATCCCCCTTCACACCCAACCCTTCTCGTCCATATGCTTATCCAATTTTTTCTTAAAGCTCCCTATTGTTCTTGATCCCACTATATCACTTGGTAGCCTATTCCACCCATCTACAACTCTGTTACCAAACCAATATTTGCCTATATCTTTTCTGAAACGAAATTTATCTAATTTGAAACCATTGGTACGAGTTCTTTCGCTATCACTGAGCTTAGTACATTTGTCATGTCCCCTTTGTTAATCCCACTAACCACTTGAACACCTCTATCATATCCCTCTAACTCTGCGTCTCTCTAACGAATGTAAACCTAATTCTTCAACCTTTCTTCATACGGAAAATTTCTAATATTATGGATAATTTTTGTCATTCTACGCTGAATTCTCTCCAATGAATCTATGTCCATTCTGTAATAAGGACACCAAAATTGGACAGCATAATCCATATGGGGTCTCACTAATGACAAGTAAAGTTTTAAGATAACATCAGCAGTTCTGTTACTCACACTCCTAGAGATGAACCCGAGAATCCTGTTTGCCTTATTACGAACGCTTATACACTGTTTTCTAGGCTTCAAATCATTGCTAACAAACACACCTAGATCTTTCTCGCAGTCTGAATTTTCTAATTCTACAACGACGTGAAACTATTATTTATCAATGATTAATATATATCAATGAAAACTTCTTAACGTTTTACCTTCTAATCAAAATAGTCTGCAACATATATATTTTGACTATACCTTTACCCCGTTGTTTGAAAATTTGCAACGAATAATGTTGATATAACTGATATTACAATGAATTCTTAATGATTAGGACAAATAATAGGATCTTGAATGGGAGGCACAATTAGGCGTGATAAAGTACATATGAATATAATAACTTAGCCTTAAATTATCACAAACTATGCAATAATAATTTCTAAGTACCAAATTTTGCACCACTAACCTTCCTTATTGTTTGCAGGAGAGGAGAGGCAGACGTTCGCAGGAGTGAAGATAGAAGAGGGAAGAGGAAAGAAGAAAGTAGAGATAAATGATAAGAAAGAAGAGGAAAGAGAAGAGAAGAAAAGCTAGAAGAGGAGAGGAAAGAGGGAAGACCAACCCCAGAAAGAAAACAAAAACCTTGGCGCCTCAACACCCTCCCCACCAAACTAGGGTAAGAAAACATATTATTATAAGGTTAAGTTAAGGGTTCATTTTTATGTATATTTAGTTTCATCCCCAGACCCTTATCAAGCTTTAACCAATAACCCCAAAACCCCCCATAGAGATACATTTTTGCATTTTTCGTTAGAAAAATGGTCCCAACTAAAAGCTAGTTTCTTTTAAATTGCAATGGGGTAAAAGTCTTAAAAAACTCTAAAGTAATGGAGCTAAGCATTAGGAAGAAGGGGGTCCAGAGAAGGCATTAAATCCCCACCTCCAACCCTCAATCATAATTAAACTAAATATCGTAACTCACAAGACGTCGGATCAGATAGTGTTAATGCTTGTTAAAAGATAAGACTTCAGATTTTTTGTTATACTGTATATTATCAACAATAGACTTGGTATAATGAGATAATTATAATGTATATATTTTAAGTTAGTTGGTTATTTGGGTGAATAATTGATCATAGGAAACTATGTTAACACTCCATTGATAACGCTAAAGGGAATTTATATTTCCCTTAGTTTGCTCCCTAGATCTCAAAGCTTATAAAGATACACTCAAGATGAATGTGTAAATTGCTCGGTAGAAAACTGTCAAATTACAGGCTCGCTATCGCTCGCTCGGAAAAAATACATCTAAATGGCACGAAACTTCTCAATTAAGAAAATATATGGGTAAAACAAAAAAAAGTCTTATAAATGCCAAAACTAATGGGGGCAAATGTCTCAACATTTCAAAACTAATAAGGCTTAACATGAGGAAGAGGGATGTCTATAAAAGAACACAATTCCCCTTAATGACGTTATACAGATCCCTGTTACCGTACTACTACTGACCTAATGTTTCAGATGTATATAGCGACCTAGAATGACGTGGCATCTGGTACTCCGGTCCGATCTCAAAATAAAGAACTTGACAACAGAGGCAGCCCTTGACAGGGCCGCCTGGAAAGCCGCCAGACTGTAACCACATAATCTGTGGACAAAACGGTCTTTAAACTTGTATGTATAGAGATTAATGTTGGTAATACTGATCTAATGTTTCAGATGTATATATAGATCAATGTTGGTAATCCTGACCCTAATGTTTCAGATGTATGGTAGCCAGGGTGGGTGGGGAACAAGAGATGGATGACCAAACACCTCTCCATCACACCTTTACAGTACATAAAGGTGTGTCGTTTACATGTAGAACTATGTCTATTATGATAGTCTATGCTGTGGAATATTTTGAAGTTTGTTCTATAAGGTCCGTTTTAATTGTTTAAAACATAAATTTGAGCTAGAAGATCGCTATGGATATTAAATTAATGTCTGGTGGTTACTACTTAAAATATTAATCTCATTGAGTGGTCGACAATCACCCATAATCCTAAATGGAAGTTAAAATAATGTTCTACCATAGTTCTCAAGATGGGGTTTGGTGACATTCAGTTGGAGTTATTATCATGGCATATAAGCGATTTTGAAATGTCAATCAGTTAATTTTGAAGCTAGTTTGTATAACTTAAATTTGTCAGAAGTTTGGTCTGGCTAAACATATTTACAGCAAAAATATCAAACTAAACTTAAATGACAAATTAGGTGAAATAGACCAGTACAGTAATGCTTAAGAAACTTAAAAATATCACCTAGACTATCATGAGTGGTGGACAGTGGTCTAGGCTAAATTTAAGTTATTTATATATATTTATTAATTTATTCGCTTTATTTTACCCAGTTCAAGGCAATTCGTACATATGGCAACATTTTAGGTTTATATAGGACATCGTACAACAGCTCTTTGCTAATCCGAAATCTATGACCTGGGTGTAAACAGCTTGGTTCACTATAGGTAGACAGAGATTTGCCCTTTAAGTACAATTGTGAGTTTAGCGAGCAAAATTAAAACTATAATTACAACGAACCGTATTTAAGTATTGTCAGTATTCAATTAAGGATCGCAAATTCAGTCGAGACACTGATTAAAGAGCTTATGATTCTGTAAGATTAATAGTGAATGAAGATAGCAAACTTTAATCTTGAACAGTTATATAATGTGAACGCTATTGAAGCAGCTGATGTGGAGAATTGTCACTTATGGCAATGGAAAAAGCCTATTTTATCATTCGTAAAATCACCAATCCACAAATTAACTTTCAAATAAACCTAATTAATGAAATATACTACATAAATAATTAACAAATATTCAAAACTGGTGGTTGCAACATTAGGAAAGTAAATTTGGGATAAACATTAGCGTCAATTGTGATTAAGAATAGATATGAATCCTAAATAATTTGAAGATTTCTTTATCAATGCTACAACCAACTAATTTTACTCAGCTTCGGGAGGACCACTAGGAATGAGAGGGGCCAAGAATATGTAAATTAATCCTAGAACTCTAACAGGCCTTTCCTAAGTTGAAAAATAGTCTCTAGGTAAAACAAAAAATAATAATAATAATAATAATAATTTGGCGTAATATATTGTGAATAATTAAAAGCTTAAATATGATCAGGTCAACAAATGCCTGTTATTCTGGCTATCACTAGACGATGTGGACCAGTTAAGGACCACCAGGAATCCATGGGGTAGGCTACATAGTAAATCTACCCTTAGAATCCAACTAGTCTTTCCTAATCTGAATAAAATTGTCAACGGTTAGCCAGAATATAATTTGTAATCTTATAAATTAAAATTTAAAACTTGCAAACTAAAGAAACCAAAACTGGGACGAAGACAATATAAAGTCAAAATAATTAATCAAAATTATTAGAATGCTTCACTAAATCATTTATACTGCCTGATCTCACTAGACTGGGAATCCTAGTTAAAAAATAATCTCCACAAACCCTCTTAACTCGACGGTCCTTCCTGAGTTGAATAAGTTAGTCTGAAAGTAGCTATGGTGAGTCAGAAATGTGTAATTTAAAAAAAAGGGTTAAGGGATAGGGTATTGACATAAAATAAAGATCACGAAATAGGGTGAAATAATAATAATAATAATAATAATAATAATAATAATAACTAATAAAATAAAATAAATATGAAAAATAACTCAAAATAATACAAATAATAATGAAATTCCACATCGGATTCACTAGCGCTCGCATTACATAACAATTCAAAGATCCTGAGAAGTTATTTCTGAACAAAGTAACCTTGAGGAATATTAATTAATTTTGCCTTGGCCATCCCTTAGTGAGAGTTTCCCAGAAGTGTTCGGTACACTCGAATACCATAGTCTCTAGCTCACTAATACAATTTCCTGGACTTCACCTATTTCTAGCTATGGAAGCATATCTCTGGAAACGATTTTATGAATAGAATTGTCTAGAAATCAACTACAACACTGTATATGCTATTTATTGAAAAGCAAGTTCTATCCAAAAATTAATCCAGAGAAATATAATTGCATACAGAAAAACATAGGGGTTCCACGAATTCTGAGTGGGCTAGATACTATGGCATCTGAGTGTACGTCAAAATAAGTTAGGGTTGATTGCACTTTAAAATCAATGGACTAAAATAGGTAAATGTCTTTAACTATAATTAGGTCAGAAATCTTTACCTTAAACCTCCAACTCAAAAGGTGCTAGAGCAAATGGGTTTTACATTACCACACCTGTTTCCTGGCAGACTCTTCCCAATTGGTAGATATAGTAGCATGTTTATTATAGTAAATGATAAGTTAGTGGCAGATTTCTAGCCTAAATATAATTAATATGATATTTATAGATCTTCCCTTGATTATTAGATATGACTTTCTAGATGGGTTTATATATACTAATATGCTTGGAAAGGCTAAACTATCAGTCATTTCCATACATTCTTTAAATTCATAAATTTTACTTTATTTATATATATATATTATCTTTGATATTAAATCGGTGTTGCCAAATGTACGCATTTCCCCTTAAGTTGGATGTAAACATAATACTAATAATTAATATTAATATGTATGTCGCTTCAGTTATAAAGTAAATTCAACAGGTCTATACTACATGAGCAAAACACTGGAGAATTATAAAATTATAGCATTCCTTAATAATTGAGATCTACTATAAAACTTCATTACTTCGCTAGTAAAATATTAATATAAATTAATCGATCTAAGTTAACTCAAGCAAAACAAACTATCAATGCCACTGTAGCTTAAGAGAATCATAGTACAGCTTACAGTAAGATTAATATACGTATAAATTTGTAAATATCCCCCCCCCCCAAAAAAAAAAAAAAAAAAAAAAAAAAAGATAATGAACTTTAACTTTGAAATAATGGACAATCATTTGCAACGCAATCTTTCAATGGGAAAACAAAAAATAACTAACTGTATTATATAAAATTAAATGCTAATTTCAGCTGTTGTCCGAATTGTGTGGTTGATAACATAAACGGGCATTGTGATCCTACAAAATACTCGCCAAGGGACATCCAGTTCCCTTAAGGAGAGAATATTTGTTTCCTCTCTAGACCTCCAAGCTTAAATATACCGACAAGATCCTCCTTAGACGTAAATTAGTGCATTATTCGGTAACCAAAAAATTAAAAATTTGGACATGACGTACACATTGATCTCGAAAGGGAGCTTTGGGGCTAATTTTAAGCTTGATGGAACAAATAAAATAAAATGGATATGCAAAATACAAAATAATAAATTATAAAATAACAACTACCTTTCAAAAGTCTATGATAATTTTATTCTAAAGCTGGCATTTTTTTGTTTGTAGTGTGATGAAATGCAGGTTTTCGGTAATAATTTTCTAGCTACGAGAAAGTATTGCATAATTCTGTTACAAGTGATCATTTTAAACTTAATAATTATTCTCCAGTGTTTGTCCAACTCCTGAATAATCATGATATAAATAAGCTTAAAATTTGGTTAGCAGTTTAGTTCATCGGTATAATTTACAATTTTACTACCTAATTTAACTGATATAATCTCATTAGTTATTGAGTACAATTTACTGCTACTAATTATTGTTCTTAGCCTTCATAAGGGGACACTGACTGCTTTTTTGGTCTATAAATTCATTCAATTCTTAAGTTTCCTCGCTAGACATCCCTCAGACTTAGAAAAATATCCCCTAAATAAATTTGTAAATTTTTCGGTAGAAAAATCTCCCTTACAATTACAGGCTCGCTATCGCTCGCCAGGAAAAAATAGACATCTAAATGGCACGATAAGTCTCATTTATAACTAAATAGGACGAAAGGTCTTAAAATCGCCAAACAAATGGGCCGAACGTCTAAAAATCTCAAAACTAATGGGACTAAACACTAGGGAGAATGGGGACCAGAAAAACGACAGTGTCCCCTTCATTCAAATAATTTAGATTTATAATTAATAGCAAGTTAATTTATACTTCAAGGTGATGCAGGTAATTTGGACTATAATGATGAGTGAATGAAGGGTGGCCTATTTTGACGGGCACACTGTCTATCTCAATCTAATATTTTCCATTTTTCTGGGGCCTCTTATTCCCCTGGACTTATTAATGAAGTTAGGTACTACTGGCTGACTGACTTGTTTTTCCCATACAACAATATTTAGTTTTGCTCACCGAATCGTCGCTGTTGTCTGCTGCAATGGTGCCTCTCGGATGCTGTCTCTCGCTCTGCTGTTGATGATGCTGTTGATGTCGTCGTTGATGTTGATTTCGTTGCTGCTGTTGATATTGATGTCGTCGTTGCAGTTATTGATCTCGTCGTTGCTGTTCTTGCTGTTGTTGATTTAGTTTTCCCGTAGCCATTCAGTCTCCGTTGTTGTCGCCCCTATCATTTCGTCAAGCAATCGCCAATGTTGATGCCTTAAGGGGAGGTCTTTTAGTTTGCCCCCTAGAGCTCCATCAAATTTGTTTCATTCTCTCTACTAACTTCTTTCGATACCAATGCTGGACACCAATGACTTCTTGACTGACTGCTTCCTGACAATACAAATAAATATATAAATACAAAATAACCCTTGACTTTTCTTGTATGTGTGTGTGTGAGAGGGGGGGGGGGGGGGTACAGGGAGGGCGTTGATGTACCAGGGGTGGGTGGAGGAATACAATACAAAATAGAACACCAGACTCCATAGAATAGATTAGCAGGAATAGAATACACAAATCCAGAATAGGACCGATGCCAAATTATCTGGGATGGGGTTAGGATGAACTACCAGGGAAGGGAAGATTCGTAGCGGGTGGTGGAATGGGTTTATGAGGAATATGAAAAAAATAATTTAAATATTGATCTAGAACCCCTGACCCCCCCCCCCCCCCAGCCCCCCCCCACATGAGCCCCCTTTTAGCCCCCCCCCCCCCTCTTGGGTCTCCCTCAGAACACCACCCCACAGGACCCCCCTACCCCCCTCAGGATCCCCCCCCCCCCATCAGGACCCCCTTACGCTCTATCCCCTCAAGACTCCCCCCCCCTACCCCCTCAATACCCCCCTACCCCCCTCAAGACTCCCCCCCCCTACCCCCATCAAGACTCTCCCTTACTCCCTACCCCCTTCCTTGAAACCCTTTTATTTCTGGTGCCTCAATATATTATTCTGTTTACAGATGTGCTGCCCTGCTGTGACCAGACTAAGGAACCTGGACTAATGGAAGACACGCTATGTTGTTAATACAAATAAAAAACAAAATGCAACAAAATTCTTGACTATTGATTCCAACCTGTTGATGTAATCCAATATTGTAGATCAATCTTATACATTTTCTGAATGGTTATTAATTTTAACTTTGAATTAATATAACTAAAATGAACGAATTATTGTAATCAAATATCGTAGATATGTTTTAGATAATGAACAACAATATCAATAATTAATCTTAATTTTGGAATGCATAGAAGACAAAGTTTCAATAAATTATTACCCTCGATACATTTAGAGAACAAAATTACAAATTATTCAAATTAAATTTGTTTATATATTTAAATATTGGAATACATTGTCAGAGAATAGAAACGGCAAGTTCACGAAACGAACTGCAAAATAAAATTCCTGGGTGAGGAGGGATGACTTTCAATACCTAATGTATCTAGCCTCTTGGAGAGGTAGGTAGGAAAAGCTATATGGGTTTGGGATTAGCAGGCAGATAGTTACATAGGATAGAGCTTAGTTACATTGATATACACCTAGGGACAGTTACATGAAGTAAAAAGTTATATTGATAGATGTAAACCTAGGGACAGTTGTATGGGAAGACTAGATCGGTAGAGATAAAGTTCATACATAGATAGCTTAATGACCACAGTAATTTCATATACAGTATACAGTAGTTAAATTCAGATTACATAACACATCATACTAATATAACTTAAATATATAACTTAAAATAACTAACCGTTATATGGGATAAGATCAGTAAAAACAAATGCATGGAGAGACTAGATTGAGTCTTAATTTAAACATAGTTCCAGCCACTTGATTCATTCAGGATTTAAATTAACTTTGGCATAGGCACTCATTGTTTAGACTCCCACATGTCCTATTGAGAACACCGAATACTACAAACGCACCAAATCACTGCCAACACGCCAAATCACTGCCAACCCACAAAGTACACTACCAACGCATCAATATAACACTACCAACACACCAAATATCACTGCCAACACACCAATTAATCATACCAACACCTCAAATAAGACTACCAAAATATTACTACCAACCCACCAAGTACACTGCCAATACAGCAACTATCACTGCCAACAAATAAGTTAATTTATTGTACATTGCTCCAGTTGCATTATTCCTTCAATGATTAAATTATCCCAAACATATATACCACTTGACCAACACCTCACGTAATCACCAACACCACTGAATACTGCCAACACACTAAATCACACTGCCAACATTTAGGTTCAATGATTGTCAACACATCTGCCAAATATCCACACTTTACTTTGCCAACAGTCGTACACACATTTAATAATTTGCCAACCCTTATACACACTGTATCAGCATATCACTACCTTCGCCTACTTTGCCCATACACTATTAACACTTAAGCATACACCCTTAGTCACTTAATGAATATATCCCTACCCTACTCTTGATCACGTACTCTGCCAACATCCACAAATCGCATCACACTTACAATACACACTTGACCACAATGCCAAGTGACTTATAATTTTACCAACATACCTACACATTCACACCACATACAACTGAAGAAAAAAAACTAATTCTGAAAACAAACTTCCCCCCAAAAAGTTGCACACTAGTTTCAAAAGTATTCAACACTACTTGATAAACGGAATAGGTTAGAGTTGGGCTATAAACTAGAAGATGGATAACACAGGCTTACCTCAGTACTGCCTGGTGGGAGAGGGAGATAGTCCAGGTGTAGACTGTTAACTGGATTAAACCTGAAGTATTATATAAGGACAGTACACTTAAGAACATTAAAAATATGGAAGTATTACTTAAAAGCTTGGCTATTAAACAAATCAATAATTAAGAATGATCAAGAATGCCAAATAGCATTGCCAATGAAGCAATAATATAGGCTTAACATCCAAAATAAAGTTATATGAAAAAATACCGAAAATCCAATGGTTATTACAAAATTAATGGATAAAGATGTACTTTCAAAAGAAAATTACTGTACACATTAATATTGGACATATAAAGTAGTGGACCAAAAGTTATACTATGGTCACAAAGCCAAGTTCGGTATAAAGTACTTCGGTACGTAATATGAAAGCAAAACTTTGTTAATTTGTTATAAGATATATACAACCAGGAAGGGTAATACAAAAATTAAGTATTAAAAGTATATGATTTTTGTAAGATATTATACAAATGTATGTCTGACTGATCAATAAAATACTAAGTTGATATATTCTTTTTAATATCCAATATATTTTTGTTTCTCCTGTTATTTCAAGTTTATATACTGTATGTAGTGTATTGCAAGATATTATACAAATGTATGTCTGAATCTGATCAATAAAATACTAAGTTTATATATTATTTTTAATATCCATTATATTTTTGTTCCTCCTGTTATTCAAAGTTTATATAGTCAATTTTCAAGTATAGTTTTTAAAGTTCATTATAATTACTATTACTTTGTAAGTATAGTTTTTCTAAGTTCTCTTCATATTCAGTATATATTCTCAATTCTCTAGTTTCATATTTTCTTTCTTTTTGTTTCTAAGTCCATATATTGGAACTGTATTTATAATTGAGAACTATAGTTTTTCTTAATTGAGAACTATAGTTTTTTCTAAGTTCTCTAAATTCTAAGTCCATATATTGGAACTTTATTTATTTTTGAGAACTATTTTTCTAAGTTTTCATCAGTTATAAAAGTCATAGCTTATAATAAAGTGATCAATAAAAGATAGAAGTTCGTTTATTTTCTTTTATTAAGTAAAGTTCGCGTGACAAAGACGATATATAACAATATTATATCAAGTGAAGTTAATAGCAAATACAGAGTTATGAATTCAAGTGATAGAATATATCATAAGTTACATTTAAGGCAAATACAATCATTATTGAAATTAAAGCAAAGCAAAATATTGAAGCTGAAGGAGGGAACCAACTCGGGGAAGAAGGGGGGGAGAGGGGACATCATCAAAGCAACAAAACTGTGAAGTAATAAGAAAAATAGCAAAGATTAGAGTAAAGGTAATAAGACCTATCTCATCTGAAAGGGAAAAATAGATTAGCCTAACCTAACACACACCATTCATACCATGCAACTACGACTACATACTACGACTACAGACTACGACTACATACTACGACTACGAACTACGACTACATACTACGACTACGAACTACGACTACATACTACGACTACATACTACGACTACGAACTACTACATACTACGACTACGAACTACGACTACGAACTACGACTACGAACTACGACTACATACTACGACTACATACTACGACTACATACTACGACTACATACTACGACTACGAACTACGACTACATACTACGACTACATACTACGACTACAACCTAACCTAACCTACCCTCCCCTCCTAACCTACACCACCACCACTACGACTACAAACTATGACTACAACTAACTACTACTAACTACATCTAACTACAACTAACTACAACTAACTACAAACAAAACACAACTATCACTCCCCTTGAATCGTAGTGGCGTGGGCAGTCTCTAGCAGCGGCGGTAGAGTCCTAAGGCAGCAACCAGTAGAGTCCTAAGGCAGCAACCGGTAGAGTCGTAAGGCAGCAACCGGTAGAGTCCTAAAGCAGCACCCGGTAGAGTCGTAAGGCAGCAACCAGTAGAGTCCTAAGGCAGCAACCGGTAGAGTCGTAAGGCAGCTACCCAATCCTGACAAACAAGAAACAAAACATTAATTTGGGCAATAGATTACCAAGATGAGAGCTCACATAAATAATAAATAAAACTTTTTTTTTTCCACAAATGGAATGTTTTTCAGTAATGCGAGGTAAGCAACGAAATACGATGGTAATTATCAAGCATAAATAATGAAAGGAATAGTTATAAACTTTATGATTATGTCTAATTATCAATAATATTGCGGGAGATGTTGACAGCACAAAAAAACCGAGTTGCATTTAAACGTCTCTACTGAACTGGGTTGTATAGAAAACGGTAGCTCGCGCGTTGGTCCTGGGGCTGGCTAGCCGCCTGAGTCACCCAAAAACGCCTAAAACGCCCGAAATTACCACGCCCAAAATAACGATACACCATTCTAACCTACACCAATGGATTTACCGCATTAGTTTAGACTTTCTTTATACTTTTTTCTTTGCTGGACTGGTGTCAGATTCTCCAAATTCGCCTTCCCTGAGCCAAGAATTGAAATTTTCAGTCACAAATTTGAAAGTCCAGTAACTTTTGTAATTTTCGAGTTACAAGATTGAGACTTTGACAATAGGTAGTTTGATTTATTTCTAGAAATGAACTTTTTCAGATTTTTCAATTTTTGTATTTTAAGAAAGTTATGAATATATTAGTGCCGCTTTATTCATAAAACGTGAATTATAAGTAAATGTGGTTGAAAATAGTGGTTCATTCACACAAATATGCACTCAATAATATAGTCCGTTTCATAAACACCCTTAAAAAATAAATAATATTCAATAATAACCGAATAATACAAATAATAAAGGACTTGGTGATCCTCGCGCTCTGGCCCAGTCTGGCAGCCTGGCCCAAGTCCAGCCAATAACGTCCCAAAACGCCCGAATTTACTACGCCCAAAATTAACGCTACACCTTTCTAACCTACACCAATCGATTTACCACCTCATTTTGACCCTCTTTCTATCTTACAAAACGCATTTATTTGCTGTTTTCTGGTAATTATTAGACGATTTTATTCAGATTAGGAAGGGTATATGGAAGTCAGAGGGTTGATTGAGATAGCCTTTACCCTTTTAATACCCACAGATCCTTCCTAAGCTGTATAAAATCTAATGGTAGCCAAAATAAAATGCTAAAACGCATCAGAGCTTCTACTTATTTCTTTGCTGGACTTGTGTCAGTTTCTCCAAATTCGCCTTCCCTGAGCCAAGAATCGAAATTTTCAGTCACAAATTTGAAAGTCCATTTGTAATTAAGTACCGGTAATTGGTAACATTATTTTGTATTTACGCAATGTGCTACTTTTATATGCATTCTGTCTCAGATTAATCTATAACAAACGAAAAACGCAATATAAAAGATGAATGTGGTATTAAAGTACTGACTATCCACGCACTCTAAACCTTGATATTTTAAGTTAATGTGTGTGATTATCTATTTATCAACTCTGCGTAAGTTAAGAGGGTTGAGATAATCTTTTACCTCAATAATTCCAACAGATCCTTTCTAAGCTGTATAAAATCATCTACGTCTAATGATAGCCAGAAAAAACTGCTAAAATGCGTCATAATCTTCAGAGGGTTAAATTTGATTTAGCCTTAAATCAAGGGATCAATAACTTACCTTGGGTTGTTGTTGTTGTGGTCGAGATGTTCTGCTGGTAGTTGTGGTAGAGATGGTGGTGGTTGTTGTGGTAGTGGTGGTGGTGGTTGTTGTGGTAGTGGTGGTGGTGGTTGTTGTGGTAGTGGTGGTGGTTGTGGTAGTAGATATCGTACAAGTGGTAGTGGTGGTGGTAGTTGGAGTCGAGATATTCTGCTGGTAGTTGTGGTAGAGATGGTGGTGGTTGCGGTGAAGATGATTCTGATTGTGAAAATGGTGGTGACAGTTGTGGTAGAGATGTTCTGAGGGCAGTTTTGGTAGCGATGGTTCTGTTGGTAGTGGTGGTAGCTATAATAGAGATGGTACTGGTGGTAGTTGTAGTAGAAATGTTACTGGTGGTAGCTACTGTATAGTAGAGATGGTACTGGTGGTAGTAGTTGTGGTACAGATGGCACTGGTACTATTTTGGTAGAGATGTTTATTTCATTGATTTTTTTTCCTCTTAACTGTAGTGGTAATATCCATAGTATTAATGGTGATGGTCGTGGTGATGGTAGTCGCCGAGGTAGTAGAAGTAGTGGTGGTAGTAGTAGTAGTAGTGGTGGTGGTGGTGGTGGTGGTGGTGGTGGTGGTGGTGGTGGTGGTGGTGGTGGTGGTAGACATAGTTGTGGTAGCTGTGGTGGTAGCCGTTGTGGAAATAGTAGTGGTGGTTATAGTGGTAATAATTTTGGTGGCGGTAGTATTTGTGGCGGATATAATGGTAGTAGCGGTAATTATGGTAGCCGTAGTGTTGTTAATAGGGGTGGTAGTAGTGATGGTAGTCGTGGTAGCTGTGATGGTAGTCGTGGTGGTGGTAGTCGTGATACCCGTGGTAGTACCGTGGTACCAGTGGTAGTAGTCGTAGTGTTGGTGGTAGCATCCTGCTTCCAACATACTCCACATCCCTCCTCTGCACATGTCCAAACCACCTCACGGCTCAATCTCGCCTCTCTCGCTTTTCCCCCGAGCCGTCATACATGCGTTGTCCCTCTAATATACTCATTTAAAATTGTGTCCATATTTCTCACTCCCAAAGAAAATCCCAGCATCTTCAACTCTGCAACCTCCAACTCTGCCTCCCGTCTGTTTGCCAATGCCACCGTGTCCATACCGTACAACATAGCTGGTCTCACTACTGTTTTGTATACTTTAGCTCTCACTTTTGCAGAAACCCTTCTATAGTAGATCACTCCTGTCACCCTTATCAACCCACTCCACCCTGCCTGCACCGTAGTGTTGGTGGTGTGGTAGTAATGGTAGCAGTGGTGGTATCGGTGTTGGTAGTAGTCGTGGTGGTAGTTGTGGTAGCTGTGTTGGGAGTAGTCGGGGTGGTAGTTGTGGTAGCTGTGGTGGCAGGAGTGTTGGCAGTAGTCGTGGTGGTAGTGGTGTTGGCAGTAGTTGTGGTGGTAGGAGTGTTGGCAGTAGTTGTGGTGGTAGGAGTGTTGGCAGTAATCGTAGTGGTGGTAGCGTTGGCAGTTAATAGGTAAGCACCAAAACCCACACATTCTGGAAGGAAGAATTTAAATCATTAGTATTATAGTCAAATTTCTAATACAGTAAACATTCATTAACCCCTTCTGTACCGTTGACGTCATTTTAAGTTTATTCTAGCTATATTTTAACGATTTGGGGCAGTTTAAGTTGGATCTGTGGTAGTAAACCCGGTTAAGGGGAGATATCCACTTGAGGGATTTTTTTCTTGACCCCTTTTTCCCTCATGTTTAGCCCCATTGCTTTTGATATTTTAAGACATTCGCACCATAATTAAGAACTTTCGCCCCATTTCTGTCAATTTTAAGACCTTTCATGCAATTTAGGTGTCGATGTTTTCCTGGCGAGCGATAGCGAGCCTGTAATTTAAGAGGAACCGGCCTTTGGCCGGGAAATTTTTCTACCGAAAAATTTACACATTTATCTTGAAAGGATAATGATAAGGTGTAATTTTAAGCTTGATGGAGGTCTAGGGAACTAACTAAAAACCTCCCCTTAAGTGAGATAGTTCCAAGCCAGTTAAGTGATGGCTGCTCTTTATAAACTGAATACTCTATCTATCTATCTATATGCTCAGGCCCAATCCCCATTTTGGGGGTAGCCGACTCAAGACAGAGCAAGAACAGGGAAAACACAAAAACAACATAAAACAAAAAATAAACACAGATAAAAAACACAAACTCTCACACATCCAGGTCACCCAGGAGAAGACCCAGAGACCAGGGTCTGAATACAATCGTCTACTAATAGCCAGCATGAAGTGAGCAAGATATCGCCGGTACAGAAGGGGTTACATTATTATAACACTACACTGCATACAATTAATGGGAATGAACAGAGTAAAAATAAAGCGTCCATAATAAACTAACAATTAAAGGGGAGATTTCCACTTGAGGGATACATTTTCTGGACCACTTTTCCCTCATGTTTAGTCCCATTGCCTTCGAGATTTTAAGACGTTCGCCCCTTTAGTTTGGCGATTTTAAGAACTTTCTCCCTATTTCTGTCAATGTTAAGACTTTTCGTGCCATTTAGGTGTCGAGGTTTTCCTGGCGAGCGATAGCGAGCCTGTAATTTGAAAGCAACCGGCCTTCGGCCGGGAAATTTTTCTACCGAAAAATGTACAAATTTATCTTGAGAGGGGGTCTAGGGATGTTTTTTTAAGATTGATGAAAGTCTAGGGGATCAAACTAAAATCCTCCCCTTAAAGATATACTTATGGTAAAGGAGAGTAAATCAAGTAATAAAGTAAATAAAGTAACACATTAAAGAAAGTAACACATTAAAGAAAGTAACACATTAAAGAAAGTAACACATTAAAGAAAGTAACACATTAAAGAAAGTAACACATTAAAGAAAGTAACACATTAAAGAAAGTAACACATTAAAGAAAGTAACACATTAAAGAAAGTAACAAATTAAAGAAAGTAACACATTAAAGAAAGTAACACATTAAAGAAAGTAACAAATTAAAGAAAGTAACACATTAAAGAAAGTAATGAATAAAGAATAAATAGTTCATAATAATCTAACCATTTCAAGATATACTGATGGTAATAATAGATAGAAAGGTTAATCACCATCAGTATACTCAAATTATTGTGTATACCTCTTCCATACCCTTGAATTGTTAACCCTTTGAAGATTAGGACGCAGTTTGACCATTTATTTTGGCTATCAATAGACAATTTTATACAATTTTAGAAGTATCTGTGGGAATTTTTGTTTTTCTATGTGAATCAGGGAGACAAAAGGAAGAACTGCCTGTAGCGAGTGCCTCCCACATAGTTGAAAGAGTGTCAGGGCCAAAATCAAGGTACGTTCGAGCCAAAATGCCTGGACACACGGAGTTTGAAGTACTTTAAGTAATAGGAGGAGGGAAAGTGATTCTGTGAGAGCGTTCCACAGTTCAGTTGTTGAATAGAAAGAGTAACGTTTCACTCTTGGGTTGGAGAGTTGAACAGAGTAGGGGTGGGATTGTGTTGCATGACGGGTACCACGTACCCTACGTAGAGGAGGCGGTATACACTGGGAGAGCTCTGAGGAACACTGATTATTGTAGTAGCGATAGAATAGCGAGAGATATGCAACATTGCGGCAAAGAGAGAGAGAGATTGCAGAGAGTTGGTGAGTGGACGGGAGTTAATGATACGAAAGGCCTTCCTTTCTACTTTGTCTAGGAGTGAGGTATGAGAGGATCCTCCCCACACATGTGAACACTACTCAATACGATAATATTCAAGGACAGTTGTGCGACGTTATGAGAAACAATTTATTAGGGAAAATAGGCACCAATAGATTCGTCATATTTTTCTCCATATAGTCCGCATGGAGGATTTTCGTTATCAACAAATTGAAAAATACCCACTTCACAGACAAATACACCAAAAATCTAAGTCAAAGCGGGGGTGTGGGGGCGGCAGCCCCCACCTATAATACTAGGTTAGGTTAGGTAAGGTTGTTAGGTTAGGCTAATGTCCTTTCAAAGGGGTATAGGCTAGTAAACACTAGGATAGCCTATACCCAGTCAGAGGTAAGAAGAGTCCTGCAGTAGTCTCCTTGAATGTTACCCTCAATACAAGGACGCACTGTGCCCCTGTAGCCTACAGAGCAAGAAGCTGCGCAGGAGTAAAGAAAAAAGGCTAAGGCATCTTAATTAACCCTCTGACTTTAATATATCCTTCCCAATCTGAATAAAATCGTCTAATAAAAGGTAGAAAACAGAACAGAAATGCGTCATCGTATCGTCTAAGCCCCAAGGGTTAAGAGTGTACGGTACATCAATAGGCTACAGTGATAAAGTCTACGGTCCATACACATACCCCATCATTGTCGATGGTAATTACTATAGTTAAGTCGCCAGTCAATATGGTATCCAACTCGTTGTAATAGCAATGAGGATTCTAGAACTTTATTACAGTTCTAACATTGTAATTAAATACACAAATAGTGTAATATATAACAGAAACATAATTTTTCCTTTTCAGTATCGAGGGGGGAGGGTCAGTGATGGATATGGAGGGAGAGAGTGAGTGATAGGAATAGAGGGAGGGTGAGGGATGGATGTAGAGGAAGGGAGGGAGAGTGAGGGATGGATGCAGGGGGAGGGATGGACGGAGAGTGAGGGAGAGAGATGAATGCAGTGGGGAGGGAGGGAGGAAGGGGTGAATGTAGTGGGGAGAGAGGGAGGAAGGGGTGAATGTAGTGGGGAGAGAGGGAGGAAGGGGTGAATGTAGTGGGGAGAGAGGGAGGAATGGGGTGAATGTAGTGGGGAGGGAGTGAGGAAGGGGTGAATGCAGTGGGGAGATAGGGAGGAAGGGGTGAATGTAGTGGGGAGGGAGGGAGGAAGGGGTGAATGCAGTGGGGAGGGAGGAAGGGGTGAATGCAGTGGGGAGGAAGGGAGTGAATGTAGTGGGGAGGGAGGGAGGAAGGGGGTGAATGCAATGGGGAGGGAGGGAGGAAGGGGTGAATGCAGTGGGGAGGAAGGGGTGAATACAGTGGGAAGGGGGTGAATGCAGTGGGGAGGGAGGGAGGAAGGGTGAATGTAGTGGGGAGGAAGGGGGTGAATGCAGTGGGGAGGGAGGGAGGAAGGGGTGAATGCAGTGGGGAGGAAGGGGTGAATGCAGTGGGGAGGGAGGGAGGAAGGGGTGAATGCAGTGGGGAGGGAGGGAGGAAGGGGTGAATGCAGTGGGGAGGGAGGGAGGAAGGGGTGAATGCAGTGGGGAGGGAGGAAGGGTTGAATGCAGCGGGGAGGGAGGAAGGGGTGAACGCAGTGAGGAGAGGGGAGGAATGCAGTGGGGAGGGAGGGAGGGAGGGGGTGAATGCGGGGGGGGGGGAGGGAGGAGGGGGTGAATGCAGTGGGGAGGGAGGGAGGAAGGGGTGAATGCAGTGGGGAGGGAGGGAGGAAGGGGGTGAATGCAGTGTGGAAGGTGGGAGGAAGGGAGATGAATGAAGTGGAGAGGAATGAATTGGGGAGGGAGGGAGGAAGGTTGGTGAATGCAGTGGGGAGGGAGGGAGAAATGGTGGTGAGTTCAGTGGGGAGATAGGGAGGAAGGGGATGAATGCAGTGGGGAGATAGGGAGGAAGGGGATGAATGCAGTGGGGAGGAAGGGGGTGAATACAGTGAGGAGGGTGGGTGGGGCACGAATGAAGTGGAGAGAGGGAGGGACGTGGGTGGATTAAGATAATTAAAAGGTTATTATTTGAAAGGGTATGGAAAAGGGAAGCAAGTCCTTCCGGCCAATAGTTCTTCCGGCTCTAGTCACTCCGGCCCCTAGTTACTTTGGGTCAACATGATCACAACTCGAGCTTTTCTATAGACTGGCGCATCAACACACTATCTATTTATTTATTTATCTATCTATCTATCTATCTATCTATCTAGTTATCTATCTATCTATCTATCTATCTATCTATCTATCTATCTGTGGACCCTTCTGTTTAGGATGAGGGTTTGGGAAGCTCACCAGGTGAAATGGTAGGGTCAGAAGCATCATCTATATATTTCTACTTTTGTTTTTGAAGCACCAAATAGTTTGAAAATACTTCACAGCAACACCCAGTATACTATTGCATTTTGACCATGGATGTCTTTGTGTGTGACAGACTGACAGTGTGTGTGGTGTGGGGGAGGAGTCGGTTGCTAGGGCCATGTGAGGGTTGCTATGGACGCGGGGGTTGCTAGGGACATGTTGTTTTGGTTGCTAGGACTGCGTGGTAGATCTGCGCGCTGTGTGTGGTGTGGGGGAGGAGTCGGTTGCTAGGGCCATGTGAGGTTTGCTATGGACGCGTGGGTTGCTAGGGACATGTTGTTTTGGTTGCTAGGACTGCGTGGTAGATCTGCGCGCTGTGTGTGGTGTGGGGGAGGAGTCGGTTACTAGGGCCATGTGAGGGTTGCTATAGACGTGTGGGTTGCTAGGGACATGTTGTTTTGGTTGCTAGGACTGCGTGACATGTTGGTTGGTTGCTAGGACAGTGTGATAGACCTGCGCGCTGTGTGTGGTGTGGGGGAGGAGTCGGTTGCTAGGACCATGTAAGGGTTGCTAGGGACATGTTGGTTGGTTGCTAGGACTGCGTGGGAAACCTGCGCGCTGTGTGTGGTGTGGGGGAGGAGTCGAAGTGTTGATTGCTTGTCACCGCTCTGGTCCGAGATGCCCCCCATACCTTGCTGTCCCCTTGCCTTGTGAGGAGCAGGACACTGTTTGTTTCAAGGGGTGTCTGGAGGGCTACTTGCCTTAGACGCTGTTAACCCTTTTAGTATCCAAGGAAACTTTTAACTCTAGAGTAGCTAACATTAGGCAATTGTATTTGTTCTAGAAAACCCTCAATCAAAGGAGTTAAGACTGTTTCAATATCAAGTAACTCTGACACCAACAATTCCTTCCTTTACTAAATTATATCGACTAAATCTATTAACTGAATATATTACATCCAAAGTATGTATACAGAGAGGCTGGTGAAAATAGGGTCCGGGGAGGGTTTTTTTTTTTTTTTTTTTTTTTTTGGGGGGGGGGCCTTCTTCGTATTTAGCCCCATTAGTTTTCAGATTTTAGGACATTTGGCCCATTAGTTTCGCCCCATTTCCTTGTCAATATTAAGACTTTTCGTATCATTTAGGTGTCGATATTTTCCTAGCGATCGATAGCGAGCCTGTAATCTAAGAGGAACCGGCCTTCGGCCCGGACATCGAAAAATTTACATATTTATCTTGAAGGAGGGTCTTCAGAGGGGGGGGGGGGGGGGGGAGTTGTTTAAGCTTGATGGAGGTCTAGGAAGGAAACTAGTATAACACGATCAAAATACATATAAATTAGGAAATAAATACGCCCATCCCCCCTTCAACCTAAATAAATACGCCCATCCCCCCTTAAACCTAAATAAATACGCCCATCCTCCCTTAAACCTAAATAAATACGCCCATCCCCCCTTCATAGACTCAAATCACTTCTAAATAAATACGCCCATCCCCCCTTAAACCATTAATAAATACGCCCATGCCCCTTAAACCTAAATAAATACGCCCATCCTCCCTTAAACCTAAATAAAGACGCCCATCCCCCCTTCAACCTAAATAAATACGCCCATCCCCCCTTAAACCTAAATAAATACGCCCATCCCCCCTTAAACCTAAATAAATACGCCCATCCTCCCTTAAACCTAAATAAATACGCCCAGCCCCTTCAACCTAAATAAATACGCCCATCCCCCCGTAATCCTAAATAAATACCCCCAGCCCCTTCAACCTATATAAATACGCCCATCCCCCCTTCAACCTAAATAAATACGCCCAGCCCCCCTTAAACCTAAATAAAGACGCCCATCCCCCCTTCAACCTAAATAAATACGCCCAGCCCCCCGTAAACCTAAACAAGGTATATATTATAATCCTTGGGTATATTATTGATAAAGACTTATACCCTTCTATACTGTCTTATACTGCCTTATATTTCTCCAACGTTTAACCCATTCAGTGTACAGGTTTTATTTCAGCTGCATCTAGACAGGTTTGATGAAGATTGGGGAAGGATATATAATTATGGTAGCTATAAGGTTTAATTGAAATAAGACTGTAGCTTTTTAACGGGTAGATGTCCTTCGTAAGCTGAATAAAATCGTCTAATAGTTGCCAAAGTATAATGCCAAGGATGTCGCCGGTACTGGAGGGGTTAAGGGGAGGTATTTAGTTTGTTCCCTACGTTTTCATCAAGCTTAAAATTACACCCCCTAGACCCCCTTTCAAGATAAATTTGTACATTTTTCGGTAGAAAAATGTCCAGGCCGAAGGCCGGTTGCTCTTAAATTACAGGCTCGCTATCGCTCGCCAGGAAAAAATCGACACCTTAATGGCACGAAAGGTCTTAAAATTGACAGAAATGGGGTAAAGTGTCTTAAAATGTCCAAACTACTAGGGCGAACGTCTTAAAATCTCAAAAGCAATGGGGCTAAACATGAGGGAGAAAGGGGTCCAGAAAAAATCCCTCAAGTGGAGACCTCCCCTTAATTAGGGTTGGGCGTCATTCTAAAGTCGGTATCACACGAGCGATTTTTCCCTCAACATTTTTCCTTAACACTGGTTGGGCAGCTTATGAGGTCAACATTTAAAATATTTCGGTTACTTAAATTCATCTACCATCAGTCTAGTTTCCGATACCAGTGCAAAATATTCCAGAAATGTTGCCAGAAAAATTTTGATTATCGAATGTTGACTATAAAAGCTCTCGTGTGATACCGGCTTAAAAGTGCCGCCCGTGAGTGGTGGTGGTGGGCTGGTGTGAATTTATTAACATGATACTTATTAAGAATTACCAATTATTATCGACATGGTATGCAGAAGCAAATCATACCCCTACAGGCTAAAGTGAGAGAGAGAGAGAGAGAGAGAGAGAGAGAGAGAGAGAGAGAGAGAGAGAGAGAGAGAGAGAGAGAGAGAGAAGGGGGGGGAGGGAGAAGGGGGGGAGAGAGAGAAGGGGGGAGAGAGAGAGGGAGGGAGAGAGAGAGGGGGGCGAGAGAGAGGGAAGTGGGGGCGAGAGAGAGAGAGGGAGGGAGGGGGGGGGGAGAGAGAGAGGGAGGGAGAGAGAAAGAGAGAGAGAGGGAGGGGGGAGAGAGAATATGTAAGAGAGAAAGAGAAGGGGGGGGGGGTAGGTACGAGCAAGCAGCATCTAAAATTCTAAATCATCGTAGACCTAAGCCAATAAAAATTATTAAATATATAATTCGTATACTGTATATGTACCTACAAATCCTTAATTGAGAACGAGAGGGGATGTTGGGAGGCGAGGGAAAATGGTAGGGGGTGGAGGGTAGAGGGGGTGGAGGGTTGGGTGAGGGAGGAGAGGGGGGGGGGGGAAGGAAGAGGAGAGGAGATGGAGGGGGAGGGGGTCAGAGGAGAGAGAGAATTTTTTTTTTTTTTTTTTTTTTTTAAGAGACAATGAACGGAGGAAGGAAAAACACAGATAAAACAAAAAGGTCCATGTGCCTAAAGGCATCCTCCATTCATAAAATGTTTGTAACAACTGGATTTAAACATTTGTTGATTGTAAGTTTGTGGAAAGCAATTCGAGGGAAGTGAATTCCAAAGAGTAGTAGCTCTGGGGATAAATGAATTCTGATAAGCAGAAGTTCTGCATTGTGGAGGAGAAAGTGTAAATTCATGGGCGCTCTCAGCTGCCCTAGTTCTACGGGGAAAGATGTGGAGAGGCGGCACAATTGAAGCAAGTTCCTCGGAACAATTGCTGTGAAAATATCTGTAGAGATATTTTGAGAAGAGAAGTGAGGGAGGAGGAGAAGATAAAGGAGATGAGGGGGAGAGAGAGGAGAGGAGGAGGAGGAAAGGAGAGGAGGAGGAGGAAAAGAGAGGAATGAGGGAGGGGGGGGGGGGGGGGCGAGCAGGGAGGGGATTTGGCAAGAAAGGGGGAGGGGAAGAGCGGGGGTGACCAACAGCGATGTCGCCTCGTTTGCTAGTTTGTACCTTAAATTATGAGTTAATGGCCCTTTCTATATTCACACACCTCACCAACGCAATGTACACACACCAAATAGTTCCTGTTATTACCTAAATGTCCTGAAGGTCAACGATATTCCCGTAATGACTAGTTGTTAGGATACTATGCAGACGACATAGCATACACGAACCGGCTCAAACAGTCTGAAGTCCACATTATTCGTATATTGCTCTTATAAATTACATGTATGACCACCTAACCATTACTGGAATATCAATAAACATGTCATATATACACGAAATATCCCCATACACACCTTAAATACGATCAAATATGAAGAGCCAACGCCGCAACGTCCTGACACCTCCAGTCGACTGTCAGCACTGAGTAATGACGTCACATTCAAACTCGCCCTTCCCTACAATCCACGAGTCCAGTTCGAATTTTATTATAGTTAATTAACCAACTTCCGCATTACCTTCAGGCTTAGGAAGTTCTCAGCACATAGTCTATTTTAAATCATGTATTTGGAAGATGTTGCTAGCTGCATATAGGACTTGTGATACAGGGATACTTACTTTTTAAATCGAAACACTGGCATCGATATCAATCCTCCATAAAACAAATGAAGTCAAATTCCCGCGAGTCAACAAATATTTAATGTACAGTTGGCCACATGGACTTTGGATACATTTCATGATTTTATGTATGCAAGGAAAATTAGTATGATTAAATTAGCAGTTTATTATATTTTGCAGCACTTAATTAATTCCTTCAGTATTTGAGAACGCATGCATATGTTTTTATGCTGGATATTACTATACTCCGTTTCAGCGACTCTGGCAAAATATCGGCCCTCCTATATGTCAATAATTCCAGCTGATTGGTTCTTGCAACCATCTCCAATGTCTCTTGTAGTAATTATTCCTTCTATCAGTCGCATAAGCCAATCAGCTGGAACTATTGCCATATAAGTGGACCATCATTTTCGCCAGAGTCGCTGATACAGAGTATAGGCGATTTTGGTCAGTTTAGGAATAAGTTGGGGCAGCTAGAAGGTTAATTGGGATAGTTTTTACTTTGATTACCATAAATCTTTTCTAAACTGCATACAATGGCCTGCCAGTAGCCAGAATATAAATTGAAATGCGTCCTGATACTGAGAGGGTTAATATGATCAGTTTTAATGGGTATATAGCAAATTATTCTTGTAAGTTAACCCTCTGAAGATTATGACGCATTTTGATAGTTTATTCTGGTTACCATTAGACCCCTATCATCCCACCCCTACTCTGTGCAACTCTCCAACTCAAGAGTGAAACGATACTCCCAATCTTTCTTCTATTCAACAGCTGAGCTCTGGAACTCTCTCCCTGAATCCATTTTCCCCTCATCCTATGACATAAATTGTTTCAAATTCCGTGTGCCCAAACATTTTGGCTCGAACATTCCTTGATTTTAGCCGTCACTCTTTCAACTCTGGGGGAGGCACACGTCACAGGCAGTTTTGCCTTTTGTCTCCCTCATCCGCATAGATAAAAAAGACGATTGTATACAACTTAGAAAGGATCTGTGCGAATTATAAGGGTAAAGACAAGCTCAATTAACCCACCGACTTCCATATAAAAGCGCATTTTCTCGAGACAACTGACCTGGGTCACCCAGGCCAACCAAGCCCTGCTCGGTCTCCGGGGCCAAGACCACCTCTACACATTCCAGGGCTGACTTTACCCAGGTACAGTCGCGCTAATAAGTGATGTATCGGCACCAAGTATGCTTTGATCAATAATTGGTATCAGCAATATCTAAGTTTTATCTCTTCATATCGAGTGAAATACAGTATACAAACATGTTCCTACAATTACCCACTCTATTCAACATCTGACAGACATTAATACAGCACAGAGCAAGCCAAACTTAATGACAGCTGGGACATGACTTATTAGCGCCACCGTACACCTAGGCCAACAATACCTAAGATACCGGAAATGGACTTGGGTAAATGGACAGGCCTGCGTCGACCTGAGTGCACCCAAGATATACTGTATAGACTAAAGTCTTTATATCTTGGATGCACCCAGGCTTGTTCGTGCTACTTACGAGTTCATATTGGACAACGAGTTTTGTCTGGGAGGGTACACTCTAAAAGACACAACTCCAGGTCCTTTTACACTATGTAGTCCGACGTTTTGTGGGCTATTATGTTTTGCTTAATTATTATGGAGTCATTTCCTTGCTTTTTGCCATTTTTGATCAATGTATTTATGTCCCCTAGGCTAAATAAAAGTAAAATAAAACGCTTTCCCAGACTTTCTTTAAACTAAATAATTCCTACACAGACCCCCTTCAAGCTAAATGTGTACATGATTCGATACAAAACTGTCCCGGGTCGAATCGGTATATGACCTATGGTATAGAAGTCTGAGGTACTGTGACTGATTGCCCTATCATACCTATTATAACATTGCAGAAAAAGAGCGGTAAGAATCATGAAATCAGTTCACTACAGAGAACACACAAAACCTCTATTTAAGGGGACAGTGGCTGTTTGTTTGGTGTATTAATTGATTTATTCATATATTTTGTTAGTTTCCTCCCTAGACCTCCATCAAGCTTAGAAAACACCCCGTTGAGCCCCCTTCAAGATATATTTGTACATTTGTCGGTAGAAAAATGTCCCGGACAAGGGCCGATTCCTCCTAAAATTACAGGCTCGCTATCGCTCGCCAGGAAAAAATTGACACCTAAACGGCACAAAGGGTCCTAATATTGACAAAGAAATGGGGTGAAAGGTCATAAAATACCCAAACTAATGGAACAAACGTCTTCAAATCTCAAAACTAATGGGGCTAAAAATTAGGGAGAAGGGGGTCCATAAAAACGGTCTGTCTCCCCTTAAGTCACTGGAATTATTACCTTTTATGCCATTTACGAGTTTTCAGTTTCAAATTAATGTTCAAGATTATTGAAAACTGAATACCTCCTACTTTAAATTATATGCTGACCACGAATATAAATATACATCAACACCTAACTAAACAATGCCACAGATTACATTATTCCTGTTGCCAGAATTAACTTAACGAAGAGAACATTTAGACACAAGTGTGATTATATGTGGAACAGTCTAATGGGACAAATAGATACTCAATGTAATTTTGATTCATATAAAAAGAGAGTTAAAGGTTACCTACTAAATAAAGGATCATACAAGATAATATTTATTGTCATGAGTAGCCTACCCTATGAACACTTTTGTATTAGTCAGGAGACATTGTGAATAATACTGTATAAGGATTCATTGTATGTTTTTTATATATTTTTTGCTTAATCTTTTTGGCAATGCACTTTTTCTGTTATTCTTTGGATGATTATTTGTATAATAAATAGATTAATGAGGACATATATGCCGCATGGCATCAGATCCTAATTGTCACAATGTATGTAAATATGGTGTAATGTCAAAAGTTATTATGTTATGTACTATGAAATTGTGACAGACAATAAAGTCTTTTGAATTTAAATTGAATTGAATGTGTGGAGACTCCTAAAAGCGCGCTGTTTAGGACAAGGATATCCTATTATAAACTCTCTTTCATAAATAGGCATTAATATATATTGTGTGTTATTGTATTATTATTTCAAGGAGCAATAACCCCTAGTATTAATATTGTGTTGTATTTAAGCTCTGGGGTATATTATTTCATGTCTATGATTTTTTGTTGTATTTTGTGTATTATTTATTCAAAATCTCCGACGCCTATTTTATTTATTCCATGTGTGAACTATTGTATGTAAGCCATACCTTGTTATTCTATCTAAATATAATAACTATAAACTTATTATAGTCTATTCGCTGTAAGTAGGCGAGAAACCTCTAACCTCTAAACTCTGTAACTCAAAAAACGGCTAGAGTAATCGAGCTAATATTTCTACCATTTGGGAAGAGTCAGTCAAGGAATAGATGTGGAAATATACAGCCAAATTGCTCTAGCCCTTATTGAGCTACAGAGGATAGAGGTCATAATGTCTTGCCTATTTACAGCGAATTACCTACAGTTTGTTGTTCTTGTGCCTCTGTATGTTTGTATGTGTGTTTATGTGTGACTCTATATTCAGTAGACCCAGCAAAAAGCCTGTTAATATAAAATTTAGGACCATGCAACTGTGGAGATTGTATTAACCCCTTCTGTACCGGCGGCGTCTTTTTAATTCTATACTGGCTATATTTAGACAATGTTGTGCAGTTTAGGAAGGATCTGTGGTAGTGAAAAGGGTTCGGGGAGATAGTTCGAAGTCTGTAAATTGCTGGAGGGCCTTTTTAAACTGAATAACATCGTCTAATAGTAGCCAGAATAAAGCTAAAAGGACGTGGCCGGTACAGAAGGGGTTAACTGGGGAGATTGTAGGTACCAATCGAGCAGGGCAATATTGAGAGAGAGAGAGAGAGAGAGAGAGATCAATTTCAACAAAAATGATCACGTTTACGCTATTTTTCACAATTTTCTATGATTGACAGAAAATATAGAAAATGGATATAAAAGCGCAAACTAAATAAAACTGATTAAAACTCCGTTATTTTTTTTTAAATATTATATATAATCATTAACTCAGTCATTAATTATTGTTAATTTTGTTACACGTATTATAAATATTTATTTATTTAGTGTTTAATTAAGTAATAACTTAAAATACTTTATTTAAATACAAACTGACAAGATGCGAAAAGGATATAACCTAGGCAGCCAATCGTGGATGCATTAATTTAGCATCTCAGCTCTTTACAGCAGGTGTCTTTTTGTGTTGTGCTTATAAAACACTGTTGTAGCCTATACAGTATTCTAATTAAGGGTCTCTAAAGATTATAGGGTGACATTAGCCAAGGATCTTCGGTAGAGAGAGACTTTTACACCTTAGTGTTATTCTTTATATTATACAAGTATGACTCGTGTAGACCTTCATTGGTGTGGTCAACAATTATGCGTTAATGGGACACTCGAGGGTCATCATGTTACTTTTCATCTTGATACCGGGTGCCCATTTACGTGTATATCACCTCTGCAAGTGATGAAAATGGGTTTACAGTCTAACTTTCGGAAAGTTAAAGATCTGTTTTCCGGAATAATAGGAGCTATTGGTAATTTACCTATGGAACTGGAATGTGGGATCATTCTTCATCCGTATGTGGCGGTAGCCTTAAACAGGCCCAGTGACTGGTGCCTGTTGGGAGCAGACATTTTATTTAGTCATAAGTGTGATTTATATATGGATTCTGAATCACCCTACATGATAATGAGAACGGTTGGTGACATCATTCCCATTCCTCGTGTGTGTGTTCCTACATTGTTTGCAGTGGATGACACCTTCATGGTCGAAGCATATCCCGACACAGGATCTTCTGATGTATTCATTCCCCAAGACATTGTAGACCAATTAGGTTTACAAGTGACTACTCTGTCTACTCCATGGCACGTACATACTTACGTAAAAGATTCGACATATATTAATCATATTATTAAAGATTTAGTAATTAGCCATGGTTCAGTTAGTGTTACAGTCGACAATGTAATAGTCACTGATGGTGGTAGCGACTTCTGCATAGGGATGAATGTGCTAAGACAACTTGGGGTGTTAAAATGTTCCCATTTTGGACATGGGCTTGGGGAAGATTATAGTTCTGATAGTGCTCAGGACGAATTTGATTTTTGTGAAAGAGTTCATGATAGATTGGGAATTATAGAAAACGAGGTTCTCCGGCTCATAAAGCTCGATTCTAATGACTCATTCAGTGAACCAATTCCACTTGGACAAGGTGAACAAAAACTCTGTGAACGCATAGTCATAGATGTCAAAAAGCAAAGTGAACATGGGGAGACGAGAAGGGGCCTGAAAAGAAAATTACAGGATGGCCATACAATAAGCTCTAAAAGAGTAAAGCTTAACAATTATATATAATCAAATGAACAATGCAAAATGAGTAATGACAGGCTCCCAACGTTGATACAATTTGTTTAACCTTTTGGGCTTGGTCTTTGTGCTGGATAACAGTATTTCGAGTGGATTGGCTAATGGTACTGTTTCAGAATAGCATCTTTCAAATGCAAAAACAAACTGTACCATCAACCAATTATCTTGAAGTAGGGATTTCTAGTGCCCAATTTCAAACTCGCGAAGTATATGTATTTATATATACCGGTATATATATATATATATATATATATATATATATATATATATATATATATATATATATATATATATATATTTGTTTGATTGTTTTTTATTTATTTATTTATTGTACTCGCTAGGGAAACGATCCACGGAGCTGCAAGCTTTTGTCTGTATTCCAAAACATCTTCCGGCAGATAGAGAAGAAGGGGTTGAAATCTTTCATGACCCGTGACACGTTACAGATTAGTATGAAAAAGATAAGTTAATTATTGACACAGGTCAGGAGATATAAATTGACTCCAACCCCTTCTTTTATTATTGACACAGGTCAGGAGATATAAATTGACTCCAACCCCTTCTTTTCTATTGCCAAAAGATGTCTTGATTACAGATGAAAGCTAGCAGCTCCGTGTTTCATTCTGCTAGAGAATACAATAAATGGGTGACCGGTCAACTCAACCAGTAGACCATTTCAACCAGTAGCTGACTCGCTACCGCTCACCAGTAAGAAATTGACACCTGGATGGGGATAAACGTCTTAAAACAGTAGGCTGAATGGGGCCAAATGGATACAAGCCAGAGAAAGATAGAAAATGACAGAACAAAAACAGGTCACCCCCCTTAATCCTGTGTTAATCAGGATGGTTTGTATATCCTACGAGGTATTTTCGGTTTGCGTACAGTCGCGCTAATAAGTGATGTCTCGGCACCAAGTATATTTTGATCAATAATTGGTATCAGCAATATTTAGCCTAAGCTCCATTTCTTCACATCGAGTGAAATATACAAACATGTTCCTACACTTACCCGCCCTATTCAACATCCGACAGACATAAATACAGCACAGACCAAGCAAAACTGAACCCTTTGAAGCTCTGATGCATTTTAGCAGTTTATTTTGGCTATCATTAGACGATCTTATGCAGCTTAGGAAGTATCTGTGGGTATTAAAAGGGTAAATACTATCTCAATCAACCCTTTGACTTCCATACACCGTTACTCATCTGAATAAAAATTGTCTAATAGTAGCCAGAAAACAGAACAGAAACGCGTCTTGGAGCTTGAAAGGGTTAATGACAGCTGGGACATGACTTATTAGCGCGACCGACCGTATGTATATTATGATCACAATCAGTACTAGTAGGGTTCAGTGAGAGAAGGCTATTTCGTGATGGCATTCACTGACATTGCCACAACATTCGATACCGGTACGTGTCATGTCGTGCTCCAAATCGTGAATGTGTGACGGGCCCCGTCACACATTTAAGGGGAGATTTCCACTTGAGGGATTTTGTTCTTTACCCCTTTCTCCCTCATGTTTAGCCCCATTGCTTTTCTAATTTTAAGACGTTTGCCCCCATTATTTTGACGATTTTAAGAACTTTCAACCCATTTCTGTCAATTTTAAGACCTTTCGTACCATTTAGGTGTCGATTTTATCCTGGCGAGCGATAGCGAGCCTGTAATTTAGGAGGAACCGGCTTTCAGCCGGGAAATTTTTCTACCGAAAGATGTACAAATTTATCTTGAAAGGGGCTCCAGGGGGTGTAATCTTAAGCTTGATGGATATCTAGGGACCAAACTAAAAACCTCCCCTTAACTCATTCTCTACCGGTGACGTTTTGTTTACTTTATGTTGGCTAATATTAGACGATTTTATTCAGTTTAAAAGGGGTCTCCAGCAATATACAGGCTTCCAACTATCTCACTTAACCAATATTACCACCACAGATCCTTCTTAAACTGCACAAAATCATCTAAATATAACTAGAATTAACTTTAATATACATCGCCGGTACAGAAGGGGTTAAGGGGGACAGTGGCTGTTTGTTTGGTCTATTAATTCATGGATTCATATATTATTTTAGTTTCCTCGCTAGACCTCCATCAAGGTTAGAAAAACACCCCCTATCTATCTATCTTGAAGGGGGGCTTCAAGATAGATTTGTTCATTTTTCGGTAGGAAAATGTCCCGACCAAAGGCCGATTCCTCCTAAAATTACAGGCTCGCTATCGCTCGCCAGGAAAAATCGACACCTAAATGGCACGAAGGGTCCTAATATTGACAAAGAAATGGGGTGAAAGGTCATAAAATCCCCAAACTAATGGAACCAATTACGTCTTAAAATCTCAAAACTAGTGGGGCTAAACATTAGGGAGAAGGGGGTCCAGAAAAAACAGTCTGTCTGCCCTTAACCCCTTGAGGATCATGACGCGTGTTGATAAGTTTATTCTGGCTATCATTATAAGATGTTATGCAGCTTGGGAAGGATCTGTGATATCAAAAGGGTATATAAGGAATATTAACCCTTTGAAGCTCTGACGCGTTTTAACAGTTTATTTTGGCTATCATTAGACGATTTTATGCAGCTTAGGAAGTATGTGTGTGGGTATATTAAAAGGGTCAATAGTATCTCCATCAACCCTTTGACTTCCATATACCGTTACTAATCTGAATAAACACGTCTAATAGTACCGTAGCCAGAAAACAGAACAGAAACGCGTATTGGAGCTTGAAAGGGTTAAGGGGAGATATCCACTTGAGGGAGTTTTTTCTTGACTCCTTTCTCCCTCATGTTTAGCCCCATTGCTTTTCTAATTTTAAGACGTTCGCCCCATTATTTTGATGATTTTAAGAACTTTCAACCCATTTCTGTCAATTTTAAGACCTTTCGTGCCATTTAGGTGTCGATTTTATCCTGGCGAGCGATAGCGAGCCTGTAATTTAAGACGAACCGGCTTTCAGCCGGCACATTTTTCTACCGAAAAATGTACAAACTTATCTTGAAAGGGGGTCAAGGGGGTGAAATTTTAAGATTCCTGGAGGAGTAGGAAACAAACTAAAAAACTCCCCTTAGAGGGTAGTGTTTTTTTTTGTCTATTTATTTATTTATTTATTATTATTATTTTTGTATTTCTGTCTTTTTTATTTTTTATTTTAGTTTCCTCGCTTTAGACTTCCATCAAGCTATTATTATTATTATTAGACGATGGTATGCGGTTTAAGGGGAGGCAGTTGATTTTTCGAGTCCTCCTCCTCCCTCATGTTTAGTACTATTAGTTATGAGATTTAAAGACATTCGCCCCATTAGTTTGGCGATTTTCAGACCTTTTAGCCCCATTTCTTTGCCAATATTAAGACCTTTCGTGCCATTTAGGTGTCGATTTTTGTTCTGGCGAGCGATAGCGAGCCTGTATTTGAAGAGGAATCGGCCGTCGGCCAGGATATTTTTCTACCGAAAAAATTTACACATTTATATCAAAAGGGGGTCTTGTGAGTAATGTTTTAAGTTTGATAGAGGTTTAGAGAGCAAACTAAACCCCTTCCTTAAACCATTGAGCCGAACCAGTAAATTATGCCGCACAATACCGTCTGAGCTACCTTAACCCTCTCGCTATCCTGTGGACTCGGGGGTTGCCGTTTAGTATTCAGAAGTACAGTTCTCTCAATCTCATAATTACTTCTCCATAATTGACTATTTGCGAGTTTCAGGCTGTAAGGAAGTTGGAGCTGTAGACATTGATATTTAGCAGAATTACCAGCTAAAATGCGGTTGTAGTATATTTATAAATATATAAAACCCAATTTAACAACTCTTTAGCTATTAGAAACCTACCGTATATAATTATTGCATTTATATTCACCATCGATGTCTACAGCTCCAACTTCTTTATAGCCTGAAACTCGCATGTGGTCAATTAGTTTTCTGCCCACAGCTAACTCAAAAACAACTGCAGAGGTTGAAGTAACTAAACTAAAGGTTTCTAAATACCCCTGATGGTAACAAAGGTTTATAAGTACGGTAGTACGGTATTAAGTAACACCCCGTTCTTAACATTAATCATCAATTACAAACCCCAATGCACTTGAATAAACTAATGAAAGCATATATGGTCCTCCCGGGATTCCAACTCGGGACACCACACCCAGAACATAAGCATCTAAACCATTACACCACCAACACAGTAATGAAAGCATATGGTCCTCCCGGGATTCCAACTCGGGACACCACACCCAGAACATAAGCACCTAAACCATTACACCACCAACACAGTAATGAAAGCAAATGGTCCTCCCGGGATTCCAACTCGGGACACCACACCCAGAACATAAGCATCTAAACCATTACACCACCAACACAGTAATGAAAGCATGTGGTCCTCCCGGGATTCCAACTCGGGACACCACACCCAGAACATAAGCATCTAAACCATTACACCACCAACACAGTAATGAAAGCATATGGTCCTCCCGGGATTCCAACTCGAGACACCACACCCAGAACATAAGCATCTAAACCATTACACCACCAACACAGTAATGAAAGCATATGGTGCTCCCGGGATTCCAACTCGGGACACCACACCCAGAACATAAGCATCTAAACTATTACACCACCAACACAGTAATGAAAGCATATGGTCCTCCCGGGATTCCAACTCGGGACACCACACCCAGAACATAAGCATCTAAACCATTACACCACCAACACAGTAATGAAAGCATATGGTCCTCCCGGGATTTCAACTCGGGACACCACACCCAGAACATAAGCATCTAAACCATTACACCACCAACACAGTAATGAAAGCATATGGTCCTCCCGGGATTCCAACTCGGGACACCACACCCAGAACATAAGCATCTAAACCATTACACCACCAACACAGTAATGAAAGCATATGGTCCTCCCGGGATTCCAACTCGGGACACCACACCCAGAACATAAGCATCTAAACCATTACACCACCAACACAGTAATGAAAGCATATGGTCCTCCCGGGATTCCAACTCGGGACACCACACCCAGAACATAAACATCTAAACCATTACACCACCAACACAGTAATGAAAGCATATGGTCCTCCCGGGATTCCAACTCGGGACACCACACCCAGAACATAAGCATCTAAACCATTACACCACCAACAGAGTAATGAAAGCATATGGTCCTCCCGGGATTCCAACTCGGGACACCACACCCAGAACATAAGCATCTAAACCATTACACCACCAACACAGTAATGAAAGCATATGGTCCTCCTGTAAGTCCCAGTGTGCCAAAATTCGCCCATTTTCTTCGTGATCCCGAACCTAACATCTGAAAAAATATTGATACTGAAATAGGCTAAGAGCCTGTGACTGTCCCGGGGCGGCCGGGAGCCCCGCTAAACCTGCCATTCTATTTCTACATTACACTCATCAAACGATAGTTGCTTTGCTCTACACTGTACTCTACATTGGCTATGATCTTAGAACTATTATATATCACCTGTATTGAAGTCCAAATGCAGCTACTAATGTAAATATAGACGGATAAATCCAGAGCTCGAGTCATGAGAGCGATTTGTTTACACTGTGAAAACACAACTTGTTCGGTTCGGATGAGGTGACTGACTTTAGCACCAATATAACAAATATATATTACAATAAGGAAACAGCCATCGTTCATAGAACGAACTCCTGGATGGGAGAGTCCGCTAAAACAAACAAACAAACAAACAACCAATGTACCCCTACACTCCGATGTTATATTGCGCCGAAGGCTGAGTCAAGACGAACACAACTACCGTAATTTTATTGGCACTCGAATGCTCAATAATATGTAGATTAAAGGATAATAATAGGTATTTATCTAAAACTATGTATATATTAACTAAACTACTCCATGTGTTTAATATATTGACTAAATTTCACTGAAATGAATAATGTAAAATATTAATTTAAGTTTGAATGTTAGTTTTCTGATCTGATCTGATCCTAATTAAACTCCCACAAAATACACGATATTTTTTCGTATGTGCTAATTTTATGGGGTCTCTAATTTCTTAAAAATAGTGAATGAATATAAATTTTATGTGTTTGACAAAGAGTGCAAGACCTTGAGGCATAAGGTAAGCTATAAATTAGTACGATTTTATGATGAATTATTGGTTTTTCAGGGGTATATATGTGGTTGGATCAATGGAAAACAACGAACGAATATCAGCAATGTTTTCCATTGTGGTGTTTCCGAGAATAATCCAATGATGACGTCAAATTAGCTTGCCGCCAATCAACTGTGGAACACTTGGAAATGTGTTAGCTGTTATTTACCGATATATTTGTGGAAAAATAGTGTGAATTAAGGGGCTGGAATATAACATTGACTTCATGTGAAGTGCGAGTGCCCTACACATTCTAAAATTGTGCATATTAATCTTGGGGAACTCATTATATATAAGGTATAAGTTCAAGGTGATACTTTGGATAAACCTGACTTCTAGCAAGCACCAAACAGCGATTTTGTAAGTAGCCAAGCATATTATTTTTTTTCAGATAAGCCTAGGCCTATGATGATAATGATAATTTGAAGCAGAAATGAGTAGCCTAGGCTGAGGCTAGGCATATTAGGCTTAGGATAACCCATTATCCAACAATCTTAGGACTGCCCCCACTAGTGGGGCTATGTATAATGTATTGATAGGCTAATGAAGATCAAGGAAGATTTGAGGTTAAAGACAGTAAAAAATAAGGTTAGCTAGGCAGCTGGGAATCTGGTTCTGGTAGGCTAAGACTCAGAGCCCACTCTTAACCCGGGAACGGCAAAGGTCCTCAATTATGGTAATTATTTAGAAGATGACCTTTTTTTCTAGTTATTAAAAACTTACTCTATGGTGTATTATATGATATATAGAAGCAATAGAACTGTTAAAATGACCTGGGAAGTGTATATTAAACTTAGCCTAGACCAACATTCCTGTTTTTTTTTTTTTTTTTTTTTGTAAGGCTAGGCTAGGCTAACCTAGCCTAGGCTACTCTTGAGTTTTGGAACACAGTAGGCCTAAGCCTAGGCCTATTTTAGATGTCTAACTTTTAAAATAATAATATAAAAATACATAGGCTAGGATTAATTTTGTTTTATCATTATACAGAAAGTTGTATCACTCAAAAAAACAGCGTCATTCGACACCCTGGCTAGGCTATAGCCTATGACAATAACAGTTTGCCGTCATGCCGTGGGATTATAGGGGTAGACCTGTCACTGAAGAATACTTTCGCAGTCTTACCGTTTGTTTTTGTTTTCAAGGTATAGGCTATAGGCAGAATAGGCTACAGTAGTATCTTATCTACTGGTATCTTATTTTATTGTAGTTTATATTATGAGTGGAAGATTTGCAATAACTTACCCTAACCAAAGTCCAAACTTAGTGTCCAAAGTGGGATCTGCACCCTGCCTCTATGTTCTCATTTTGTATACCGGTAACTTTTTAGCCAGATTACCGGTACAATTTAATAAGTGTACAGCCAGCAGCTAGGCCTACCGCCTACAGTGCATTTATAAATTTCCCGGAATCCCGGCCATGACTTGGGTATCACTAAAGAATCTTTCCGCAGCCTTATGTACAATTGTTTGTTTTTATTTCTTCAAGGAATATAGTACAGTAGTTTATTGTTCAATTGTTTATCATGTTATGAGTAGATAATTTGCATTACCTTACCCTAACCTAACTTTACTTAGTCTTAGTGTCCAAAGTGGGGGCTGCCACTATCCCCACAGTCCACACACCCGCTAACTAACATATATTATTGGTATGTC
The DNA here is from genome assembly GCA_032716605.1 of Paralithodes platypus. Classification (NCBI taxonomy): domain Eukaryota; kingdom Metazoa; phylum Arthropoda; class Malacostraca; order Decapoda; family Lithodidae; genus Paralithodes; species Paralithodes platypus. The sequence continues at coordinate 15,913,160 of CM064486.1, read as the reverse complement.
TTGTCATTACTATAACCTGACTTCATGGGGGTAACGGAGACTTGATTGAATATTTTCGGAATTAGCCTCGCAGAATCTTGAGTCTTTTAAAGTTGTGAAAATTAAAGTAAGTTTCTACGTTCCTACTGATTGTACTTAACCCGAGATGGGAATAGCCTACCCAGGTATTTTTTACTCGGCCCAGGGAAAATAATAGACAAACAAATGTTCTAATCAAAGTTTATTCTTGAAACTTGGTACCGGTATGTATTTTAACCAGTACTCTATAGTAACTCATGTATCATATGAAAGGATATAAATTAAGTATGTAATAGTTCTTGGAATGCAACAACAAATATACATGAAATCTTTATTGGACAAAAGTTACAAAACTAAAACAGGGACTGCTAAGAATAATTTAAAAACCTGTTTTCAATGCCTATATTAGTGGACCTGAAGTGAATCTCTTTGAGACTGAAGTACAGGCAGCCAGCTCCCCTAGTATCCTGATTAAACACCAGTAAACATACATAACATCCCTTTTACTTACAATATTATTCATTCCTTTTAATAAATTTTGAGCATGTATTGTGCATATATTTACCTTCACATCTCAAAATTTCTCCGGCGGCCGGGGGGCTACGCCCCCCGGACCCCCTGTTATGAAGCGGGGGGCTGCGCCCCCCGCAGACGCCGCACAAAGTTGATCCTTGTAAGCTTAGAAAAATGATCCAGAACAGTGCAGAACTGGATAATTTCTGTTTTGGCACCCTGCCTGTAATGGGGGGGGGGGGATGGAGTATCTCTCTTTCTTCCTCACTTTCCTTCTTCTGCTGCCAAGAGAGAGAGAGGGAGGGAGAGACAGAAGAAGAAGGATTAAGCTGCGAAGGTGGAAAATAGGTACTCAAGGATAGAAAGGAAGAGATGACGACAAACCCGTTATTGCATTCTAATTAACGAGAGGACAACCCTGTTTGGTTGACCCACATCCAACATCCTTCGAGGAAGGGGAAAGACTGCAACTCCGACACGATGATAACACCAAAGAACCACAAAAACCCCACTGAGACCTAGCATATTCTCTACTTTCTAGATATCACATAAGGATGTTTTTGGGAATGGTAATTCATTCGAATTATTTGATCGCCCACCTTCAGGTGAACTGGCCGTCCCCATGGTTTTCTTATTCTTTATGCAATCGTGATTCATGCTCATTATTCAGGTACATTAGGACAGTAGGATAAATCGGAGGCTAGCAAAGACCAATCAAGAACTTCACCTTCAATGTTGGCTGACAAGACTTTAACTCTCGGTTAGGCTACTGGTACTACTCTTAGACCAATTTAATACTGACGGCTCCGATTTACCATCCTGACAACACATTTAGATCCAAATAGGTACGGGAGGATAGATACAAACATATTGCAGTAATCTTAAGCTTGATATTAATACAGTATAAGGAACATTTTACCGTTTACAACTCTTAATATTGGTACCGTATCTAATTATCTCTATACCCTTAACCTGGGAGCACCATTACCGTACTGGGACAGTCTCTTAACCTAGGAGTAGGACTCGAATATTGCTGTCTGTATCCACCCCCTTCCTCTCAGTATTATACATCCCAATTCCGCTAGATACCGGTATCGGCCAGGCTTGCCTTTACGTCTCTTCGGCCTACCGTATCCTGGGGTATAGGGGGTAATCATGCGTCTTCCTGCGGTCCTTGAACCCTCGTACAGTACACGAGTTCAGCATCCTGCACTCAGCCAATGGGAGGGGTGAATCTCCGATTCTCCGCCATCAGCAATTCAGCATCACATCAACTCCGTCCCAAACTGGTTCCCTGGTAAGTCGAATACGTTCTTAACCCACGGTTGACATATAGCTAACCCTTAATAATGGGGTTAATCAATATCCTAATACTAAAACAAATACATATAAAAATATAGGCTAATATAAACATATAAAAATACATGGATTCCTATTAACGTATAAAAATAGATGAGCTAATAGAAGTACAGAAATACAATGACAGATCAAATTATGACATTACAGTACAGTACCGAAATAATCTCTTAAGGCATCCAAAGATCCTCTCATTAAGTACAGGTACATATGTTACTCAGCAGTACTCTACACACAATTGGGAATACATAATTACACAGCATATCTATGGAGTCAAATCAATACAATAATGGCATAAATCAAAGGTAATTGTCATGGTCAAACTTAACAGGTTGGACTGCTCAATGTGGAGGGTGCTATACAAGGCTCAAACAAAGCTAAACGTTAATTCTACTGTAACTCGAGTAACTTATCCCCTGAAATCAGCTGCCCAGAATCTCACTACAGCGTTCCATCCCTTGCAAGGCAACTCTGTTCATTAGACCATGTCAAACATAATTATATCATAGGAATCAATACTCATAATACACTCAAAAAGCACAATAATTAATAATAGCCTACTGTACTTCCAATTAGGTGAAAGTTAGGTAGCCTAATTAAAAATGTAAAATCATATAACCTACCATAATAATTCAGCAAGTACCCATAGCTAAACGGCCTTTTCACTAGTTAACTTTAAGTAACAATAGGTAAGAACAAATAATCATCTGAAATAAACCCGACCCAATGGGGGTCCGAAATTTGACAGTACTGGGGTTGGGAAATAAGGACCTCTAAATCAAGATAACAAGTAACTATTTACACTATAACCCAGTAAAAACATTTAAAATGAACAATAACCAGGCCTAGGAGACATTAGTTATAAATACTTATCTGAATAGGCCTAACTTTGGAACGTCGGAAACACGAAAGGTAAACAAAACTCAAGGACACGATCTCAAACGAATGTCCTTTCCTGATTTACACGTTAAAATACAACCATATTTACCAAAATGCATGGTTTTATAAACTCAAAGTAATGAACAAGTTCTAAACATACAATACAACTGCTACATTAGTAATTCACTCAACCTGGTCGTCTCTCCGAAATGCGAGATGGTCTAAATCCTAAAATGGCGGTCAGGCTTCAAAAGCATTTTAATCAACTTCATCGTCCTCAATTCTACTCTTAACTGGTGTTCTCGCACTACCTCAGGATTATGTAAAACGGTGAAAGACAAACTAGCAAATTAGATTAGATTTCCGTGGTCAGGTGAAGGTATTGAGGGATAAGCCTTTACAATGGCACCTCGTATCTACTTTTCAAAGAGTGTTGAGAGGGGAGAAGGGGTGGGGTGTTGGAGAGAGAGGAAGCTGTTGGAGTGGCTTTGTTGCGTGTGTTACTAGTCTGTATACGTCGTCGAGGTGGTCATTAATAATTTATGGGAGATCAATTAGGCATAGTATATACACACTAGTAGGTTTTTGATGTGCATGATGGAGACAAAAGACAAAGACGCCTGCAACAAGTGTCCCCCCCCCCCCCCAAGGTTGAGAGAGTGATAGCAAACCCAAATCAAAGGTACATCAGAGGTAATTTAGGTGTGTTGGAAAGAAGTGTGGTGTGCTTGTTAAGGGGGGGGGGGGGGGGATCACCTGCTTCTTTTCTCTTTCTCTGGCTTGTATCCATTCGGCCCCATTCAGTCAACTGTTTTAAGATGTTTATCCCCATCCAGATGTCGATTTCTTCCTAGCGAGCCAGCATTGTATGGAGAAATCCGGCTTCGCCGGAGACATTTTTCTATCGAGAAATGTACAAATTTAGCTTGCTGTCAAAACAAAAATATATATATGCTGGCTCGCTATTGCTCGCCAAGAGAATATTGACACCTGGATGGGGGTAAACGTCTTAAAACAGTAGGCTGAATAGGGCCGAATGAATACAAGCCAAGGAGAGAGGGAGAGAAAGAGAAAATAAAGTGATGTTGGTCCCCTTAAGTGTAGTGAAAGGAATAGGTGTTTACGAGAGTGAGCTGGAGTACTCTCTGTGTAAGTGATGCACAAATAGAAACAGTGAGGGAAGCCAGATAAATGAAACAGGAGTTCCAGTAATTCCTTACCAGATGCTTATGGGGTGCGTACAATCTCCCCAGTATAACAAAACACTTTGCAATTAGGTGCTTTGCAAATTACAGTATTATGTGGAAAAGAAGCGTTGCAAAGCATTATTCATTATCGGTGGTCTTCTATAAATAACTGCAATTCTATTTAGTGTTGATGGTGTTACGTGACTGTACGGTCGCGCTAATAAGTCATGTCCCAGCTGTCATTACGTTTGGCTGGCTCTGTGCTGTATTAATGTCTGTCAGACGTTGAATAGGGTGGGTAAGTGTAGGAACATGTTTGTATATTACACTCAAATATGAAGAAATGAAGCTTAGATATTGGTGATACCAATTATTATTAATCAAAACATACTAGATGCCGAGACATCACTTATTAGCGCGACTGTACCTAATGACCACAAGCTGTTCCCGTAGTACACTGGCAAAGTCATTTTTCGGTGTGACGTGTCGTAACTTTACCACAACATAAGGGGGGTGACCTGTTTTTGTTCTGTCCTTTTCTATCTTTCTCTGGCTTGTATCCATTTGGCCCCATTCAGCCTACTGTTTTAAGATGTTTATCCCCATCCAGGTGTCAATTTTTTACTGGTGAGTGGTAGCGAGCCAGCATATTTTTTATTTTTGTTTGACAGCAGGCTAAATTTGTACATTTTTCGATAGAAAAATTTCTCCGGCGAAGCCGGATTTCTTCATATAATGCTGGCTCGCTATCGCTCGCCAGGCAGAAATCGACACCTAGATGGGGATAAACGTCTTAAAATAGTTGGCTGAATGGGGCCGAATGGATACAAGCCAGAGAAAGAGAGAAAAGGACAGAAATAACAAAAAGCAGGTCACCCCCCTTAAGATCAATTTAGATAGGCATATGGACGAGATGGGTTGGTGGTGAAAGGGATCTGCCGTGTGTAGACCAGTCAGCTCTAATGCAGACAACATTTAAAGTTTCAATTCTTAAGGTTCGGAACCACTTTCGCGTTCCCTTGCCCCTTTCTCTGTCTCGTCTAACAGGAAAATTTTATGGGAGAAGGATTCCTAGCTCCCGCCCCTAAGTATAAGAGACACACACACACACATACACATGTGTGTGTGTGTGTGTGTGTGTGTATATGTGTGTGTGTGTGTGTGTGTGTGTGTGTGTGTGTGTGTGTGTGTGTGTGTGTGTGTGTGTCTCCTATACTTAGGGGGCGGGAGCTAGGAATCCTTCTCCCATAAAATTTTCCTATTAGACGAGACAGAGAAAGGGGCAAGGGAACGCGAAAGTGGTTCCGAACCTTAAGAATTGAAACTTTAAATGTTGTCTGCATTAGAGCTGACTGGTCTACACACGGCAGATCCCTTTCACCACAAACCCATCTCGTCCATATGCATATCTAAATTGATCTTAAGGGGGGTGACCAGCTTTTTGTTATTTCTGTCTTTTTCTCTCTTTCTCTGGCTTGTATCCATTCGGCCCCATTCAGCCAACTATTTTAAGACGTTTATCCCCATCTACAGTAGGTGTCGATTTCTTCCTGGCGAGCGATAGCGAGCCAGCATTATATGAAGAAATCCGGCTTCGCCGGAGACATTTTTCTATCGAAAAATTTACAAATTTAGCCTGCTGTCTAACAAAAATTAAAAAATATGCTGGCTCGCTACCGCTCACCAGTAAGAAATTGACACCTGGATGGGGATAAACGTCTTAAAACAGTAGGCTGAATGGGGCCAAATGGATACAAGCAAGAGAAAGATAGAAAAGGACAGAACAAAAACAGGTCACCCCCCTTAAAGCTCTGGTTTTGTTATCCCGCTATAGTAATCGGTAGCATTATTCCACATATTTACAACTCTGTTACCAAACCAATATTTGACTATATCTTTTCTGAAACATATTTTATCTAATTTGAATAGTACGGTTCTGGGACTAAATTCATGCCATTTTGGAGAAATATTACCATTACTTTACGAACACGTGGAATATTTGGGCATGTATGCTGGAAATGGGTGAGCAACTAATAGGACTGGGACTACATTAATGCCATTTTGGAAATATATAACCATTACTTTCAAAAACGTGGACAAATGAAATGTTTGTGATACATTTTGATTGGTAACAGACTTTTAGATAAGTGGAATAGGCTACCGAGTGCTGTAGTGGGATCAAGAACGATAGAGAGCTTTAATTTAAAATTAGATAGGTATATGGACGCGATGGGTTGAGTGTGAAAGGGATCTGCCGTGTGTGGCCCAGTCGGCTCTCTGGTGACTCCCGCGTTCTTATGTTCTTGTGTACTTTAAACACACGTGGATAATTTGGGCATGGATGCAGGACATGTGGGTGGAGAAAATGAATACTACTGGAACTAATTCAAGCCATTTTGGAGAAATATTACTATAGGTAGCGCCAACGAACTTGACAATTTTCTTGACCCTTTAACTTCTCATAAATCAAAAGGGCCTAGAGCAAACTGGCTGTAAATATCCACACCTATTTCCTGGTGGGCTCTTCCCTAATGATATAAATGTCAGCTCGATTGCTTTCATTCATTTTGAGTTACGGTATGAGAAGTTAAGGGATCAAGAAAATTGTCAAGTTCGTTGGCGCTACCTATAGTACCATTACTTTAAGAACACGTGAAATATTTGGGCATGAATGCAGGACATGGGTGAGACATTAATAGTACTGGGACAAATTTATGCCATTTTGGTAAAAAATAACCATTACTTTAAAATACACGTGGACAATTTGGTGATCAGCTGTAAAAAGTCTTCTGTGTGTGCCGAAAAGTCGATGTAATTTGGAGATGTCAGTGTGCTTATATATTATGGTAGTTGCGGGGGTAATGTGTCAGCTATAGAAAGTACGACATATAGCTTATAATTAAGAATGATTGATGGAGAGGGAGGGTGAAGAACTGCGGGATGTCACCATTTAAAGGGCCCAGGTCGCTTACTGTACAAAACAACGTGTCTGGCGCGGCAACTCCAAGAATTTCTGGTAGGGAGAATTAATGTGCATGAATAATAATAATAATAATAATAATAATAGTTCTTAAAGCTAGCGCATGCTAAGCTAGCTAAGGATAGCTCAATAAGGCCGATTAGGCGTATTTCCATTGGGGTCCTGTACTACTACCCCATCCCTTTGCTCATGAGGGATGGTAACGACTCAGTGCTTGTGAAAAATCTTTAATGCGCCGAGCGTGGGCGCGAACCCGGGCCTTCTGGGTGGAAGTCCGAGACGCTAGTCACTAAACCAAGCGAGCCGCTTGGATATTTTTATTTGATTAACACATCTTCAAAACCCTTATATATATACATATAAATTGACTTTTTTAATAGCCAATTAAATGCAGAAGAGGTAGTAGAAGTTACAATACAAATTAAATTAGCTTATACGAATAATGATGTGTGAGAAAAATTACGGACAATAGCTTGAGAGAGAGAGAGAGAGAGAGAGAGAGAGAGAGAGAGAGAGAGAGAGAGAGAGAGAGAGAGAGAGAGAGATAATCACAAATAAACTCAATTAGGCCTAATACATTTATTGGGTTCCATGTCATCTCAACCAGTAGACCATTTCAATCAGTAGCTCTCAACCAGTGCCAAATTAACCCAGACCAACCAAACTAGTGCCAAAATATAGTACTAACCTAACCTAACCGTATTGGTTGATTTGGCACTGGTTGAGAGCTACTGGTTGAAATGGTCTACTGGTGGTTTCTGGTCTACTGGTTGAGTTGACCGGTCACCCATTTATTGTATTCTCTAGCAGAATGAAACACGGAGCTGCTAGCTTTCATCTGTAATCAAGACATCTTTTGGCAATAGAAAAGAAGGGGTTGGAGTCAATTTATATCTCCTGACCTGTGTCAATAATAAAAGAAGGGGTTGGAGTCAATTTATATCTCCTGACCTGTGTCAATAATTAACTTATCTTTTTCATACTAATCTGTAACGTGTCACGGGTCATGAAAGATTTCAACCCCTTCTTCTCTATCTGCCGGAAGATGTTTTGGAATACAGACTAAAGCTTGCAGCTCCGTGGATCGTTTCCCTAGCGAGTACAATAAATAAATAAATAAAAAACAATCAAATATATATATATATATATATATATATATATATATATATATATATATATATATATATATATATATATACCGGTATATATAAATACATATACTTCGCGAGTTTGCAATTGGGCACCAGAAATCCCTGTTTCAAGATAATTGGTTGATGGTACAGTTTGTTTTTGCATTTGAAAGATGCTATTCTGAAACAGTACCATTAGCCAATCCACTCGAAATACAGTTATCCAGCACAAAGACCAAGCCCAAAAGGTTAAACAAATTGTATCAACGTTGGGAGCCTGTCATTACTCATTTTGCATTGTTCATTTGATTATATATAATTGTTAAGCTTTACTCTTTTAGAGCTTATTGTATGGCCATCCTGTAATTTCCTTTTCAGGCCCCTTCTCGTCTCCCCATGTTCACTTTGCTTTTTGACATCTATGACTATGCGTTCACAGAGTTTTTGTCCACCTTGTCCTAGTGGAATTGGTTCACTGAATGAGTCATTAGAATCGAGCTTTATGAGCCGGAGAACCTCGTTTTCTATTATTCCCAATCTATCATGAACTCTTTCACAAAAATCAAATTCGTCCTGAGCACTATCAGAACTATAATCTTCCCCAAGCCCATGTCCAAAATGGGAACATTTTAACATCCCAAGTTGTCTTAGCACATTCATCCCTATGCAGAAGTCGCTACCACCATCAGTGACTATTGCATTGTCGACTGTAACACTAACTGAACCATGGCTAATTACTAAATCTTTAATAATATTATTAATATATGTCGAATCTTTTACGTAAGTATGTACGTGCCATGGAGTAGACAGAGTAGTCACTTGTAAACCTAATTGGTCTACAATGTCTTGGGGAATGAATACATCAGAAGATCCTGTGTCGGGATATGCTTCGACCATGAAGGTGTCATCCACTGCAAACAATGTAGGAACACACACACGAGGAATGGGAATGATGTCACCAACATTTCTCATTATCATGTAGGGTGATTCAGAATCCATATATAAATCACACTTATGACTAAATAAAATGTCTGCTCCCAACAGGCACCAGTCACTGGGCCTGTTTAAGGCTACCGCCACATACGGATGAAGAATTACCCCACATTCCAGTTGCATAGGTAAATTACCAATAGCTCCTATTATTCCGGAAAACAGATCTTTAACTTTCCGAAAGTTAGACTGTAAACCCATTTTCATCACTTGCAGAGGTGAGATACACGTAAATGGGCAACCGGTATCAAGATGAAAAGTAACATGATGACCCTCGAGTGTCCCATTAACGCATAATTGTTGACCACACCAATGAAGGTCTACACGAGTCATACTTGTATAATATAAAGAATAACACTAAGGTGTAAAAGTCTCTCTCTACCGAAGATCCTTGGCTAATGTCACCCTATAATCTTTAGAAACCCTTAATTAAAACACTGTATAGGCTACAACAGTGTTTTATAAGCACAACACAAAAAGACACCTGCTGTAAAGAGCTGAGATGCTAAACGAATGCATCCACGATTGGCTGCCTAACCTATATAGCCTGTTCGCATCTTGTCAGTTTGTATTTATATAAAGTATTTTAAGTTATTACTTAATTAAACACTAAATAAATAAATATTTATAATAAGTGTAACAAAATTAACAATAATTAATGACTGAGTTAATGATTATATATAATATTTAAAAACAAATTAACGGAGTTTTAATCAGTTTTATTTAGTTTGCGCTTATATATACATTTTCTATATTTCCTGTCAATCATAGAAAATTGTGAAAAATAGCGTAAACGTAAACATTTTTGTTGATTTTTTTTTCTCTCAATATTGCCCTGCTCGATTGGTACCTACAATCTCCCCAGTTAACCCCTTCTGTTCCGGCGACGTCCTTTTAGCTTTATTCTGGCTACTATTAGACGATATTATTCAGTTTAAAAAGGCCCTCCAGCAATTTACAGACTTCGAACTATCTCCCCAACCCTTTTCACTACCACAGATCCTTCCTAAACTGCACAACATTGTCTAAATATAGCCAGTATAGAATTAAAAAGACGCCGCCGGTACAGAAGGGGTTAATACAATCTCCACAGTTGCATGGTCCTAAATTTTATATTAACAGGCTTTTTGCTGGGTCTACTGAATATAGTCACACATAAACACATACAAACATACAGAGGCACAAGAACAACAAAGTGTAGGCAATTCGCTGTAAATAGGCAAGACATCATGACCTCTATCCTCTGTAGCTCAATAAGGGCTAGAGCAAATTGGCTGTAAATTTCCACATCTATTCCTTGACTGACTCTTCCCAAATGGTAGAAATATTAGCTCGATTACTCTAGCCGTTTTTTGAGTTACAGAGTTTAGAGGTTAGAGGATTCTCGCCTACTTACAGCGAATAGACTATAGTAAGTTTATAGTTATTATATTTAGATAGAATACTATACTATAGTATCGTCTATAATGGCGGGAGGGATGAAGGGTGCGGGCGTAGCCCTCTCTCTATGTATCATCCTTCTCAACATCCAGAGGGGCTGTGCTGATATACAGGTGCAGAGGGGACCGGTAGTGTACCAGGTCAACACTAAACAAGTATTGAGGGACCTCGTCACACAGAAATCACACACGAGTGAAATTTCTGTCACCATTCCTGCCTGGTCTATTTCATATATCGGGAAGACGCCGTGACTGGGCAAATACTCTGGCACAACCTCGCTACAACACCTATTGTGCTACACTCTAATTAGCTGCGGAGATGTAGAGACCAACCCCGGCCCTAGTTCAACATTGAAGAAACCTCACCACCAAACAAGTAAGGCAGACACCGACGTTTCAACAGTCCCTAGCAGTAAAATTCGTTATAACAAACTGGGCCAGCAGGCACCCAAGTCTCCCGTCACGCTCCAACTCACAACCAAGACCGCAGGGCAACCGCCAGCACAGTGCCAACATTCTACCTACTCAACATTACCCTCAACTGTATCATCACTACCACAGATATCGGTGACCCAAGTAACACAACATGCAACCAGAACACCCAAACAAACAGGAAGCTCTAGCAAACACATCGACAATGAAGTCACAGCAACAACGGCCAAGAACAAGGACATAAAACAACAAATACAGGTAGGGGTGGGAGGGGGGCAAGGGGGAGCCACAACCTGTCCTCATCTCACACGCTCACACACCATCAGCCGCTCACGGCGCACAGCTGATCACCACACCGCCAGACGTACGATGAACAGTAACAGGAAAATATGTATAGTGTGCGATATTGGATTCAACAAAAGGAGTACAACGTCACAATGTAGTAGTTGTAATGAAACAGTACACGATCGATGTACTATGTTACTAGCAGAAAAGAAGTGGAATGCGATAAATGTAGGGAAATAGCTATTAAGGGTCCTAAAATCATTTGTGAAATATGTGAATCACTCATAACAAGAAAACAAAGGATCATAAACTGTGTTAAGTGTAAAACTGTAGCTCACATGAAGTGCATCTCTAAGAAGACCAACAGTGAAGAACGGGAATTCCTATGCAACATATGTGCCTTGCATTCATTACCGAATATTAATGTAAATGAACCAATTAGTATTAACAACTCAGAATCCAGCCAGGACACATTCAAAATCAAAGATGAATACAGAGTGTTCACCAACAAAGGGCTCCATCTTATCCACATTAACGCCAGATCAATGTACCATAAATTGTCAGAATTAAACTTGTTAGCTAATAAGGCCAAAGCTTCAATAATTGCAATCACAGAAACCTGGCTGGATTCAAGTATAAACGATGGTGAAATAAACATTCAAGGTTTCAATATGGTTAGGAATGATCGCAATAGGCATGGGGGATGAGTATGTCTGTATGTAAAAAACAACCTCACACACAACCAGGACCGACCTCCATGTAGAAAATCACGAAGCTCTGTGGATCGATCTACACCTGCCGAGGACAAGACCCATCACAATTGGGGTATGCTATAGGCCACCAGACGACACACAATTCTTGACCAAATTTGAACGAACGTTGTCATCGCTAGACCCTCGGAATGAATCCATCATACTAGGGGATTTTAACCTGTGTTACAAACAACGAAATGATAGGCTTGTACGAGAATATAGGCATATACTGACAATGCACAATCACAAACAACTCATCACAACCCCCACACGTATCTCTGAGAACACTGCCACAATAATAGACCACATAAACTGTAACAGAGAGGACAAAATATCCCAATCAGGGGTTATACAGACTGGGATAAGTGATCACTTCGTCACATATTGCACACGAAAAACCACAAAAATTACCCTAGAGAATCACAAGATTATCAAAACAAGGTCACTCAGAAACTACAATAAAGAAACATTTCTGGACATTTTATGGAATACAGACTGGTCTCCCGTGTTTGGAAGTACAAACGTTAATGACGCATGGGTTGGCTTCAGAACCATCATCACAAACATTCTAGACGAAATAGCTCCTCTGAAAGACATACGAATTAAAGCAAGGTCAGACCCATGGATCAACAATGACATACTACACCATCTGGAACACAGAGACAATCTGTTAAAAAGGCTAGCGAAACATAGACAGGATCAAGGTCTGAAACATGAGTTCAACAGGGCCAGGAATAAACTAAGTAGGAAAATAAAATCAGCGAAAACTAATTATTTTCACAATAAGGCAGAGGAATATCAGAATAACCCAAAGAAACTATGGAGGCACCTAAAAACAACAGGCTACAGCAACAAGACAAGGGATTCGTCTAACACTAATATTGCTCTCACCATTAATGATCAGATTTGCCACGATAAACGACAAATTTCAACCTACTTCAACTCCTTCTTCACCTCCATAGCAAACACACTTGCACAGAACCTACCTCAACCTCTCAATAAATACACGACAACAACGGCCACCTTTCGAAATTTCTACAGAGATAAAGACACACCCAAACACATTTGGATTGCAAAATGTTACACCAAAATACACTTTTGACGAGCTGTCTAACCTAAATGTACATAAAAGCACAGGACCAGACAAAATTCCTGCCAAATTTCTACGAGATGGAGCCATTGGTATAGCAGGCCCCCTAACCCACATCATCAACTTGTCAATTAACACCAACACTGTACCTGCTGAACTGAAGGAAGCTATTGTAACCCCTCTATTCAAGAAAGGAAATAAACTAGAAGTTGGTAACTACAGACCAGTTAGCATATTATGTATTGTATCTAAAATCCTTGAAAGAGCGGTATACACCCAAATTGAACACTACCTCAAACAAAATGATCTATTCTATAAGTTTCAATCAGGTTTCAGATGCATGTACTCGACAGACTCCTGTCTCATCCACTTAACGGATCACATTCGTAAAGAAATGTCTAAAGGTAACTACACCGGTATGGTTCTTCTTGATCTACAAAAAGCGTTTGACACAGTAGACCATGATATCCTATGTAATAAACTACAAGCAATGGGCATAGGGTCTGTGAACTGGTTTAAATCTTATCTTAGTGGTAGAACTCAGAGTCAAAATTGACGATAATATATCTGATCCTATGCCAATTAACTGTGGGATCCCGCAGGGAAGCATCCTTGGTCCCTTACTCTTTCTCTGTTATGTGAACGACATGGAACTGAGCGTCTCATGTAAATTATTACTGTATGCAGACGACAGCGTGCTCCTGGTTTCAGGAAAAGACCCAATAAGTATTGCCGCTTCACTTTCCAAAGAACTAGAATCATGTAGTGAATGGCTAGTGGACAATAGACTATCTCTTCACCTGGGCAAGACGGAAGCCATCTTATGTGGAACAAAACGCAAACTGAAAGACATTGTGGGCTTCTCGGTCAACTGTAATGATATTCCTATAACAACAGTGTCACAAGTTAAATATCTCGGACTAAAGCTGGACGCGAGTTTGTCAGGTGAAACAATTTTGGAATCTATCCTGAGTAAGTGTAGAGCACGTATAAAATACCTGTATAGACAGGTGGGATGCTTGCCCGCGGCGACCAAAAAGACCCTCTGCCAAGCGCTTGTTCAATGTCATTTTGACCTATTCTGTGTCATCCTGGTACTCTGCATCATCTAAATCAGCACAGCACAAACTTCAGGTCACTCAAAATAAAATGGTTAGGTTCATGCTGAACCTAGGACCCAGATCACATGTTGGCCAGGAACAACTTCAGTCACTAGGTATGCTCAATGTCGCTGACAGGGCCAAACAAATCAGGCTCACTAATGCCTTCAAAATTTTCTATGACAGAGCTCCAGAGTACCTAAAGAATGATTTTGTTAAAGCAAATGAGAGGAGTGGACATAATACAAGAAACAGGATGTTTAATTTTAAGGTCCCGAGAATCCAAGGACAGGGTAAGCAACATTCTTCTTCACCGCCATCAAAGACTGGAACGACCTACCCCAGTCAGTCCGTGAAAAGAGAACACTGTATTCCTTCAGACGTAGCCTGAAGGAACACCTGAACCGGACAGCTGCGAGAAGGGAGCACCAAGCTTATGTCTACTACTAAATGCGACATAAGAGATAGACAAACCAAACTGAAATGATTACTGATTACGGATTACTGATATTTACTATAGGATGTAAGGTATCTTAAAATAACCCCCTAGAAATACTTTCTCTAAAGTATCTATTTCTTTATCCTCCCCATTTTCCCCAGCTAACCTAATCCCACAAGGACCCCAATGGAAATACGCCTAACGGCCTTATTGGGCTATCCTTAGTTGGAATTATGCAAGGCTGGTACATGTCATATTTGTAACAAACTATGTAATACCAACTCTGTAAATTGCTAACTGAATAAATATTATTATTATTATTATTATTATTATTATTAATAACAAGGTATGGCTTACATGCAATAGTTCACACATGGAATAAATAAAATAGGCGTCGGAGATTTTGAATAAATAATATACAAAATACAACAAAGAATCATAGACATGAAATAATATACCCCAAAGCTTAAATACAACACAATATTAACACTAGGGTGTAGAGAGAGAGAGAGAGAGAGAGAGAGAGAGAGAGAGAGAGAGAGAGAGAGAGAAGAGAGAGAGAAGAGAGAGAGACATATATGAGTAGTGTTGAATTAGAGAGAGTACGGTAATAGTTGATTGACTGATCGAGAGAGAGAGAGAGAGAGAGAGAGAGAGAGAGAGAGAGAGAGAGAGGGAGGGAGGGAGGGAGGGAGGGTTACTATGGAGTGTAGTAAGTAGTAACCAAGATCTATTGTATACAGTATAGGTCTTGGTAGTAACTAACCCCTTCGTTACCGGCGACGTCTGTATTATTTTATCCTAGCTACATTTAGGGGGGTGACCTGCTTTTTGTTATTTCTGTCCTTTTTTCTCTTTCTCTGGCTTGTATCCATTCGGCCCCATTCAGCCAACTATTTCAAGACGTTTATCCCCATCTAGGTGTCGATTTCTTCCTGGCGAGCGATAGCGAGCCAGCATTATATATGAAGAAATCCGGCTTCGCCGGAGAAATTTTTCTATCAAAAAATTTACAAATTTAGCCTGCTGTCTAACAAAAATTAAAAAATATGCTGGCTCGCTACCGCTCACCAGTAAGAAATTGACACCTGGATGGGGATAAACGTCTTAACACAGTAGGCTGAATGGGGCCAAATGGATACAAGCCAGAGAAAGATAGAAAAGGACAGAACAAAAACAGGTCACCCCCCTTAAAGCTCTGGTTTTGTTATCCCGCTATAGTAATCGGTAGCATTATTCCACATATTTACAACTCTGTTACCAAACCAATATTTGACTATATCTTTTCTGAAACATATTTTATCTAATTTGAATAGTACGGTTCTGGGACTAAATTCATGCCATTTTGGAGAAATATTACCATTACTTTACGAACACGTGGAATATTTGGGCATGTATGCTGGAAATGGGTGAGCAACTAATAGGACTGGGACTACATTAATGCCATTTTGGAAATATATAACCATTACTTTCAAAAACGTGGACAAATGAAATGTTTGTGATACATTTCGATTGGTAACAGACTTTTAGATAAGTGGAATAGGCTACCGAGTGCTGTAGTGGGATCAAGAACGATAGAGAGCTTTAATTTAAAATTAGATAGGTATATGGACGCGATGGGTTGAGTGTGAAAGGGATCTGCCGTGTGTGGCCCAGTCGGCTCTCTGGTGACTCCCGCGTTCTTATGTTCTTGTGTACTTTAAACACACGTGGATAATTTGGGCATGGATGCAGGACATGTGGGTGGAGAAAATGAATACTACTGGGACTAATTCAAGCCATTTTGGAGAAATATTACTATAGGTAGCGCCAACGAACTTGACAATTTTCTTGACCCTTTAACTTCTCATAAATCAAAAGGGCCTAGAGCAAACTGGCTGTAAATATCTACACCTATTTCCTGGTGGGCTCTTCCCTTATGATATAAATGTCAGCTCGACTGCTTTCATTCATTTTGAGTTACGGTATGAGAAGTTAAGGGGTCAAGAAAATTGTCAAGTTCGTTGGCGCTACCTATAGTACCATTACTTTAAGAACACGTGAAATATTTGGGCATGAATGCTGGACATGGGTGAGACATTAATAGTACTGGGTCAAATTCATGCCATTTTGGTAAAAAATAACCATTACTTTAAAATACACGTGGACAATTTGGTGATCAGCTGTAAAAAGTCGTCTGTGTGTGCCGAAAAGTCGATGTAATTTGGAGATGTTGTCAGTGTGCTTATATATTATGGTAGTTGCGGGGGTAATGTGTCAGCTATAGAAAGTACGACATATAGCTTATAATTAAGAATGATTGATGGAGAGGGAAGGTGAAGAACTGCGGGATGTCACCATTTAAAGGGCCCAGGTCGCTTACTGTACAAAACAACGTGTCTGGCGCGGCAACTCCAAGAATTTCTGGTAGGGAGAATTAATGTGCATGAATAATAATAATAATAATAATAATAATAATAGTTCTTAAAGCTAGCGCATGCTAAGCTAGCTAAGGATAGCTCAATAAGGCCGATTAGGCGTATTTCCATTGGGGTCCTGTACTACTACCCCATCCCTTTGCTCATGAGGGATGGGAACGACTCAGTGCTTGTGAAAAATCTTTAATGCGCCGAGCGTGGGCGCGAACCCGGGCCTTCTGGGTGGAAGTCCGAGACGCTAGTCACTACACCAAGCGAGCCGCTTGGATATTTTTATTTGATTAACACATCTTCAAAACCCTTATATATATACATATAAATTGACTTTTTTAATAGCCAATTAAACGCAGAAGAGGTAGTAGAAGTTACAATACAAATTAAATTAGCTTATACGAATAATGATGTGTGAGAAAAATTACGGACAATAGCTTGAGAGAGAGAGAGAGAGAAGAGAGAGAGAGAGAGAGAGAGAGAGAGAGAGAGAGAGAGAGAGGAGAGAGAGAGAGTAGAGAGAGAGATAGAGAGAGGAGAGAGATAGAGAGAGAGAGGAGAGAGAGAGACGAGAGAGAGAGAGAGAGAGAGAGAGAGAGAGATAGAGAGAGAGAGAGAGAGAGAAGAGAGACAGAGCGAAGAGAGAGAGAGAGAGAGAGAGAGAGAGAGAGAGAGAGAGAATCACAAATAAACTCAATTAGGCCTAATACATTTATTGGGTTCCATGTCATCTCAACCAGTAGACCATTTCAATCAGTAGCTCTCAACCAGTGCCAAATTAACCCAGACCAACCAAACTAGTGCCAAAATATAGTACTAACCTAACCTAACCGTATTGGTTGATTTGGCACTGGTTGAAATGGTCTACTGGTTGAGTTGACCGGTCACCCATTTATTGTATTCTCTAGCAGAATGAAACACGGAGTGTAACGGGGGGGGGGGGGGGAAGAATCGGTATCTCTCTTTCTTCCTCAACTTCCCTTCTTCTGCTGCGAACAAGAGAGGGTAGGGTAAGACAGAAAAAGATAGATTAAGCTGCGAAGGTGGAAAATAGGTACTCAAGGATAGAAAGGAAGAGATGACGACAAACCCGTTATTGCATTCTAATTAACGAGAGGACAACCCTGTTAGGTTGACCCACATCCAACATCCTTTGAGGAAGGGGATAAGGCTGCAACTCCGACACGATGATAACACCAAAGAACCACAAAAACCCCACTGAGACCTAGCATATTCTCAACTTTCTAGATATCACATAAGGATGTTTTTGGGAACGGTAATTCATTCGAATTATTTGATCGCCCACCTTCAGGTGAACTGGCCGTCCCCATGGTTTTCTTATTCTTTATGCAATCGTGACTCATACTCATTATTCAGGTACATTAGGACAGTAGGATAAATCGGAGGCTAGCAAAGACCAATCAAGAACTTCACCTTCAATGTTGGCTGACAAGACTTTAACTCTCGGTTAGGCTACTGGTACTACTCTTAGACCAATTTAATACTGACAGCTCCGATTTACCATCCTGACAACACATTTAGATCCAAATAGGTACGGGAGGATAGATACAAACATATTGCAGTAATCTTAAGCTTGATATTAATACAGTATAAGGAACATTTTACCGTTTACAACTCTTAATATTGGTACCGTATCTAATTATCTCTATACCCTTAACCTGGGACCAATCCATTACCGTACCGGGACAGTCTCTTAACCTAGGAGTAGGACTCGAATATTGCTGTCTGTATCCACCCCATTCCTCTCAGTATTATACATCCCAATTCCGCTCAGTACCGGTATCGGCCAGGCTTGCCTTTACGTCTCTTCGGCCTACCGTATCCTGGGGTATAGGGGGTAATCATACGTCTTTCTGCGGTCCTTGAACCCTCGTACAGTACACGAGTTCAGCATCCTGCACTCAGGCAATGGGAGGGGTGAATCTCCGATTCTCCGCCATCAGCAATTCAGCATCACATCGACTCCGTCCCAAACTGGTTCCCTGGTAATTCGAATACATTCTTAACCCACGGTTGACATATAGCTAACCCTTAATAATGGGGTTAATCAATATCCTAATTACGGTACACAGTAATACTAAAACAAGTACATATAAAAAATATAGGCTAATATAAACATATCAAAATACATGGATTCCTATTAACGTATAAAAATAGATGAGCTAATAGAAGTACAGAAATACAATGACAGATCAAATTATGACATTACAGTACAGTACCGAAATAATCTCTTAAGGCATCCAAAGATCCTCTCATTAAGTACAGGTACATATGTTACTCAGCAGTACTCTACACACAATTGGGAATACATAATTACACAGCATATCTATGGAGTCAAATCAATACAATAATGGCATAAATCAAAGGTAATTGTCAGGGTCAAACTTAACAGGTTGCACTGCCCGACACGGAGGGTGCTACACAAGGCTCAAACAAAGCTTAACGTTATTCTTACTGTAACTCGAGTAACTTATCCCCTGAAATCAGCTGCCCAGAATCTCACTACAGCGTTCCGTCCCTTGCAATGCAACTCTGTACATTAGACCATGTCAAACAAAAATATATCATAGGAATCAATACTCATAATACACTCTAAATGCACAATAATTAATAATAGCCTACTGTACTTCCAATTAGGTGAAAGTTAGGTAGCCTAATTAAAAATGTAAAATCATATAACCTAACATAATAATTCAGCAAGTACCCATACCTAAACTGCCTTTTCACAAGTTAACTTTAAGTAACAATAGGTAAGAACAAATAATCATCTGAAATAAACCCGACCCAATGGGGGTCCGAAATTTGACAGTACTGGGGTTGGGAAATGAGGACCTCTAAATCAAGATAACAAGTAACTCTTTACACTATAACCCAGTAAAAACATTTAAAATGAACAATAACCAGGCCTAGGAGACATTAGTTATAAATACTTATCTGAATAGGCCTAACTTTGGAACGTCGGAGACACGAAAGGTAAACAAAACTCAAGGACACGATCTCAAACGAATGTCCTTTCCTGATTTACACGTTAAAATACAATCATAGTTACCAAAATGCATGGTTTTATAAACTCAAAGTAATGAACAAGTTCTAAACATACAATACAACTGCTACATTAGTAATTTACTCAACCTGGTCGTCTCTCCGAAATGCGAGATGGTCTAAATCCTAAAATGGCGGTCAAGGTCGGAGGTCGAGGTCAAGAGGTCGTGCGTCCGCGGAAAAAGCTCGAAAATCCAGGATATAACTTCAACTACGGAACATCTTGTTGAGTATAAAGTAGATTAGTTCCCCTAGATTGTGCCTTGAGGTAAAATAAGCCGCAGGTTGGCAATTTGGCGAAATGGCATCGAGACGAACTGGGACTGGGAGAGCGGTGAGAGGAGACACGCTGGTAGAATGTTCCAAATGCGGGACGTGGCATCCACATGTTTTAATGGGCGTAGATGGTATGACACAGAGGCAGATCAACCAGAGGACTGTGCTGTGTAGGGAATGCATGGAGAGGGAAATAATGGAGTTGAATGGGGGCATGGAAGGTCTGATAGAGAAAAATGCAGAATTGAGTAGGAAACTGGAGGAAAAAACACGCGTGTGTACATGCACACAAACGGCGGCGGCGGCAGCTCCAGCCCCAGAGAACCAGCAAGCCCAGCAACCAAGTACAAACAACTGCAGACCCAGACATACTACAGGGGAAAATAGGGAAGCTGCAGAAGAAAATGATAGTATAAATGAAGATGAGAGAAACCGAATGGGAGCTAGCCCTATGGCCACCCCTGTGAGGACGGACCCCACAGACCAGGGCAGTGCACTTAGACAAGAAATAAATCGCAGGACAGCAAGGGTAATAGTGGGGGACAGCATGATCGGTAAAGTAAGAAAACAGGTGAAGATGGAGGCGGAAGGAAGCAGGAACATATGCCTGAAAGGGAAAGGTATAAAGGATATAATGGAAGAGGCGAAGGAATGCGGGAAACAGCTACAGGAAGGAACCCTAATCATCCAGGGTGGTGGAAACGACCTCATACAACAGGGAGCTGAGAACACCGTAAGAGAAGTGATTGAGGGAATCAGGATAATTAAGACACACAAAAAGAATCTGCGTGTAGGAGTTATGGGTATACTAAGACGACCCAGAGAAAACATGGCCTATGAATATACCCGAAGAAGAGTAAATAAGAAAATAGCAGAAGAGGTATACAAGATGAAAATGGAGTACATGAGGAATGAGGATATAGGAGTGAGCTTCCTAGATCTAGACCAGGAACTCACAGGCAATAGATTCGCAGGAGACCGAGTACATCTAAACAACGAGGGGATAAGACTCCTCGGAAACAGGACCCTGGAATGGTTCCTGGCTAGCGAAAGGTTACACAAGGGGCGCCTGAAAAAAAGGGCCCCCAGGGATGGGCAAGACCCGGACCATGAAGAAACCCGGGAGGGATCAATTACAAACGGTAACGAGGAAACGGGGAGAGAACCAGGAACAGAGGAAACCGATATAATGGTAGAAGCCGAAGAAGCAGTACCTGGAGAGGGAGGGGAGAATGAGCCGACGCACAGGGACGAAACCAGGGAAGAACCTGCCCCTAGGGAAGGCCAAGAGGAAACAATCCCAACCGAGGCCCCAGTCGTGAGAGAGGACGGAGAGACCCCAGCCGAGAGAGAGGACAGGGGGACTCCTGACTCCGGCCAATGAGAGTGAGAACCCCCGGGAAATGTGAACCAGGAATCAGGAGTATAGGAACGGCATTAGATTAGGGTGCCTAAATGTGAATGGATGGGGAGTGGGAAAAATGGAAGACATGAGTGAAGTACTGTATGAGGGGGGTATAGATGTGCTCGGTATAACAGAGACAAAGCTACGTGAAAGAGTGGAACTGTACACGGAAAACTACAGAATGACTGGGAAGGGGCGCAGTAAATGGAAGAAAAAGGGTGGAGGTATAGGCCTAATAGTGAGAAAGAACATGGATATAGAGGTTGAAGAGTTAAAAGTCGGCGAATGCGAGATGAGTGAAGATATGATGGCAGCTTACCTGAACTACAAGGCAAAAGGAAAGACTGAAAGGATCCTACTGATTATATGCTACATGACGGTACAGGGACCGGATGCCAGACGTGATAATGAAAGGAAATACGACCTAATGAGAAGACTGGTAAACGAACATAGACGAGAACAGATGATCGTAATGGGTGATATGAACGGACACATCGGTATCCTGGGTGAGGAAGTGAACACGAATGGACAACTGCTAAGGGATTTCACTGAGGAGCATGAACTGGAAATATTAAATGAAACTATCGCAGAGGGACGAGTGACATGGGCCGGAAGAGACAATGAATCTGCGATTGATTACATCTTGGTGAATGAGAATGCAAGGAAGAACGTGGAATACATGAGGATAGACGAAGAACGAGGAATGGATGTGACAAGTGACCACAATATGTTGTGGATACAGTATACCTGTGGGAGGGAGAGAAAGGAAGCTAGGAAACCAAAGGGTAAGAAATGGAAACTGAAACAAGCGGACTGGGTAAAATTCGGGGAAGAACTAGAGCCGCGTGTGAACTGGAGGGATGACGGAGGGGTAGACAGAATGAATGAAGAATTCACCAAGACAGTGAAAGAAGTAGCTGAAAGAAGAGTCGGGAGGAAAAAGAAAGGAAATAATAGGAGACCCCAGAGGAGATGGTGGAACCAAGACATCGAATCTGCCAGAAAAAAAAGAAAAGAGAGCAACCGAAGGTGTAGAAGACTAAGGAGGTCCAAGGACAACGGTGAGAATGAACGGGTCGCATATGAGGAAGCATGGGAGGAATACAGGAAGCACAAAAGTATAACAGGAGGTTTAATAAGGAAAGCGAGAGTAAAAGCCGATAAGGATGTAGTAGATGAGCTGAAGGCAAGAGGTGGTGAGGTCAGCAGAGAATGGTATGACTTCCTAAGGGGAGAACAAGAGAGTGAAAGAGTGAATGTGGAAGTGATAATGGTGAACGGAAGAGAGGTGAGAGGGAAACCGGAGAAAGCTAGGGCAGTAAAAGAATTCTGGGAAAACATAGGGGGTGCGAATGAGGTGGAGGATAGGGGCGAACCCAACCTGATAATAGGAAGAAAGATACCAGTAGATGAAAATATGGATTACGAGATCAGTAGAGAAGAGATAATGAAATGTGTCAAGAAACTGAAGAATGGTAAAGCCGCAGGAAACGACGAGATCCCATATGAATTATACAAAGAGGGTGGGAATGGAGTAATTGAAGGCATGTATGGACATTTTAAGAAAGTGTGGTCAGGAGAGAGGGTACCGTATAAATGGAACGAGAGCCGGGTGACCCTCCTGCACAAAGGGGGTCACAAGAGTAAGAAAGAGCTGAAAAACTACCGACCAATAACGCTAACGGACACAATTTCCAAGGTGTTCTGTGGGGTGCTGAATGAAAGGCTGAAAGGGATCTTTGAAAGGAACAGAGTGATGGGAGAAGAACAGAATGGGTTTCGAGTGGACAGAAGAGGGGAAGATAACATGTTCGTAGTGAGAGAAGTGATAGAGAATACGAAAAAGTCCGGACGGAAGGGATACTTCGCCTTCCTAGACATAGAGAAAGCATATGACAGAGTGAACAGGTACAAGTTGTGTAGGCTGCTTGAAACAGTAGGTGAGTGAAAAGATAATAAATATCATAAGAAGTATGTATGAGAATACCAGGGCTAGATACAGTATGGGGGATATAGAGACAGACTGGGTCGAAAACAAGCGGGGAGTTAGACAGGGCTGTGGGCTATCCCCCTCCTGTTTGGGATGTACACAGAGGAACTAGCTGCAAGAATGAAAGAAGCCGGCAGGGGAACACTAATTGGGAACGAACGTCTGGGTATCTTGCTATATGCAGATGATGTAGTGATCATGAGCGACAACCGAGAGGATCTGCAGAGGATGCTAGATGTGGTGTCCGAATATGGGAATGATCTGAATGTGAGCTTTAGCAGGGAGAAAAGTAAAGTACTGGTAGTAAATGGAGATGAAACGGATGTGGGTGCGACGTGGCTACTTGGGAATAATATAATTACCCAAACAAATGAATACAAGTACCTGGGAATGACAGTGGATGCAAGAGGATGCGAGAAAACAAAAGATGAGAGACTAACAAGAGCGAGCCAATGGGTGGGAAGACTTGGCAGTGCTGCAAGGTGTAGAGCGAACAAGTATGAAGTAGTGCGAGGAGTATGGAAAGGTATGGCGGTGCCAGGCCTGATGTATGGTCTGGAAACCATCCCGTGGACAACGAATGACACGGCAAAGCTGGAAGTTGCCCAAAATAGGGTCGGAAGGCTCGCACTGGGAGCGAACAAGTACACTGCAGTAGAAGCCTTGAGAGGTGACGCGGGATGGAGCTCCTTTGAAGAAAGAATAGACAAGGGAGTCCTACGGTACCGGGTCAGACTGGAAAAAATGAATGGTGATAGATGGGCACGAAAGGTGTTTGAATGGGCTAAGGAGAGTAGTAAATGGAACAAGATGTGCGACAGAAAGATAGAGAAGTACGGAATGCGTGGTATCATGATGGGGGAAAGTATGGAAATGTGGAGCCATGAGAGATGGAAGAAAGAGATCGGCAAACGGGTACAAAGCGTAGCAAGGGACGAATGGGCGGGGAATATGAGAAACAAGAGTTCACTAGAATGGTACATGTGTAAGCAACAGCCAAGAAGGGAGCCATTCTACGATGGGAGCATCGGAGGTGAACTCCTCTTCAAGGCCCGAACTAAGTCGCTTGAGCTGAACAGCAGAACATATAGATGGTCAAATGAAGGCAACAAGGCATGCAAGATGTGCGAGAGTGGGGAGGACGAGACTGTGGAGCATATCCTCCTAAAGTGCAGAAAATATGAAGGAGAAAGGCGGGTAATGCTAAGATCCATAGTGCAAGAGATTGGTGCGGAGGAATGGAATGCAGTGGTAGGAAGGTATGAATGGGGGCTCGACGGAATAGTGATCTACCTGCTTGGCCTGAACGACCTAAACATGTGGAATGAGACCACTGCACGGAGTGTTAAGGACTACCTAGAGGGAGTGTGGAGGAAAAGATCAGCCTCACAATAGTGAGGCTGGGGTGAGAATGCCCACAGGGGAACAATCTTCTTTTATTCTCAACCTGTCCTTTTCCATTATAGTTTATAAGTTTATCCTAGGAGAGAGAGCCGATACTAAGGCCACACCTCGACCAGTCGAGCGTGACTCTCGCACCAAGACCGAGCTTCAAAAGCATTTTAATCAACTTCGTCCTCAATTCTACTCTTAACTGGTGTTCTCGCACTACCTCAGGATTATGTAAAACGGTGAAAGACAAACTAGCAAAATAGGCTAGCCTAAGTTTGGTCGGGAATTATGGAAAAACACAAGAATTGGAAGGCCATCACATGGTGTCCCTCTGACTGAAATTATTACACACGAAGTTAAGTTGACGTTAATTTGGAATAACAAAATCTAAAATATCAGAATAACACTTAGCAAAGGTGCACAGACAAAGTTTTACTGAACACAATGATAATGGGGGAATTTGTATGGTTGTAGGCACTTGGCAGGTGAGGGGTGCCTGTCGACCAACCCGATGGTAGGCTCGAGTTCACAAATTTGTCAATCACCGTAATATCTCCTACATTACACACCTAGTACTTACTTAACTGAAGAAGCAATACCCTATAACACTATAAACCTTAATTACGAACCTCTGAATGGAGGGAAAGGAAGCCTAAGTCCGGAGAAGAAGCGGGGAATGATAACAGAGACTGGGGGGGTAGGTCTCTCTCGTAGGCCTGGGGTCACGACAGTGAGGGGCCGAGGGCCACTGCCAGGGATCCCGCCAAAAAGGGGGAGGGTGACCACAAAGGGTGGCGTCGCTTGGGTAGGAATTGGCGGTCTTTTTACACAAGGGGGCATTACTCTAAATTCGAAAAGGAAGGATTTTTACAGGGAATAACAGAAGAGGTGAAAAGATAAATTAGGCTTGAAAGTATTTTAGATAGATTTGAGAATATTAGTTCTCCTCCTGATCTAGGCTAATTCCCTCTTTACATAGACAAGGGTTACTTAACCCTTCTTAAACGATACATTTCCCTTAAATATAGGGAAGAGTGAATGAAGGGGAAAAAGTCTTACAGTTAAGTCAAACCTTACAACATATACCAAAAGGGAAAGTACAATTTCTTCCCGTTACACAGCTCTACCTTTTCTTTGAAGACTTTTTACCTCATTCACTCTTTCATCAACATAAACATTATACAGTTACCAATTAATCCAGCCTTAACTTATTACAGCAGAATTTCTGATCCACCTGGCATCTTACCATGCCCAGAGCTCGCAGTCTATACCCAACGTCTTAGAATCTGACACATCATTACTGTACTGTACTCTGCCTGTGGGGCGTCCCTTCCTTCATCAACAAATCACTATACCACTCTATAAAGTGTCCCTCCTTTTCAGGAGAGTGCCAACCAGGCACTATCTTGTCCCCGTAGAGACAGCCTCTCTCCACCCCTTTATTGCTTGGAAAACCCCAGGAGACCAGACTAGAGAGCAGCGTGGACACCCGTATCGTGGGAGTCCCTTCACACTCTTTGCGCTGGCTGAGCCTCGGGACAAAAGGAGTATAACCCCAGTCAACCATAAAGGTACTCAGAGCCAACAGCACGTCCTGATGGGAACGCCACCACCCTAGTCCCAATCACCTGTATGACGTTCTACATAACCTAGGCACCTACGTCTCTTAAAGTTTCGCTGCACGGGGGTTTGACCGGAAAGATTAATTAACCATGCGGGGGCCACAGGGGAGTACACAACAAGACGACCACAACAGGGACTCTACTGTACACTCTAACAAGATTCTATATAACGCCGGGCCGGCTGACGGGCTCTGGGTGCTAAAATCTCAGGTTGATAGTCTTCCTCAACCGGCATTTCAACTTGCTCTACCTGTCAATACTCCTCACCCACGAACGGTTTCACTTTCTCAGCGGCCCTTTTCATAAACACACCCGTATAGGGATTTACTAGCTTATACGCAGCCCCGTCTCGGACTACTTCCGTAACCCTAAAGGGACCCACCCACTTTGCTTTCAACTTTTGGCTAGTCCCTGGTAGTGGATTCTCGTTCCTGATCCATACCATGTCGTCCACATTGACCTTTTCATTCCGGCGGTTCCGATTAGCCACGTCTCTAAACTTCCTGGCCATGGTCAGTGAGATCTGTTCCAGGACCTCTTTCGCGACGGACATAGCCTCTTGGCGTTCCTCATTCCTCCTGACTAAAACGTCTTGCACCTCGTGCCTTGGTTCTGGATCAGGATTCTCCATCTTGGACAGGAAAGAAGGATAACTGATAGACAACTAATAACCGGAAAACACAAACCACCGCTATCTCAACTTTGCGGTTCCTTCACAGTCACTGGGACTCTTGCTGGTATCTGCTGAACTTAAAGATTCCCTGAAATATTACACTAACCGTATTGAAATGTGGTAGCATGGCCAATACTGTTTGTGGTAACTATTTCACGGGTTGGTAGCGTGAAAAAGGACAACTGCAATGCACTGATTCTAAACACCCGAGCGAAAGTGTAAGAACCAGTACTGTACAGTCTCTTCTACGGGGGGTACGGGATTAATTTAGGAGCCCTGAACGGAACAGGAGCATGTCAAACCATGGACTCCTAAAGAAATCGCACCGCTGCACACCACTGTAACAGGGGGGGGGGGGGAGATGGATCGGTATCTCTCTTTCTTCCTCAACTTCCCTTCTTCTGCTGCGAACAAGAGAGGGTAGGGTAAGACAGAAAAAGATAGATTAAGCTGCGAAGGTGGAAAATAGGTACTCAAGGATAGAAAGGAAGAGATGACGACAAACCCGTTATTGCATTCTAATTAACGAGAGGACAACCCTGTTAGGTTGACCCACATCCAACATCCTTCGAGGAAGGGGATAAGGCTGCAATTCCGACACGATGATAACACCAAAGAACCACAAAAACCCCACTGAGACCTAGCATATTCTCTACTTTCTAGATATCACATAAGGATTTTTTGGGAACGGTAATTCATTCGAATTATTTGATCGCCCACCTTCAGGTGAACTGGCCGTCCCCATGGTTTTCTTATTCTTTATGCAATCGTGACTCATACTCATTATTCAGGTACATTAGGACAGTAGGATAAATCGGAGGCTAGCAAAGACCAATCAAGAACTTCACCTTCAATGTTGGCTGACAAGACTTTAACTCTCGGTTAGGCTACTGGTACTACTCTTAGACCAATTTAATACTGACAGCTCCGATTTACCATCCTGACAACACATTTAGATCCAAATAGGTACGGGAGGATAGATACAAACATATTGCAGTAATCTTAAGCTTGATATTAATACAGTATAAGGAACATTTTACCGTTTACAACTCTTAATATTGGTACCGTATCTAATTATCTCTATACCCTTAACCTGGGACCAATCCATTACCGTACCGGGACAGTCTCTTAACCTAGGAGTAGGACTCGAATATTGCTGTCTGTATCCACCCCATTCCTCTCAGTATTATACATCCCAATTCCGCTCAGTACCGGTATCGGCCAGGCTTGCCTTTACGTCTCTTCGGCCTACCGTATCCTGGGGTATAGGGGTTAATCATACGTCTTCCTGCGGTCCTTGAACCCTCGTACAGTACACGAGTTCAGCATCCTGCACTCAGGCAATGGGAGGGGTGAATCTCCGATTCTCCGCCATCAGCAATTCAGCATCACATCGACTCCGTCCCAAACTGGTTCCCTGGTAATTCGAATACATTCTTAACCCACGGTTGACATATAGCTAACCCTTAATAATGGGGTTAATCAATATCCTAATTACGGTACACAGTAATACTAAAACAAGTACATATAAAAAATATAGGCTAATATAAACATATCAAAATACATAGATTCCTATTAACGTATAAAAATAGATGAGCTAATAGAAGTACAGAAATACAATGACAGATCAAATTATGACATTACAGTACAGTACCAAAATAATCTCCTAAGGCATCCAAAGATCCTCTCATTAAGTACAGGTACATATGTTACTCAGCAGTACTCTACACACAATTGGGAATACATAATTACACAGCATATCTATGGAGTCAAATCAATACAATAATGGCATAAATCAAAGGTAATTGTCAGGGTCAAACTTAACAGGTTGCACTGCCCGACACAGAGGGTGCTACACAAGGCTCAAACGAAGCTTAACGTTATTCTTACTGTAACTCGAGTAACTTATCCCCTGAAATCAGCTGCCCAGAATCTCACTACAGCGTTCCGTCCCTTGCAATGCAACTCTGTACATTAGACCATGTCAAACAAAAATATATCATAGGAATCAATACTCATAATACACTCTAAATGCACAATAATTAATAATAGCCTACTGTACTTCCAATTAGGTGAAAGTTAGGTAGCCTAATTAAAAATGTAAAATCATATAACCTAACATAATAATTCAGCAAGTACCCATACCTAAACTGCCTTTTCACAAGTTAACTTTAAGTAACAATAGGTAAGAACAAATAATCATCTGAAATAAACCCGACCCAATGGGGGTCCGAAATTTGACAGTACTGGGGTTGGAAAATGAGGACCTCTAAATCAAGATAACAAGTAACTCTTTACACTATAACCCAGTAAAAACATTTAAAATGAACAATAACCAGGCCTAGGAGACGTTAGTTATAAATACTTATCTGAATAGGACTAACTTTGGAACATCGGAGACACTAGGTCTTGGTCTTGGTGCGAGAGTCACGCTCGACTGGTCGAGGTGTGGCCTTAGTATCGGCTCTCTCTCCTAGGATAAACTTATAAACTATAATGGAAAAGGACAGGTTGAGAATAAAAGAAGATTGTTCCCCCGTGGGCATTCTCACCCCAGCCTCACTATTGTGAGGCTGATCTTTTCCTCCACACTCCCTCTAGGTAGTCCTTAACACTCCGTGCAGTGGTCTCATTCCACATGTTTAGATCGTTCAGGCCAAGCAGGTAGATCACTATTCCGTCGAGCCCCCATTCATACCTTCCTACCACTGCATTCCATTCCTCCGCACCAATCTCTTGCACTATGGATCTTAGCATTACCCGCCTTTCTCCTTCATATTTTCTGCACTTTAGGAGGATATGCTCCACAGTCTCGTCCTCCCCACTCTCGCACATCTTGCATGCCTTGTTGCCTTCATTTGACCATCTATGTTCTGCTGTTCAGCTCAAGCGACTTAGTTCGGGCCTTGAAGAGGAGTTCACCTCCGATGCTCCCATCGTAGAATGGCTCCCTTCTTGGCTGTTGCTTACACATGTACCATTCTAGTGAACTCTTGTTTCTCATATTCCCCGCCCATTCATCCCTTGCTACGCTTTGTACCCGTTTGCCGATCTCTTTCTTCCATCTCTCATGGCTCCACATTTCCATACTTTCCCCCATCATGATACCACGCATTCCGTACTTCTCTATCTTTCTGTCGCACATCTTGTTCCATTTACTACTCTCCTTAGCCCATTCAAACACCTTTCGTGCCCATCTATCACCATTCATTTTTTCCAGTCTGACCCGGTACCGTAGGACACGAAAGGTAAACAAAACTCAAGGACACGATCTCAAACGAATGTCCTTTCCTGATTTACACGTTAAAATACAATCATAGTTACCAAAATGCATGGTTTTATAAACTCAAAGTAATGAACAAGTTCTAAACATACAATACAACTGCTACATTAGTAATTTACTCAACCTGGTCGTCTCTCCGAAATGCGAGATGGTCTAAATCCTAAAATGGCGGTCAAGAGGTCGTGCGTCCGCGGAAAATAGCTCGAAAATCCAGGATATAACTTCAACTACGGAACATCTTGTTGAGTATAAAGTAGATTAGTTCCCCTAGATTGTGCCTTGAGGTAAAATAAGCCGCAGGTTGGCAATTTGGCGAAATGGCACCGAGACGAACTGGGACTGGGAGAGCGGTGAGAGGAGACACGCTGGTAGAATGTTCCAAATGCGGGACGTGGCATCCACATGTTTTAATGGGCGTAGAGGGTATGACACAGAGGCAGATCAACCAGAGGACTGTGCTGTGTAGGGAATGCATGGAGAGGGAAATAATGGAGTTGAATGGGGGCATGGAAGGTCTGATAGAGAAAAATGCAGAATTGAGTAGGAAACTGGAGGAAAAAACACGCGTGTGTACATGCACACAAACGGCGGCGGCGGGGGCGGCAGCTCCAGCCCCAGAGAACCAGCAAGCCCAGCAACCAAGTACAAACAACTGCAGACCCAGACATACTACAGGGGAAAATAGGGAAGCTGCAGAAGAAAATGATAGTGTAAATGAAGATGAGAGAAACCGAATGGGAGCTAGCCCTATGGCCACCCCTGTGAGGACGGACCCCACAGACCAGGGCAGTGCACTTAGACAAGAAATAAATCGCAGGAGGACAGCAAGGGTAATAGTGGGGGACAGCATGATCGGTAAAGTAAGAAAACAGGTGAAGATGGAGGCGGAAGGAAGCAGGAACATATGCCTGAAAGGGAAAGGTATAAAGGATATAATGGAAGAGGCGAAGGAATGCGGGAAACAGCTACAGGAAGGAACCCTAATCATCCAGGGTGGTGGAAACGACCTCATACAACAGGGAGCTGAGAACACCGTAAGAGAAGTGATTGAGGGAATCAGGATAATTAAGACACACAAAAAGAATCTGCGTGTAGGAGTTATGGGTATACTAAGACGACCCAGAGAAAACATGGCCTATGAATATACCCGAAGAAGAGTAAATAAGAAAATAGCAGAAGAGGTATACAAGATGAAAATGGAGTACATGAGGAATGAGGATATAGGAGTGAGCTTCCTAGATCTAGACCAGGAACTCACAGGCAATAGATTCGCAGGAGACCGAGTACATCTAAACAACGAGGGGATAAGACTCCTCGGAAACAGGACCCTGGAATGGTTCCTGGCTAGCGAAAGGTTACACAAGGGGCGCCTGAAAAAAAAGGGCCCCCAGGGATGGGCAAGACCCGGACCATGAAGAAACCCGGGAGGGATCAATTACAAACGGTAACGAGGAAACGGGGAGAGAACCAGGAACAGAGGAAACCGATATAATGGTAGAAGCCGAAGAAGCAGTACCTGGAGAGGGAGGGGAGAATGAGCCGACGCACAGGGACGAAACCAGGGAAGAACCTGCCCCTAGGGAAGGCCAAGAGGAAACAATCCCAACCGAGGCCCCAGTCGTGAGAGAGGACGGAGAGACCCCAGCCGAGAGAGAGGACAGGGGGACTCCTGACTCCGGCAATGAGAGTGAGAACCCCCGGGAAATGTGAACCAGGAATCAGGAGTATAGGAACGGCATTAGATTAGGGTGCCTAAATGTGAATGGATGGGGAGTGGGAAAAATGGAAGACATGAGTGAAGTACTGTATGAGGGGGGTATAGATGTGCTCGGTATAACAGAGACAAAGCTACGTGAAAGAGTGGAACTGTACACGGAAAACTACAGAATGACTGGGAAGGGGCGCAGTAAATGGAAGAAAAAGGGTGGAGGTATAGGCCTAATAGTGAGAAAGAACATGGATATAGAGGTTGAAGAGTTAAAAGTCGGCGAATGCGAGATGAGTGAAGATATGATGGCAGCTTACCTGAACTACAAGGCAAAAGGAAAGACTGAAAGGATCCTACTGATTATATGCTACATGACGGTACAGGGACCGGATGCCAGACGTGATAATGAAAGGAAATACGACCTAATGAGAAGACTGGTAAACGAACATAGACGAGAACAGGTGATCGTAATGGGTGATATGAACGGACACATCGGAATCCTGGGTGAGGAAGTGAACACGAATGGACAACTGCTAAGGGATTTCACTGAGGAGCATGAACTGGAAATATTAAATGAAACTATCGCAGAGGGACGAGTGACATGGGCCGGAAGAGACAATGAATCTGCGATTGATTATATCTTGGTGAATGAGAATGCAAGGAAGAACGTGGAATACATGAGGATAGACGAAGAACGAGGAATGGATGTGACAAGTGACCACAATATGTTGTGGATACAGTATACCTCCCACAGGTATACTGTATCCACAGGAATCGCAGGAAGCTAGGAAACCAAAGGGTAAGAAATGGAAACTGAAACAAGCGGACTGGGTAAAATTCGGGGAAGAACTAGAGCGTGTGAACTGGAGGGATGACGGAGGGGTAGACAGAATTAATGAAGAATTCACCAAGACAGTGAAAGAAGAGTCGGGAGGAAAAAGAAAGGAAATAATAGGAGACCCCAGAGGAGATGGTGGAACCAAGACATCGAATCTGCCAGGAAAAAAAGAAAAGAGAGCAACCGAAGGTGTAGAAGACTAAGGAGGTCCAAGGACAACGGTGAGAATGAACGGGTCGCATATGAGGAAGCATGGGAGGAATACAGGAAGCACAAAAGTATAACAGGAGGTTTAATAAGGAAAGCGAGAGTAAAAGCCAATAAGGATGTAGTAGATGAGCTGAAGGCAAGAGGTGGTGAGGTCAGCAGAGAATGGTATGACTTCCTAAGGGGAGAACAAGAGAGTGAAAGAGTGAATGTGAAAGTGATAATGGTGAACGGAAGAGAGGTGAGAGGGAAACCGGAGAAAGCTAGGGCAGTAAAAGAATTCTGGGAAAACATAGGGGGTGCGAATGAGGTGGAGGATAGGGGCGAACCCAACCTGATAATAGGAAGAAAGATACCAGTAGATGAAAATATGGATTACGAGATCAGTAGAGAAGAGATAATGAAATGTGTCAAGAAACTGAAGAATGGTAAAGCCGCAGGAAACGACGAGATCCCATATGAATTATACAAAGAGGGTGGGAATGGAGTAATTGAAGGCATGTATGGACTTTTTAAGAAAGTGTGGTCAGGAGAGAGGGTACCGTATAAATGGAACGAGAGCCGGGTGACCCTCCTGCACAAAGGGGGTCACAAGAGTAAGAAAGAGCTGAAAAACTACCGACCAATAACGCTAACGGACACAATTTCCAAGGTGTTCTGTGGGGTGCTGAATGAAAGGCTGAAAGGGATCTTTGAAAGGAACAGAGTGATGGGAGAAGAACAGAATGGGTTTTCGAGTGGACAGAAGAGGGGAAGATAACATGTTCGTAGTGAGAGAAGTGATAGAGAATACGAAAAAGTCCGGACGGAAGGGATACTTCGCCTTCCTAGACATAGAGAAAGCATATGACAGAGTGAACAGGTACAAGTTGTGTAGGCTGCTTGAAACAGTAGGTGTGAGTGAAAAGATAATAAATATCATAAGAAGTATGTATGAGAATACCAGGGCTAGATACAGTATGGGGGATATAGAGACAGACTGGGTCGAAAACAAGCGGGGAGTTAGACAGGGCTGTGGGCTATCCCCCCTCCTGTTTGGGATGTACACAGAGGAACTAGCTGCAAGAATGAAAGAAGCCGGCAGGGGAACACTAATTGGGAACGAACGTCTGGGTATCTTGCTATATGCAGATGATGTAGTGATCATGAGCGACAACCGAGAGGATCTGCAGAGGATGCTAGATGTGGTGTCCGAATATGGGAATGATCTGAATGTGAGCTTTAGCAGGGAGAAAAGTAAAGTACTAGTAGTGAATGGAGATGAAACGGATGTGGGTGCGACGTGGCTACTTGGGAATAATATAATTACCCAAACAAATGAATACAAGTACCTGGGAATGACAGTGGATGCAAGAGGATGCGAGAAAACAAAAGATGAGAGACTAACAAGAGCGAGCCAATGGGTGGGAAGACTTGGCAGTGCTGCAAGGTGTAGAGCGAACAAGTATGAAGTAGTGCGAGGAGTATGGAAAGGTATGGCGGTGCCAGGCCTGATGTATGGTCTGGAAACCATCCCATGGACAACGAATGACACGGCAAAGCTGGAAGTTGCCCAGAATAGGGTCGGAAGGCTCGCACTGGGAGCGAACAAGTACACTGCAGTAGAAGCCTTGAGAGGTGACGCGGGATGGAGCTCCTTTGAAGAAAGAATAGACAAGGGAGTCCTACGGTACCGGGTCAGACTGGAAAAAATGAATGGTGATAGATGGGCACGAAAGGTGTTTGAATGGGCTAAGGAGAGTAGTAAATGGAACAAGATGTGCGACAGAAAGATAGAGAAGTACGGAATGCGTGGTATCATGATGGGGGAAAGTATGGAAATGTGGAGCCATGAGAGATAGAAGAAAGAGATCGGCAAACGGGTACAAAGCGTAGCAAGGGACGAATGGGCGGGGAATATGAGAAACAAGAGTTCACTAGAATGGTACATGTGTAAGCAACAGCCAAGAAGGGAGCCATTCTACGATGGAAGCATCGGAGGTGAACTCCTCTTCAAGGCCCGAACTAAGTCGCTTGAGCTGAACAGCAGAACATATAGATGGTCAAATGAAGGCAACAAGGCATGCAAGATGTGCGAGAGTGGGGAGGACGAGACTGTGGAGCATATCCTCCTAAAGTGCAGAAAATATGAAGGAGAAAGGCGGGTAATGCTAAGATCCATAGTGCAAGAGATTGGTGCGGAGGAATGGAATGCAGTGGTAGGAAGGTATGAATGGGGGCTCGACGGAATAGTGATCTACCTGCTTGGCCTGAACGACCTAAACATGTGGAATGAGACCACTGCACGGAGTGTTAAGGACTACCTAGAGGGAGTGTGGAGGAAAAGATCAGCCTCACAATAGTGAGGCTGGGGTGAGAATGCCCACGGGGGAACAATCTTCTTTTATTCTCAACCTGTCCTTTTCCATTATAGTTTATAAGTTTATCCTAGGAGAGAGCCGATACTAAGGCCACACCTCGACCAGTCGAGCGTGACTCTCGCACCAAGACCAAGACCAAGCTTCAAAAGCATTTTAATCAACTTCGTCCTCAATTCTACTCTTAACTGGTGTTCTCGCACTACCTCAGGATTATGTAAAACGGTGAAAGACAAACTAGCAAAATAGGCTAGCCTAAGTTTGGTCGGGAATTATGGAAAAACACAAGAATTGGAAGGCCATCATATGGCGTCCCTCTGACTGAAATTATTACACACGAAGTTAAGTTGACGTTAATTTGGAATAACAAAATCTAAAATATCAGAATAACACTTAGCAAAGGTGCACAGACAAAGTTTTACTGAACACAATAATAATGGGGGAATTTGTATGGTTGTAGGCACTTGGCAGGTGAGGGGTGCCTGTCGACCAACCCGATGGTAGGCTCGAGTTCACGAATTTGTCAATCACCGTAATATCTCCTACATTACACACCTAGTACTTACTTAACTGAAGAAGCAATACCCTATAACACTATAAACCTTAATTACGAACCTCTGAATGGAGGGAAAGGAAGCCTAAGTCCGGAGAAGAAGCGGGGAATGATAACAGAGACTGGGGGGGTAGGTCTCTCTCGTAGGCCTAGGGTCACGACAGTGAGGGGCCGAGGGCCACTGCCAGGGATCCCGCCAAAAAGGGGGAGGGTGACCACAAAGAGTGGCGTCGCTTGGGTAGGAATTGGCGGTCTTTTTACACAAGGGGGCGTTACTCTAAATTCGAAAAGGAAGGATTTTTACAGGGAATAACAAGAGGTGAAAAGATAAATTAGGCTTGAAAGTATTTTAGATAGATTTGAGAATATTAGTTCTCCTCCTGATCTAGGCTAATTCCCTCTTTACATAGACAAGGGTTACTTAACCCTTCTTAAACGATACATTTCCCTTAAATATAGGGAAGAGTGAATGAAGGGGAAAAAGTCTTACAGTTAAGTCAAACCTTACAACATATACCAAAAGGGAAAGTACAATTTCTTCCCGTTACAGGAGCTGCTAGCTTTCATCTGTAATCAAGACATCTTTTGGCAATAGAAAAGAAGGGGTTGGAGTCAATTTATATCTCCTGACCTGTGTCAATAATTAACTTATCTTTTTCATACTAATCTGTAACGTGTCACGGGTCATGAAAGACTTCAACCCCTTCTTCTCTATCTGCCGGAAGATGTTTTGGAATACAGACGAAAGCTTGCAGCTCCGTGGATCGTTTCCCTAGCGAGTACAATAAATAAATAAATAAAAAACAATCAAACATATATACTGTATATATATATACCGGTATATATATATATATATATATATATATCGGTATATATAAATACATATACTTCGCGAGTTTGCAATTGGGCACTAGAAATCCCTACTTCAAGATAATTGGTTGATGGTACAGTTTGTTTTTGCATTTGAAAGATGCTATTCTGAAACAGTACCATTAGCCAATCCACTCGAAATACAGTTATCCAGCACAAAGACCAAGCCCAAAAGGTTAAACAAATTGTATCAACATTGCGAGCCTGTCATTACTAATTTTGCATTGTTCATTTGATTATATATAATTGTTAAGCTTTACTCTTTTAGAGCTTATTGTATGGCCATCCTGTAATTTCCTTTTCAGGCCCCTTCTCGTCTCCCCATGTTCACTTTGCTTTTTGACATCTATGACTATGCGTTCACAGAGTTTTTGTCCACCTTGTCCTAGTGGAATTGGTTCACTGAATGAGTCATTAGAATCGAGCTTTATGAGCCGGAGAACCTCGTTTTCTATTATTCCCAATCTATCATGAACTCTTTCACAAAAATCAAATTCGTCCTGAGCACTATCAGAACTATAATCTTCCCCAAGCCCATGTCCAAAATGGGAACATTTTAACATCCCAAGTTGTCTTAGCACATTCATCCCTATGCAGAAGTCGCTACCACCATCAGTGACTATTGCATTGTCGACTGTAACACTAACTGAACCATGGCTAATTACTAAATCTTTAATAATATTATTAATATATGTCGAATCTTTTACGTAAGTATGTACGTGCCATGGAGTAGACAGAGTAGTCACTTGTAAACCTAATTGGTCTACAATGTCTTGGGGAATAAATACATCAGAAGATCCTGTGTCGGGATATGCTTCGACCATGAAGGTGTCATCCACTGCAAACAATGTAGGAACACACACACGAGGAATGGGAATGATGTCACCAACATTTCTCATTATCATGTAGGGTGATTCAGAATCCATATATAAATCACACTTATGACTAAATAAAATGTCTGCTCCCAACAGGCACCAGTCACTGGGCCTGTTTAAGGCTACCGCCACATACGGATGAAGAATTACCCCACATTCCAGTTGCATAGGTAAATTACCAATAGCTCCTATTATTCCGGAAAACAGATCTTTAACTTTCCGAAAGTTAGACTGTAAACCCATTTTCATCACTTGCAGAGGTGATATACACGTAAATGGGCACCCGGTATCAAGATGAAAAGTAACATGATGACCCTCGAGTGTCCCATTAACGCATAATTGTTGACCACACCAATGAAGGTTTACACGAGTCATACTTGTATAATATAAAGCATTAACACTAAGGTGTAAAAGTCTCTCTCTACCGAAGATCCTTGGTTAATGTCACCCTATAATCTTTAGAGACCCTTAATTAAAATACTGTATAGGCTACAACAGTGTTTTATAAGCACAACACAAAAAGACACCTGCTGTAGAGCTGAGATGCTAAATTAATGCATCCACAATTGGCTGCCTAGGCTATATCCTTTTCGCATCTTGTCAGTTTATATTTATATAAAGTATTTTAAGTTATTACTTAATTAAACACTAAATAAATAAATATGTATAATAAGTGTAACAAAATTAACAATAATTAATGACTGAGTTAATGATTATATATAATATTTAAAAACAAATTAACGGAGTTTTAATCAGTTTTATTTAGTTTGCGCTTATATATACATTTTCTATATTTCCTGTCAATCATAGAAAATTGTGAAAAATAGCGTAAACGTAAACATTTTTGTTGATTTTTTGTTCTCTCAATATTGCCCTGCTCGATTGGTACCTACAATCTCCCCAGTTAACCCCTTCTGTTCCGGCGACGACCTTTTAGCTTTATTCTGGCTACTATTAGACGATATTATTCAGTTTAAAAAGGCCCTCCAGCAATTTACAGACTTCGAACTATCTCCCCAACCCTTTTCACTACCACAGATCCTTCCTAAACTGCACAACATTGTCTAAATATAGCCAGTATAGAATTAAAAAGACGCCGCCGGTACAGAAGGGGTTAATACAATCTCCACAGTTGCATGGTCCTAAATTTTATATTAACAGGCTTTTTGCTGGGTCTACTGAATATAGAGTCACACATAAACACACATACAAATATACAGAGGCACAAGAACAACAAACTGTAGGCAATTCGCTGTAAATAGGCAAGACATTATGACCTCTATCCTCTGTAGCTCAATAAGGGCTAGAGCAATTTGGCTGTATATTTCCACATCTATTCCTTGACTGACTCTTCCCAAATGGTAGAAATATTAGCTCGATTACTCTAGCCGTTTTTTGAGTTACAGAGTTTAGAGGTTAGAGGTTTCTCGCCTACTTACAGCGAATAGACTATAATAAGTTTATAGTTATTATATTTAGATAGAATAACAAGGTATGGCTTATATGCAATAGTTCACACATAGAATAAATAAAATAGGCGTCGGAGATTTTGAATAAATAATACACAAAATACAACAAAGAATCATAGACATGAAATAATATACCCCAGAGCTTAAATACAACACAATATTAACACTAGGGTGTAGAGAGAGAAAGAAAGAGAGAGAGAGAGAGAGAGACGTATATGAGTAGTGTTGATATTAGAGATGTGTACGGTAAATAGTTGATTGACTGATCGAGAGAGAGAGAGAGAGACGTATATGAGTAGTGTTGATATTTGAGATGTGTACGGTAAATAGTTGATTGACTGATCGAGAGAGAGAGAGAGAGAGAGAGAGAGAGAGAGACAGAGAGGGAGGGAGGGAGGGAGAGGGAGGGTTACTATGGAGTGTAGTAAGTAGTAACCAAGATCTATTGTATACAGTATAGGTCTTGGTAGTAACTAACCCCTTCAGTACCGGCGACGTCTGTATTATTTTATCCTAGCTACATTTAGGGGGGTGACCTGCTTTTTGTTATTTCTGTCCTTTTCTCTCTTTATCTGGCTTGTATCCATTCGGCCCCATTCAGCCAACTATTTCAAGACGTTTATCCCCATCTAGGTGTCGATTTCATCCTGGCGAGCGATAGCGAGCCAGCATTATATGAAGAAATCCGGCTTTGCCGGAGAAATTTTTCTATCGAAAAATTTACAAATTTAGCTTGCTGTCTAACAAAAATAAAAAAATATGCTGGCTCGCTACCGCTCACCAGTAAGAAATTGACACCTGGATGGGGATAAACGTCTTAAAACAGTAGGCTGAATGGGGCCAAATGGATACAAGCCAGAGAAAGATAGAAAAGGACAGAACAAAAACAGGTCACCCCCCTTAAAGCTCTGGTTTTGTTATCCCGCTATAGTAATCGGTAGCATTATTCCACATATTTACAACTCTGTTACCAAACCAATATTTGACTATATCTTTTCTGAAACATATTTTATCTAATTTGAATAGTACGGTTCTGGGACTAAATTCATGCCATTTTGGAGAAATATTACCATTACTTTACGAACACGTGGAATATTTGGGCATGTATGCTGGAAATGGGTGAGCAACTA
Source organism: Paralithodes platypus (assembly GCA_032716605.1). Classification (NCBI taxonomy): domain Eukaryota; kingdom Metazoa; phylum Arthropoda; class Malacostraca; order Decapoda; family Lithodidae; genus Paralithodes; species Paralithodes platypus. The sequence goes on along the minus strand of CM064486.1, from coordinate 15,872,451 downwards.
ATAGGACTGGGACTACATTAATGCCATTTTGGAAATATATAACCATTACTTTCAAAAACGTGGACAAATGAAATGTTTGTGATACATTTCGATTGGTAACAGACTTTTAGATAAGTGGAATAGGCTACCGAGTGCTGTAGTGGGATCAAGAACGATAGAGAGCTTTAATTTAAAATTAGATAGGTATATGGACGCGATGGGTTGAGTGTGAAAGGGATCTGCCGTGTGTGGCCCAGTCGGCTCTCTGGTGACTCCCGTGTTCTTATGTACTTTAAACACACGTGGATAATTTGGGCATGGATGCAGGACATGTGGGTGGAGAAAATGAATACTACTGTGACTAATTCAAGCCATTTTGGAGAAATATTACTATAGGTAGCGCCAACGAACTTGACAATTTTCTTGACCCTTTAACTTCTCATAAATCAAAAGGGCCTAGAGCAAACTGGCTGTAAATATCTACACCTATTTCCTGGTGGGCTCTTCCCTTATGATATAAATGTCAGCTCGATTGCTTTCATTCATTTTGAGTTACGGTATGAGAAGTTAAGGGGTCAAGAAAATTGTCAAGTTCGTTGGCGCTACCTATAGTACCATTACTTTAAGAACACGTGAAATATTTGGGCATGAATGCAGGACATGGGTGAGACATTAATAGTACTGGGACAAATTCATGCCATTTTGGTAAAAAAATAACCATTACTTTAAAATACACGTGGACAATTTGGTGATCAGCTGTAAAAAGTCGTCTGTGTGTGCCGAAAAGTCGATGTAATTTGGAGATGTTGTCAGTGTGCTTATATATTATGGTAGTTGCGGGGGTAATGTGTCAGCTATAGAAAGTACGACATATAGCTTATAATTAAGAATGAATGATGGAGAGAAAGGGTGAAGAACTGCGGGATATCACCATTTAAAGGGCCCAGGTCGCTTACTGTACAAAACAACGTGTCTGGCGCGGCAACTCCAAGAATTTCTGGTAGGGAGAATTAAGGTGCATGGATCGTCCTAAGGATATTTTGATTTGATTAACACATCTTCAAAACCCTTATATATACATATAAATTGACTGTTTTAATAGCCAATTAAACGCAGAAGAGGTAGTAGAAGTTACAATACAAATTAAATTAGCTTATACGAATAATGATGTGTGAGAAAAATTACGGACAATAGCTTGAGAGAGAGAGAGAGAGAGAGAGAGAGAGAGAGAGAGAGAGAGAGAGAGAGAGAGAGAGAGAGAGAGAGAGAGAGAGAGAGAGAGAGAGAGAGAGAGAGATAATCACAAATAAACTAAATTAGGCCTAATACATTTATTGGGTTCCATGTCATCTCAACCAGTAGACCATTTCAATCAGTAGCTCTCAACCAGTGCCAAATTAACCCAGACCAACCAAACTAGTGCCAAAATATAGTACTAACCTAACCTAACCGTATTGGTTGATTTGGCACTGGTTGAGAGCTACTGGTTGAGTTGACCGGTCACCCATTTATTGTATTCTCTAGCAGAATGAAACACGGAGCTGCTAGCTTTCATCTGTAATCAAGACATCTTTTGGCAATAGAAAAGAAGGGGTTGGAGTCAATTTATATCTCCTGACCTGTGTCAATAATAAAAGAAGGGGTTGGAGTCAATTTATATCTCCTGACCTGTGTCAATAATTAACTTATCTTTTTCATACTAATCTGTAACGTGTCACGGGTCATGAAAGACTTCAAACCCTTCTTCTCTATCTGCCGGAAGATGTTTTGGAATACAGACGAAAGCTTGCAGCTCCGTGGATCGTTTCCCTAGCGAGTACAATAAATAAATAAATAAAAAACAATCAAACATATATATATATATATATATATATATATATATATATATATATATATATATATATATATATAATATATATATATATATATATATATCGGTATATATAAATACATATACTTCGCGAGTTTGCAATTGGGCACTAGAAATCCCTACTTCAAGATAATTGGTTGATGGTACAGTTTGTTTTTGCATTTGAAAGATGCTATTCTGAAACAGTACCATTAGCCAATCCACTCGAAATACAGTTATCCAGCACAAAGACCAAGCCCAAAAGGTTAAACAAATTGTATCAACATTGCGAGCCTGTCATTACTAATTTTGCATTGTTCATTGATTATATATAATTGTTAAGCTTTACTCTTTTAGAGCTTATTGTATGGCCATCCTGTAATTTCCTTTTCAGGCCCCTTCTCGTCTCCCCATGTTCACTTTGCTTTTTGACATCTATGACTATGCGTTCACAGAGTTTTTGTCCACCTTGTCCTAGTGGAATTGGTTCACTGAATGAGTCATTAGAATCGAGCTTTATGAGCCGGAGAACCTCGTTTTCTATTATTCCCAATCTATCATGAACTCTTTCACAAAAATCAAATTCGTCCTGAGCACTATCAGAACTATAATCTTCCCCAAGCCCATGTCCAAAATGGGAACATTTTAACATCCCAAGTTGTCTTAGCACATTCATCCCTATGCAGAAGTCGCTACCACCATCAGTGACTATTGCATTGTCGACTGTAACACTAACTGAACCATGGCTAATTACTAAATCTTTAATAATATTATTAATATATGTCGAATCTTTTACGTAAGTATGTACGTGCCATGGAGTAGACAGAGTAGTCACTTGTAAACCTAATTGGTCTACAATGTCTTGGGGAATGAATACATCAGAAGATCCTGTGTCGGGATATGCTTCGACCATGAAGGTGTCATCCACTGCAAACAATGTAGGAACACACACACGAGGAATGGGAATGATGTCACCAACATTTCTCATTATCATGTAGGGTGATTCAGAATCCATATATAAATCACACTTATGACTAAATAAAATGTCTGCTCCCAACAGGCACCAGTCACTGGGCCTGTTTAAGGCTACCGCCACATACGGATGAAGAATTACCCCACATTCCAGTTGCATAGGTAAATTACCAATAGCTCCTATTATTCCGGAAAACAGATCTTTAACTTTCCGAAAGTTAGACTGTAAACCCATTTTCATCACTTGCAGAGGTGATATACACGTAAATGGGCAACCGGTATCAAGATGAAAAGTAACATGATGACCCTCGAGTGTCCCATTAACGCATAATTGTTGACCACACCAATGAAGGTCTACACGAGTCATACTTGTATAATATAAAGAATAACACTAAGGTGTAAAAGTCTCTCTCTACCGAAGATCCTTGGCTAATGTCACCCTATAATCTTTAGAGACCCTTAATTAAAATACTGTATAGGCTACAACAGTGTTTTATAAGCACAACACAAAAAGACACCTGCTGTAGAGCTGAGATGCTAAATTAATGCATCCACGATTGGCTGCCTAGGCTATATCCTTTTCGCATCTTGTCAGTTTGTATTTATATAAAGTATTTTAAGTTATTACTTAATTAAACACTAAATAAATAAATATTTATAATAAGTGTAACAAAATTAACAATAATTAATGACTGAGTTAATGATTATATATAATATTTAAAAACAAATTAACGGAGTTTTAATCAGTTTTATTTAGTTTGCGCTTATATATACATTTTCTATATTTCCTGTCAATCATAGAAAATTGTGAAAAATAGGCCTAGCGTAAACGTAAACATTTTTGTTGATTTTTTTTTTCTCTCAATATTGCCCTGCTCGATTGGTACCTACAATCTCCCCAGTTAACCCCTTCTGTTCCGGCGACGTCCTTTTAGCTTTATTCTGACTACTATTAGACGATATTATTCAGTTTAAAAAGGCCCTCCAGCAATTTACAGACTTCGAACTATCTCCCCGAACCCTTTTCACTACCACAGATCCTTCCTAAACTGCACAACATTGTCTAAATATAGCCAGTATAGAATTAAAAAGACGCCGCCGGTACAGAAGGGGTTAATACAATCTCCACAGTTGCATGGTCCTAAATTTTATATTAACAGGCTTTTTGCTGGGTCTACTGAATAAAGTCACACATAAACACACATACAAACATACAGAGGCACAAGAACAACAAACTGTAGGCAATTCGCTGTAAATAGGCAAGACATTATGACCTCTATCCTCTGTAGCTCAATAAGGGCTAGAGCAATTTGGCTGTATATTTCCACATCTATTCCTTGACTGACTCTT
>CM064486.1:15853301-15865801 GCA_032716605.1 Paralithodes platypus | reverse complement strand
CAATTTTCGATGAGCAAGTTTTGTTCTCGTAACATTTTGAAGCTCTTTCACACTGGTATTGGAAACTAGACTGAAGGTAGATTATACTAGGTGGCTGATTTAGGATAAGACTTGAATTTTGATGATCCCAGACTACAATTGCCTGTACAAAATGACTGAAAATCGCTCGTGTGACACCGGCTTCATATATAACCATCAAACACTTACCATGGGAGTGTAGAATCATCACTCAGCAGGATAAAGGGGGGAAGAATCTACCGTAATGGCTCTTCGCTCTGCCGCCTAGGCGTTCGTTGATCACAAGTCTATATATAGGCTATACAGTATACCGTACTGTATAGACGCCCATTTTCGCAGTATTGTATAGGCGTTCGTTGATCACAAGGTTATATATACTGTACCAGTATATCCTCGACGGGAGTCCTAATGCGGTGAGGTAAATGTTTTGTTTTAGGCTATGGGTTGAAGGATCCCGAAGACCCATTTTTACCCTGCCGCGTGACCTATTTTACTGTCAGGCGAAACAGAGGTAAGGGGTCAGATGTGAAGATTGCCCAAACGATCTCCACCAGCCGAGAATCGAACTCGGTCCTCCCGCTCTACCAATGTCGCTACTGGTCATCCCCGAGGTAAACGTTCAGCAGGTCCTTCCACATAGGCCTACTTCTTCCCCCCTCCTATATTCCTATAAACACCCCTTCCCCTCTCCATATAGTGTTCTCCACCTCCCTGTATACACCCCTCTTCCCCTCCTCTACCTCATATATCATTCCGTCACTGTACGCCAACCTTGGAAGGGGGTAAATTAACCATTTGAGGTGCCAAGCGGATCATTTTGGCACGCAGATCCTTGGGTGTCTTCTTCTTCTTCTTTAGAACCCACCCGCAGACCGTGCAGATCCACAGGGCTGACCTTTGTATCGGTACTGGCTCAGAAACGTTAGTAGGAGGGAAAGTTTAGAGTAGAAGGATAGTTTAAGAGATTTTTTATTTTGTTTTGCTATAAACCCCCCCCCCCCTCACTTCCTTCACCTCCGCTCCCCCCCCCCCCATTTATCTTTCTCCACATTTTCTCCAACATCCTCTTCACCATCTCCATGTCTTGTGTTTCCATCTGTGTTAACCCCAATAGCGCCCCTACCCCTCTATCTTCTCTCTGCTTAATCTCCTCCCACCCCCTCTCCCCAACTCTATTCCTCATGTACCTCTCCACCTCGTCTCTCTCCTCATTATATCTTGTACATTCCGTTACTATGTGTTCTACATCGTCCACTATTGGGTCTCCTCCCATTTCACATTGATTGCAGTGCGGTCCCACTCCATTCCATCTCCTTGTTCTCTCATTCGTCTCTAGCGATCCTGTTCTTGCTTTAAATGGTAGTTTCGATCCCCATCCTCCATCATAGAATAGTTCTCTAGCTGGTTTTTCCTTCTCTCTATAATATGCCAGCGTGGCTTTATTTTCTACCCCCTCCCTCCACTTTCTTCTCCCCTCCCATTTTCTAGTATGACCCACTCCTCTCTCTCATTTCGTTTTCTAAATTCCCCTCCCACCCGGTCCTGTTTTATATTTATCCTCCCCAATCTTTTTTTGCACTCTCTGTTCCATTTACTTGCTCGCTCGCCCATCTGTATACCTTCCCCGGCCACCTATCTTCCTCCATCCCCTCTAGCCTCACTTTGTACTTCCCTTTCGCTTTCCCAATCCTTTCCTCAAACGTACTCCACCCCATCTCCCCTCGGATTGCTTCTTGTGCTACGTATTTATTTGCCCCCAATCCTGTCCTCCCGATTTTATTCTGTACCGTTTCTAATTTCTTCGTTTCCGCCTCTGTTGTTTCTACCGCCTCTAAGCCGTACATTATTGCAGGTACTCCTAATCCTTTCCACAGCCCTCGCACTATTTCATAGCTATTCGCTCTTAGCCTTGTCGCGCTCCATAGTCTCCCATTCCATTGTTGCATTTGTCCAACCTTTTCTCCGTAATCGTTACCCCCAGATATTTATACTCCCTTGTCTTCTTCATTCTGTTTCCTTCCAGTGTCCATTCCTCGTCCTCTTGAAGCTCTCTATTCATTTTCATCACCTGGCTCTTTTCTTTACTAAATCTTACTTCAAGTTCCTCCCCGAATCTCGTTGCTTCCTCTAGTAGTCTCTGCAACCCTCCTCCCGTTTCTGCCATCAGAACTACGTCGTCAGCAAACAGCAGTACCCCCAGTCTTTCCTTGTTTATCTGAATCCCCTCCCCCACTCTTTTTATCCTCTGTGTCATTTCTTCCATATATAACGCAAATAATAACGGTACATCGATGTTATGATGTTTATATACTTTTCTGGTATTCCACTCCTTGCCATTATTGTCCACAGCAGTTCCCTGTTTACTCTATCATAGGCTTTCTCTATATCCAGGAATGCACAGTAACCCATTTTTTCTCTCTTTTCATTTTCCCCATCACTTCGCTTAGTATATAGATATTATCTGTCCCCCTCCTGTCTCTTCTGAACCCATTTTGCTCATCACTTATTATTCCGTTTCCCTCTATGGCTCTATTCATCCTTTCCTTCAATATCCCGCAGAAGAGTTTCCCTATTGTGTTTGTCACTGTCACTGGCCTGTAGCTTTTCATTTCCTTCTTACTCTTGTACCCTCCCTTGTGCAATAGTGTTACTCTCGCTTCATTCCATCTTTCTGGTACTCTCTCATTTCCCATTACCTCATTAAACATTTTTTTCAGCCTTCTTGCCATTTCTCCCCCCCCCCCCCCTCTATGTACATTTCATTTGGTATCCCATCCGGGCCGGTCGCCTTTCCCTTTTTTAGTGCTTTGATCCCTCTCCTTACTTCTTCTATTGTGAGCTCCCTTTCCATTTCCATCATATCCTGTTCTGGTAGCCTTCTCTCTCTCATTTCCAAGTTCCATTCCCTCCCCTCCCCTTGTTCATTTACTCCCCCTATTTCCTCCCAGTATCGCTTTATTTCAATCTTTATTTCTTCTTCTGTCTTTATTATTTTATCTCCCACTATTAGTTCCACGCTTTCTTCCTCTCTACCGGTCTCACCTCTTAACATCCTATACCACTCCTTTTGGCCCTCTTTCCCCTTGCTTCTGATCTTTTCTACTTCTTCTTTCTCGTGTTTTATCATTGCCTCTTGTATTAGTATTTTTACCTTCTTCCTTTTCTCCTCGTATGCCCTTACCGCTTGTCTTTCTTCTCGTTCCCTCTCTTCGCCTTCCCTCCTATTTCTCTCTATCATCCTTCTCCTTTCTCTGTTCGCATCCCTTCTTTCACTTCTTGCTTGTTTTATTTCCCCATTCCACCATGGTTTTTTTCTTTTTCCTGTCCATCTTCTTATTCTTCCTATACTCCTTTCTGCCGCTCTATTTATGTCCATCATCAACTCTCCGTCCATTTCTTCTATGCTCCCCTCTCTTCTTTCCCCTATTTCTTCCAGGTAACCTCTGTATTCTACCCATCTTTCATTTTTTAGGTTCCATCTATTAATCTTCCATCTCGTGTTTCCTTTGCTTTCCATTCCTTTGTGTAGTTTATCACCATGAGTCTGTGGTCGCTTTGTATCCCTACTTCATTTTTTTCATCTATCCACATGTTTTGGATCTCTTCCCTTGCTCTTCCATTCGCTAGTATGAAGTCTATCGCCGATCTTTGGCCTTCTCCGTGTCTTACCCATGTCGCCTTCCCCTCTCCCATTGTTTGGTTCAGTATTTCCATGTAATTTTCTTCCTTAAATTGGATCAATGCTTCTCCATTCCCATTTATCCTCTCCCCTAGTATCCCTATATGTGCATTCATGTCTCCCATTATAATTATCTCCTCTTCCTCCCTACCCCTTATCATTTCCTGTATTCCTTGGTACTTGATTCTGTTTTCTTCACGTTCCCTTCTCCCCCCTTCCACCGTGAAGTACCCTATTATTGCTGTTATTTTTTCTTCCCTTCCATTATTCATCCTCGCTAGCGTCACTCCCATTATATCCTCCATTTCCTTTGATTCTCCACCCTTTAGTTTCTCTATTTTCCATTTTGAGTTGTTCCTAATCATTAACCCTACCCCTCCCCCTTTCTTTTCTGATTTCTCTCTCCCTCTCCCAATGAGCGTATATTTATCCCCTTCCCATTTTGTCTCTCCCCTAAGGTGTGTTTGTTATTCCTATAATTTTCATTTCCCACTCACTCCATACCTCTTCAATGTCTTGTATTTTCCCTCTATTCATCCCATTTATGTTTACACATCCTATTTTTATTCCTCGGTATACGTTACCCCCCTCCCCCCGCTCTTTCCCTTTGTTCTTCTTCACTTTTTTTCCCTTGTTCTTCTGCTTTCTCTTCCTTTCTCTTATTTCTCTTTCTTCCCCTCCTCCTCCTTCTTTCTCTCCCACCGTTCTTTCTCCCATGTCTAAGTTTCCCTCTACTTCCTTTTCAATCTTCTTCTCATTTCCCTCTCGCTTTTCTTTCTTTCCCTTCTCTTTTTTCTCATCCTCCCTTTCTCCTCCCGCTTCCTCTCTTCTCCCCTTCCTTCACCTTTCCGTGTTCCTTAGTCACTCTTTCCTCTGCTCCTCACTTTCTTCTATTGCTCTCCTAATCTTTCCCCCTACGGTCCATTTCCCCGCTTCTGACAGGTGTATTCCATCCCTCGCAAAATCTCCTGGGCTCAGCTTGTAGTCTGGGTCGATGTATCCTACTCCTGCTTCATCCCTTGCCCATAGCCTTTTGTTCATTTCTCCAATATCCCTCTGCATTCTCTCATTTGTCATCTTTCTCTCTTTCTCGTATTGCCCCGTTTTCCCTTCCCTTGGCCTTTCTATAATTCCCACCACCCATACCATTACCATTGGGTTGGTTTCTTTGAAGTTTGTTATTCCTTCCATTACTGCTCCTACCGTTCCTTCTGCTCCTTTCCCCGCTAGCCCATTTCCTCCCCCCTGTATCACTACAGTTCCATCTTCCCTCTTGTCCATTTCTGTGTTCCTCAAACCTCGCATTATTCTTTCTATATCCGCCCCTGGGAGGCTTATCACACTTCTCCCTCTCTTTTCCTTGCCCAACAGTTCCTCCCCCATCCATCTTATCGTGCTGTCCCCTATCAGTAGTACCCGGTCCTCTCTAGCATCCCTTCTCCATCCCCTTTGTTCCACCCTTCTGTCTGTTCCCCTTTCTCCTTTGTTCATATCGTCCTGGTACTGGTGATGCGTTCTCTCCTCCGTATCCCTTCTTTCTCTTCCTTCACTCTGCCTCCTCCTCTGTCCACCCCATTCTTCCCTTTCCTCTTTTTCCCCCCTGTATCTCTCTGCCCTTCCCTCATTTATTTCGCTTCCCCTCTGTTTCTTCTCATCCCCTCCACACCCATATCCCTTCTCCACTTGTCGGCCTCCTTCATCACCTCCACCCTTAAATGCCTTCCCTAACCTTCTATTCTCCTCTCCACCCCCTTGAGCTTCCCCTGGTCGGGTCTTCTCTGCCCTTGCAATCCCCCGTTCAATCATTCTTCCCACTTGGTCATTTAGCTCTTTGACTTGTTCCCTTAACTCTTTCCTCTCCGCCTTCATGCTAACTCTCTGTTTCCCATTCCTTTGCCATCTCCCTATGGCCATCTCTCTCCATTCTCCATGCCTTCTCCATTTCCTCTACCCTTTTCCTCATTTGCCGCTGCGATTTCCACTTGTCCTATGCCCTGTTTTAGGCCCCATACCCTCTCTTCACTTTCCTTTCTCTGTATGTTTAGTTTCTCCTTCTCCTCGCTTATTCTTTCTCTGTCTTCTTTCCACCTCTTTTCTATTTCCTCCCTCCCATTTCGTTCCCTTTCCTCCCCCATTTCCTTTATTTCCTTCATACACTTCAAACATATTAACGTGCACTTCTTTGCTTGCGCTTTCGTTAGGTTTTCTGCTTCCATCTTTTCCTGCGGCAGCCATCTGTTACAGCTGCCTCCACATAACGCCATGAACCTCCCCCTTTTCCCTTCCTTGTTTTCCTTCTCTTCTTCCTCCTCTATCTCCCCCCTATCTTCCCTCTCTCCCTTGCCCCCCTTTCCGTCTCTCTTCTTTCCTATTTCCCTTTTCTCCCTTTCTTTCCATTTTTCATGACTTCATCCGCGAATGTTATTTTCTTTACCTTCTTCCACTACTCCTGACCTGTTTACTTTTCTCATTGTTCATCCCTTCTTCATTTCCTGACGCCCCACATTCCATTACTGCTCCCTCCTCGCTCCTTCCTCTCTTTTTCTGGTTATTGTCTGTATCCCCCTCTGTTTTTTTCTGGCTCCCTTTCGTCCCCTTCCCCCTCCCCCTTATTTATTTTCTCTCCTCCTGTTCCTCCCTTGTCCTCTTCCCCTTCCCTTGCTACTTTTTTCCCCGTCTCCCCCCTCCCTTGTTCCTTCATTTGTCCCTTTCCCCTTTCTTTCCCTTGGGTATCCCTTGCTTCTCCCCCCCCCCCCCCCCCCCCTCTTCGTTGTTCTGTTCACCCCCCGCCCCATCCCCTTCTCTCTCGATTCTTTCCTCTTCCCTTTCCATCTCCTGGCGTTCCTTCTCAATCTTTGAATCTATCTCCCCTTCCTCCATTTTTTCTTCCTTGCTCTTTCTATTCATATCTCTTCCACCCTGTTCATCCTGTTTTTCTCCCTCCCCCCCACCATCCCCATTTCCTATTTCCATCTCCCCCGCTATACTGTATCCCCACTTCTATTCTTTCTATCCCCTTCCCCTATATCTACACTGTAGAATGCATAATGCAGAGAGAAGAAAGAAAATACTTAGAGATAGTTGTGTAGATATTTGCCAGCACCGACTGGCCCTCCCTGTGTCGACGCGTTGTAAACGTTTGAGATGGCGTCCCCTGTCCCGCTCCGTCTCCCCCACGCCTTCCCACTTCTTCTTCCTGTATCTCTTCTCCACGTCGTCTTCTCCCTTTCTTCTTCACACTATCTGTTCTTTGTCCTTAATCTCACTTCCCACCACTTTTATAAGTCCTTGGGTTACGAATTTCCCTCGATGTCTCCAGATACACCGGGACACTCAGAGTCGACCACCCGCCATCACTACTGACAATTTGTAAACAAACTTAACAAAGTGGCATTCGAGTCAATTTCGAGAACCATATAATTATATATATATAATCTGATTCTATTGTGGGGTCTCGTATATAGTAAATTACTATGTATTTAAATACTGTAATATTAACTAATCGGTTAGATGACTAAGATGAGCAATTATCCAGAATATCGGAACATTCAACTTTTTTGCATAAAATAATGTGCCGGTAATCAAAGAAAACGACCCCTATAGTAAATAATATAGGGATAACTATACTCTTTCTTTTCAACTGACGGTAGATTGCAAAGTTCCCATCAAGATTTATCAGTTATTTTGAAGTTTGTTTGGTGAAATATGGTGTTGATTATATAAACTTGGTGCAGAGACATAGTAGTTTCATATATTTTTTCCATCAAGTATCGATAAATTTGCTACTAAGGGGTTCATAATTATCGCCAGGTAAAAAGAAACAAAGTATAGTTAATTTCTAGGCAATGTTCCGATACATTATCATGTACTGTACATATTAAGGGGGAGGTAGTCGTTTTTTCTGGACCCCCTTCTCCCTCATATTTAGCATAGGCCTACTATAATAGTTTTGATATTTTAAGACGTTCGTTCCGTTAGTTTGGCTATTTTGAGAACCTATACGTTTTTTTACCATCAAACACATGTAGGCCTACAACTTTAGCTTGAAGGGGCGACCAGGTGTGTGTGTGTGTGTGTTAAGCTCGAAGGGAAGGTGTATTAATGCAAGGTATAAGTGGGCAATTAATAGCCATATAATTTTTCTCGATTTATTTTTCCATTTAAGTGACTATTTGAGTTGTGTGTTTGGTTCTGGTAGTCATGGTTACCATTAAACCAATTTATTCACCTTTAAGCCGGTGTCACACGAGCGATTTTTCCCGGCAATTCTCTATGAGCAATTTTTTTTTTTTCTTGTGATATTTTGAGGGTTTTTCACACTGGAATCGGAAACTAGACGGAAGGTAGATTATGCTATATGCTGTAGTAAATTGCTATCTTGCCATCCTGATTACTCGGCTAAACGAAGATTTTGTTGATAATTATGTTGCTAATGATGGACACTTTGCAATAATATGATGCAGAGACAGCATATTTTTTCATAAAGAATCGATACAGTAGATGCTAAGGTATTCAATTTACCATCAGCTGAAATATAACCGCTTATACTTAGGTGGCTGAAATTCTGATATAATTAAGCTATTTTTAAAGCTGCCAGACAACAATTGCTCGTAAAAATTGACGGAAATATAGCTCGTGTGACACCGCCTTAACCCTTTCAGTATACAATTACGCATTTCTTACCTTCATTCTGGCTGTCCTTAAGCGATTGTATGCAATTTAGAAACAATCTTTAGGATTTTAACCCTTTCAAGCTCCAATACGCGTTTCTGGCTACTATTAGACGATTTTATATTCAGATTAGTAACGGTATATGGAAGTCAAAGGGTTGATTGAGATAGTATTTACCTTTAAAACCCACAGATACTTCCTAAGCTGCATAGAAATCGTCTAATGATAGCCAAAACAAACTGCTAAAACGCGTCAGAGCTTCAAAGGGTTAACCAGTTCAGTACCGGTGCCGTCCTTTTACTGTACCTTTATTCTGGTTACTATTAACACATTTAATTCGGTTTAAAAAGGGCCTCGAGCAATTGACCACTTGTGAGTTTCAGGTTATAAGGAAGTTGGAGCCGTGGACATCGATATTAAACAGAAATGCAATAATAATGTAAATTTCTGAAATTCTGATGGAACAAATGGTAGGCCTATGTTGAATTGGGTTTTATGTATTTATATATGTAGCCAACTACTGCCGTATTTTTGCTGTAAATTCTGTTAAATATCGTTGTATAGCTCCAACTTCCTTATAGATCGAAACTCGCAAGTCGGCAATAAACAGGTTTCGAACTATCCCCTTTTAACCCCTGTTACTACCACAAATCCTTAAGTTCTTAAACTGCACAAAATCTTCTAAATATAGCTAGAATACAATTGAAAAGACGTCTGCGGCACAGAAGGGGTTAAGGGAATAAATCTAATGTAACTCAATTATGCCTCTGATGACAATTTCTTCGGTATTCTCTCAGTAAATATTGCATTATGGTTAATGTTAGTCAAGTTTATTCATTGTAGATGGTTGGAATAGGCTACCAAGTGATATAGTGGGATCAAGAACGATAGGGAGCTTTAAGATAAAATTAGATAGGCATATGGACGAGATGGGTTGGGTGTGAGGGGGATCTACCAGGTGTGGGCCAATCGGGGCTCAGCAGACCCCCGTAATCTTGTGTTAATCTCTGACCGTTTTGGTGGGGTCAGTACTCCAGGTATTAGTGAGTTGGGCCTATAATTGGGCCTTGTAATTGGGGTTGGGTGTGACAGGGATCTGCCTTGTATGGGCCGATCGGGTTTTTGCAGACTCCCATTTTGTTCTTATGGAGGAGGAGGTAAGGAAGAGGGGATGTTGGTATGTTCCAAATATGTAGGCCATAACTCGTGAACCCTAATCTCTATAATTCAAAAGAGGCTTGAGCAATTAATGGGCTGTCCATTTCCACACCTACTCCCTGGCTGGTCCTTCCCATATGGTATAACCAATATAATGCCATGAAATCCGGCAACGTAAAACTGCCTCCTACTTCCCAGTTCCCAGGTCGGATCAAATTTGCTGATCTCGAATTCGGGACAATATTTATTTGTACTTTTTGACATATATATTTACTTCATCGTCTTCCACCTCTCATCTTTTCATATTTAATGTATATGAATTAGTAATATAAAGAGAACATAGGACAAAATTAGTATATCTGTGTACATAATTATAGGCTTCAATGAAATCCAATAAATTCCAAAGAAAATACCTCTGGCAGTGAGGCGATCAGCGAGCTGAAGAGTTCCCTGGACCCTGCACCACACCACGTGTCTTCTTCCTGCCGGGTGTCATCATTCATCACGTCATCTTCCATTCCATCCTCGCGCCCTGGGACTCTGGGAGTATTGTTGCCCTTCTGCAGCCCCTCCTGGGTCCCTGACGTTTGAGCCTCCTTCCAGGGAGGCCGCTGCGGCTTGACCACCACTGCGTCAGGGTTAATAGGGCACTGCCCTCACAGCCCTTAAATCAAGAATCAAGATCAAGACTTACTAGGTAGGCTAATATTTGACATTTGTTCTGAATCACAGCCTCTTAATTTTAGCTTTAGCTTGGGGACTCGCAGAGGGCTGAACACGGGCAGTATGATATGCGGTGGTTGTGTGGGGAGTTGTCCCCGCAGCGCAGCATCCAATGATCCAAGAGTGGAAACTGGAATCACCTCCCATCTCACATACCCTAGGCTAGTTAATAGCCCGCTCACTCTTGATTCCTTTAGAAATAGGATAGCCTAGGCCTATATAAAAAACTATTTTTTTCCAGCCGATCGTAAATTGAATCTCTTCTTAGCTGATTTCTCGATAGGCCTACTTAATGGAAATATATGAAACTAGCCTACTATGGCTGTGGCTGTATTAATGCCAAGTTTTCATAATTAACATCATATTTCGCTACAAAATCTACCTTATAGCTGAGTAGTAGTTAGTAGAGTATAACTAAATAAGTTGGTCACCAATTATTTTGCAATATTTGAAAATATGGATTTTGGTCAATATTTACGAGTCGCACCACAGCTGGGATCTCCTTTCTAATGGTAGTTTTGGTTTCCTATCATTCTATGCTTCATTGCTATACAGTATACTTTTTATCCACGGGATTTTTTTTTTTTTTTTTTTGCATTAGCCTAACCTAACCTAACCTAAATGTATTTGGGGGCTATTAGGTTTGGTTAGGTTAATGCTAAAAAAAAAATTAAGCCAAGAATAAAAAATATTTTCCCATGGATAAAAAGTATATAGCAATGAAGCATAGAATGATAGGAAGTTAGGAACCCAACACTACCATTAGAAATGAGATCCCAGCTGTGGTGCGACTCGTAAATATTGACCTGGATTTTATATGCTCTAAACATAATATGAAAATGTGTTTTAAGCCTCGGCAAAACCTAATAAAAATACCTGTATATGGTACTAAAATGGAATTTTGTCGTAACATGGTTGTCAATACAGTACCTTCCTATAGGCCTAGACGGCATCGATTCGTACACACGCCAGTTTCACCTGTCTCCCGAGGTCTGTCCAACAGCTTTTTAGTCAACACTAACTCCATCTCTGTCGAAACTACAGGTGTTCATTTCCACAGCTTTGCGCATCACGTCACAATATACTAGGTCTCAGAAACAAGATTCGTAGTTGCGGTAGTATTTACAGAGGTATCTGGACACTTCGAGCGAATTCATATTCGAGCGGAGGCGCATTTAGGTTAGGTTAGGTTAGGTTAAAACCGTTAAGTTAAGTTAAGTTAAGTTAAGTTAAGTAAGTTAAGTTAAGTTAAGTTAAGTTAAGTTAAGTTAGATTGTGCATCCGCTCGATCAGGAATTCGCTCGAAGTGACGACTCGCATTCTTTACAGATACGGCCGAATACCGGTAGGCTACTAAATGGGCGGCCGCCCAACCGCCATGTTGTATCCCACGTAGGCCTACTATAAGGTACTACGGACACATTGTAGGCTTTAGGTGTGGATTAGGCTTATATCCAAATTGCGGCTAGCCTATACATCATTGCTATATATAGGCCCTATATCTTTAAGAGTAGAATCTGAGAAATGTATTATAGGCCTAAGGGCTAAGGGAGATATAGTATAGGCCTATAAGAAAACAAAAATACGGTAGCATTCAAGGAGACTACTGCAGGACTCTTCTTCTTCTTCTTCTTACCTCTGACTGGGTATAGGCTATCCTAGGCCCTAGGGTTTACTAGCCTAGGCCTATACCCCTTTGAAAGGACATTAGCCTAACCTAACAACCTTTGAACCTTACCTATCCTAGTATTATTTTGGTGTATTTGTCTGTGAAGTGGGTATTTTTCAATTTGTTGATAACGAAAATCCTCCATGCGGACTAGGCTACATGTAACATGGAGAAAAATAAGGCGAATCTATTGGTGCCTATTTTCCCTAATAAATTGTTTCTCATAACGCTGCACTAGTGTCGTTGAATATAACCAAAAATACTCGCCCTATGTACGGCACTGTCACAGTGTCACTCCCCATCATCAACTGTTCTTCTAGACTGTGTGCCCTCTGCAGGAGAGTATTAGCCTAACAACCTTTTTACAGTAGCCTAGGTAGCCTAGACATGTTGTTACTGTCTTTATTATTGTCTTACTGAGGGTTGAAAGTTTGAAACAATGTTTAATAGCCTATGTTGAGAAAAATTGTGTGGTCTCATAAATAAGTACCAAAAAGAGTTTTTTGTCCCCTACTCAAAAATGAATGTTTACCCTACTTAACCTTTATCACCATAGGGTAAACATTCATTATGTTAAAAGGC
>CM064486.1:15535801-15848301 GCA_032716605.1 Paralithodes platypus | reverse complement strand
GGGCGAACGTCTTAAAATGTCTAATCTAATTGGGCTAAACACGAGGGAGAAGGGGGCCCAGGGGAAAAAAAATAAGGGTAGATTATTATGTACTTTATTATTATTATATATTATTTTTGCGGATTAGTCTTGCACAGCGATATATGGCGATAGGCCTAATTTCTCAACTGTGTATTTTATTATAAATTAGTTGATTAGTAATTATTGTAATTCTTCTTTCCAGAATGTGAGAGTTGGGGGCTTTCGCTACTACCACCACCATCACCATGACGACTACCAACACCACCAACACCATCGGCACTATCACCACCACCGTCGCTACTACCACCACTACCATGACTACAACCACTAACATTGGCACTACCACCCCCGCCATCGCTATCACCACCACCACCACTACTACCACCACCACCGTCGCTACTACCACCACTACCATGACTACAACCACTAACATTGGCACTACCATCCCCGCCATCGCTATCACCACCACCGCTACTACCACCACCACCACCGCTACTACCACCCCCGCCATCGCTACTACCACCACCACCCCCGCCATCGCTACTACCACCACCACCCCCGCCATCGCTACTACCACCACCACCACCACTGCTACTACCACCACCACCACCACTGCTACTACCACCACCACCGCTACTACCACCACCACCACCGCTACTACCACCACCACCACCGCTACTACCACCACCACCACCGCTACTACCACCACCACCACCGCTACTACCACCACCACCACCGCTACTACCACCACCACCACCGCTACTACCACCACCACCACCGCTACTACCACCACCACCACCGCTACTACCATGACTACAACCACTAACATTGGCACTACCACCCCCGCCATCGCTATCACCACCGCTACTACCACCACCACCCCCGCCATCGCTATCACCACCACCACCACCGCTACTACCACCACCACCCCCGCCATCGCTACTACCACCACCACCCCCGCCATCGCTACTACCACCACCACCACCGCTACTACCACCACCACCACCGCTACTACCACCACCACCACCGCTACTACCACCACCACCACCGCTACTACCACCACCACCACCGCTACTACCACCACCACCACCGCTACTACCACCACCACCACCGCTACTACCATGACTACAACCACTAACATTGGCACTACCACCCCCGCCATCGCTATCACCACCGCTACTACCACCACCCCCGCCATCGCTATCACCATCACCACCACCGCTACTACCACCACTACCATGACTACAACCACTAACATTGGCACTACCACCCCCGCCATCGCTACCACCACCGCTACTACCACTACCATCGCCTCTATACTCAACCATCACAGCAACCACCGTGGAATGACTACCACTACAACCACATCTAACCCAAGGTGAGTCATTCATCAGTAGATAATAGACTAAACAAAAAAACAGATAAGATCCTGTGTAGCGGGGAGAACTGTTTTTAGATGCCTATTTACTAAGAAACAGTGAACAATATCTTTAACCTAACCTAATCTTGTATATTAGTGGACTATTTATGAATGTAAAATGTAAACATATATTCTAACATTACCAAATTATTGAGGTATAAGTACAGGTCTTCCCGCTACACAGGATTATACCAAAAAGAGCATTATGTAGTTTTGTAAGTGTATATCTGAAACGGAGTGTATAAATAAGTAGCAAATTGTGAAAGTAAACATTTAATATCAGCCATATTTTTATAAATCATACTTTAGAGTGCGTGGATAATCAGTACTTAGATGCTATACGGTTTATTTATATTACTATTTGTTAATGAAAATGTATAATATTAGTTAATAAATAGTAAATACTTAATAATTTCACCAAGTGCTCAGTTACAAATCGGTTTGTGGAACGTCGCGCTAATCTATTAATATCTTACGTATTGTGTTTGTTTTAAACATATATGAGCAAGCCATTTTGTCTACACAATTAGGACTATCTATTGTCAAAGTTTCAGCCTTTTAACTCGAAAACTGCAGAAGTTACAGAACTTCCAGTTGTTTTGACCTAGAAATACGATTTATGGGTTTACCGAGTGAGAATAAGAGACAATTTATGACTAGTTTCAAGGGTAAATGATGCGGTAAATCGAATGACGTATGTTAGAAAGGTATAGGTTAATTTGGGCGTAGTGAATTTGGCGTTTTAAGCTGGACTTGGCACCAGCCAGCCAGACTGGGCCAGAGTGCGTGGATCACCAAGTATTTCAATATCTACATTATTCTATTATTATAAAAGTTTCTTGTTTTATCAGTACTTATATAAAACGGAATATATAATTGTGTGCATAATTATGTGAGTGAGCAACTAAGTTCAACCACATTTACTTATAATTCACGTTTTATGAATAGAGCGGCAATAATGTATTCATATCTCTCGAAATAAATAAAATTTAAAAAATCTGAAAAACTTAATTTCTCTAAACAACCTATTAATAAGAAACAATGTATAAATATGTGGCACACTGCGTATATACTAAATAATTACGTAAATCAATAATTGTGACCGGAAAATGTGAATGGGGATAGACAAACACCCTGATAAGGTTTACAGGATTGAACTATCCGCGAAGGGGTCAAATGATGCGGTAAATTGAATGGCATAGGTTAGAAAGTTATAGCGTATATTTGGGCGTGGTGAATTAAGTTATTTTGGGTGGATAAGGCAGCCGACTTAGCCAGAGCGCGAGGATCACCCAGTCCTTCAATATCTACATTATTCGCCTTATTACTCACTTGTCTTACTATTTTAAACATTCATATCAACGGAATATATAATTAAGTGTATAATTGTGTGGAAGAACAATTAATTTAAACCATATTTACTTGTAATTGAAGGTTTATGAATACAGCGGCACTAATTTATTCATAACTTTCTTAAAATACAAAAATTTAAAAATCTGAAAAAATGCATTTCTAGAAATAAATGGAACTACCTATTGTCAAAGTTTCAGCCTCGTAACTTGACAATTGCAAAAGTTAATGGACTTTCAAATTTGTGACTGAAAATTTCGATTCTTGGCTCAGGGGAGGCGAATATGGACATCTGACACAAGTCCAGCAAAGAAAAATGTTCAAAAGAAAGTCTAAAATTATGCGGTAAATCGATTGGTGTAGGTTAGAATGTTGTAGCGTTAATTTGGGCGTGGTCATTTAGGGCGTTTTGGGCGGTTTTGATTGACTCAGGCAGGCAGGACCCACGAGCGAGCAAGAATTTTATATACCACCCAGTTCTGTGTAGATGTTTAAATGCAACTTGGTTCTTTATGCTGTTAACATATCCTGTACTTTGTACTTAATTCATAGTTAGATAATATAATGTTTTATATTTATATTTTTTAGGATACATATGGTACTTTGTAAATATTTCATTAGAGTACTCTCGATTAATTAAGCCACGATTAATATTTGTATACCCCGTACTGTCTGCGTAAATAATTCTTAATCTCATGTTAATATATTTTTCTTCTCTTTTTCAGTATTTGAGTTGGTATTTCGCACAACCAAAATATGGACTCTCCGACACACTACAAACCTACCAACACCATCATCGAAATATGGACTCTCCTAACAGACCAGAACCTACCAACTGTCTGGGGTAAGTTACTGTCCAACTCATTATAGATTATACTATATCATAATACACTCAAATTGTGTCCTGTTCTGTTCATATTTAATTAGGGGGAGACGAGTCGCTTATCTAGACCACCTTCTCCCTCATCTTTAGACCCATTAGTTTGGCGATTTTAGGAACTTTCACCCCATTTCTGTCAACCTCTCCTGTCAATTAGGTCTCGATTTTTTCCTGGCGAGCGATAGCAAGCCTGTAATTTAAGAGGAATTGGCCTTCGGCCAGGGAATTTTTCTACCGAAAAAGTACAAATTTATCTTGAAAGGGGGTCTAGGGGGCTTCATTCTAAGCTTGATGGAGGTCTAGCGAGGAAACTAGAAAAATAATAAATAAATCAAAAAATTGACAAAAAGTTAAGGATCTCCCCTTAACTCCTTGCGACATATATGACGCGATCGCGTCATATGGAACTTATAACCAAAAACTCATATGACGCGATCGCGTCATATGGACTTATCTCCATGCCTCTCCAATAAGTTTATGATGCGATTTTGCGTCATATGAGCTCAGTAAGTCCGATAAGTTAGCTTATGATAAAACCGTTGGTGGCAACCTCAGCCTCCTCCGATAATTCTAACGGCCGCAGTGTTGTTGTGAGTGTAGTGCGAGGCAGTGGCAATGATCCTGGGGCTCCCGCCTCCTCGGACTTATTGGAACATAATATGTCTGAAGGAGAAAGAGACAATCATAAAGTATATAGCTGATCATCCTTAAAGAGACAATCATAAAGTATATAGCTGATCATCCTTTCATTATAAATGCTTGATAATTAGCATCGTATTTCTTGGCTTAACTCTTATATGTTAGATAATAAAATTGGAAGAAGAAAAAAACTGACCATTTACTTATAATTCGCGTTTTATGAAGTGCCGCACTAATTTATTGATATATTTCGTAATAATCATAATTAAAGAAATCTGAGCAAATCATAATCTATACATGACGGTACGGTAACTATAGGCTGTAAAATTATTAGCCTCGTATCTTATGAACTGTAAACATTACTGAACTATATAATTTGTGACCAGAAAATGCGATTTGTGGGCTTCTGAGTGAGACTAGGGAAAACCCGTGGCTATTTTTACAAAACTACTATTTAAGAAAGAATTAAATGATGCGGTAAATCGATTAGAATAGGTTAGAAAGGTGTAGCGTTAATTTGGCGTGGTGAATTAGGGTGTTTTTTACTGGAGACAGTCAGACTTAGCCATAGTACGTGGATCACCAAGTCCTTAATATATACCTAATTCGGCTATTACTTGAGTTTCTACTTTTTAAGCATTCATATAAACGGATTATATGAATGAGTGTATAATTATGTGAAAGAACAAATAATTTCAACCACATTTACTTACACTTGACGTTTTATGAATAGAGCGACACTAATTAATTCATATCTCTCGTAAAATTCAAAAATATAAAAATCTGAGAAACTTAATTTCTCTAAATAAATGGAACTACCTATTGTCAAAGTCTCAACCTTGTAACTCAAAAATTACAAAAGTTACTGGACTTTCAAATGTGTGACTGAAAATTTCGATTCTTGGCTCAGGGGAGGCGAATATGGAGAATCTGACACAAGTCCAGCAAAGAAAAAAGTACACAAAGGAAGTTTAAAATGATGCAGTAAATCCATTGGTGTAGGTTAGAAAGGTGTAGCGTTATTTTGGGCGTGGTGATTTAGGGCGTTTTGGGGCGTTTTCGGGTGACTCGGCAGCCAGCCAGCCCCAGGACCAACGCGCGAGCTACCGTTTTCTATACAACCCAGTTCAGTAGAGACGTTTAAATGCAACTCGTTTTTTTTGTACTGTCAACATATCCCGCAATATTATTGATAATTAGACATAATCAGAAAGTTTATAACTATTCCTTTCATTATTGATGCTTGATAATTACCATCGTATTTCGTTGCTTACCTCGCATTACTGAAAAACATTCCATTTGTGAAAAATAGTAGTTTTATTTATTATTTATGTGAGCTCTCATCTTGGTAATCTATTGCCCAAATTAATGTATTGTTTCTTGTTTTCAGGATCTGCTTGTGGACTCTGCCAGCTCTACGAGACTGTCAACACTCCACAACCTACCAACTATCTAGGGTGAGTTACTGCCCAACTCATTATACTCTGTGCCAATAATCAGTTTTCATTTATGTTAAAATGTTCAATAGAAATATGCATCATAATCGTCGCTTTATAATTAGTATCTTATATCCATATGTTAAGTAACTGTTGAACATTCAAAGACAAAACTAATTACTGGCTTGCTTGTCGTGAACAGAGTATTGTTTAATTTATTATATATGATCTCAGCGCTTGTCAATCTATTGCCCAAATTAATGTTTTGTTTCTTGTTTTTCAGGATTGGGGTGGCTGCCTGTGGACTCTGCCGGTTGCTGCCTGTGGCTCTGCCGGTTGCTGCCTGTGGACTCTGCCGGTTGCTGCCTTAGGACTCTACCACCGCTGCTAGAGACTGCCCACGCCACTACGATTCAAGGGGAGTGATAGTTGTGTTTTGTTTGTAGTAGTAGTAGTTTGTAGTCGTAGTAGTTTGTAGTCGTAGTATGTAGTCGTAGTATGTAGTCGTAGTGGTGGTGGTGGTGGTGTAGGTTAGGTTAGGAGGGGAGGGGAGGGTAGGTTAGGTTAGGTTGTAGTCGTAGTCTGTAGTCGTAGTCTGTAGTCGTAGCATGTAGTCGTAGTCTGTAGTCGTAGTCTGTAGTCGTAGTTCGTAGTCGTAGTATGTAGTCGTAGTATGTAGTCGTAGTATGTGTTCGTAGTCGTAGTATGTAGTCGTAGTTGCATGGTATGAATGGTGTGTGTTAGGTTAGGCTAATCTATTTTTCCCTTTCAGATGAGATAGGTCTTATTACCTTTACTCTAATTTTTGCTATTTTTCTTATTACTTCACAGTTTTGTTGCTTTGATGATGTCCCCTCTCCCCCCCTTCTTCCCCGAGTTGGTTCTCTCCTTCAGCTTCAATATTTTGCTTTGCTTTAATTTCAATAATGATTGTATTTGCCTTAAATGTAACTTATGATATATTCTATCACTTGAATTCATAACTCTGTATTTGCTATTAACTTCACTTGATATAATATTGTTATATATCGTCTTTGTCACGCGAACTTTACTTAATAAAAAAAAATCAAAATAACTTCTATCTTTTATTGATCACTATATTATAAGCTATGACTTTTATAACTGATAAAAACTTAGAAAAATAGTTCTCAATTATAAATAAAGTTCCAATATATGGACTTAGAAAAAAAAATGAAAAGATAACTTAGAAAAACTCTAGTTCTCAATTATAAATAAAATTCCAATATATGGACTTAGAAACAAAAATAAATAAAATATGAAACTATACACATAAGAGAACTGAGAAAATATACTGAATATGAAAAGATAACTTAGAAAAAAATAGTTCTCAATTATAAATTAATTTCCAATATATGTACTTAGAAAATATACTAAATATGAAAAGAACTTAGAAAAACTAATTGAATAACTTAAAATAATATCTATATATAACTTTAAAAAAAACTATACTTGAAAACGGACTATAACTTGTAATAACAGAAAATAAAATAAAATGGATATTAAATAGAATATATCGACTTAGTATTTTATTGATCAGTCAGACATACATTTGTATAATATCTTACAAAACACTGTACATACAGTATATAAACAGGAGAAACAAAAATATAATGGATATTAAAAAGAATATATAGACTTAGTATTTTATTGATCAGAGTCGGACATACATTTTTATATCTTACAAAAATCATATACTTTTAATACTTCGTTATTTTTGTATTACCCTTACTGGTTTCATATATCTTATAACAAATTAACAAAGTTTTGCTTTTATATTACGTACCTAAGTACTTTATACCGAACTTTTGGTTCACTACATTATTTGCCCAATATTTATATGTACAGTAATTTTCTTTATGTAAATTTTTATAATTATTAATTTTCCAATAACCATTTGGCTTTCGGTAATTTTTCATATGGATATATTATAATATTGAGTTTCATTGGCAATGCAGTTGGCATTTTTTATAATTCTTAATTATGGATTTCAGTTTAACTTTTGTTTAATAGCCAAGCTGTTAATACTTTTATAATCTTTTCAATGTTCTTAAGTGTGTTGTCCTTATATAATTCTTCTCAGGTTCAATCTAGTTCATCAGCCAAGTTAGCATAGTCTAAGGTAGTATACACCTGGACTATCTCCCTCTCCCACCAGGCAGTACTGAGGTAAGCCTGTGTTAACTAACTTCTAGTTTATAGCCCAACTCTAACCTATTCTGCTTATCAAGTAGTGTTTAATACTTTTGAAACTAGTGTGCATTTTTTTTTTTTTTTTGGGGGGGGGGGGGGGGGAGGTTCGTTTTCAGAATTAGTTTTTGGTGTGAATGTGTAGTGTTATGTAAGGATGTTGGCAAAATGATTTCAGTTGGCATTGTGGTCAAGTGTATTGGAAATGTGATTTGTGGATGTTGGCAGAGTACATGATCAAAGTAGGGTAGGTGTATTCATTACGCGACTTAAGTGTGCATGATTAAGTGTTAAAATTGTACTGTCAAATTAAGCAAGTTAATGTTATGCCGATTAAATGTGTGTAGGACTGTTGGCAAAGTAAAGTGTGGATTGTTGCCAGAGGTGTTGACAATTATTGAACTTAAATGTTGGCAGTGTGATTTAGTGTGTTGGTAATATTCAGTGCTCTTGGTAATTACGTGGTGTTGGCCAAGTGGTGTATATGTTTTAGTTAATTTAATCATTGAAGGTAAAATGCCACTGGAGCCATGTACAATAAAGAAGCATATGTGTTGGCAGTGAAATTTGTTGAATAGGTAGGGTTATTGAAGTGTTGGCAGTGGCAGTGAAGTTAGGTCTGTTGGCAGTGAAATTAGGTGTTGGTAGTGTACTTTGTGTGAGGACAGTGGCATTTGGTGATTTGGCGTGTTCTAATATTCGTTGTGTTTGTAGTGTTTGGAGTTCTCAATATGACATGGGGGTCTATCAAAGTATTACCTATGCCAAAGTTAATTATTTAAATACTAAAGTTATCATGTGACTGGAGCTATGTGCAAGTTAGGATTCAATCTCTCTTATCCCCATCTAATAGTTTTTACTGGCCGTATCCCATAGAGCTGTTCTTGTTATTTTAGGAAATGTACAGTATATATTTAAGTATTATTAGAATGATGTGTTATGTAATTTGAAACTATTGTATATATGTAATTACTGGGTTAACTAAGCTATATATCCTGAACTATATATCTACTGATCTATTCTTCCCATGTAACAGGTGTATATCTACCAATGTAACTATTATGATCTATCTCTTGTAACTATTGCTATTTGCCTGCTTATCCCACTCATATAGCTCTTCCTACCTATCTCTCCAAGAATCTAGATATATTAGGTATTGAAAGTCATCCCTCCTCACCCAGACATTTTATTTTGTAGTTAGTTTCGTGAACTTGCCGTTTCTATTATCTGGCAATGTATTCCAATATTTAAAATTTGTATTTGTAATAATTTGTAAAGTTTTCTTTAAATTTATCTAGGGTATTGGCGTGTAGTAATTGTTAAAACTAATTTTTCTATTAATTCCAAAATTAAGATTTATATTTCTGCGATATTGGATTACAATAATTCGTTCAATTTTTTGCATTCAAAGTTAATATGAATAACTATCAGAAATATATAAGATTGATCTACAATATTGGATTACATCAACAGGTTGGAATTAATAGTCAGGATTCAAATATTGTATTTTTTGTTTTTGTATTTTTTTATTGAATAGATATGTAGTGTTCTCCATTGGTCCAGGGTCCTTAGTCTGGTCACAGCAACACATCACATCTGTAAAAAGATTAAAATATTGAGGCACCAGAAATACAGGAGTTTCAAGGAGGGGGTCGGGGGTCCTGAGGGGAGTAAAGGGGGAGGGGGGTAAAGGGAGAGGGGGGTCCTGAGGGGGGAGGGGGGTCCTGAGGGGGGAGGGGGGTCCTGAGGGGATAGAGGGGGGGGGGGGGGGTCCTGAGGGGGACCCAGGGGTTGGGTAGAGGATACCAGGGGTAAGATGGGGGTCCTGGGGGGGGGGAGTTCTAGGGTTTTCTTATATATTAATATTTTTCGTTCAGTCTCCTATATAACCATCCCACACCCGCTACGAGTTTTTCCTTCCCTTCCCTGGTAGTTCATCCTATCCCCATCCCAGATAAATCATATCTTCAGTCCTAGTCTGTTCTATTCTGTTCTGTTCTGTTCTATTGTGCACACTAGTTCTATTCTGTATTCTGGCTACACCTATTCTGTCCTCCCTCCTTCCCTGGTACATCAATACCCTCCCTGCAACACACAAACAATAATAAACACACATAAGAAAAGTCAGGAATATATTTTTAATGTATTTTTTATTGTCAGGAAGCAGTCAAGAAGTCGTCTGTGTCAAGTATGGGATATGAGCAGACAGTATCAAGAAGGACAAACGGTAGGAGTAAATCAGATGCAGCAGACAGCAGAAAAGGCTAGGCACAGCACAACGGGCCAACGACAGCAGAACGGGTGACAACAGACCGAGTACATTGACAACAGCCAAGGAATTAACAAACAGTAGGAGCGAGCTTGCTATGGTTGGTCAAACAAATGTTTCTGTTTTGACTAAGATTTGTTTGGTATATTGATTATCTGTCTTTATGAAGATGTTTATGTGTTGAATATATATAGAGAGATATTGAGTGAGCTGGAGTATTCAGTATGAGGATATAGGTATTCCATTTGAGTTGGTTAGTAGTGAAGTGTGAGCATAAATTAGCAGATGGTGAGGAGTCTAGTTATTGAATATGACTTTATTCAGGTCGAAAGGTGGGATTCAAAGAAGATGTGGACAGACGAGAGCAAAGCGACGGTGATGTTCTATCAACGGCAACTATTGGACACACAACGACTGCCACAGCATTAATGGACCCTTCAACAGTGGTGACTTGAATGATTGACATCAACAGTGGAGCGAGACTGCGAGAGAATGCATCATGAGGAGTCGAGAGAGGCACCATTGCAGCAACCAGCAGCGACGATTCGGTGAGCAAAGCTATATTGTTTTGTGGAAAAAACAGGTC
Organism: Paralithodes platypus; assembly: GCA_032716605.1. Classification (NCBI taxonomy): domain Eukaryota; kingdom Metazoa; phylum Arthropoda; class Malacostraca; order Decapoda; family Lithodidae; genus Paralithodes; species Paralithodes platypus. The sequence continues at coordinate 15,837,492 of CM064486.1, read as the reverse complement.
GGTCGGTCAGTCAGTCAGTCTACCTAACTTCATTAATAAGTCAAGGGGAACAAGAGGCCCCTAAGAAAATGAAAGAACTAGAATGAGATAGAAAACAGTGCTCAACAAAGTAGGCCACCCTTCATTCACTCTTTTATATATTCCAAATCAATGCATCAACTTTATGATTGAAAATTTACTTTACATTTACAGTATAGATCTGTATTATTGGAATTATGAAAGCAAAGAAAAATTATTGGGAACTGATTAAATTTGTTATTCATTAACTAATTAAATTTAATAACTAGTTAAATTAGATCGTAAAGTCTAAAATTATACCAAGTTCCTGTAAATTGCTTATCATATTGTTAATGCAATTATTGATAATACTATAATTAAAAACTTGGGGTAAACACTGGAGAATAATGGTTAAGAGTTTATAAATACTCTTCTAACAGGATTTCTTGTAGAATTTATGTGATATGAAAACATTTATTTGATCACACTACAAACAAAACAATGCCAGCTGGAGAACAAATTTATCAAAGACTAAATATCGGTTATCAATATTTACCTAAACAAATGGACCTTTTAAGTAAAGCATTAGGACTGCTATTATTCTAAAGACGAGCCATAGTTCTAAAGTTATATCCGTTGTACGAATAGGCTTGAATACCTTTGAAGTAGTCTTAAGGAAATAATCCAATTTACAGTACAACAATTTACGCTTTTTAATATTTATCACGAGCATGTAGGCTTGACGTTAAGTATTGCAACAACTTATAAATTAAATTACAGTCCTTAGCCATAGGGAGACTGATAATTGAACATAAATTGTTCGGATCATGGGGATAACGGCTTAAAACGAGGCATAAGTGCTCATAAAAACTATTTAAAAGCTTACAGAGTCCACCTAGGATTAACATTAACAAATCAAACTTTGCATGGACCTTGGTAACAATTTTGTAATCAATGCCTTGTTTGTAGTCGTCAGTGACAATTGGAACAGTATCTGGCATTATATGAAGCCTGGTTAACCAATTATTACCAACTTTACTTCTAAACGCAATTACTGAAATCAACAAATACATGTGGCACTCCAAGGACTCGAACCTAGGATACTCACAGAAATTCCGCTCCTATTATATTATTCGCCATTGAAGAACAAATTTGCAAAGTATGTTACATGGATTGACGAGTATATATAGATGGTTATCTGGAGTTACTTTGGACACTTACAAGGTCATACCGATATTGAGTTTACTCTAAGCTGGTCTATGATAATCTTCATCTGCAGTGGCATGTCAGCAGGTTAAATAAGATTTATTCAGTTATATTGGTCACATAAAAGTGAAACTGCAGTTGTATGGTAAATCTCAAATTATATTACTAGTTTCTTAGTCTCCAGTGTTTTGCTCATTAGTATAAAACTTACTGTATAAGAACTAATTGACTACATACTAATATTAACATGGGTACAGTCAATATAAATAGTTCGCCGATACTTATGACATTAAACAAATCTTGCTAGTCACAGGCTGCTAGAAGCATATGAAAAAAAGTGTCTAGTAACTTATAATTGCACTGTATTTGAGCAGGATTTTGGGCGAACTATTTTGGTTTCGACTAACTGGCAGCATTTTTCTAGATCTAACTAAAGGAAATTCGTACATTTGGCAACACTGATATAACAATTTAAAGAATGTATGAACAGGGTTATTCATATTTTTTGTTCACCAACCAACTTTACTTCTAAACTCAATTAAATCAACAAATACATGTGGCACTCCAAGGACTCTATCTAACCTATGATACTCACACCGAAATTCTGCGCATTTATGCATTACGCTATCAAGACTGATAATTTAACCATTGAAAGCATATTGTTAATGATACACCCATCCAAGGATAGAAAGTTAGATCTAATAAACAAGTGAAGAGCTATCAATATACAACTTCGATTTACCAATATTATAGTATCAGTCAATCATAACCTATGTTGATGTATTCAAGACTGAGAAACACCCACTAACGGATGACCATGGCAAAAAATACTCAAGGTTACTTTAACAATTTCGATTTGATCATTGCTACCGCCAGACAATTTTAGTTAACTTACAAATAACCTGTCATAATTTGAGCTTGAATTCGATGGTCTTGGGACTGATTCCCAGAGCTTAGTGAAACCTGTCAGTAACATTATTAAAAACAAAAAAGTCACTACGGTTATCCATTTTATTCTGGCTACCCGTAGACAATTTTACTCAGTTTAGGAAGGACTTGTCGGATTCTAAGGGTAGATATAATGTGTACCCTATTGATTCCTTATGGTCCTTAACCAATCTATATAGTCTTGTGAAAGCCAAAATATATATTACCTGATCAAACTTAATGCTTTCAATGAAAATACGCCAAATTGAATTATATTTTTCTACCTCGAGATTTTCTTCAACCTAGGAAAGGCCTGTCGGATTAAGAAGATTCATTTAAATATATATTTGTTAGCCCTTTAATTTCCAGTAGTTCTTCCAAAGCTAATTAAACAAATTATCTGGTTGTAGCATTGATCAAGAAACAGTCACACGATTGAAGGTCAATAACTATTCTTAATTTAATTACAGTTAACATTTAATTCCCAATTTACTTTCCACTTTTTCCGCATTTTTTGTGTTATGACCATTTTTCCAATCCCTTGTAATTATTAAAATGATTGGTTTATATTGTCATAAGTGCCAGTTCTCCACATCAGCTGATTCAGTAGCGCTAATATTATTTAAGTGTCCAAGACTAAAAGTTTATCTTAATTCACGATAAATTCTTCAGTAGGCTACTTTTAGCTTGAAACTAATGCCTCTACTTAAATTGCCATCCTAAATTGAATACCGACAATAGTTAAATACCGAATTAAATACAATAACGATTTAAATTATATTTAAAATTATGTTTACTAAATATACACTATTACTTAAATATCTCTGCCTACCTATAGTGAACCATGTCTAGTTAATTTAGGCTGTTTTAACCATTCACCCATTTCCTAAGTCTCAGTTTGTTAAGCATCTGTTGCAGGATAATTCAATATAAATCAGTGTTGCCATTTGTACGAAATACTTTAAATTGTTTAGATAAAGCTGCTGCCTATACCACTGTCCACCACTTATGATAGTCTATGAAATATTTTGAAGTTTCTTAGGCATTACTAAACTGGTCTACTTAAGCCAATTTGTCATTCATTTTTTTTGGCCAATGTAGGTTAAGTATGTAATGATTATAATCTTATAATAGTTTAACCAAAGAGTTTTGACAAATTAAAGTTATACAAACTAGCTTCGAAATTCCAGGATGCACACATTTCAAACTACCATATAATTATGACCTGGTAATAACTGAACTGAAAGTCACCAAATCCCATTTTGAGAATTGTGATGAACATTTCTAACTTAAATTTTAGGATTATGGGATATCGTCGACCAGTTACAATGATATTTTAAACTGTAGCCAGCAAAATTAATCATACTTTGGGGGATAAGGCACAACAGTTAAATATTTAGTTAGTTATAAAGGCTACGTCCACTAAGACAGAAACCAGCCGCCTGTGTGTACTCCAGGACAATTATTCTTCAGGGCAAAAGGGCACCAATCATTAATTCAGTATCCATAGCTTTAAATTAGTAGTTTAATTAATTTAAACTGACTTTGTAGACCAAACTTCAAAATATTACATTGTATAGACTTTCATAATAAGATCTTATTAAAACATTTTAGTGACAGACCCGTATTACAGTCGTGGTTGATTAGAGCTGTTGGTCCACGAGTCCCATCCGTCTGTTGTCTCCCTCAGGCTGGACGTCTATCATACATCTGAAACATTAGGTTAGTATTAGTCAACATCCTGATGTATAACGCTAATAACTATAGTCACCACTGCAATAAGGCCTTTTTCTGGACCCCTTCGCCCTAATTTTTTAGCTCGGTTTGAGATTTTATGACAGTCTACTTTTCGTTTTGACTATTAAGACTTTTTGCCCCAATTTGTCAATTTTGTGACCGGTCATGCCATTTAAGTAAATAATTTTTCCTCGCGAACGATAGCAAGCCTGTAATTTTGGAAGAAACTGCCTTCGACCGGGACATTTTACTACCGAAAAATTTACACATTTATCTCTAAGGGGGACTTGATGGAAGTCTAGGGGAGCAAACTAAAAAAACTCTCCTTAAACCGTGATGTTGAGCAACTAGTCCGTCTTTTATCGTATTGTCCAAGGTTCAGGTTTTGGTAACTATACATAAGCCTGCAGTGATAAGTTATATATTTTAGTACCTTTTTTGTTGAAATGAACTGCAGTGTAGTTTATGCATATACTGTATACTTATGAATTTGTTTACCCTTTGAGTACCAGCGACGTGTTATATTAATTTCTAGCTGTATTTAGACGATATTATGCAGCTTAGAAAGGATCTGTGGCAGTTAAAAGGGTTGGTTGAGATAGCTTTAAGTCTTATTGCTAGACGTCCTTCCTAAGCTGTATAAAATCTTCTAATAGTTGCCAGAATAGGATGAAAAGGACGTCCCTGGTACTGAACGGGTTAAGGCAGGGGAAAGATTTGAATGCAGTGGCGGGTACTGTTATTGACCCTTCCAGATTTTTAGTTTTTTCTATGCGAGTGAGGGACACAAAAGGCAGAGCTGCCTGTATCGAGTGCCTCCCCTAGAGTTGAAAGAGTTACAGGGCCAAAATCAAGGGACGTTCGAGCCAAAATGCCTGGACACACTGAGTTTGAAGCGATTTAAGTCACATTATCATAAGTTGTGTCCTACCTACATTTCTAATTTCTAGTAAAAATAACTCATCCACTGACAAAATTCCACAATATTATTATTAAATCTTCACGCACAGGACGCGATTTTCGCCCTTTCTGAGATACTTAAACACCTTTGTGACCATCAGGGGCGTTTAGAAACTTACTTCAACCTCTGCAGTTGTCTTTAAGTGAACTGTGGGCATTAAACTAATTTTGGAGAGGTAATTATGAGATTGATTACTATTTCTGAATGCAAATAAGGTATTTGTAATTAACCCTATGTTTTAGTATTAATACAGTAAATGGAACACCAGAATTTGTTGAGAACCAAACCCTAAATACACAACTTTAGAAAATAGATGCTCATAATATAATGAATACAGTATATGGGATAGGCTAAGGGAACTTAGAGACAACTATACACATGGTAACCTAAACTTTTAATATTGTTAAGGTTAAGATGGGTCGTTTTTCTGGTTCCCCTTCATGTTTAGCCCCATTACTTTGCAGATTATAAGACGTTCAGCCCATTACTTTGGCGATTTTAAGACCTTTCAATCTATTTGTGTCATTATCAAGACCTTTCGTGCTATTTAGGAGACTAATTTTCCTGGCGAGTGATACCAAGCCTGTGATTTAGGGGGAACCGGCCTTCGGCCTGGTTTTTCTACCGAAAAAATTACAAATTTTTCTAAAGGGGATCTTGGGGATGTTTTTTAAGCTTGATGGAAGTCTAGGGAGGAAACAAATTTACAAATAATTATATCTATATACCAATGAATAAACCCTTAGCCATTAACCCTATTAAGGAGAGACTGTCGTGTTTCTGGTCCCCTTTCTCCCTAGTGTTTAGTCCTATTAGTTTTGAGATTTGTAGACGTTCGGCCCATTTGTTTGGCGATTTTAAGACCTTTCGTCCCATTTCGTTATACATTGTAAGACCTATCGTGCCATCTAGGTGTCTATTTTTTCTGGCGAGCGATAGCGAGCCTGTAACTGAAAGAGGAACCGGCCTTAGACCGGTAAATTTTCTACCGACATTTTACAAATTTATCTTGAGGGGGGGGGGGGGGTCCTAGGGGATGTTTTTCTAAGTTTGATGGATGTCTAGCGAGGAAACTAAGAATTTATGAATTAATGAATGTATAGGCCAAACAAAATAAAAACAATTTTGTTGTGTTCTTACCCTAGTTTGTTGGTGAAGATGGTTAAGGCTCCGTTTGTGTTTCTGAAGTTGGTCTTCAGCGTGTTCCCTCCGCCGAGCCTCGACTGTACTGTAGGCTACAGGGCCTCCCTCGCATCTGTTAAAAAGTCCAATATTAATATTACATCTTAAGGAATTGACCACTTGCGAGTTTCAAGCTATAAGTAAGTATGGAGTTTTTTATATAGACATTTAGCAGAATTACGAGCTAAAATATGAGTTGTATTGCATATAAAATTTAACACATAAAACCAAGTTCACCGTACTTTCTATCCATCAAAAACCTACATTACTGCATTTCTGTTTAATAACTTTGTATACGGCCCAAACTTCCTTATAGCCTGAAACTCACAAGTGGTCAATTAGGCCAATATTTTATCAATTCTTATGTTTTTGCAACAACAACAAAACATTATATCTCAACCATAGTCAAGGTGGTCGTGATTCCTTGGGTCGGGTCGAGTCAGGCTGTCTGGCTAGATCGCGACGGTCCTCCCATCTCTAACCTGTTGGGAAGATTTAACATCACATTAGTCACAGGGTTCTGGCATACCTTATTTCACCGTTGTTGTTCCTCCGTCGGGCCATCCAGCTCATTCCTGTTGATAAAATATTTAATTATTTCAGGAGCGCCGGTCTGCCAGCAACAAGATCGGTCTGCAAATCGGCCACAGCGGGTCTGCAAGCTGCCACATCGGGTCTGCAAGCTGCCACATCATCTGAAAACCTGCAACCTTCACAACCAACGAACAGACTACCAGAATTCTACCGGCCGGATTTCAACCAAACTCCAAACTATACTAACTAAATCTAACTAACTAACTAACTAAGCTTCTACCCAAGCCTCTAACAGACGCTAACCAACCTCCGCAGGGAACCGAATAGAGCAACACCTAACCAATACTAACCTAGAACAGACTCCTACCTACCCCTACCCCTTGAACTTACTAGAGCTACCCACCTCTACCCCTCCCCCCCCACCCCTCTACCCCTCCCCCCACCTCAGCATCCCTACCAGAAACCTTGTCTAATTCGAAGCCAACGACGATAGGAGAAAAAGATTAGTGCATGGATTAATTATATTATATTTCATTATACAAAAATTATGTTAAGTTATTGAAAATATTATAGTTATAGCAAATGTAAAAATATATATATACCAGATTTATTTATATATAAATTATTGCAAAACAATAAGTATATCATTTACACTGAAATGTATTAAAATAGAATCTTACCTTAAATTTGCCGCCTATCAAACGTAATGTCTATACACATGTTAGTAGAAGGGAGGTGGTTTAGGTGGTGACAAGGATAATGGAAGGAAGGGGGGGGGGGGGGAGGGGAGGATGTTTAGGATTAAAGGGAAGTTTGCTCCGGCCCCTTCTCCTTCATGCTTAGCCCAGGTTATTTTGAGACTAAGACGTTCACCTTCTAGTTTGGCACTAAAGACCTGTGCCATATAGCGATCTATTTTGTTCCTGGCGAGCGCTAGCGAGCCTGGCATTAATGAGAAACTGGCCTTCTTATTATTATTATTATTTCGGCTGGTACATTTTCTATCGAAAAATGTACAAAATTATCTCTAAGGGGGGTCTTCGAGGCATTTTATTTAAGTTTGACTGAAGGTCTCGGGACGAAAAAATATATATAAAAAATAAAATTAAAACTTCCCTTTACAGAGGACACTGATGGAAGGAAAGGATGGTTAGGATTACAGGATACGGCTAATTGTTGCCGTGATGATGGTAGTGGTAGACTGGTTGAAGGATCTGGTTGAGGTTTCCATCATCATTCACGACATCTGTAAAAGAAAAAAATACATTGTTAAAATATATCTCAATCAGCCAAGTATACTGTATATAATTTGGGTAAAAAATTTAAGAGACCCCGGACAGCCTTTTTACCTAACCTAACAAAACGACAAAAATAACTTAAGCCTTCAATTTTTACCATAATTTGTTTGTGTTAGCATTATTATTATATTTGTGTATATCTAGAAGATGTATTTTTCCCAGTGCGTAATGCATAGGTGCGCGGAATTTCGGTGTGAGTGTCCTAGGTTCCAGTCCTCTGAGTGCCACATGTATTTGTTGATTTCATTGAGTTTAAATGTGAAGTTGGGGTATATTCCTATGTAGTGGGTGGACATTTATTTATACCTCAATAATTTGGTAATGTTACAATACATATTTAAGTTTTACATTCATAAATAGTCCACCAATATACTAGGTTAGGTTAGGTTTTGGTTAGGTTAATTATATTGTTAAAGGTTTCTTAGTAAATAGGCATCTCAAAAACAGTTCTACCCGCTACACAGGATCATACCCTAATGTTCTTCCAAAAAGGTATATTCTCGCACTTTAATTATTCCTTTGTATACTTTCTTGAAATTCATAAGTTGGTTGGTGTTAAAAACATAATTCTGGCTATCATTAGACGAATGCATGTACAGTGGCGCTAATAAGTGATGTGTCGGCACCAAGTAGGTTTTGATCAATAATTGGTATCAGCAATATCTAAGCTTCATTTCTTCATATCGAGTGAAATATACAAACATGTTCCTACACTTACCCACCCAATTCAACATCTGACAGACATTAATACAGCACAGAGCGAGCCAAACTAAATGACAGCGGAGACATGACTTATTAGCACGACCGTAACTATCTTGATTATTCAGCTATTACGAAGATTTGGTAGCTAAGCATGTTAATGATAAAAACCTTAGCATTATTATGATCCAGAAGCATTGAGTACTTTCAAAATGGCATTAATTATCGAAAACAAACTTTAGTCACAAATTGTTTAACATAGCAACATTCAACTAAGTAAATAGATTGGAAGAGCTAAATGCACTATGAAGAAGTAATCCATAGTCGGTTATATTTCAGCCAGCGGTAAATTGTCATGCTCCCATGTTCACTACTCGACAATTCAGACGTTATAGCGAAATGTTAATTATGAACTGTATTAATAGTATGCAGATCCACAACTATTCATAGTTTGGCGCTAAGCATTGGTAACTTAGCGGCATAGGAATTTAATTTTCCGCCAGGAAAACTGGCCTTATCCTTTTAATAATATAACCTGCCATGTGGTTAATGGAGGCGGTGTGAGAGAACGGCCATAATTTTCCTTGGCCGCCATTTTGTTGTCAATTATCAAACAACGGGGCGATACTTAATTTTTGTAAATTATATCCATGGAGTAAAGTATATATCCTGTACCAGTATTACTGAATGTGTGTTATGGGTGTGGTGGAATCTATGGATATAGTTGAGTGTAAAGAGGATCACCACCCTACTGGTTACCAAAATGGCGGAGGTTGGTCAATCTGTTACCTGCCCCAAATTACTGCCTTGTTTGTTGATTATCTAGCATTTCACTGAACTATATCAACACTACATCTATAATTTTAACTTAACCTATTAAGTGATTCGATAAAACACGTGTTGACTGATTAATGCAATGTTATTAATGATCGCATATGGGTAAGTGGATGAAGCAGAGTCCTAACTCTTTCATGTTTCTATATAATGTAGATTTTGTGCAGTTTAAGAAGGACATGTGGTAGTAAAAAGGGTTAAGAGATAATTAGAAGCCTGTTAATTGCTGGAAGCCCTTTTGAAACTATAAAATCTTCAAACAGTAGCCAGAATAAAGTTAAAATGACTGCGCCGGTACAGAAGGGGTTAAAACCCAAGGTTAATTGACTACATTGCTCTCATTAATTCCAGACTTAAACCCAAATTTGCCGGTTTGACACTTGGGAGGTTGAAAAAAAAGCGAAAAAATACAAATAAAAAATAGAATAAGATTTATAAAATAACAAAATAAAATCGAACAAAACCTATACAGTATATAAATAAAAATTAAAAACATTGCCTGAAACTTCCACAAGGCTTTCCAAAACTATAATATCGTTCAATGAAAATAAAATATGACAAACATTACATAAAATTAATCTGCGTGAAACTCCAAGGCTTTCTAAATCTAAAATCTTGCAATGATAACGAAATAGAATGGAAAAGATCCTTATGCTAGCGTTAATAAGACAGTAGCCTATACAGTAAATACCCACGAGATATCCAAGTTAACCGGTCTCGTGCCTTTAGGATTCCCACACATCTTTCGTAAACTATAAAATCTTCTAACGATAGCCAGAAGAAACTCAATAGGTCAATGTTCAAAGGGTTAAGGGGACAGTGGCTATTTTGTTAATCTATTAATTTATTAGATTCATTAAAGTTTTATTTTCCTCGCTAGACCTCCAAGCTTAAAAGTACACCCCCTACACCCACTTTCAAGATTAATTTGTAAATTTTTCGGTAGAAAATGTCACGGCTGAAGGTCGATTCCTCTTAAATTACAAGCTTGCTCTCGCTCGCCAGGAAAGAAATGGACACCTAAATGGCACGAAAGGTCTTAATCTTGAGAAAAAAGCGAAAGTTCTTCAAATTTCCAAACTAATGGGGCGAACGTATCTCAAAAGCAATGGGGCTAAACATGAGGGAGAAGGGGTTCCAGAAAAACTACCCTCTTCCCTTAATGATCAATAACCACGAGGCGTCTAGTCACCCGGCTTCGATTCGCAAGTTTGCCAAGTTTTCAAAATCCAATTAAATTATTCTAACCAAATCATCCACGTAATCATTAAGGCATCTATTACTCGTGGGTTAATAGGTAATTAATCAATATAAATTCTATTCAGGTTAAAAAATACTTAGCCAAATTCAGTTTAGAAAAGTCACATGGGAATATAGCCTAAGTTTATGCCATAAATTTATAATCTGGATCTCAATTTCTTCCTTAATGAATAAAATCTACTAGTGATCGCCATAATATTGAGACATATGGCTTTATTGGAAGGGTTAAGGAGGTAGAACTGAGCGAACGATCAAGTGCCGGCTTCCAGAAAGTTCGTCAAACCTGCCGGCTTTTTCCGTCACATTTCTGACCTTATTTAATGCAAAGGTATTAAGTATTATGGGAAAATCAATAAGCTCTTGTCCACAAATTCGGGTTTGGCGGTAAATAGGTCACGCTATTTAGCTATTACACCTTAATTTCTTGTATTTTCAGGGGAAACAATGGGGGAAAATGGGAGCACACGAGACTTACCTCTTTAAAGCTGGACGACCGGGAACAAAATGATCGAATGAGGCGAAAATTCAGAGTTTATATAACCTCGGTTGTATTGCTGGTGGTTGATGGCAACTATTGGGTGACAGATGATCGAGAATTTCACTCACAAAATCGTCGATATCTCCCTAACTATACATTTCTGAAAAAAAATTACTTAACATAAATTATGCGTATTTGTATCCTCTATCTTTTGGTATAAGTTTGACAATTCTAACATACATATTTTGTGAATAATTAATGGTTGTCGTCATATTTCCTTCACATGGGGCTAGAGAGAGAGAGAGATAGATAGAGTTCCTATGCCGCCAAGTGGATTTTAGGTACCCGAGAATTTTATGTAGCTTTATCAATGCTCTCGTGCCCTAAAAAAAAATCTTTTTGCCACGCATTAGAGCCCTCGACACCTCATGAACGAGGGAATGGCCACGAAGGAATCGCCCTATAATGTATGCTATTATAGAGACGTTATAATTCAATAGAGGTGTGAATAGGAGTTTATTATGGGCTATCTGGATACTATTATAGCTTTATGTGATGTATACGATTATAGAGGGCCTTTTCATAATATTCTGGAAACTATTAAACGATTTTATTCAGCTTAGGAAGGACGTCTATCTATTCAAAGGCTACGAAATATGTCACTTAATAGCTGCCACATAGCCTTCCTAAGCCTCATAAAATCGTCTAAATGAAGCTGATATCAAGTAAAAAAAAAAAAAAAATATATATATATGTATATACTGTATATAGGCGTAGAGAGTGGGAGAGCAGCGATCTAGCCTGCCTCCCCTGCTGGCCTCTAGAACCTGCCTCCACTCAGCTCTTGTCTCGAGTTACAAGGAGAGACAGCCCCCCCCCCCCCCTCCTTCGATGACGGGAGAAACCGGACAACTTCTCATCCGGTCGCCATTTTGGGGACACTAGCTTAAGCATTAATTGCTTGCTATGTATAGGTATGCCATATATAATAAACTGTTCTCTGTTTGAATGTACACTAACCCATGATTAAATAAAAGCGACATTATGTTTATTGTTTACCTATCCTTTTTTTTTTGTAGTTTGTGCTCTTTATCTTTTATCAAACTTAAGAAAAACAACAACAATCGAGATAAATTTGTACATTTTTCGGTAGAAAATGTATCTGCTTAAGCCCTCCTAAATTGCAGGCTTGCTATCGCTCGCCGAGGAAAAAATGAAACCTAAATGGTACGAAAGGTCTTAATATTGGCAAATATATGGGGCGAAAGGTCTCAAAATCGCCAAACTAATGGAGGCGAACGTCTTAAAATCTCAAACTTAATGGGGCTAAGCATGAGGAAGAAGGGATTTCAGAAAAAAAAAATCCCCTTAATATTTCCAAGCACTAGTTACTTGTGTCTACACTACTGAATGGATAAAGGTTAGGGAAATAGGTTGTAATAAATTCATCTTTATTCATATGCATACACTTCATACAATAAATACATCATACACGAATACAATCAAATAAATTAACTGAAAATATCAACAAAGCACCTAATTAGACGATTTCATTCAGCTTAGGAAGGACCTCAATTAAATCGCTACACATGATCTCAATTAACGCTTTTAATTACCCCAGATCCTTCCTAAGCTTCATAAAATCGTCTGAATGTAGCCGAAATCAAATACAAAAAAGACGTCATCGGTACAGCAAGGGTTAACTATCACAGGTCCTTCCTAAGCTTCATAAAATCCTCTAAATGTAACTATGATAACAAAAGACTCGCCTAAACTAAAAGGGTTAAGAACATAAACGCCATTATTTTTATTACATTTTGGCTTTCATTGGGCAATATTATTCAGCTTAAGAAGGTCCTGTAGAAGTTAAGAGGGTCTTTCCGAAGCCGAATAAAATAATTTAGTATATACCCGTAATAATAATAATAATAATAATAATAATAATAATAATCCATACTCAAGGTAAAAATAAAAGATAACTATTAGTATATTTTATTATCCCTAAATGCCTGTGACCCATGAGAAGAACTATTTTCAAGTATAATATTACTAGTAGTAGTAGTAGTAGTAGTAGTAGTAGTAATAGTAGTAGTAAAAATAATAACTTTTAGTAGTAATAGTAATATGTGAAAATAGGAGAACATTTTCCGTAGACTATTTCCATTTACTACAGGCCGACTACCCTCGCCATGTTCTTCATAGTTGCCATGTAGAAGAGTTGCCAATTATACAATAAAAACCAGTAATTATCAATCCCATTTCAAACTATTGCCTAATTGACCTATTTAGCAATATACTATTGTTTATTAAAAGCATATTAGTGATGTTGTTATTGGCCTTATTAAACCCTGTACCTTGCAAAATTAAATTACAGTTGCATAATTACCATTTCGTCTTGCCCCGCCCACCAAGACTAGGGTAACATATATTAACACAGTTCACAACTTGATATTTGACCACCATCTTGACTCCAACTCACGCTGTAGAATATACCTCGCCATTATGTATATCCATCTTATTTTGAGCATATGATTTTTATTCTATTAACATTTATACTTATTTCTATATTCCTATCCATCAATGTACCCTGACTGAAAATAGTACTTGGCAGGAAGTGAGTATGGAATCAAGATGGCGGCCGGAACCTCTACGACTACATACTCTGTTAATCTAGGGACTCGAACCATGAACACAGGCTCGGCTTCAAAACACACGAATCTGAAACACAATTTGATTCATTAGTTATATATTACTACAATTACTAACACATTTTGTCCACACATATATATTTAAAGTACATATTATTTTTCTTTATATAGGCCTACAGTAATATATTATACAGTAAACTTAAGAATTATTAAGATTATTAATTTTAGGTCTACTTTCAAATAACCCTTTCAAGATTCGATTACGCATTTCAGATTAAGAAGGGTAGCCTAAAACAAAACAAATTTGTGTATGAAGGAGACAAAAAACAGGTTGCCTGTAACGAGTGTCTCCCCCAAAGCCAAAAGAGTGACAGAGCCAAATTCAAGAGACATTGGGGTCAAATTGCCTGGACACACGAAGTTTAAAGTAGTTTAAGTCATAGGATGAAGGAAAGATTGATAAAGGGAGGGAATTCCAGAGTTCACTTGTAAGTCGGATGGTTAATTGAGATAGTCTTTACCTGTACAACCCCCACACATCCTTCCGAAGCTGTATAATATCGTATAATAATAGCCAGAATAAATGGTCAAACTGCGCCATAATCTTCAAATGGTTAACTCCTTCTGTACCGCAACGTCTTTATCATTTTTCTCTAGCTATATTTAGACGATTTTGTGCAGTTGAAGAAGGATCTGTGGTGGTGAAAAGGGTTCAGTGAGATAGTTCGAAACCTGTTAATTCGTTGGAGGCCCTTAAGCAACTGAGTAAAATCGTCTAATAGTCGCCAGAATACAGTTAAAAAGTACGTCGCCAGTACAGAAGGGGTTAATGGCAAGACGGGCCCGAGATGATTCAATAACACCACTATGACCCTGTTTCGAAACTAAACGAAACACCAACCCCTTGACGATCATGAAGCGTTTTGACAGTTTATTCTGGCTATTCCTTAACGATTTTGTACAGCTTAGGAAGGATCGGTGGGAATGAAAAGGATGAAGACTGCCTTAATTAACCCTCTGACTTCCTAACCTAGATAAAATCGTTTAACAATAGCCAGAATAAACTGCCAAAACGCGTCATGATCCTTTAGTCTGGATAACAATAATCAATTTTGTTCAGCTTAGGAAAGACCCTTCGCCTTCTCCTTCCTAGGCTGAAAAAAATTGTGTATTGAAATTCAAAATATAATAAAATATTGACGTCAGTGTTTTTAATTAGACATTATTTTATTTATTACCTTGGGATGGAGGTATTTATTCGTATCCAAATCCATCCCCACAACCCCCGCACATCATACTGCCCAAGAGCAGCCCTCTGCGGGTATTAAATCATATCATAATCCGTCCCCACAACCCCCGCACATCATACTGCCCAAGAGCAGCGCTCTGAGTTTTAATTCCTATCTAAATCCGTCCCCACAACCCCCGCACATCATACTGCCCAAGAGCAACCCTCTGCGGGTATTAAATCATATCATAATCCGTCCCCACAACCCCCGCACATCATACTGCCCAAGAGCAGCCCTCTGCGAGTATTAATTCCTATCTAAATCCGTCCCCACAACCCCCGCACATCATACTGCCCAAGAGCAGCCCTCTGAGTTTTAATTCCTATCTAAATCCGTCTCCACAACCCTCGCACATCACACTGCCCAAGAGCAACCCTCTGCGGGTATTTAATCATATCATAATCCGTCCCCACAACCCCCGCACATCATACTGCCCAAGAGCAGCCCTCTGCGGGTATTAAATCATATCATAATCCGTCCCCACAACCCCCGCACATCATACTGCCCAAGAGCAGCCCTCTGCGGGTATTAATTCCTATCTAAATCCGTCCCCACAACCCCCCGCACATCATACTGCCCAAGAACAGCCCTCTGCGGGTATTAATTCCTATCCAAATCCGTCCCCACAACCCCTGCCCAAGAGCGACCCTCTGCGGGTCTCAAATAATATGGGGCGACGGTCGAGTGAGAGAGAGAGAGAGAGAGAGGGGGTGGGGGGAGTCCCGGCGGGAGCTTGCGCACAAACAGTCCGGCCCCACAGAGAGCTGAGCCAGGTATGACCATAGGTTATGACGTATGTTAAGAGTAGGATGAACACCCCCCCCCCCCCCTCCACCCATCCCATAGGCCATAGCGTATGAATTCTAGAGCCCTGGAAAAAGTTGCTCGCTTCTGATTGGCTGAAAGTTGAAAGTTTTGTCTGACGTCACATATTGCTCGAGGCGATATTTGTGGGTAAACCAAAAAAGGTTGACCTGCACCCGTAGATTTATGTGCAATGTGGGGGTCTCTATCCTATCTGTCATCCACAGGCGACGGTCGAGAGAGAGAGAGTGTGTGTGAGTGAGAGAGGTGGTGGGGGGCACATCAAACTGGCCTTCATCACTTCTTCACTCTTCCCGATCTGGTTTAGGGGTATGGAGGTATGGAGGACCGAGGGAGAGGGGTGGAGGAAGACAGAGGGGGAGGGAGGGAGGGGGGCCAACAGGTGAGGGAGGGAGTATAGAGAACCCCAGGGTGAGGGGTACCCAAATTTTGAAAACTGGATATAACCGGATATAAAAGACTTGACTTGACATAATAACCTTTGTTTGCTCCCCACACTCGGGACGCTAGCAAAGAGAGAGAAAGAAAATGGCTGCTTTTGAAAAGTAGGGGGTGGTGGAGGCAGGAGGGGATTGGAGCCACTCTCTTCCCCCGCCTCCACCATATGTGCGGCAAACGAAGGTTGTTGAGTAAAATCAAGCCTTTTTTATCCGGTTTGATCCAGTTTTTAAAATTAGGGTACCCCTTCAGGTGGGGTCCTTTATGGTCCCTCCCTCACCTGTCAGCCCCCCTCCCTCCCTCGCCCTCTGTCTCTCTTCACCCCTCTCCCTTGGTGCCCCCTATCTCCATACCCTTAAACCAGATCGAGAAGAAGGAAGAAGTGATGAAGGCCAGTTTGATGTGCCCCCGCCCCCTCTATGCCCCCTTCCTTCCTCACCCCCCCCAAACCCCCCCCCCCCCCCCACACACACACACACACTCCTGTCTCTCTCTATCTCACTCTTACTCTCACACACTCTCTCTCTCTCTCTCCCCATACATATTTGTGACCCGCGGAGGGTCGCTCTTTGGCGGGGGTTGTGGGGACGGATATAGTTAGAGATGAATACCCGCAGAGGGTTGCTCTTGGGCAGTATGATGTGCGGGGGTTGTGGGAACGGATTTAGATAGGAATTAAAACCCGCAGAGGGCTGTTCTTGGGCAGTATGATGTGCGGGGGTTGTGGGGACGGATTTAGATAGGAATTAACACGCGCAGAGGGCTGCTCTTGGGCAGTATGATGTGCGGGGGTTGTGGGGACGGATTTAGCTAGGAATTAATACCCGCAGAGGGCTGCTCTTGGGCAGTATGATGTGTGGGGGTTGTGGGGACGGATTTAGATAGGAATTAAAACCCGCAGAGGGCTGTTCTTGGGCAGTATGATGTGCGGGGGTTGTGGGGACGGATTTAGATAGGAATTAATACCCGCAGAAGGCTGTTCTTGGGCAGTATGATGTGCGGGGGTTGTGGGGACGGATTTAGATAGGAATTAACACCCGCAGAGGGCTGCTCTTGGACAGTATGATGTGCGGGAGTTGTGGGGACGGATTTAGATAGGAATTAATATCCGCAGAGGGCTGTTCTTGAGCAGTATGATGTGTGGGGATGGATTTAGATAGGAATTAACACCCGCAGAGGGCTGCTCTTGGGCAGTATGATGTGCGGGGGTTGTGGGGACGGATTTAGATAGGAATTAATACCCGCAGGGGGCTGCTCTTGGGCAGTATGATGTGTGGGGGTTGTGGGGACGGATTTAGATAGGAATTAACACCCGCAGAGGGCTGCTCTTGGGCAGTATGATGTGCGGGGGTTGTGGGGACAGATTTAGATAATAATTAATACCCGCAGAGGGCTGCTCTTGGGCAGTATGATGTGCGGGGGTTGTGGGGACAGATTTAGATAATAATTAATACCCGCAGAGAGCTGTTCTTGGGCAGTATGATGTGCGGGGGTTGTGGGGACGGATTTAGATAGGAATTAATACCCGCAGAGGGCTGCTCTTGGGCAGTATGATGTGCGGGGGTTGTGGGGACGGATTTAGATAGGAATTAGTACTCGCAGAGGGCTGCTCTTGGGCAGTATGATGTGCGGGGGTTGTGGGGACGGATTTAGATAGGAATTAGTACTCGCAGAGGGCTGCTCTTGGGCAGTATGATGTGCGGGGGTTGTGGGGACGGATTTAGATAGGAATTAATACTCGCAGAGAGCTGCTCTTGGGCAGTATGATGTGCGGAGGTTGTGGGGACGGATTTATATAGGAATTAATACTCGCAGAGGGCTGCTCTTGGGCAGTATGATGTGCGAGGGTTGTGGGGACGGATTTTGATATTATTTAATACCTGCAGAGGGCTGCTCCTGGGCAGTATGATGTGTGGGGACGGATTTAGATAGTGATTTGGTTGAGGGCCTTTGGTGGAGAGCGGGAGAGAGAGTGTGTGTGTGTGTTGGGGGGGGGGCGGTTGTCTGGTGGTATAGTGAGCTAGGTTGCTGGTGCCAGTAGTTACTGAGTAGTAGTAGTAGCGGGCTAGGTGGTGGTGCAGCAGGGACACCCACGGCCGGTATACTCTTAAAGAAATAACATGTAGGATATGACTATCGCAGGAAGATGAGGTACCGTAGAATGACATTTAGGATATAACTGTCACAGGAAGATAAGTCACCGTAGGATATGACATGTAGGATATGACTGTCACAGGAAGATAAGGCACCGTAAGATATAACAAGTAGGATATAACTGTCACAGGAAGTTAAGACATCGTAAGTGTTTGGAGTAACTGGCCCCAGATCATGACACTCCTCATATATTATTATGTATATATTTATCCCCATTTCTTCTATTTTTTTTTTATTTTTTTTTACTGGGGTTGGCTGACTCGAGACAGAGCCTAAATAGAGACAACACAACACATCAATGAAAATATAAAAACATAAAAAACAAAAAATAAATAACAAATACATCCTCCAACTCTGGCCAACTCGGGGGTCGCAAGGAATTCAGGTTGTTGGCGGCCGTGAAAATATCGGCAAATTTGCCCTGGGGGCATTTGGGAAAAGTGGCAGAGTCGCACTACCAATAATCATTGAATTCTGGCATATACAGGCATTCAAACACATTTTCACCTACATAGTGAAATAAAGCACGCAAAACTACATAGTCTACGTATATTAAATTTTATTAGAAACCGCAAATTAAGCATATATTAATGATTTTCGTGGCCAGGTTTGGAGATGTATATACTGTAAAAGTTTGCCAAGTATGCAGTTGTGATTTCGAGTACTTTACACTTCCGTGCCCATTTGATTTCCAGCCATCGACCAGACAACAAGTAAGTCCAAAATTCCCCCTTATATTCTCCATTTTTAGCTATCTTTTTAAGTTTTAATTTAGTGACTTGCCCTAATTTCCGATGTCCGTGACTTTGCGCCAGGTGCCTGATCATTGGTTTCCTAATGTTTCGTAAGTTTTCAGTAGATTTAAGAGAAATTTATGATGAAAGCCGGTGAGTTAACCAGGCGGGTTGAACAAACAATATGGCGACCGAGTGAAACTTAGGAAGCCGGCAGGTTTTCACTTCCGGGGGCAATTATCGTCTGAATAATCCATTAATTATATTAAATACCCGATAATTGCAAGTTTAAGGATAAAGAAAGTCCTAATATTTACGTATTTTTTATTTAATTTGTTCAGATTAAACACTTAGCACCAAACACGATAAGACATTCGCATATATTGTTTTTCTCAATTAAAATACTACAATATTGCATAAATGGGCATGTTCATTGTATTATTATATTGCATAAATGGGCATGTTCATTGTATTATTATATTGCATAAATGGGCATGTTCATTGTATTATTATATTGCATAAATGGGCATGTTCATTGTATTATTATATTGCATAAATGGGCATGTTCATTGTATTATTCACAAGTTATTTAGAAATATTTACAAAGTAGTAGGTAATTAGGACTACGTCATCTACTGTAGCATATGCGATCATTAATAACATTACATAATATCGTTAAAACATGATTTATTGAATCGCTTAATAGGTTAAGGTTAACATTGAAGATATTGTGAGTAGATTTAAATATACTTCAATGAAACGCTAACTATGCAAAGAAGGCAGTGATTTGGGGGCAGGAAGCGGTCAGCCAACCTCCGCCATTTTGGTAACCAGTAGGGTGGTGATCTTGGTTACATAAGAACATAAGAAAATGGGAGTCTGCAAAAAGACGATCGGCCCACACAAGGCAGATCCCTGAATATACACTCCAATATATCCATAGATTCCATACCAATACCAAACCTTCGGTAATACTAGTACACAATATAGGGACCTATCGTTTACTCCATCGATATAGTTTCTACATGATCACCTATTCAATATCGCCCCGTATTTTGATAATTAGGGCAGCAAAATGGCGGTCAAAGACAAAGATGGCCGCTCATTAGCCACGTGGCAAGTTATGTTAAGGGGGGATGATTCACTTTTTGGGCGATTTTTGCATGTATTAATTATTTTTCTAGTTTCCTATCTAGACCTCCATTAAATTTAAAGGAACCTCCATTGGATTAATTTGTAAATTTTTCGGTAGAAAAATTTCCCGGCCGAAGGCCGGTTCTTCCAACATTACAGGCTCACTATCGTTCACCAGGGAAAAAATCGACACTTAAATAGCACGAAAGGTCTAAATATTGACGACGAAATGGGGCGAAAGGTCTTAAAATCGACTAACTAATGGGGCAAACATCTTAACATCTGAAAACTAATGGGACCAAGCATGAGGGAGAAAGTGGTCCATAAAACCGGCCCATTAAATAGGGACATTGGTTGTGTTTTGAGTATTTATTTCTATATTCATATATTTTGTTTAGTTTCCTCGTAGATCTTCAAGCTTAAAACACACTCCCTGGACCCCCTTAAAACACACTCCCTGGACCCCCTTAAAACACACTCCCTGGACACCCTTAAAACACACTCCCTGGACCCCCTTTAAAACACACTCCCTGGACCCCCTTAAAACACACTCCCTGGACCCCCTTAAAACACACTCCCTGGACCCCCTTTAAAGATAAATTTGTAAAAATTGATATAAAAATATCCCGGCCGATGGCCTATTTCTCATTAAATTACAGCAGGCTCACAATCGCTCGGCAGGAAAAAATAGACACCTAAATGGCACGAAAGCTCTTTATATTTATATAGAAATGGGACGAAAGGTTTTAAAATAGACAAACTAATGGGGCGAACGTCTTAAAATCTGAAAAGTAATGGGGCCTAGAAAAACTAATAAACATGAGGGAGAAGGGGGGCCAGTAAAGCGAACCAGCCCCCCTTAAGGTAGTGTCACACGAGCGTATTTTAAAGCAATTTTCGATGAGCAATTTATTTGTTAGTAGTCTTGGCAAATCCAACGTCAAGGCTATTAACCTAATTGCAATGACGACTTGTCTATTTTGACTGCTATGTCGTCATTCCAACCGCGGTTAAAAAGAAAACGTCTAGAGTCTACTCCTTATCTTGCTCTAGGAGACGTTGTACATTAACCAAAACTACCACCGAAGGTGAAAAAAGTATAGAAGAGAAGAAAAAGGGGTTTACCTTAGTTACCGCTCAAGGCCCATCCCGTGTTCCGTCATGCGCCGATCCCTGTCGAACGTGCGCATGAGCGACCCTCTCTTGTTATCATTTTTTCACGCGTCGCCATTGTTGAGTCCGCTTTTGTTGTGCTCCTTCAATTCACCCTGTTTTAGGTTCGTTTCGGCTTTTCTGGCCTTCTTTTTGTTAGACAGATGTTACGTGATCTAGGACACACGTAAATGGGCTCCTCAGTGTGTTTAATGGAGACGCGTGTGGAAATAGCTACCGAAGGTACGGGGGCGCCTGGCGTTCCTCGTATGTGTTTTTCATTCCTTTCTCTTTTCATATTCTTTTTTCCTGTTAGTCTGGGCATAGTTTAGCTTATTTTAGCCTAGCTTGTTTCTCATTCAGGAATTGCTATGCCCTATGAGTTTTCATATTTTCATAGCCTAGGTGTACAGTTGGTTCACAATCTGAGATTTCGTGGTGGCGGTGCTGTTTGTAGGGTTTGTGTCGGCCGCATTCTTAGCGTTATTCCCGAGTCCCCCCTTACGAGCCTTCACTGTGTCTCAAGGGCCTGGGCGCTTGGTGGTTCGTGATATCCAGGGGTACCCTACGGGGGCCTCTCCCTCACACCACAGGGTTTTTCGCCCCTGACACATTCTCTCCTCACGGCTAGGCCACCCTTTTTCTCGCCAGTTTCATTTCCTGGTTTTTGTTTTCCCTTACTGTTTTCACCTCCATCCTTTCATTCCCTTTTGCCCAATCCTGGGGTACCCTACGGGGGCCCCTGTTTGTGCCGAACCACCCTTCCTGCCACTTCTCCTCATGGGCTTTGCTCTATCTCTGTGGGTGGGGTGGTTCCTGGGGGATGTGCCTCCTCTCCCCTGGTGTGTCTTCCTTGCCTCTCCCTTGACCGGTTGAGTCAGGATATTCAAGGAAGACACTGCTCAGCTTGATGGCCATCGTCGCTTGGAGTCATAAGGAGTTGACGCTTTTTTCTGGGCCTGTGTTGGTATTACCTAGACGCTCCTCTCGCTTTTTCGGCGCCGGACCATCTCGGCCGGTCCCGCAAATTTGCGGAGTGCTCGATTCGGTCCACGGACGATTCGGCTCCCCGCAAATTTGCGGAGATCGCTGGGGGGTCTCGCGGTGAGGCGGGAGGGGTGTGTCGGTACGGTTATGCCTCCATTGGCCCGCAAATTTGCGGTTATAGTTGGCTTTCCCGGTGACCCTTTTTTGTGTCATCTTGTTGCCTGGTACTATATTGGTCTATGCACTTGCCTGGTGTTATGGACCCTGCATGTGAGGTGTTGAGTGGTGGTTAACACTTTCTCCATCTTTGCAGGTTTCTGCTTGTGCTCTTCCGCCTCACCCGCCCTCCTCACCTCCGTCGGTGCTCCCGGTTTAGAGTGAGTACGACTTCCAGTTTGCGTGGGTGTTCCTGTTTACCCATGCTCATTCCCTGGTTTTTATTGGACATTATCTTCACTTACTCCGTCAACGTGCTGCTTATGGTGTGTGTTCTTCCATTGCAGGTGGGATGCCTTGCTTTCGCCAGGGCTGTGGCTCCCCGTGCTTGGACTGCCACAGGTCCTGCTTGCGGCATTCGCAATGTGTGTCCTCTACGGCCTACCTCCCGGCTTTGTGTGGGCCGTGTATGGACCTGGTGGATGTGGTGGACCATCACCCTGGTTCCTCTGACGCGGCGGTGGCCTCTGCATCCCTTCAGTCTGTGTGGGCGGTGGTCTCCCACCACATCAGGACTGTGGGCCACCGTTCCCCGGCCTTTGTTGACGACCGGATCCGCGTCGCCCTGGGCATCCCTGACCCGTCTGGGGGCCGTTTACCTGGCCCTCTCCCTGCTCGGGCCCTCCTCCCTGGGTCCCGTGGTCGGTCGTCGCATCGTCGGGTGGATCCCCAGCTCCGTCCACGCTCTCGCTCTCCTCGTCGCTCGTCCTCTACTGCCCCTCCTCGTCCGCCTGCTCACCTTGACTCCGCCGTTCGCCCTCGTCATGGTTCTCGCCCTGAGGCCGGGTTTAGCGTCTCTGCCCCTGTACGCCCTCCCCTGGCCTCTCCGGATAGGGGCTCTACTACCTTCCGCCCGCTTCCCCTGCACAAAAGACGTCCTCTTCATTTGTCCTCTACTCGCGCGGATGTTCATGCTGTAGCTGGCCCTCTGCTCCCTCCTTCTACTCTGTCCAGGAGGGTCCGCCAGGATGTAGTTGCTTCTCCTCCTACTTCTCCTGCTTCGGTGCCTCTTCTTCCTTCTAGGTCTCGTCCCAAGGTGGAGGTTCCTCCCTCCTCCGCCTCGGTGTCGGGCCGCCCTGTTCTCTCAGCCCCGGGGATCCTTGCTCTGTTTCCCCCCGCGGCTCCTTCTGACCTCCTTTCACCCGGCCAGCCTTCCCCCTCCCGTCATCCTGCTCCTCTTCCTTCTTCTATTCCTGATCTTCGCTTGCCGGCTCCCCGTGAGGGTACCCCGCCGCTTGACTCGGTGGAGTATAGCGAGGTTTCGGGGTCCCCTTTCTCGGGGGCTGACGTGTCGCTGGAAGAGGGGGATGGTGATGTTTCCCCCTCGGGCGTTAGTGATCGGGAACGAGACCCTCAGGACCGTCACGGCCGTCGTCGCTCGCCTTCTTTGGGCCGCGACGCTGCTGTTTCGTGTCATGGGTCTCGCTCTCGCTCACGCTCGCCCCTGCGGGCCGAACTATCTTCGAGGGGGTCGCCTCTCTCGGATCGATTTTCGGCTATGCAGGGGTGGGTTGTGTCTCACTTCGACGCGCGCTTGGAGGCGATGCAAGAATCCCTCTTATCGCGCTTCTTGGCGGTGACACAACCTCAGCGCCTCACCCAACCTGCCCCTGCTTTGGTCCCCCTCCCCTCTGCGGTGGACCACATTCCTTCTCGCCCTGCTTCTCCGCCTGCCCGGTCGTCGGCTAGTACTGCTCCTGCCCTGGCTCAGGTGGTTGCCCCTACTGTCTCCCATGCGGGGGTCCTCCGTCTGCTAGGGCAGGGTCCGCGCTTGCCCCCCATCCAAAAGGCCAAGGTCCCGTCGCGGACTATGCCGCTCCTCTATGGCTCCTTGGCTGTTTGGAAGGGGGTGCAGGCCTCCCACCCGGAGCGTGCTACCGACTTCCCGTCAGGTGAGAGGGCCCTACCTTTGGACTGGTCGGTCCAAATAAATGATAAATACAGTTCAGGGCGATCAGGGTGGATGGTCAGGTGGCCGACGTGGAGGTGCGGGCGTACCCGACAAGGACTGACCTTCAGTACTTCTCGGTGAAGCCCAAGCCCCCGTCTGCTCCTCGGACTAAGCTCTGGTCAGACTTCAGCCGCCAGGACATCCTTCAGGATGTTCAGTCCCTGGCTGTGTTAACGGGACTGTCCTCCTATGGGACGGGTTTGTGCGACGACGGTAAGCCTGGCTTGGCCGTCGTGCTCGATAACCCTCTCCCATTGGAGGCCTGGTTTGCTGAGGCCTTAGACTTTGCCAACCGTTCCGTCGACAGATCTATTTCAGTCCCTCCCCCAGAGTCGTCACTGCTTTTGCCTCCTCTGGTATCTGTCGGCGGATTGGATGGCAAGTTCTGGTCCTGGATTAGCGCTCCCAAACTTGAAATTTGTGCTATTGCTAACCCGTTCTTCTCCCACCCAGATAAGTCCTCTGTCGACAGGGATTTTACCTTGCGGCAGAGGGTGGCGAACTTATTGTCTTGTCTTCTAGGTTCCCTCCAGACGTCTGTTCACCACCTGCGACTTATCGAGGCGACTGCACCTGGCGATCTTCGCGAGGGCTTGGACCACGTTCGGCGGATCCACCTTCAGCTCGCGGTGTCTTTGGTTCCCGAGCTGAAGGCGGTTTTGTGCGAGGCAACTCGACAACGCCAGACGGTAAGGTCCTCGTTCTGCCGGAAGGCCCCTTTGGATATTCGTCAGGGTCTATTATACTCTGAGCTATATACATCGGGGTTTTTTGCGCAGGATGCTTGGGAACGCTACGCTTCTCTGTCAGCGGACCCTGCTTACGACACGCAAAGACGCGCTGTGTCGCGACCGGGGTCTTCGCAGTCCCGTCCTTCTGCCGGTCCCCTTCGGGGTGCTGCCGCCACTGCTGCCGCCAAGAAAGGGCGCAGGAAAGGGAAGTTGCCGGCCAGAGCGTCGGTTTCCGCCTCGCACTTCTGCTCCTGCTCCCTTTCATCCCCGCCGAGAAGGGGCTGGCCAGCCTTCCACTTCCGGCCGCACTTCGACGGGGTCTGACACACGACGGACAGGGGATGGGGTGACCCGCCCTTTTCGGCGAGGTGGGGGGGGTAGGGGTGGTCAACGTGGCTCTTATGACCGCAGGGACCGTACCGGGGGACCCTCCACGTCAAAAAATGTGTAGGTTCTCCAGGTCGGTCTCCTCCTTGTTCTCCTTCTCGCCTCGCAGAAAGGGTCGCTCACCTCATCTCGGGGGCTCCCACAGGTTATTTTCGCCCTTGCGCCCTTCGGTGGCCACGAGGGACGTGGGGGCGGAAGATTGCACGGAGGGGTCTAACCTGGAGATGGAAGTCCAGACCCCCACTCAGCTCTTGTCAACGAAGCCGGCCTGTCTCTTCGGAGGTGGCCGACGTGATTACATCCATGCACGAGCTGGGAATCGTCAAGGAGGTGAAAGCCGGTCTACCGGTTTTCCTCTCCCGTGTTTTTCTGGTACCAAAGAAGGACTGCGCCGCGATGCGACCGGTGGTGGATCTGTCGGCCCTCAACGGGCACATCGTGAACACACGGTTTCGGATGCTGACGGTGCACCAGGTACGACTGGCCCTGCGACCTCTGTCGTGGGTAGTGTCGCTGGACCTCAAGGATGCGTATTGGCACGTTCCGATCCATCCTCGTTTCCAGCGATTCTTGGCCGTTCAGACTTCCGATCGTGTGTTCATGTTCGACAGACTTCCCTTCGGTCTCAACATCGCGCCGCGGATCTTCTCGAAACTGGTAAAGCAGGCTCTGGATCCTCTCCTCAGGGGCGGCCTCCAGATCCTGTTTTACTTGGACGACTGGTTGATAGTTTCAGACACCCTAGAACAGTGCGTCCACGACACCCTCACAGTAGTTCAACACATCACTCAGTTAGGGTTCAAAATCAATATTCCCAAGTCGCGCCTGACCCCGTCGCGTGTCGTGACGTGGGTAGGTCTCGAATGGGATCTGACCAACGCTACAGTGACCCAGAGTCAGCCAAACGCGGTGAAACTTCGCAGGAAGGTCTTCGCCGTGTTGCACTCGGTCTCCCTCACGAGGAGGATCTGGGACTCGTTAGTGGGTTCGCTGAATTGGGCCGCTCTGACCATTCCCTTAGGGAGGCTCAGGCTGCGCCGCCTGATACTCATGGGCAACAAGGTGTTTCCGTTGGCCCCTATGGATCGGCTCATGCCGATCCCGCGTACCATTCACAGACACTTAGGACACTGGGTTGCTCGGGGCACGCTCTCTGCGGCTGTGCCCTGGACCGCCCCCCCGCCGACGATCTGGGTAGATACAGATGCGTCGAGCGAGGTAGGGTGGGGTTACCAATCCAACCTGGGACATCAACATCACGGCAGATGGGTGGGACACACACACCTACACATCAATGCCCTCGAACTGTTGGTTCCCTTGTTCTTCCTGAGGGACCACGCGCTGGCCCTTCGGGGAAAGTCGGTGGCCTTCAGGATGGACAATCAGACAGCTGTCCACTGTATCCAAAAGCAGGGGTCCTCCAGGTCCTTGACTCTGTTGGGGATCTCGGAGAAGTTGTTCTTCCTCGCGAACCGACACAACATCTCCCTGCACGCCTCCTACCTGCCCGGGACTGCCAACCTGTGGGCGGACGCCCTGTCGCGAGGACGGGGCGTTCTTGTAGAATGGGCAATGAAACAGACTGTATTCGACGACCTCGCAGCTTCCTGGGGTGTTCCGGAGGTCGACTTGTTCGCATCGAAGGAGACGCGCAAGTTGCCTCAGTACCTGTCCCTCCGGACTCGCACTCCGGAGGGGGGTCCGGACGCTTTCATGGAAGACTGGAACAGGTGGCAGTCGATATACATATTTCCGCCACCAGACGCACTGTTGATGTGCAAAGTCCTCGCGCGGCTGCGGCTGTACCGCGGCAGAGTCTGGCTAATAGCGCCTCTGTGGCCAGCCCAGGCTTGGTACTCCCAGTTGAAGCGGTGGTGCCCGAGTCCGGTCCCTCTCCCTCTCTCAAGCTTCCACTTGAGCCAGGTTGGCGACCTGCGGACCTCGTTGGCCTTCGCATCGTGGATGTTCGTGAGGCACGGTGGCTCCCAGTCCACGGACGGGACCTGACTGACTTCCTGAAGCGTTCATGGACGTCTTCGACTTGGGGGACTTACGAGTCCCACTGGAGGTCTTTTACTAGGTGGATACAGGACACTCACCAGACTGTTAGCTCTCCTTCCCTCGTCCTACACTACTTGTTTCACCTCTTCCGTACACGTCGCTCTCAAGTCAACACTATACGTAACCACTTGTCTGCCATCCGGGAGGTCTTTGAGTCCGTCACTGGGCTGGTCGTTCCACCGAAGGAGCTGGATTCCTTCATGAAGGCTGCCTTCAGGGAGCGACCGCCTCCGCGCCAGATCCCTCCTCAGTGGGATCTGGGGCGTGCTCTGGACCTTCTGGCTTCTCACACATATACACGGGACACTACACCGGTTCAGTTGCTCGAGCGTACACTCTTCCTTGTCGCTCTGGCCACTGGGGATAGGGTGTCTGAACTAGCTGCCATGTCGCGGTCCCAGGAATGCATGCGATTCTCCCCGTCCTTGAATGTCGTCACGTTAGCCCCCTCCCCTCATTTTGTTGCCAAGAATGAGAGAGAGACCCACGTTTTCAAGCCTTTTACCATCCAGGCTTTAAAGCGTGGGCATACTCACCATGTGTTGTGCCCGGTGCAGGCCTTGCACTCCTATGTTGGGTCTGTGGCTCCGACTTCGGGTACTGCTGTGTGGGTGTCTCCTCGGACTGGTAGGAGGCTCTCGAAGGTACAGATAGGACGCCACATTTGTCGGGTCATTCGTGCCAGTAACCCTGCTTGTCGGGGTTCTGCGCACGATGTGCGATCCTTTGCTGCCTCCTTACGGTTCCTGCAAACTCGTTCGTTGCCTGACGTCGCCTCGGCGGGTTTGTGGTCTTCTGTCCATACCTTCGTCTCCTCCTACCTCTCCATGTCCATTGTTAGACCCCCTCGGCCTGTGATAGCTCTCGGGAGTCGTGTTTCCTAGGGCTCTCGCGAAGTTGCCTGGTCTTCCCCCCTCGTCACTTTTTCTTTTCCTTTGTTTTCTTTCGAAAAGGGGGGGAGGGAAGTACGGGTTTGCAACACTGGATTACAAGTTTGGGGTTATGTTATATGTATACAGTACATAAGTGTTTTTGCCTCATTGATAATTGTGTTTTGTTTTTGTGATCAGTGTTTTTGTTCATTTTGGAAGAAAAGGGATTTTGTGTACAGTACTTTTTGGTTTAAGACAAGTCTATGGTTTTGCATTACTATGAATGACGGGCACGTGTTAAAACTGCTCTTTTTAGCTACTCCTCAGTTTTTCACTCTTTTATTAAACTCTCTTGTTTAAATTGTGTTTCTTTGTCATTCATAATTTTGTCTTATGCATTGGTTTTTTTGGTAGGTTGGGCTTGGATGTCCTCCTCCTATTTGTTATGCAGCCTTGACGTTGGATTTGCCAAGACTACTAACAAATTGGGAGGTTTGACGTACCTCCCAACCTACCAAATAGGAAAACCTACTATTTGGTAGTAGTCTTGGAAAATCCAACGTACATAATACCCTCCCTCACGCCGGACCCCTGCCCATCCGCGTTCTTCTGCTGACGTGAGATGTGATAACAAGAGAGGGTCGCTCATGCGCACGTTCGACAGGGATCGGCGCATGACGGAACACGGGATGGGCCTTGAGCGGTAACTAAGGTAAACCCCTTTTTCTTCTCTTCTATACTTTTTTCACCTTCGGTGGTAGTTTTGGTTAATGTACAACGTCTCCTAGAGCAAGATAAGGAGTAGACTCTAGACGTTTTCTTTTTAACCGCGGTTGGAATGACGACATAGCAGTCAAAATAGACAAGTCGTCATTGCAATTAGGTTAATAGCCTTGACGTTGGATTTTCCAAGACTACTACCAAATAGTAGGTTTTCCTATTTGGTAGGTTGGGAGGTACGTCAAACCTCCCAATTTTAATATGAGGCTCTGGCAATGGAATCTGATATTAGATCGAAGGTATATTGTTAGCTACTTTAAATTTTATGAAACTAGAATTGTAAACTGCCACAGCATACATGGTCTATAAATATTGACTGCCAAATCGCTTGTGACACCGCCTTAACCCTTTGAATATTGACGCATTTTGACAGTAGTGGGGCTATATACAATAGACGATTTTACTCAGCTTAGGAAGGAACCTTGGGGATATTCTACCCCTTTGATTCCTGGAGATCCTTCCTAAGCTACATAAATTAGTCTACTGATAGCCATTATCATGATTGCAATTGTAATAGTTTGAAAGTGCTAAGTAATAATTATATATACCTGCTACTATTACTAATACAAATGATATATAAACATTATTAATAATCTGATTTTTGTTTCTTTACAGATGGAATGATAATCGAACCCCAGACAACTAGACAACTGCCTCAACCGGTCTACCACCATCGTGTCAACATTTAGATTATAGATCCATCCTTTCCCCCGCCCTCACCATTTTCCTCTCTACACTGTAAAAATTATGTTCAAATATAGCGAACATGATTCACATAATGGGTGTTTGAATCGTGTGTGAGCTATTTTGAACACAAACGATTGAAACCCTTGTGGATCAATTTTACTATATTTGAAGACGGTGTTTTTGCAGTGTATCTTAGCCTTCCATTGTCCTTGTCACCACCTAAACCACCTCCTTTCTACTAACATCTGTATAAATATTACGTTAGATCGGCGGCAAATTTAAGGTAAGATTTTTCCTATTTTAATAAATTTCAGTGTAAATAATATACTTATGAACTGTTTTGCAATAATTTATATATAAATAAATCTGGTATATATTTTATCTGTATAATGCAAGCTATATTTGCCATAACTATAATATTTCTTGAAAAATACTTTCAATAACTTAACATAATTTTGTATTAATGAAATATATATATTGAAATATAATATAATCCATGCACTAATCTTTTTCTCCTATCGTCGTTGGCTTCGAATTAGACGATGTTTCTGGTAGGGATGCTGGGAGGGTGGAGGGTGGGGGGGGGGGGGGGGTAGCTCTAGTTAGTTCTAGGGGTAGGGATAGGTAGGAGTCTGTTATAGGTTAGTTTTGGTTAGGCGTTGCTCTATTCGGTTGGCTGGCAGAGGCTTACTTAGTTTGGGTAGGAGGTTAGTTAGCCTGGTTTAGTTCGATTTAGTTAGGTAGTTAAGGTAAAGGGCTAGTTTGGTTTGTCGTTCTGATCTTGTTGATTGAGATCCGGCCGGTGCATTCCTGGTTGTTGCTCGTTGGTTGTGATAGGTTCCAGGTTGTGGCTGCTGACGTAACGATGCTGCTGACGTAACGATGCTGCGACGTAACGATGCTGCGACGTAATGATGCTGCGACGGAACGATGCAGGTGACGGAACGGGGCTCCTGCAGCACTCAACCCGTTCTCTTCTATCTACAGGCATGAGATGGAAGGCCTGGCGGAGAAGGAACAACGGTAAATTTAGAGGTATGACAAATTAACTAATAATATTAATCTTTTCCAACAGGTTAGAGATGGGAAGAGCGACCCTACCCTCCCCGACCCGACCCTCCCCGAGGAATCACGCCCACCTTGGCTATGGTTGAGATATCATGACTTTTGTTTGTCATAAAATGTTTATAAAGTATATTGTGATATGGTTTGAACATCTGCATTACTGTATATCTAACATATTGTATTTTCTAACAGATGTGAGGGAGAGAGGACGGGCCATGTATAGTTACCCACGTTAATTCATACACACTCGGTGATTCTATGTATGGCAGGAACATTAGCGTAATTGGATTAAAAGTGCATTTTCTTATGTAGTTCTTATCAATTATTGTTTTTTAGTTAATTAATATAATCAATTTTCAGTTTTATGAAATTATTCATTAACATTAGGGTAATTGGATTAAAAGTTAATTTTTCTTATGTAGTTATTATCAATTATTGGTTTTAAGTAGTTAATTAACATTATCAATTTTCAGTTTTATATGAAATTATTCTTTGGAGTTGGTACAAATTAATGTGGCAACTGTACACCAGACGTCACTGCTCAGCGTACAGGTCAGTGTTCTGTATTATTGTATTAATGTAGAAACTGTACACCAGACGTCACTGCTCAGCATACAGGTCAGTGTTCTGTATTATTGTATTAATGTGGCAACTGTACACCAGACGTCACTGCTCAGCGTACAGGTCAGTGTTCTGTATTATTGTATTAATGTAGCAACTGTACACCAGACGTCACTGCTCAGCGTACAGGTCTGTGTTCTGTATTATTGTATTAATGTGGCAACTGTACACCAGACATCACTGCTCAGCGTACAGGTCAGTGTTCTGTATTATTGTATTAATGTAGCAACTGTACACCAGACGTCACTGCTCAGCGTACAGGTCAGTGTTCTGTATTATTGTATTAATGTAGCAACTGTACACCAGACGTCACTGCTCAGCGTACAGGTCAGTGTTCTGTATTATTGTATTAATGTGGCAACTGTACACCAGACGTCACTGCTCAGCGTACAGGTCAGTGTTCTGTATTATTGTATTAATGTGGCAACTGTACACCAGACGTCACTGCTCAGCGTACAGGTCAGTGTTCTGAATTAATGTGGCAACTGTACACCAGACGTCACTGCTCAGCGTACAGGTCAGTGTTCTGAATTATTGTATTAATGTGGCAACTGTACACCAGACGTCACTGCTCAGCGTACAGGTCAGTGTTCTGTATTATTGTATTAATGTGGCAACTGTACACCAGACGTCACTGCTCAGCGTACAGGTCAGTGTTCTGTATTATTGTATTAATGTGGCAACTGTACACCAGACATAACTGCTCAGCGTACAGGTCAGTGTTCTGTATTATTGTATTAATGTGGCAACTGTACACCAGACGTCACTGCTCAGCGTACAGGTCAGTATTCTGTATTATTGTATTAATGTGGCAACTGTACACCAGACGTCACTGCTCAGCGTACAGGTCAGTGTTCTGTATTAATGTATTAATGTGGCAACTGTACACCAGACGTCACTGCTCAGCGTACAGGTCAGTGTTCTGTATTATTGTATTAATGTGGCAACTGTACACCAGACGTCACTGCTCAGCGTACAGGTCAGTGTTCTGTATTAATGTGGCAACTGTACACCAGACGTCACTGCCCAGCGTACAGGTCAGTGTTCTGTATTATTGTATTAATGTGGCAACTGTACACCAGACATCACTGCTCAGCGTACAGGTCAGTGCTCTGTATTATCGTATTAATGTAGCAACTGTACACCAGACGTCACTGCTCAGCGTACAGGTCAGTGTTCTGTATTATTGTATTAATGTAGCAACTGTAAACCAGACGTAACTGCTCAGCATACAGGTCAGTGTTCTGTATTATTGTATTAATGTGGCAACTGTACACCAGACGTCACTGCTCAGCGTACAGGTCAGTGTTCTGTATTATTGTATTAATGTGGCAACTGTACACCGGACGTCACTGCTCAGCGTACAGGTCAGTGTTCTGTATTATTGTATTAATGTAGCAACTGTACACCAGACGTCACTGCTCAGCGTACAGGTCAGTGTTCTGTATTATTGTATTAATGTGGCAACTGTACACCAGACGTCACTCCTCAGCGTACAGGTCAGGGTTCTGTATTATTGAATTAATGTGGCAACTGTACACCAGACGTCACTGCTCAGCGTACAGGTCAGTGTTCTGTATTATTGTATTAATGTAGCAACTGTACACCAGACGTCACTGCTCAGCGTACAGGTCAGTGTTCTGTATTATTGTATTAATGTAGCAACTGTACACCAGACGTCACTGCTCAGCGTACAGGTCAGTGTTCTGTATTATTGTATTAATGTGGCAACTGTACACCAGACGTCACTGCTCAGCGTACAGGTCAGTGTTCTGTATTATTGTATTAATGTGGCAACTGTACACCAGACGTCACTGCTCAGCGTACAGGTCAGTGTTCTGTATTAATGTGGCAACTGTACACCAGACGTCACTGCTCAGCGTACAGGTCAGTGTTCTGTATTATTGTATTAATGTGGCAACTGTACACCAGACGTCACTGCTCAGCGTACAGGTCAGTGTTCTGTATTAATGTGGCAACTGTACACCAGACGTCACTGCTCAGCGTACAGGTCAGTGTTCTGTATTATTGTATTAATGTAGCAACTGTACACCAGACGTCATTGTTCAGCGTACAGGTCAGTGTTCTGTATTATTGTATTAATGTGGCAACTGTACACCAGACGTCACTGCTCAGCGTACAGGTCAGTGTTCTGTATTATTGTATTAATGTGGCAACTGTACACCAGACGTCACTGCTCAGATTACAGGTAAGTGTTTTGTATTATTGTATTAATGTAGCAACTGTACACCAGACGTCACTGCTGAGCGTACAGGTCAGTGTTCTGTATTATTGTATTAATGTGGCAACTGTACACCAGACGTCACTGCTCAGCGTACAGGTCAGTGTTCTGTATTATTGTATTAATGTGGCAACTGTACACCAGACGTCACTGCTCAGCGTACAGGTCAGTGTTCTGTATTATTGTATTAATGTGGCAACTGTACACCAGACGTCACTGCTCAGCGTACAGGTCAGTGTTCTGTATTATTGTATTAATGTGGCAACTGTACACCAGACGTCACTGCTCAGCGTACAGGTCAGTGTTCTGTATTATTGTATTAATGTAGCAACTGTACACCAGACGTCACTGCTCAGCGTACAGGTCAGTGTTCTGTATTATTGTATTAATGTGGCAACTGTACACCAGACGTCACTGCTCAGCGTACAGGTCAGTGTTCTGTATTATTGTATTAATGTAGCAACTGTACACCAGACGTCACTGCTCAGCGTACAGGTCAGTGTTCTGTATTATTGTATTAATGTGGCAACTGTACACCAGACGTCACTGCTCAGCGTACAGGTCAGTGTTCTGTATTATTGTATTAATGTGGCAACTGTACACCAGACGTCACTGCTCAGCGTACAGGTCAGTGTTCTGTATTAATGTATTAATGTGGCAACTGTACACCAGACGTCACTGCTCAGCGTACAGGTCAGTGTTCTGTATTAATGTGGCAACTGTACACCAGACGTCACTGCTCAGCGTACAGGTCAGTGTTCTGTATTATTGTATTAATGTGGCAACTGTACACCAGACGTCACTGCTCAGCGTACAGGTCAGTGTTCTGTATTAATGTATTAATGTGGCAACTGTACACCAGACGTCACTGCTCAGCGTACAGGTCAGTGTTCTGTATTATTTTATTAATGTAGCAACTGTACACCAGACGTCACTGCTCAGCGTACAGGTCAGTGTTCTGTATTATTGTATTAATGTGGCAACTGTACACCAGACGTCACTGCTCAGCGTACAGGTCAGTGTTCTGTATTATTGTATTAAATGTGGCAACTGTACACCAGACGTCACTGCTCAGCGTACAGGTCAGTGTTCTTTATTAATGTGGCAACTGTACACCAGACGTCACTGCTCAGCGTACAGGTCAGTGTTCTGTATTAATGTA
This sequence comes from Paralithodes platypus, assembly GCA_032716605.1. Taxonomy (NCBI): domain Eukaryota; kingdom Metazoa; phylum Arthropoda; class Malacostraca; order Decapoda; family Lithodidae; genus Paralithodes; species Paralithodes platypus. Next base: position 15,802,243 of record CM064486.1, on the reverse strand, counting down.
GCAACTGTACACCAGACGTCACTGCTCAGCGTACAGGTCAGTGTTCTGTATTATTGTATTAATGTGGCAACTGTACACCATACGTCACTGCTCAGCGTACAGGTCAGTGTTCTGTATTATTGTATTAATGTGGCAACTGTACACCATACGTCACTGCTCAGCGTACAGGTCAGTGTTCTGTATTAATGTGGCAACTGTACACCAGACGTCACTGCTCAGCGTACAGGTCAGTGTTCTGTATTAATGTGGCAACTGTACACCAGACGTCACTGCTCAGCGTACAGGTCAGTGTTCTGTATTAATGTGGCAACTGTACACCAGACGTCACTGCTCAGCGTACAGGTCAGTGTTCTGTATTAATGTGGCAACTGTACACCAGACGTCACTGCTCAGCGTACAGGTCAGTGTTCTGTATTAATGTGGCAACTGTACACCAGACGTCACTGCTCAGCGTACAGGTCAGTGTTCTGTATTATTTTATTAATGTGGCAACTGTACACCATACGTCACTGCTCAGCGTACAGGTCAGTGTTCTGTATTATTGTGGCAACTGTACACCAGACGTCACTGCTCAGCGTACAGGTCAGTGTTCTGTATTATTGTATCTTGAAATATTTGTAGTCAAATAAATAGTTCGGGCAACCTTGTTCACAAACAGAATTTACTATCACTTACCCTGATAGTTCCCATGTCTTTCTAATAGTATAACCCCAGACTAGTACAATTTGTTTAATGTGGTAGAAATGTTAAAGGTATGGACAGTTAGGCGTGATATATAATATACAGTATATGTAAATATTTAGCTATAATTTGCCCTACAGTAACCTATTCTATAAGGTATTTAAGGGGAGATTTCCACTCGAGGGATCTTTTTCTTTACCCCTTTCTCCCTCATGTTACGCCCCATTGCTTTTGAAATTTTAAGACGTTCGCCCCATTAGTTTGGTGATTTTAAGAACTTTCACTCCATTTATGTCACTTTTAAGACCTTTCGTGCCATTTAAGTGTCTTTTTTTCCTGGCGAGCGATAGCGAGCATGTCATTTAAGAGGAACCGTCCTTTGGCCGGGAAATTTTTCTACCGAAAAATTTACAAATTTATCTTGAAAGGGGGTCAAGGGGGTGTAATTTCAAGAAAACACACTAAAAACCTCCCCTTAAGGTACCAAGCTTTGCAATACTAACCTTCCTTATTGTTGACAGGAGAGGCTCGGCGGAGGGTGAAGACCAACCCACCACCACCACCACCACCACCCAGGGAGCCTCCAACACCTTCACCAACAAACTAGGGTAAGAACACAACAATATTAATAGGGTTAAGGGGAGATTTCCACCTGGAGGATTTTTTTCTGAACCTCTTTCTCCCTCATGTTTAGCCCCATTGCTTGTGAGATTTAAAGACGCTTGCCCCATTAGTTTGGCGATTTTAAGAACCCTCGCCCCATTTCTGTCAATTTTAAGACCATTCGTGCCATTTAGGTGTCTATTTTTTCCTGGCGAGCGATAGCGAGCCTGTAATTTAAGGGGAACCGGCCTTTGGCCGGGAAATTTTTCTACCGAAAAATGTACAAATTTATCTTGAAAGGGGGTCAAGGGGGAATAATTTTAAGCTTGATGGAAGTCTAGGGAATCAACTAAAAACCTCCCCTTAATGGCTAAGGGTTTATTTATTGGTAGATATATTAAAATAGTTAAATTTATTGGTAGATAAATCTATTCAAATAGTTAAATTTATTGGTAGATATATTCAAATAGTTAAATTTATTGGTAGATAATTCTATTCAAATAGTTAAATTTATTGGTAGATATATTCAAATAGTTAAATTTATTGGTAGATATATTCAAATAGTTAAATTTATTGGTAGATATATTCAAATAGTTAAATTTATTGGTAGATATATTCAAATAGTTAAATTTATTGGTAGATATATTCAAATAGTTAAATTTATTGGTAGATATATTCAAATAGTTAAATTTATTGGTAGATAATATATTCAAATAGTTAAATTTATTGGTAGATATATTCAAATAGTTAAATTTGTTTCCTCCCTAGACTTCCATAAAACTTAAAAAACATCCCCAAGATCTCCCTTCTAGTAAATTTGTATTTTTTTTGGTAGACAATTGTCCAGGCCAAAGGCCGGTTCCTCCTAAATCAAAGGCTTGGTATAACTCGCCAGGAAAATTGGATGCCTAAACAGCACGAAAGGTCTTATGTATACTATCAGACTCTATCAAGACAGGTCAAAAAGGAAATCAGGAAAGCAAAAAGAAATTATGAAATAAGGATAGCCAGTGACTCAAAAAATAACCCTAAAGCTTTTTACCAACTATATAAATCTAAAGTTAGAGATGTAATAGGCCCCCTAAAAACTTCAATAGGAGAAATAACAGAACATTATTTAGAAATGTGCAGTACATTAAATAGTCAGTTTCTTTCCGTTTTCATTAATGAAAATTTGGCACAGATTCCAGAAGTCAATATGGTATATAGTGATAGTATAGAAAATATGTTAAGTACAGTTAGTATAAGTAGAAATGATGTGTTTAAGAAAATTGACAGACTGAAACCTCAAAAATCGACTGGTCCTGACGAGGTATATGCTAGAGTATTGAAAGAATGCAGAGATGATATAAGTAGCCCATTAGCATTTTTATTTAACAAGTCATTAGAAACAGGTTTAGTTCCAGAAGCTTGGAAGCTTGCAAATGTAGTTCCGATCTTCAAAAAAGGGGATAAATCGATAGCATCCAATTACCGTCCCATTAGTCTCACATCAATCATAGGAAAGTTGCTAGAGTCTATTATTGCTAGGAAAATTAGAAGCCACTTAGAAAAATTTAACTTAATAAATTCTTCTCAGCATGGATTCACTCAGGGACGTTCTTGCCTTACTAATTTGCTTAGCTTTTTCTCAGAGGTATATGAAACAGTAGATAGTGACAAGTCATATCATATTATTTATTTAGATTTCAGTAAAGCTTTCGACAGAGTCCCTCATGAGAGATTGATGAGAAAGGTTGAGGCACATGGAATAGGAGGATCGTTGTTGGGATGGATTAGGTCATGGCTAATTGGTAGGAAACAGAGAGTCAGCATAAATGGTACCAAGTCAGAGTGGGGAGCAGTCAAAAGTGGTGTCCCCCAGGGATCGGTATTAGGTCCCCTGTTGTTTCTTATATACATAAATGACCTAGATTTAGGTATAACTAGTAGGATAAGTAAATTCGCAGACGATACTAAAATGGGGAGATCAATTGATTCAGATAGCGATATAGAGTGCCTCCAAAGAGATCTAGATACCTTACATGAATGGTCAGTAAATTGGCAGATGAAGATTAACATTGACAAATGCAAGGTATTAAAGATAGGGAAGATGCAAACAAATGTTAAATATAAACTAGCTAATTTAGAATTATAAAAATAAAGACTGCGAGAAAGATCTAGGTGTGTTTGTTAGCAATGATTTGAAACCTAGAAAACAGTGTATAAGCGTTCGTAATAAGGCAAACAGGATTCTCGGGTTCATCTCTAGGAGTGTGAGTAACAGAACTGCTAATGTTATCTTAAAACTGTACTTGTCATTAGTGAGACCCCATATGGATTATGCTGTCCAATTTTGGTGTCCTTATTACAGAATGGACATAGATTCATTGGAGAGAGTACAGCGTAGAATGACAAAAATGATCCATAATATTAGAAATCTTCCGTATGAAGAAAGGTTGAAGAAATTAGGTTTACATTCGTTAGAGAGACGCAGAGTTAGAGGGGATATGATAGAGGTGTTCAAGTGGGTTAGTGGGATTAACAAAGGGGACATGACAAATGTACTAAAGCTCAGTGATAGCAAAAGAATTCGTACCAATGGTTTCAAATTAGATAAATTTCGTTTCAGAAAAGATATAGGCAAATATTGGTTTGGTAACAGAGTTGTAGATGGGTGGAATGGACTACCAAGTGCTATAGTGGGATCTGAAACGGTAGGGAGCTTTAAGATAAAATTGGATAATCATATGGACGAGAAGGGTTGGGTGTGAAGGGGAATCAGCCGGGTTGGGCCAATCAGCGCTCTGCAGACCCCCATAATCCTGCGTTAATCTCTAACCGTTTTTGTAAGATGATCCTCAGGGTATTAGAGTGTTGAGCCTATAATTGGGCTTTGTAATTGAATTGGGGTTGTGTGGGACAGGGATCTGCCTTGCTTGGACCAATCAGCTTTCTGCAGACTCCCATTTTCTTATGTTCTTATGTCTTAATATTGACAAAGAAATAGGTTGAAAGGTCTTAAAATCGCCAAAGTGATGGGCTGAACGTCTCATAATCTGCAAACTAATGGGGCTAAGCATGAAGGGGGACCAGAAAAACTACCCATTTCTCCTTAACAATATTAAAAGGTTAGGTTAACATGTGTATAGTTGTCTCTAAGTTGCTTAGCCTATCCCATATAGTAATTATATTATAAACACTTATTTGTTTAGATTGTGTATTTAGGGCTTGGTCCTCTTGAACAAATTCTGGTGTTCCATATACTGTATTAACCCCTTCTTTACCGCGACGTCATTTTAGCTTCATTCTACCTACTTTTAGATGATTTTATTCAGTTTAAAAAGGGCCTCCAGCAATTAACAGGCTTCGAACTATCTACCTTAACCCTTTTTACTACCACAGACCCTTCTTAAGCTGCTGAAAATAGTCTAAATATAGTAAGATAATCATAAAAAGATGTCGCCGGTACAGAAGGGGTTAATACTAAAACATGGGGTTCATTACAAATACCTTATTTGTGTGGTGGTGAGATTAATAAAAATAATATTGTATTCAGAAATAGTTCTCTCAATCTCATAATTGTATGTATGTATTTACTCAGGCACATACCCCATTGCTGGGGTTAGCCGATTCGAGACAGCGCCTGAACAGAAACTTGGAAAGTTCCAATTCCTAGGGTCGGGGACCACTTTCGCGTTCTCTCGCCCCTTTCTGTCTCGTTGAGTAGGAGAATTTTATTACAAGGGAAGGAGGATTCCTAGCCTCCTGCCCCCTGGTCTCATAAATACCTCTCCAAAATTAGCTTAAGGGGGGTGACCTGCTTTTTGTTATTTCTGTCCTTTTCTCTCTTTCTCTGGCTTGTATCCATTTGGCCCCATTCAGCCTACTGTTTTAAGAAGTTTATCCCCATCCAGGTGTTAATGTTTTACTGGTGAGCGGTAGCGAGCCAGCATATTTTTTTATTTTTGTTTGACAGCAGGCTAAATTTGTATATTTTTCGATAGAAAAATGTCTCGGGCGAAGCCGGATTTCTTCATATAATGCTGGCTCGCTATCGCTCGCCAGGAAGAAATCGACACCTAGATGGGGATAAACGTCTTAAAATAGTTGGTTGAATGGGGCCGAATGGATACAAGCCAGAGAAAGAGAGAAAAGGACAGAAATAACAAAAAGCAGGTCACCCCCCTTAATGCCCACCACTCACTCAAAGACCACTACGGAGGTTGAAGTACTAAACAAAGTTTCTAAAACACCCCTGATAGTCACAAAGGCTTTTTAAGTATCCCAGAAAGGGCGCAAATCGCGTCCCGTGGGTGAAAGGTTTGATAATATTGTGGAATTAAGTCAGTGGATGGTTTATTTGTACTAGAAATTAGAAACTTTGAACTTCTATAGGTAAGACACAATTTATGATCATGACTTATAATCTGGAAGGGTCAATAACATTACCTGCCACTGCATTAAAATCTCTCCCTCCCTTAAACAAATTCATCATCTCCGACGCCTTGTTTCCCGCTTGGAAACCCCCGCTAAAGGATGGACATGACAGACACGTCTCCAGGCTACTTTGTCAAGACATGCCTCCTTTGCCCGTGCCACAATGCCCCATCCACTACGTGGAAGTTTTTCTTAAATATATTTTTCATCTTTTTGTTCCCATACCATAGGTGGTCTTCCACTACTAGCTGTTCCACTCACCTGACTCCGATATTCACCGTGTCAAAGTGAACTATAAGTAAAAATTTGAACAGAATCCATACATAGATAACTCGTCTATGGATTTTTTAAATTAAATTTTAAAATAGGCCTATTGGGCCTAAAAATTGGTAAAAATTAAAAAAATCATATACAGTTGGAATCGTAATGACGAGACAAATTCATATATTATACCCCACAGTCTACAGATATAAGGTCGGTCCACCAGGCGACCCAAAAATGGTCAGTTTCCCATAGTGACGTCACTCATCCTCACTGACCAAGGGCGAGTGATTGTTCTTCCTGGTGTGTGTGTGAGTGTGTGTTTATGGGTGTGAATTAATGAGTGTGTAAGTGTTGATGTATGTGTATGAGTGCGCGTGTGTGCGTATGAGTGACTGTGAGTGAATGACTGTGAGTAAGTAAATGAGTTTGAGCAAGTGAGTGATTGAGTATCTGTGAATGAGTGAATGAGTGCGTATATGTGTGAGTGAATGGCCTCCTCAACCACTTATACTTGTACCTTGTTTGTTAACTTAGCTGCTTATGATGCACTTTCCAGTCCATAGATTTCTATACTCCCTGTTTTTACCATAAATTATAAATTATCTTTGGGCTGGCGCATCAGCAGTGTGTGGCTTCCGTGGACCCTGACCTACTACTTAGCTCTGGGGTCTGGGAAGCCCACCAGGTAAGAATACCAGGTAAGAATGAGTATATGTGAGTGAATGAATGAATGTGAGCGAGTGAGTGTGCATGTATATGAGAGAGTGAATGAGTGTTTGTGAGTGAGTGAATGAGAGTGTGGAAAGGTGTAGCAGGTAAAGTACCTTACTGTTGATATATATATATATATATATATAAATGTATAAACCGGTATGCTGTATTTGATTTTGGTAATATGATACTACCCAACCCTCCCCCCCCCATTTCCTCACCTGCTGTAGGGGTATACTACACACAGAGACTGATATATACACACACACAGCAACGCACTTATACACACACACTTACATGCACACAAATACACTATTAAGCATACACATGCTTACACAAGTGCACGCATACCTAGGCCTATATACGCATATGCATGAACACTTACACATTTACATAAACGCACACAGTCATTTATAAGAACATAAGAACATAAGAAAACGGGAGTCTGCAGAAAGCCGATCGGCCCACACAAGGCAGATCCCTATCACACCCAACCCCAATTACCAGTCCTAATTATAAACCCAACTCACTAATACCCTGAGGACTGACCTCACCAAAACGGTCAGAGATCAACACAAGATTACGGGGATCTGCAGAGCGCCGATTGGCCCACAACCGGCAGATCCCCCCTCATGCCCAACCCATCTCGTCCATATGCCTATCTAATTTTATCTTAATCTCCCTATCGTTCTCGATCCTACCATATCACTCAGTAGCCTACACCACATGTCTACAACTCTGTTACCAAACCAATATTTGCTTATATCTTTTCTAAAACGAAACTTATCTTATTTAAAACCATTTGTTCGAGTTCTTTCGCTATCACTGAGCTTCAGTACATTTTTCATGGCCCCTTTATTAATCCCACTAACCCACTTGAACACTTCTATCATATCCCCTCTAACTCTGCGTCTTTCTAACGAATGTAAGCCTAATTTGTTCAACCTTTCTTCATTTGGTAGATATCTAATATTATGAATAATTTTTGCCGTTCTTCGCTGTACTCTCTCCAACGAATCTATGTCCATTCTGTAATAAGGACACCAAAATTGGACAGCTTAATCCATATGAGGTCTCACTAATGATAAGTAAAGTTTTAAGATAACATCAGCAGTTCTGTTACTCACACTCCTTGAGATGAACCCGAGAATCCTGTTTGCCTTGTTACGAACGCTTATACCGTTTTCTAGGCTTCAAATCGTTGCTAACAAACACACCCAAATCTTTCTCGCAGTCTGAGTTTTCTAATTCTGTATTAGCTAGTTTATATTTTGCAATAGTGGAATATATGTACAAGCTCAGATTAATAATTTGTTATGCAGGATTCGAAACTGCATAATACATCTAGGCTTGTCCATATTTCTTTAACTGTCTTGATAGCGTAATGCATAGTGCGCGGAACTTTGATGTGAGTATCCTCGGTTCGACTCCTCGGAGTGCCACATGTATTTGTTGATTTCATTAATTAAGTTTAGATGTGAAGTTGGTTGGTGTAAGAAACATAATAATTCGTCTTCCCTATTTTTAATAGCTTGCATTTGTCAAAGTTAAAATTCATCTGCCAATTTACTGACCATTCGTGTAAGGTATCTAGATCCCTTTGGAGGCACTCTATGTCGCTATCACCAGTGCTACCAATATGGCGGAGGTTGGCCAATCTCTTGAAACTAGCCTATAGGGTATCTCGATCTATAGTGTACCCTAGTTACAGAGATCGGCTAACACGCGACACGATTCTGCACATACAGTATACTCTATTCTTTATTCACCTTTCTTTTCTACAAGCCCCAACACTCTAAAATGGTTGTCACTGAAGAAAGGTGTTATATGTGTAGCTATATACTCGTAAGTTGGTACGCGCGTGTTTGTGTGTCGTAAATATAATTAAGTTACCCTATAAACTGTAGTTTTCTATGATTCAAGAAATATAGAAAATTACATTATATGATAAACTTAAGTATATATACTTCACAATAATTTTTCTGTTTTAAATTATAAAACACTTGTAATCGGTTCAAAATCTTTATTATCTTCTTGATCATAGCTAATATGATTTATTTCAAAACTACACTCGATTAACTATCCTAATATAATATAAAAATAAATCCATCACAACCTGTTCCCCAGAAGCGAAATGATAATTTAAAGTTTATGACTGCGTCATTCTCATTCAAACTTCTGCTCAGGTAAGACGTTCAAGTACTTACTGTAGTTTTTATAGTGATATTTGTACGTTTCTAGCCATAAATCGCGTGAAGTTTTTATCTACGAACTTCTTGAGTATTAATTAGAAGTACTGTACTGTACTTATATAACTATATTTGTTAGTAGTCTTGGCAAATCCAACGTCAAGGCTATTAACCTAATTGCAATGACGACTTGTCTATTTTGACTGCTATGTCGTCATTCCAACCGCGGTTAAAAAGAAAACGTCTAGAGTCTACTCCTTATCTTGCTCTAGGAGACGTTGTACATTAACCAAAACTACCACCGAAGGTGAAAAAAGCATAGAAGAGAAGAAAAAGGGGTTTACCTTAGTTACCGCTTAAGGCCCATCCTGTGTTCCGTCATGTGCAGATCCCTGTCGAACGTGCGCATGAGCGACCCTCTCTTGTCATCATTTTTTCACGCGCTCCATTGAATGCAGTCGCTTTTGTTGTGCTCCTTTAATTCACCCTGTTTAGGTTCGTTTCGGCTTATCTGGCCTTCTTTTTTGTTAGACAGATGTTACGTGATCTAGGGCACACGTAAATGGGCTCCTCAGTGTGTTTAATGGAGACGCGTGTGGAAATAGCTACCGAAGGTACGGGGGCGCCTGGCGTTCCTCGTGTGTGTTTTTCATTCCTTTCTCTTTTCATATTCTTTTTTCCTGTTAGTCTGGGCATAGTTTAGCTTTTAGCTTATTTTAGCCTAGCTTGTTTCTCATTCAGGAATTGCTATGCCCCTATGAGTTTTCATATTTTCATAGCCTAGGTGTACAGTTGGTTCACGATCTGAGATTTCGTGGTGGCGGTGCTGTTTGTAGGGTTTGTGTCGGCCGCATTATTAGCGTTATTCCCGAGTCCCCCCTTTCGAGCCTTCACTGTGTCTCAAGGGCCTGGGCGCTTGGTGGTTCGTGATATCCTGGGGTACCCCACGGGGGCCCCTCCCTCACACCACAGGGTTTTTCGCCCCTGACACATTCTCTCCTCACGGCTGGGCCACCCTTTTTCTCGCCAGTTTCATTTACTGGTTTTTGTGTTCCCTTACTGTTTTCACCTCCATCCTTTCATACCCTTTTGCCCAATCCTGGGGTACCCTACGGGGGCCCCTGTTTGTGCCAAACCACCCTTCCTGCCACTTCTCCTCATGGGCTTTGCTCTATCTCTGTGGGTTGGGTGGTTCCTAGGGGATGTGCCTCCTCTCCCCTGGTGTGTCTTCCTTGCCTCTCCCTTGACCGGTTGAGTCAGGATATTATCAAGGAAGACACTGCTCAGCTTGATGGCCATCGTCGCTTGGAGTTCATAAGGGGATGACGCTTTTTTCTGGGCCTCTTTTGGTATTTCCTAGACGCTCCTCTCGTTTTTTCGGCGCCGGACCATCTCGGCCGGTCCCGCAAATTTGCGGGGTGCTCGATTCGGTCCTCTGGGACATTTCGGTTCCCCGCAAATTTGCGGAGATCGTTGGGGGGGTCCCGCGAAATTGCAGGAGGATGGTGTCGGTACGGTTATGCCTCCATTGGCCCGCAAATTTGCGGTAATAGTTGGCTTTCACTATTGACTTTTGTTATGTCATCTTGTTGCCTGATACTATATTGGTGTATGCACTTTACTGGTGTTATAGGCCCTGCATGTAAGATGTTGAGTGGTGGTTAACACTTTCTCCATCTTTGCAGGTTCTGCTAGTGCTCTTCCGCCTCGGCCGCCCTCCTCACCTACCTCTGTGCTCCCAGTTTAGGGTGAGTACGGATACCTGTTTGCATGTGTGTTCCTGTTTCCCCATGCTCCTTCCCTGGTTCTTCTTGGACATTCTCTCCACTTACTCCTTCGACGTGCTGATTATGGTGTGTGTTCTTCTAGTGCAGGTAGGCTGCCTTGCTTTCGCCTTGGTTGTCGCTCCCCGTGCTTGGAGAGCCACAAGTCCTGCTTGCGCCACTCGCTCTGTGTGTCCTCTACGGCCTACCTCCCTGCTCTGTGTGGCACGTGTCTGGCCCTGGTGGTTGTGCTGCTCCATGGCCCTGGTTCCTCGGCGGCGGCTGTGGCCTCCTGCTTCCCTTCCGTCGGTGTGGACGATGGTCTCCCGCCACATTAGGACTGTGGGCCACCGTTCCCCGGCCTTTGTTGCCGACCGGATCCGCGTCGCCCTGGGTATCCCTGACCCGACTGACGGCCATTTACCTGGCCCTCTCCCTGCTCGGGCCCTCTCCCCTGGGTCCCGCAGCCGGTCGTCCCATCGTCGGGGAGTTCCCCGGCTCCGTCCACGCTCTCGCTCGCCTCGTCGTCCTCCTGATCGCCTTGACGACGCCCATCGCCCTCGTCATGGTTCTCGCCCTGAGGCCGGGGTTAGCGGCTCTGCCCCTGTGCGCCCTCCCCTGGCCTCTACGGATAGGGGCTCTACTCCCTTCCGCCCGCTTCCCCAGCCCAGACGACTTCCTCTTACGTTGTCCTCTCCGCGCGCGGTTGTTCATGCTGTAGCTGGCCCTCTGCTCCCTCCTCCTACACTGTCCAGGAGGGTCCGCCTGGATGTCGTTGCTTCTCCTACTTCACCTGCTTCAGTGCCTATTCTTCCTTCACGGTCTCGTCCCACGGTGGTGGTCCCTCCCTCCTCCGCCTCGGTGTCGGGCCGCCCTGTTATCTCAGCCCCGGGGATCCTTGCTCTGTTTCCCCCCGCGGCTCCTGGCCTCCTTTCACCCGGCCAGCCTTCCCACTCCCGTCGTCCTGCTCCTCCTCATTCTTCTCTTCCTGACCTTCACTTACCGTCTCGCCAGGGGGGTACCCCTCCTCTTGCCTCGGTGGGGTTTCGCGAGGTTTCGGGGTCCCCTTTCTCAGGAGCTGATGTGTCGCTGGAAGAGGGGAATGGTGCTGTTTCCCCCTCGGCCGTTCGTGATCGGGGACGAGTCCCTCAACGGCGACACAACCGTCGTCGCTCGCCTTCCTTGGGCCGCGACGCTGCTGGTTCGTGTCGTGGGTCTCGCTCCCGCTCACGCTTGCCCCTGCGGGCAGACCAATCTGGGGGGGGGGGGTAGCCTCTCTCGGATCAATTGTCGGCTATGCAGGGCTGGGTTGTGTCACGCTTCGACGGGCGCTTGGAGTCGATGGAAGACTCCCTCTTCTCGCCCTTCTTGGCGGTGCCTCACCCTCAGCACCTCACCCTACCTACCCCTGCTACGGTCCCCCTCCCTTCTGCAAGCCTACGCTCTGGTCAGACTTCAGCCGCCCTGCCATCCTTCCGGCTGTTCAGTCCCTGGCTGTGTTGACGGGTCTGTCCTCCTATGGGACAGGTTTGTGCGACGCCGGTACGCCTGGCTTAACCATCATGCTCGGTCACCCTCTCCCATTGGAGGCCTGGTTTGCTGAGGCCTTCGACTTCACACACCGATCCGTCGACGGCTCTCCTTCCGTCCCTCCCCCGGAGTCGTCCCTGCTTTTGCCTCCTCTTGTGTCTGTAGGCGGGTTGGACGGCGCATTCTGGTCCTGGATGAGCGCGCCCGTTCTTGAACTTTGTTCTATTGCTACCCCGTTCTTCTCTCACCCGGATCAGCCCTCTGTCGCCGAGGTTTTTCCCTTGCGACGGAGGGTGACGGACTTATTGTCTTGTCTTTAGGTTCCCTCCAGACGTCTGTTCACCACCTGCGGCTTTTCGAGGCGTCTGCGCCAGGCGATCTTCGCGAGGGTTTGGACCGCGTTCAGCGGGTCCACCTTCGGCTCGCGGTGTCTTTGGTTCCCGAGCTGAAGGCGGTTTTGTGCGCGGCAACTCGGCACCGCACGACGGTACGGTCTTCGTTCTGCCGGCCGGCCCCCTTGGTTATTCGTCAGGGTTTGTTGTACTCTGCGCTATATACGTCGGGGTTTTTTAAGCAGGATGCTTGGGAATGCTACGCTTCTCTGTCGGCGGCCCCTGCTTCCGACACGCGACGCCGCGCTGTGTCGTTACGGCCCCTGCTTACGTCACGCACCGACGCGCTGTGCCGCGTGCGGGGTCTTCTCAGTCCCGTCCTTCTGCCGGTCCTCTTCGGGGTGCTGCCGCCTTGCACGGGCGCAGGACTGGGACGTTGCTGGCCTGTGCGTCGGTTCCGCCTCGCACTTCTGTTCTTGCCCCTTTCATCCCCTCTGTGTCGGGGCTGGCCGGCCTTCCGCTTCCAGCCGCCCTTCGAAGGGGTCAGCCCCGCGCCGGCCTGGGGTTGGGGTGGCCCGCCCTTTTCGACGAGGTTGGGGGGGGGGCAGGGGTAGAGGAGGTCAACGTGGCGCTCATGCCCGCACGGCCCGTACCGGGGGTACCTCCACGTCAACACAATGTGTAGTTCTCTGGGTCGGCCTCCTTGTTCTCCTTCTCGCCTGGGCGTACCGGGTCACTCCCCTCCTCTCGGGTGCTCCCTCGGGTTGTTTTCACCCTTGCGCCCCTCGGTAGCCGCGAGGGGCGTTGGGGGCGGCGGGTTGCGTGGAGGGGTCTCACCTGGAGGTGGACGTCCAGACCCCCACTCCGCTCTTGTCACCGACAACGGCCCATCTCTTCAGAGGTGGCCCACGTGTTCACTTCCATGCCCGAGCTGGGTAGCGTCGAGGGAGTTGCCCGCCGGTCACCCGGTTTTCCTCTCCCGTGTCTTTCTGGTTCCGTCGCCGACCTGCGACGCGATGCGACCGGTGGTGGATCTGTTGGCCCTCAACGGGCACATCGTGCACACACGGTTTCGGATGCTGCCGGTACCCCTGGTACGCCTGGCCCTGTGCCCTCTGTCTTTGGTAGTGTCGCTGGCCCTCCAGGATGTGTCTTGGCTCGTTCCTCTCCATCCTCGCTTCCAGCGATTCTTGGCCGTTCGGACTTCCGATCGTGTGTTCCTGTTCGACGGCCTTCCCTTCGGTCTCCACATCGCGCCGCAGATCTTCTCCGCACTGGTGGGGCAGGCTCTGGGTCCTCTCCTCAGGAGCGGGCTCCAGCTCCTGTTTTCCTTGGCCGTTTGGTTGGTCGTTTCCGACGCCCTAGGCCTGTGCATTGGCGACGCCCTCACAGTCGTTCGCGACATCGCACGGTTAGGGTTCCCCTTCGATGTTCCCAAGTCACACTTGACCCCGTCGCGTGTCGTGCCATGGGTCGGTCTCGCATGGGTTTTGTCCGGCGCTACGGTGACCCGGGGTCTGCCGGCCGCGGTGCACCTTCGGTGGACGGTCCTCGCCGTGTTGCACTCGGTCTCCCTCCCGGGGTGGCTCTGGGACTCGTTCGTGGGTTCGCTGCATTGGGCCACTCTGCCCCTTCCCTTAGGGAGCCTCTGGCTACGCCGCCTCCTCCTCATGGGCACCGCGGTGTTTCCGGTGCCCCTATGGATCGGCTCCTGCCGCTCCCGCGTACCGTTCGCCGACGCTTCGGTCGCTGGGTTGCTCGGGGCTCGCTCTCTGCGGCTGTGCCCTGGACCGCCCCCCCCCGCCCGCCGTCTGGGTAACCACAGATACGTCGAGCGAGGTTGGGTGAGGTTCCCAATCGAACCTGGGACGTCCACTTCCCGGCAGATGGGTGGGTCTCCCTCCTCTTACCTGTCTATGCCCTCGGATTGTTGGTTCCTTTGTTCTTCCTGCGGGACCACGCGCTGGCCCTTCGGGGTGAGTCGGTGGCCTTCGGGTTGGACACTCAGACAAGCTGTCCCCTGTTTCCTTATGCGGGGGTCCTCCAGGTCGTTGACTCTATTAGGGGTTTCGGTGGAGTTGTTCTTCCTCGCGGACCGACACCCCTTCTCCTTGCATGCCTCCTCCCTGCCCGGGCCTGCCACCCTTTGGGCGGCCGCCCTGTCGAGAGGGCAGGGCGTTCTTGTAGAATGGGCGATGAAACGGACTGTGTTCGCCGACCTCGCGGCTTCCTGAGGTGTTCCGGAGGTCGCCTTGTTCGCATCGGGGGTGCCGCGCCAGTTGCCTCTGGACCTCTCCCTCCGGCCTCGCGCTCCGGGGGGGGGTCCGGACGCTTTCATGGTCGCCTGGTACAGGTGGCGGTCGATATCCATCTTTCCGCCACCAGACGCGCTGTTGATGTGCCCAGTCTTCGCGAAGCTGCGGCTGTACCACGGCTGCGTCTGGCTCCTCGCGCCTCTGTGGCCGGCACGGACTTGGTCCGCCCGGTTGCCGCGGTGGTGCCCGGGTCCGGTCCCTCTACCTGTCTCCGGCTTCCACTTGGGCTAGGTTGGGGTCCTGCGGACCTCTTTGGCCTTCGCATCGTGCTTGTTCATGAGGCACGGTGGCTCCCGGTCCCTGGCCGGGCCCTGACTGACTTCCTGCAGCGTTCCTGGCCGTCTTCTCCTTGGGGGCCTTACGGGTCCCGCTGGAGGTTTTTTACTAGGTGGCTACAGGCCACTCGCCTGCCAGTTGGCTCTCCTTCCCTCGTCCTACGCTCCTTGTTTCACCTCTTCCGTACACGTCGCTTTCCAGTCGACGCTATACGTACCCACTTGTCTGCCGTCCGGGGGGTTCTTTGGGTCCGTCGCTGGGCTGGTCGTTCCGCCACAGGTGCTGGATTCCTTCCTGACGGCTGCCTTCCGGGATCGACCGCCTCCGCGCCAGGTCTCTCCGCTGTGGGATCAGGGGCGGGCTCTGGTCCTTCTGGCTTCCCCCACATATACGAGGGCCGCTACGCCGGTTCCGTTGCTCGGGCGTCCACTCTTCCTTGTCGCTCTGGCCACTGGGGATCGGGTGTCTGCACTAGCGGCATTGTCACGGCACCGGGACTGCGTACGATTCTCCCCGTCCTTGCATGGCGTCTCGTTCGCCTCCTCCCCACCTTTTGTTACCACGCATGGGAGGGAGGCCCCCGTTTTCCAGCCTTTCGCCGTCCAGGCTTTACGGCGTGGGCATCCTCGCCATGTGTTGTGCCCGGTGTCAGCCTTGCACTCCTCTGTTGCGTCTGTGGCGCCGCCTTCGGGTACTGCTGTGTGGGTGTCTCCTCGGACAGGTGGGAGGCTCTAGCAGGTGCAGCTGGGCCGCCACGTTTGTCGGACCGTTCGTGCCCGTCACCCTGTTTGTAGGGGTTCTGCGCGCGATGTCAGATCCTTTGCTGCCTCCTTCCGGTTCCTGCCACGTCGATCCTTCCCTGCCTTCGCCTCCGCGGTTTTGTGGTCTTCTATCAATTCCTTCATCTCCTCCTACCTCTCCGTGTCCAGTGTTCGACCCCCTCGGCCGGTGATTGCTCTCGGGGGTCGTGTTTCCTGGTGCTCTGGCGAAGATCCCTGGTCTTCCCCCCTTGTCCCTCGTTCTTTTCCTTTGTTTTTTTTTTACAAAGGGGGGGGGGGGGGGGTGTATGGGTTTGCAACACTGGATTGCAAGTTTGGGATTATGTATTGTTCCAGTACATAAGTGTTTTTGCCACATTGAAAATTGTGTTTTGTTCTTGTGTTCAATGTTTTTGTTGGTTTTGGAAGAAAAGGGATTTTGGGTACAGTACCTTTTTGGTTTCAGACAAGTCTATGTTTTTGCATTACTATGAATGACGGGCATGTGTTAAAACTGTTCTTTTTAGCTACTCCTCAGTTTTTCACTCTTTTATTAAACTCTCTTGTTTACATTGTGTCTTTGTCATTCGTAATTTTGTTTTATGCATTGGTTTTTTTGGTAGGTTGGGCTTGGATGTCCTCCTCTTATTTGTTATGCAGCCTTGACGTTGGATTTGCCAAGACTACTAACAAATTGGGAGGTTTGACGTACCTCCCAACCTACCAAATAGGAAAACCTACTATTTGGTAGTAGTCTTGGAAAATCCAACGTACATAATACCCTCCCTCACGCCGGACCCCTGCCCATCCGCGTTCTTCTGCTGACGTGAGATGTGATGACAAGAGAGGGTCGCTCAGGCGCACGTTCGACAGGGATCTGCACATGACGGAACACAGGATGGGCCTTAAGCGGTAACTAAGGTAAACCCCTTTTTCTTCTCTTCTATGCTTTTTTCACCTTCGGTGGTAGTTTTGGTTAATGTACAACGTCTCCTAGAGCAAGATAAGGAGTAGACTCTAGACGTTTTCTTTTTAACCGCGGTTGGAATGACGACATAGCAGTCAAAATAGACAAGTCGTCATTGCAATTAGGTTAATAGCCTTGACGTTGGATTTTCCAAGACTACTACCAAATAGTAGGTTTTCCTATTTGGTAGGTTGGGAGGTACGTCAAACCTCCCAATTTACGACAAAGCTTAAGGTTTCGTCATAAAATAACACAAAATGACTGACCGTGGAGTCAAGCGGCCACGGGACGGTTCCCATGCTAAATATAATGAAAGGTGTTACCAGAAGGACATAATGATGAAGAACTTTGCCAAGAAGCAAAAACTGGAAGTGATTAAAGTGCCTCGTCCGCAGACACAGGTGTCCCGGGGCCTCGTTAAAATTATCGACCCCAAACCTTTGAGAAAAACTCTGCCAAAAACTAATAATTATCGTCCCGGCCAAGGCAAGACTAACCCCGCTACAATGTCTCTGAGGAAGCGGTTGTTGCAAACCATCTCTAAGAATAGGTTCGCATTTGATCTGACTAACCCGTCTTGCAAGCTAAACAGCAAGCCAGGTAGCAGCTCCAGCGTGCGAAATACAGTCGCACCAAAAACCGCCTTCCCCAAACCAGTCCAAATGGTGGCGAATGAGGTCCGGGAACGAGCTGCCAGTACCTGGAAGGCCAGGACTTCCCAGGTTATTACTACACAACAAGCACGTGATAGCAAGAAACCCACCACATTTATATATTTTTCAAGAAAGGTGTCTTTCTGAAATGCTGTGGCGGTCAGTATCGCTAATAATCCCGAAAATAAGCATTTTCCGATTAAAACTCCTTCCCGGAAGAATCCCATTTTTATGTTGCATCTACGAGAATTAGGCATTCGTTAATTACTGAAATATAGTTATTTCAGTTGATTTGCTGTGATCCATTTATGTATTAGTTATTATATAGTTATTTTATATGTGATTATGTACGGAATGATTTGTTATAATAAAAGGAGCTTATTCTATAATTACTTTTCTGTTATGTTATCGTTAGGATTATCACACTTCAGTGAGGAATGTGAGTGTTTTTAAACTTTTAGTTACATTAAAATTGAAAACAAACTAAATCAAAACAATAATTAAATAAGCTAAGAATAGTTTCTAAATAAGTAAATACAATAATCAAGAAAGTTATAGACACTTTCTAAATAAATAAATACAATAATCAAGAAAGTTATAGACACTTTCTAAATAAATAAATACAATAATCAAGAAAGTTAAACACTAAATAAATAAATATAATATACACAAATAATAATAAAAAAACACAATAATCCCTCATACGATTTTGTTTAGCCATTTATTAACCCATTTAGGATTCGATGACGCGTTTCTTTATTATCAAAATGTATATTTGATTTATGCAAATGTATACCGTACGTATTAAAACATATACACACATACAGTAGATATGCACATGTATCAGCATGCACACGTCCCACTTCCACACAAGAACACACAATCTTACACTTCCACATACACAAGAGATAGGCTATATACACTTACACATTTTTAAGCACATTTACATACATGCTTAAGCATACTAACAAACCATACTTACACACAAGAAGACACACATGCACATAAGAATACAAACACGCACACAGACGAGTCTACTGTATACACACGCACATTTACCCATGCATGTCCTTTTTTTTTGTACATACACATACATCATTATATTGAATAGAAATATATATTCAGCACGTAAGCAATGTAACAAAATGCTTAAAGTAGTTAAGTAAAATAGTTATTGCGTTGCTAATACAGTATACATTCACAATCCTCTCTGAATTATTGTAACACATTATTAATTTAGTATTGTCCCCATATACTTCTCTTGTTAACTTAAATAATATACTGTTTATATCCAAATGTTATTAGACTTTTATTACTACCCTTGTTTACTCATCCTTTTTAACTGCTTTAATAATGCACAATTGAATTGCACATTTGCCTACAATGTGCAAGATTGAAAACAAATATATATATATACCGGATATACAGTATATATATATATATATATATATATATATATATATATATATATATATATATATATATATATACTGTATATTAGTTGAATAGATAGAAACTTTTTTAGAGATAATGTGATGGAAATAAGAAGTTAAACACACATGTAAACAACCATAAATATATAAAATATTCAAACACAAATGCGCTTAGGCTTCACATTCATCAACACACACACACACACACACACTATCTAACACACACAGAGGGGTCATTAATCAGTGTTGGTGGAGAGAGAGAGCGCGCGCGGGGGAGAGAAAGAGAGAGAGATAATGAACTAATTGAAAGCGAGAGAGAAAGATAGAAGGAGAAGGAAAGAGCGCGACTGGGACCAGTGACGTCAAAGGGTCGCCTGGTGGACCGACCTTATATCTGTAGACTGATATACCCATGAAAAATCGAAATTCGAAAGTCGCCCGCCAAGTGCAAAAATTTGCCTGGGCTTAATTAAACGCAGGGATTTTGGACCAAAACATTTTCGATTCTGGGCGAATGGCTGGGCGAAAATGAAATATAAGACTATGTATAGAAGCAGCTCGGCGAGAAAAATCGAATGGCACCAAGTAGAATTCCCTAGGACGTATAGTTTGGGCTACAGAGAACTTTTAAAGTACAAAAAACGGTCCCCTGGGCCCTCCAGGAAGGCCCAGTCAAAACGAAATCCTAAACTAATAGTCCGATTTCAATTATGTTTGCACCATTCGATTCAGCGTGTCAAAGTGAATTATAGGTACAAATATGAACAGAATCCATACATAGATAACTCGTCTATGGATTTTTTAAATTAATTTTTAAAATAGGCCTATTGGGCCTAAAAATTGGTCAAAATTAAAAAATTCATATACCGTTGGAATCGTAATGACGAGACAAATTCATATATACCCATGAAAAATCGAAATTCGAAAGTCGCCCGCCAAGTGCAAAAATTTTAAACGCAGGGATTTTGGACCAAAACATTTTCGATTCTGGGCGAATGGCTGGGCGAAAATTAAATATAAGACCATGTATAGAAGCAGCTCGGCGAGAAAAATCGAATGGCACCAAGTAGAATTCCCTAGGACGTATAGTTTAGGCTACAGAGGAATTTTAAAGTCCAAAAAACGGTCCCCTGGGTCCTCCAGGAAGGCCCAGTCAAAACGAAATCCTAAACTAATAGTCCGATTTCAATTCTGTGTGCACCATTCGATTCAGCGTGTCAAAGTGAACTACAGGTAAAAATTTGAACATAATCCATACATAGATAACTCGTCGATGGATTTTTTAAATTAAATGTTAAAATAGGCCTATTGGGCCTAAAAATTGGTCCAAATTAAAAAAATAATATACCGTTGGAATCGTAATGACGAGAAAAATCCATATATACCCATGAAAAATCGAAATTCGAAAGTCGCCCGCCAAGTGCAAAAATTTGCCTGGGTAATATTTATAAACGCAGGGATTTTGGACCAAAACATTTTCGATTCTGGGCGAATGGCTTGGCGAAAATGAAATATATGACTATGTATAGAAGCAGCTCGGCGAGAAAAATCGAATGGCACCAAGTAGAATTGCCTAGAACGTATAGTTTGGGCTACAGAGGACTTTTAAACTCCAAAAAACGGTCCCCTGGGCCCTCCAGGAAGGCCCAGTCAAAACAAAATCCTAAACTAATAGTCCGATTTCAATTATGTTTGCACCATTCGATTCAGCGTGTCAAAGTGAACTATAGATACAAATTTGAACATAATCCATAAATAGATAACTCGTCTATGGATTTTTTAAATTAAATTTTAAAATAGGCCTATTGGGCCTAAAAAAAATCAAAATTAAAAAATTCATATACCGTTGGAATCGTAATGATGAGACAAATCCATATATACCCATGAAAAATCGAAATTCGAAAGTCACCCGCCAAGTGCAAAAATTTGGCTGGGCGAAAATGAAATATAAGAATATGTTTAGAAGCAGCTCGGCGAGAAAAATCGAATGGCACCAAGTAGAATTCCCTAGGACGTATAGTTTGGGCTACAGAGGACTTTTAAAGTCCAAAAAACGGTCCCCTGGGCCCTCCAGGAAGGCCCAGTCAAAACGAAATCCTAAACTAATAGTCCGATTTCAATTATGTTTGCACCATTCGATTCAGCGTGTCAAAGTGAACTATAGGTAAAAATTTGAACATAATCCATACATAGATAACTCGTCTATGGATTTTTTAAATTAAATTTTAAAATAGGCCTATTGGGCCTAAAAATTGGTAAAAATTTAAAAAATCATATACCGTTGGAATCGTAATGACGAGACAAATTCATATATACCCATGACAAATCGAAATTCGAAAGTCGCCCGCCAAGTGCAAAAATTTGCCTGGGATTTTGGACCAAAACATTTTCGATGCTGGGCGAATGGCTGGGCGAAAATTAAATATAAGACCATGTATAGAAGCAGCTCGGCGAGAAAAATCGAATGGCACCAAGTAGAATTCCCTAGGACGTATAGTTTGGATAACAGAGGACTTTTAAAGTCCAAAAAACGGTCCCCTGGGCCCTCCAGGAAGGCCCAGTCAAAACGAAATCCTAAACTAATAGTCCGATTTCAATTCTGTTTGCACCATTCGATTCAGCGTGTCAAAGTGAACTATAGGTAAAAATTTAAACATAATCCATACATAGATAACTCGTCTATGGATTTTTTAAATTAAATTTTAAAATAGGCCTATTGGGCCTAAAAATTGGTCAAAATTTAAAAAATCATATACCGTTGGAATCGTAATGACGAGACAAATTAAGCTCTTAAATTACAGGCTCGCTATCGCTCGCCAGGAAAATATCGACACCTAAATGGCACGAAAGGTCTTAAAAGTGACATAAATGGGGCGAAAGTTCATAAAATACCCAAACTAATGGGGCAAACGTCTTAAAATCACAAAAGCAATGGGGCTAGACATGAGGGAGAAAGGGATCAAGAAAAAAGTCCCTTAACCTCTCCGCGGCGCACAGGGGGTTTTCTACAGGGTAAGACTGTGCGCACCTATGATGATTTTGGGACCTATTGCCAATTTCGATAAAAAGTACATCATCGTGTAGGGAATGTTTGCGTGCATCGGCCCATATATATTTGACCCCCCAAAAAATGTCTGGGGGGGGTAGGGGAACGGTCCGTAGTTGAAAAATGTGGAGCGAATGGCACCGCGCGGCTAGATTGTCATCGAGCGGCGAGATTTCCCTGCCGAATATTTACGCGCGCAGGGGATAGAAGGAGAGGGAGGAGGGGGTGGGTTACCGCGTATTATCACGTATATCTCCTTTTTCGAGCCCTTTTAGGCTATTTAGAGTATGTATACGTGTGTAGGGCACCCATATAACAATGAATATGCCTCATAGTGACCAAAAATTGCAATATATAAGGGAATTATAAGAGAATATTTAGGCGGGAATGAAGATGTGTTGGAGGTTTGGCGGCAATTTATGAGCTGAGAGTGTGGTTTACGCCATACATATCACGTATATCTTGTACGTAGAGCACTGTCACGCTATAATACAGACTTGTACGTATGTATACGTGCCATATATCAAAATATATACCGCATATAAACCAATTCATGCGATATTTACGCACATTATCAATGAGTTTCTATGCGTGAACCAAGGTGTGAGTGAGTTGTGGTGGGAATGAAAGGGGGAGAGGGTGTGTTACGCCATAAATATCACGTCAATCTTGTATTTAGAGCACTCTCATGCTATAATAAAGACGTGTACATATGTAGGCGTCCCATATAACAAGGAATATACCGCATATAGCCCAATTGATGCGATATTTACGCAAATTGTGAATGTGTTTCTAGCAGACGGAAGCCTGAAAGGGGGGGTTGGGGGTGGGTGGGTGGGAGGGAGGCATGCAGGGGTGCAGTGAGTGAGTGAGTCGTGGAGAGATGGAAGTCAGGCAGATCTCTAGATAGATAACCAGCTTAGTGATAATTGTGGAGGCGCCCCAGGCGTATTGATGTTTGGTATTTTGACCCTTATGTCTACAAGATGGCTGGTGTTCGTTGCCATCAACAGGTCTACAATAACATGAGTCAGGAATGGAGAGAGAGAGAGAGAGAGAGAGAGAGAGAGAGAAACTGAGACATGCGTATGTCGTACATATAAATGGACTTCAGAATTGCATTTTTATGCAAGCAGACATTGCATTTTAGACACATGTGAAGTACCACAGAAACATGTAGGCCATTGACTGTAAATAAAGTACTATATTTATAGACCACCAGCGACGGTGCTGAGTCAACACAGGCAGATTGCCTGTTGTGATAGAGGGCTAAATATAGACTGGTGTCTCCTTACACCTGCGAAAGGGTAGATTGCCACCAGAGAAACGTTTACTTATTTATTTCGAAGTAATATGCAATCTAAATGTATATTCGAGACCTACTGCAATTATTTGTATGACAGTCATGACTATGTATAATCCAATATACGCGCGTAGGCGAGACATAAGAAAGCTGGTTGAGCAATTTTCGACACCCACACAGTTATTATTCATTTTTATTTACAATATTATACAATACAAATGTATTTGTGAAGAGTATTTTATCCATTATTGTATTTATACCAATTTTGTTCCCAGACAGAGCTGCTGTAGCTGGAGAATCAAGGAGCGGCAAGGGTCACCTCGTGACCGCCTGACCGTGTGAAAATGAGTGGAGTCACACTGAGAGGGGCAATTTTGCTGAGTGTTTGGGCAATTTTTGACAGAATAAAGTTATATAATTACTAATTCTTGACAGAGACAAACTATTATAAACCTTGGCATGATATAATTGATAATCCCATCAATTTACAAACGTAAATTGGTGGGATAATTCATTTTTTTTTGTATATTGTCATTTCGATTGTACACACGAAGTTTTGAGTGATATTTGGTATGAGCTCCTGTGGCATGGTTGGTAAGGTCGCGGACTGGAAAACTCAAAGTGTCGTAGGGTAGTGGGATCGAATCCAGGAGGGGGTTATGGGGAAGGTTTTATATTGTCTAGAAAAAATTTTTATAAATTTTTTTTTTTACAAGATCATGCCATTGTATTCAAACAATATGAAATATTCATAGAATATATCATATTGTAAGAATACAATGACATGACCTTGTTTTCTTTTTTTCTTTTTTTATTGTTTTATTTTATTATCATAGTAGGTTTGACATGATTTATTGAAACATATTTATTTTTGTACAATTCATTTGAGGTAAGAAAATAATTATATACACATTACTTAGGCTAATAACAAACATATATATTGATATACTAAAAAAATAAGGCATATTACATGTAAATCTTTGAAACTTATAAACTAAATAATGAAACATACAATTATATAATGTAAAAGCTATATCACAGGGACATCTTTGGAACTTATACATTATATAATATATATGTTACATTATGAGGTAGCGTGATCAATTAGGTCAGGTCAGGTAAGGTAGGGCGCGAGTCCAGGGCAGGGCAGGGCAGGAGGCGAGTCCAGGGCAGGGCACGGGGCGAGTCCAGGGCAGGGCAGGGCAGGGCAGGGGCCGACACTCAGTAGTTCTTGAAGGTGTGGTAGTCCCTGAAGCAGTCACCCAGGCAGAGTGCAACTTTGCACTCGGCGCACATTGAGGTGACTCTTTTGGTCACATGGGGTTTCCTCACACTGGAGCTGCAGACGGTGCACTGCACCTGCCTGTGACGAGTGCCAATCAGCTCGGTGTTGGTTGTGTAGTGTCTTTCGACACCCAGCTGGATGCGGTCAGGAACGTGATCCCCACGCCATGCCGTACGTCTGTGAGTGGTGGTGGCATACTTCTCCAGGAGTTGGTAGGAGACGTTGTACACGAACTCCCGGAATTTCAGCTTCTGGTTTGGGGCCATATCCTTCTTCACCAACCACAAGTTGTAGGCGTTCAGCATCGTTATGTCAACTAGGTGGAGGAAGAGCTTGTGATACCACTTCACAGTCTTCCTCAGACACTCAACACCTGACAGCTGACAGTCAGACTTGTCCACCAGGCGCATGTTTTTGGTGTAGTCCACTACCATGTCGGGCTTGTAGATTGTCTTCCTGGTTCGGTAGTGGATTTTGCCAGAATCCACCTGGGCACCTGTGTGGACGGTGGAAAGCAGGTGGACGTCTCGCTTATCCTTCCACTTCAGGGCTATCAGTTTTCCCACACTTCTCGAGCTGCTTGTATTTCTGCCCCTTTCGTCGCCTTCTTCGCACATGCCTCTCGCGGTGTTCCTTGGCCAGGTCGTCTTCTGAAGGTGTGTCACTGGAGGAGGCATCTGTGAGAGGAATGACATCACCTGTGAACTTTGGCATAAACTTTCTTGTCTTTCTGACAGTCCCACATGACCCCGTTTGGTTGTCATAAAGAAACTGGCAGAGAGCAGGAGAAGTATACCAGTTGTCAGTGTAGATGATGTGGCCTTTGCCCAGGTAAGGTGCCAACATTTTCCTGACGATGGCACCTGACATGCCCATGGGGTCATTGGCAGCGGCTTTCGGTATGTCAATGTCAGTGCCTGTATACACGATCATGTCAAGCACTATTCCAGTTTCACAGTCGCACAACACGAAGAGCTTGATTCCGAACCTATGCCTCTTCAAGGGGATATACTGCTTGAAAACAAGACGTCCTTTGAAGAGCACGAGCGACTCATCAATCACCAAATTGAGGAAGGGGTAAAAGTATTTCCTATACCTCTCCAACAACATGGTGAACACATCCCGAACTTTCCATATCCTGTCAATCCTGTTAGGATTTTCGTTGTCTGCAAAGTGCATAAATCTTAGCAGCAACAAAAATCTGTCACGAGTCATGAACTTATTGAAAGTTGGGGTGGCGATGAGAGGGTCGTGCTTCCAGTAGTGTTGCAACACATGCTTCTTGATCAGAGGCATGAGGAACAACAAGGCAAAGAACGTCAGAAATTCTGCCACAGTCGTATCCACCCAGCCTCGTATTCTCGCTTTTGGAGAAAGGACGTCCAATCTGCCAAACACCCACCTGTAGTAGGCGTTTGTTTGGGCAACGATGTACGTCATTACCTCCATGTCGAAAAAAGCGAGGAAGAAGTCGCTTTCGTTCGCTTGATCATCACAGGGCCAGTTGTCAGTTGTTCCTGACGTCCCAGGATTGAACTGGGGCACGTCAGGTACAAAATTGACCCCGTCAGACCAATCGAACGAAGGCATGCCAGGGATCGGAATGTCGTCTGCGTCTTCTTCTGCGTCTGAAATATCGCTTCCATGGTCGCGATACAGCACTTCATCATCATTACCCTCCTCTTCACTCGACAGACGATGCCCTTCCTCGTTTTCGTCACCGACGTCGGACTCACTCCCACTGTCCACTCCCAAATCCCCCCACCCTTGGTCCCGTGCTAGGGCTTCGTCGTCGAAACCCGGGCTGCCAATGTCCTGCGAATCACCATCAAACAGCAGGGCGGCATACTTAGATGGTGTAAGATTTTTCCGGGTCACTTTGGCACGTGCGGGAGTCTTATGGACAGGGACAGCAGAGGTGGTGGCAGGGGCGGCGGCAGGGGCGGCGGCGGCGGCAGGGGCGGCGGCGGCAGGGGCAGCAGTGGTGCGTGGCCTTGATGGTAAGATGATGGTGGTGCCTGTCGCCCTTCTCTCTGTTCCTTGGGCAGGGGCGGCAGGGGCGGCAGGGGCAGCAGGGGCGGCAGGGGCGGCAGGGGCAGCAGGGCCGGCAGGGACACCAGGGCCAGCAGTCGCTTTCCCAGTCGCTTTCCCTCTCCCTTTCCCCTTCCCCTTCCCTGTTCCTTGGGCAGGGGCGGCAGGGGCGGCAGGGGCAGCAGGGGCGGCAGGGGCAGCAGGGCCGGCAGGGACACCAGGGCCAGCAGTCGCTTTCCCAGTCGCTTTCCCTCTCCCTTTCCCCTTCCCCTTCCCTGTTCCTTGGGCAGGGGCGGCAGGGGCGGCAGGGGCAGCAGGGGCGGCAGGGGCGGCAGGGGCGGCAGGGGCGGCAGGGGCAGCAGGGCAGCTGGGCCAGGGGCGGCGGGTGGTGGTGGTGGTGGTAGGGGCACTGTGGCTGGCGTACGGGTTCTCTTCCCTACGCCCGTGCCTTTAATTTTTCCTGCCCCCGCAGGTAATGCAGCCCTAGGGCGGCCTCCTGCGTCGCTGGTACCGGTGGCAGGGGTGGCAGGGGTGGCAGTGGTGGCAGTGGTGGTGGTAGTGGTTGTTGCAGTGGCCTGGGTCGTGGTGGCAGTGTCCCGAAAGACCAATGACCTCTGTGCCATTGCCCTGCTTGCACGTGTTTTACGTGCTTTTGGTGCTGGTGATTCGTCCTCTGAGCTGTAGGGCGTGTCGTACTGGTAGCTAGGGTCTTTGGCAGCCACCCTCTGCCTTCCACGGCGGCTAACACCACCAGAAGGAGGGCTGGTTGTGTCATCAGGGAGCGAGCGTGAGGGACGTGTAGGCTCCATGACTAGTGCGTGGTTACTGGCGCGGTGGTGCTTGCACGAGTGCGGGGCGAGCGTTTGGCGGGGTGGTATCGAGAGTTGACATGTAGTACAATACCCACACCAATTTTCAGCCGCCTGGCTATAAACGCGCGGTTTTGGTACGTGTTCAAAGTCTCTGCTCTTAAGAGTCTACCCGCAGTGCGCCGGGGGAACTCTTAAGAGTCTACCCGCAGCTCCCGGGTTAAGTGGAAATCTCCCCTTAAGTGTAATTAAATGAATAGGAGGAGGTGTTTGTGAGATTTGGCTGGATTACTCTCTGTGTAGGTGAGGCACAAATAGAAACAGTGAGGGAAGCCAAGCAAACGAAACAGGAGTTCCAGCAACTCTTTATCATATGACTATACGGCCTCTCCTGGGTACTGCCCTGCACGATTGGTGCCTACAATCTCCCAAATAACACACACACACACACACATATATATATATATTATATATAATAATGTTAAAAGTAGCTACGTAACAGCTGGACGTATGGACAACTGTACATGTGTCCCCAAAATGGCGTCCGACTGAAAAATCACCTGCGCATGCGTCAGTGAGGGTCTTTTGGTTCCACAAGAATAGTAAACGCTTATTTGATAATCTTCAAGGACACTACATCCGCCTTATTAGAAACAATTTATTAGGGAAAAAGGCACCAACAGATTCGCCATATTTTTCTCCATATAGTCCGCATGGAGGATTTTCGTTATTGACAAATTGAAAAAATACCCTTTTCACAGAAAAATACACCAAAAATCTGTCAAAGATGTCAAATAGCGGGGTTTGGGGGCGGCAGCCCCCACCCATAATACTAGGATAGGTTAGGTAAGGTTGTTAGGTTAGGATAATGTCCTTTCAAAGGGGTATAGGCTAGTAAACACTAGGATAGCTTATACCCGGTCAGAGGTAAGAAGAAGAAGAGTCCAATGTAGTCTCCTTGAATGCTACCGCTTATTTTAGGTGTTATTCCAGCACACCATTAATGTCTGTCTTGTCTACAATGATATAAGATGATACTATACCATATGTATCAGCCTTGGGTATCGATGAAGTGGTCCAGATGGTGAGCAAGATGGTCTTAATCACTATAATTTGATATTGTCGTCTGCTTCTGTGTTGATATCCCACCACTATCTGTGCCCTCTATGGGGTGAATGTTAGCCTACTCTTTTATCGACTCCATGTTGTATACCTTATGATAGACATCTTGTATACCTTATTCCCTCATAGACCACTTAAGGGGAGGTTTTTAGTTTGGTCTCTAGGTATCCATCAAGCTTAAGATTACACCCCCTTGAGCCCCTTTCAAGATAAATGTGTACATTTTTCGGTAGAAAAATGTTCCGGCTGAAGGCCGATTCCTCTTAAATTACAGGCTCGCTTTCGCTCGCCAGGATAAAATCGACACCTAAATGGCACGAAAGGTCTTAAAATTGACAGAGATGGGTCGAAAGTTCTTAAAATCGTCAAAATAATGGGGCGAACATCTTAAAAATAGAAAAGCAATGGGGCTATACATGAGGGAGAAAGGAGTCAAGAAAAAAATCCCTCAAGTGGAAACCTCCCCTTAATCTGTTTTTCTTTCCTTTTTTTCTTGGCTACCGGGAAATCGTTTCATCCCCTTTTTATTCTATCTATCTATCTATCTATATGCTCAGGCCCAATCCCCATTTTGGGGGTAGCCGACTCAAGACAGAGCAAGAACAGGGAAAACACAAAAACAACATAAAACAAAAAATAAACAGATAAAAAACACAAACACTCACACATCCAGGTCACCCAGGAGAAGACCCAGAGACCAGGGTTACCAAGGTCGCTCCAGCACTCCCCCGGCCCCTGACCACCCGGAGAGGTTCCGATCTCGGCAGGCAGACATGCAGCGGAGCCAAAGCCACAAGCCCTCCCACCACACTTCCAGGCACACCCTTCATATTAATAGTCTCCCCGGGCCAGGCGCCTGATGGACTATTATCTAGTCCAACTTGCGCCCGACCCCTTACTCCAAATGACCACGTGTTCACTCAACTATTCACAAGCATTCTCCATTCACTCCTGTCCACCACCACTTCCCCTGCCTGATCTATAGTCATTCCTCTATCATCCAAAGCCTTTCTTACACAGTCTCTCCATCTCAATGGGGGTCTTCCTGCCCTTCTATCTCCCCTTGTACCTGACTCACATATTCTCTTTGTAAGCCTTTCATCGCCCATTCGTTCAACATGACCATACCAGCTCAGCACCCTTCTGTCCACTCTGGCTGACAAATGTTCCTGCTGCCCCACTCCTACGTATCTCTTCATTCCTCAATCTGTCTCTACGAGTAACTCCACACATACTCCTCAAGCAGCTCATCTCCATCACATCCAGCCCTCTTTTCTCCTTTTTCTTCAGAACCCATGTCTCAGCCCCATACATCACTGTTGGCACAACAATTCCTTGATACAGTGCACTTTTTACTTTCACTCCGAGATTTCTCGTCTTCCACATACTTCCCATTGCTCCGAAAACCTTCCTTCCTTCACACACTCTCTGTTTTACCTCCACTCCTGCTTATTGTTCCTCCTAGATATTTAAAACACTCTACTTGTTCCAATATTTCCCATCCAGCCTCACATCTAGATTCACCCTATGCTCTCCCCTATTACACACCATTACTTTACTTTTATTGACGTTCACCTTCAGTTTCCTCCTTCCACAAACCACACCAAACTCTTTGACTACCCGCTGCAGTTTCTCATCAGAATCCGCCACCAATGCTGTGTCATCAGCGAACAGCAACTGATTCAACTCCCAATCTCTACCATTCTTTCCTACTAAACCCAATCCTCTTCCCATAGTTCTCCTTTTCACCTCCCTCACCACACCATCCATAAACATATTAAACAGCCATGGTGACATTACACAACCCTTTTTATTACTTGGCTATATTAACCCCTTGAGGATTATTACTCTGGCTATCATTAAACTATTTTATTCAGCTTAGGAAGGATCTGCAGGAGCCTTAAGAGTCGTAATTGCGTTAATTTTGACCCATTAAGGGGGGTGACCTGCTTATTTTTCTCTCCTATTCTCTCTTTTTCTGGCTTGTATCCATTTGGCCCCATTCAGCCAACTGTTTTAAGACGTTTATCCCCATCCAGGTGTCAATGTTTTACTGGTGAGCGGTAGCGAGCCAGTATATTTTTAAAATATTTTTGACAGCAGCCTAAATTTGTACATTTTTCAATAAGAAAAATTTCTCCGGCGAAGCCGAATTTTTTCATATAATGCTGGCTCGCTATCGCTCGCCAGGAAGAAATCGACACCTAGATGGGGATAAACGTCTTAGAATAGTTGGCTGAATGGGGCCGAATAGATACAAGCCAGAGAAAGAGAGAAAAGGACAGAAATAACAAAAAGCAGGTCACCCCCCTTAAATGTATAGAGATACTTCCTAATGAATACAATCATGAAATAAGAGCCCGAATGAGCCAAATATATTTTTCCTAGGATACTGCATGAAAGGGTTAAGGGGGTGACCTGTTTTTTTTTTATTTCTGTCCTTTTCTCTCTTTCCCTGGCTTGTATCCATTCGGCCCCATTCAGCCAACTATTTTAAGACGTTTATCCCCATCTAGGTGTCGATTTCTTCCTGGCGAGCGATAGCGAGCCAGCATTATATGAAGAAATCCGGCTTCGCCGGAGAAATTTTTCTATCGAAAAATGTACAAATTTAGCCTGCTGTCAAACAAAAATAAAAAATATGCTGGCTCGCTACCGCTCACCAGTAAAAAATTGACACCTGGATGGGGATAAACGTCTTAAAACAGTAGGCTGAATGGGGCCAAATGGATACAAGCCAGACAAAGATAGAAAAGGACAGAAATAAAAAAAAACAGGTCACCCCCCTTAAGCAATATTGTCGTGAGATAAAGTTGTACGACATTTATTATTATTATTATTATCATGCAGAGACCAAACAATGACCTATCATTCCATTAAGGGGAGATTTCCACTTCAGGGATTTTTCTTGACCCCTTTCTCCCTCATGGTTACCCCCATTGCTTTTGAGATTTTAAGACTGTCGCCCCATTAGTTTGGTGATTTTAAGAATTTCCGCCCCATTCTGTCAATTTTAAGACCTTTCGTGCAATTTAGGTGTCGATTTTATCCTGGCGAGCGATAGCGAGCCTGTAATTTAAGAGTAACAGGCCTTCGGCCGGGACATTTTTCAACCGCAAAATGTACAAATTTATCTTGAAAGGGGTCAAGGGGGTGACATTTTAAGATTGCTGGAGGAGTAGGAAACAAACTAAAAACCTCCCCTTAACCTCTGAAGTGCGCATGGGGGTAATTAGACACCTCTCCCTGTGCGCATGTATTTGAGGTGTTTCCGTCACTAAAATATTCATTGTACCATTAATAGCATTAATACTTATCCATATGCGCCTATTATGGGTTAATTATAAAAGTATTAACCTGAAACAACAATAAAACGAGTGAAAACAGCGTTTGGATGGTCAAAATTGGAGATATAGCCCGCGAGTTGTATAATGTATGGGTGAGGCAAGCTGCTTTCCCGCCAATTTCCCCGAAGGCCACTGAGACACGGTCGATCGATACTCTCTCTCTCTCTCTCTTGCATTCGCTTGCTATCAGTGATGACCACACCCTGCAACCGGATTTCTAATGTTAGCATGAAAATATACCTCAGAATAAGGGAATAACAGGGAAAATAGGTGATAACTGAAGGAGAGGAGGAAAGTGGGGAAGGAGGGGAGGTAGAGGACTGAGATTTTGCATGGCCCAGGGGCCCAAAAAAAAAAAAAAAAAAAAAAATCTATGTCAAAAGTTGATTTTTTGTTTTCTCTGACTCTTAAGAGTCTCCCCGCAGTCCGCCGGGAGAACTCTTAAGAGTCTCCCCGCAGTTCCCGGGTTAAATGTCCATCTGCTAAGGGACTAAACTTTACGCCAGAGGAAATAGAAAAGGTGAAAATGATCTCATTAATCCTTGAACTACAATTAATTCTGAAATTCCACTGGTCCACTGTCAATAAGATTAGTTAGTTAGTTAAAATAGGACTTCAGAGGATATCAACCCTTCTGGATTATTAGGCCAGCACACTGTAAGTCAAGAATAACGTCAGGACTGGAGCCCCTTTTCTAGAACTCCAGTTCCTTGTCAATATGAATCATACACAAATTTATTTTTGCTTTGCAGTTGTTGTTGTTGTTGTTCCCCAGGCTGTCTGGCCGAACAGCCCCAAGGTTTTGAGCAAGGCCAAGGCCATAAACGAGCGCCCCCACAAAACCCTCCCTGCTTATCACTAACAAAGCCTGGGTGACTGAAGCCACTCCAAAGCAAGGAGCTGAGGAGGGTGCGGAAACGCCCGGGAAACCAAAGCCCCACCCAAGGCCCTGTGCCCCTCAACAATTATGAAGGGAAAGTTGAGGGGCAAGGGAAAAATGTGACGCTTTGGCTTCCAAATCTGCCAACCTCTAGGTTGGCAGTAGGGAGGTCAATCCACGGAAGAGACACCGTCACTTGAGATCTAGAAGATATATAAGTAAAAGGAACAGTCAGAGTAAGCTAAGGGTATGGCAGAGATCGCTCAGCTCTCACTCTGATAGACCAGCTTTGCAGTTCTTATAATGTCTTTGGAAGTAATGCAATGGTTAGAAATTCACTTCCATGTAAATAATCTTGTATCCTTTATCAATTTCATTCCAGTCTTAACCCTTTGAAGCTCTGACGCGTTTTAGCAGTTTATATTGGCTATCATTAGACGTTTTTATGCAGCTTAGGAAGTATCT
This sequence comes from Paralithodes platypus, assembly GCA_032716605.1. Taxonomy (NCBI): domain Eukaryota; kingdom Metazoa; phylum Arthropoda; class Malacostraca; order Decapoda; family Lithodidae; genus Paralithodes; species Paralithodes platypus. The sequence continues at coordinate 15,769,061 of CM064486.1, read as the reverse complement.
GTGGGTATTAAAAGGGTAAATACTATCTCCATCAACCCTTTGAATTCCATATACTGTTACTAATCAGAATAAAATAGTCTAATAGTAGCCAGAAACAGAACAAAACTGCGTATTGGAGCTTGAAAGGGTTAAAACTAATTTGTCCCATTTGACGCCCCACCTATAATCTGTGTGTTTTTTTAAAGCTGGCGAGAAACTGATTTATTCTTATCTTAATTACTTCGCTATTACAAAGTTTGTATAACCAAATATGGTGTTAATTGTCAAAACCTGTCTATAATATGATCCAGAGACATAGCAGACCTCAAAACTACCACTGCATCAAAATTTGACTGCAGCTCACCCTTGGATATTTCTCCACTTGATGTGCCACTTATGGAGGTATCACACGGGAGCTTTTATAGTCAACATTCAATGATCAACATTTTTCTGGCAACATTTCTGGAATATTTTGCACTGGTATCGGAAACTAGACTGATGGTAGATGAATTTAGGCAACCAATATATTTTATATGTTGACCACATAAGCTGCCAGACCAGTGTTGAGGATAACTGTTGAGGGAAAAAGCGCTCGTATGATACCGGCTTTATGGAGGTGCTTCTGTATACTCCTGGAACCAGCATTTGTTGTACCACTGGCACAAACATTGCTTGGAGTGGCTTCGGTTACCCCAGGCTTTATTGTGGTCGGCAGGGAGGGTTCTGTGGGGGCGCTCGGTTGTTGCCTTGGCCTTGCTCGGGGCCTTGGGGCTGTTCGGCCAGGCAGCTTGGGGAACAACAACAACAACAACAACAACATTGCTTTGTAGTCTATCTATATATATATTAAGGCACATACCCCATTTTTTTGTTATGTTTTTATAGTTGGGGGTGGCCGACTCGACAGATTTTGTGTAGTACTGGCAGTAATCAAATGGGTATCTGTACCAATGGCACACCTCTTGCTTCGTCTGAGACTTTCAGCCATTTAGCATCTACGTGTACCACTTGCGTCAGGCTTCGTATACAACTGTCACCCCCTTGCTTTGTGTACCACTGGCACCCTGATTCATCCACCACAGTTGTAACCACCCTGCATACATACAGTATATCTACCAGCTAAGCCCAAACCATTATCACCAGACTTTTACAAGCCCAAGCCACCACACCACCAGAACCCTCGCTACACCTGGGCATCCCGACTCCGCCTCTTTTTTTTTTTTTTGTAATATTAGTTTAACCAGACCACTGAGCCCCATAAAAGAACTCTCATAGGGATGGCCCGAAGGATTCGATCAAGATATATAACTAAACGAGTCAAGATAGAGAGGGAATGGCAGTAGGGGAACAAATCGAGGGAGGTGAAGACACGCAGACATTTCTCACCATTTCACCAGTTCAGCCGGACCACGTGAGCTCCACATCAGAGCTCCTACAGGGCAGGGCCGAAGGATGAGGCAAGAACTGCTACACCGCAACACCAACCAAGAAGTGATCAGGGCAAAGAATGAAAGATTAGGTCGAAGGTAGAAAAAATCACATCGAGAAGCAAAAAATGCATTACCGAATGGAATCAAGTCAGTCCGGCCACATCAGCAACCGAAGAGACAAATCAGGTCAGGTGTCTGCTACCTAGCCAGGCCAGGGAGACATGAAATATAGGCTTCCCAAGGACAGCCAAATGGGACAGAATTAGAATAGAAGGGGGAAAACATAGAATGAGGAATGAAAAACTACTCAAAATTAGTCAAGCTGAGGACGAAAGCTCGAGGGGAGATGGGAATGTTAAGGACCACAACCATCCCCCATCAAGCTCCAGTCGCCGGCCCTGAAGCCCCCGTAACCGCATCAAGGAGAGTAGTAACAAGGGGGCCGACTCCGCCTACTTCAGCTGCAGAGAATGATGACATCTGGTTGCCAAACAAACCTTCGCTGCCACACATTCGCCTTAGCCACACTTGGACCATGATCGCCTTACTTCCCAAGGCCTGGGGTACAGCTATGGAGTTTTAACCCACAGGTGTAGCACGGTTGGTAGAGCACTCGCCTGCAAACTGTGAGGTTGATGGTTTGAGTCTCGGGCCAGCCTGTGTGTTATTGGCAGACGCCAGTGCTGTTGGTGAACGGCGCGGTCTAGAAATCTGTGGCAACTGTTCACTGAAGTCCTTGATACATTAGGGCACCCACCCTAGCCCAGCTCTTGAGCATGGTGGTAAAAATATGCATCAGGTGTAGCCATTATGACTTATAATCAATACACAATAAAACTGTCAATGAGTTTCTTTACCAGTTAAAATAGTGACCAAATATCAACAGTAATATAATTATATGCACGTTATTATTAAACCAATATTGCTTACACTTTTTCTATTGTCATTAAATGTCAGTTCTCCACATCTTCAGATTCAGTAGCACTCACATTACATAACTATTCAAAGATCCTAAAGTTTACAGTAAATTCCACTTGAACCTCTTCTATAGTAGAGGACAATTTGCTTAAGGGGGGATTGTTAATTTTGTTGTTGATTTTATTATTTATATACCTGTATTACTGTATTTTATTATTTATATACTGTACCTGTATTACTGTATTTTATTATTTATATACTGTACCTGTACCTGTATTACTGTATTATATTATTTATATACTGTACCTGTATTACTGTATTATATTATTTATATACTGTACCTGTATTACTGTATTTTATTATTTATATACTGTACCTGTATTACTGTATTTTATTATTTATATACTGTACCTGTATTACTGTATTATTTTATTTATATACTGTACCTGTATTACTGTATTATATTATTTATATACTGTACCTGTATTACTGTATTATATTATTTATATACTGTACCTGTATTACTGTATTTTATTAATTTCCTCCCTAGACCTCCATCAAACTTAAAATAAAAAACCCAGGATTCCCCTTCAAGATATATTTGTAATTTTTTCAGTAGAAAAATTTCCCGACCGAAGGCCGGTTCCTCCTAAATTACAGGCTCGCTTTCGCTCGCCAGGAAAAAAATTGGCACCTAAATGACACAAAAAGTCTTAAAATTGACACAGAAAAGGGGTGAAAAGTCTTCAAATCGCGAACTAATGGGGCGAATGTTTTAAAATCTGAAAACTAATGGGAGACCAAATAAACAACCCATCTCCCCTTAAGTGTAGGCCTATGTCAAAACTCTTTTATATGACTATAAAAATGTATTTATACACTGTTCATATTGACTTGGCAGCTTAATTAATCCAGGCTTCTCTTTAATAGTTATTGCTGAGTGGTCCAATTTACATTAGTATTTTGGACATAATTTCATATTTTTTCACCAACCCACCAATTAACTAATGAATACATGTGGTACTCCAAGGACTCGAACCTAGGATGCTCACACCCAAATTCCGCACACTAAGCAATACGCTATCAAGACAGTTATTATAAGTTATTCATTATTCTGTTTCAAGATCCATGCAACACACCACTGCCAACCAATCATCTTCGGTCATTATCATACTTATTGTTAAAATGTAAAACTTGCAAACAAAGTCAAACCAAAACTGGGACAAAGACAATATAATGTCAAAACACTGCCAAGATAATTTGAACAAAGTATAACAGATAAATCCATAGTAAATCCATAGTAAATATAACAAAGATAGGCTAATCATGAACAAATATAGTTCCTTGCATGTTTTTATTTGAAACTTAAATGGATATCCACAAACAACAAATGGCAACAATATTCTGAACTTTCTCCAGTTGCATAATACAGTACAGGTACTGTATACAGTATATATATTTTTTGTATATAAAATTAGTTTAACTAGAGTACTGAGTTCCACAAAAGAACTCTCATAGGGCTGGCCCTAAGGATTAGATCAAGATGGACAACCAATCAAGTCAAGATAGATAGGGAAGGGCAGGAGGTGAAGAAATCTAGGAAGGTGAAGACACGCAGACATTTCTCGCCATTTCATCAGTTCAGCCGGACCACATGAGCTCCACAGCAGAACTCTTATAGGGCAGGGCCGAAGGATGAGGCAAGAACTGCTACACTGCAGCACCAACCAAGAAGTGATCAAGGGCGAAGAATGAGAGATCAGGTCGAAGGTAGAAAAAAATCACAGTGAGATGCACAAAAAATGCACTACTGAGGGGAATCGAGTCAGCTCAGCCACAGCGATCAAAGAGACAAATCAGGTCAGGAGCCTATAACCTAGCCAGGCCAGGGAGGTATGTGACATAGGCTGCCCGAAGGACAACCAAATGAGACAGAATAAGAATAGAAGGGGAAAAACTTGTTTTGGAGTAGAGGTGTGAGATGGAGTTTATGATTTGGATGCTCGATGCTTACAAAGAATGATAGGCCACTCACTCTTCTATCCTCATTAACTCCTTCCTTACCGAGGATGTATTTTGTGTTATTCCAGCTAAATTTAGACGATTTTATGCAGCTTAGGAGGAAACCGTGGTAGTTAAAATGGATAATCGGGTTAGTTTGAAGCCTTTTAATTGTTACACGTCCTCCTTAAGCTGGATAAAATAGTCTAATAATATCCAGATTATAATGACAAGGACAACTCGGTACTAAAGGGGTTAGAAGGAAAGCAAGTATTTTGTTAAATAAAACTTCTAAAATGAATATGCACTAGTCCTTAATATTGTACAGTACACTGTACTGACTTACCATACAGAAAGGAAATTACTGTGTGTACTATAGTCTATTCGCTGTAAGTAGGCGAGAAGTCATGACCTCTATCCTCTGTAACTCAAAAAGGGCTAGAGCAAATTGTCTGTATATTTCCACATCCATTCCTTGACTGACTGTTCCCAAATGATAGAAATATTAGCTTGATTACTCGAGTCGTTTTTTAGTTACAGAGGTTAGAGGTCATGATTTATCGCCTATTTACAACGAATAGACTATAGCTACTGTATACAGTATTAAAGTACTGTACTGTACTGGTTTTATTGGTAAATATGGCATGGTAAAATTATGACAAAGTCCAATTATAAATAATGAGAATGAACAAATTAAACTTAATGAACACAAAATTCAGCAGCGAACAATGTGATCTAAAGTTGACAGTACAAATATGGTAACTACCTATCCAAATGATGACGATGGTAGATGTCAGATATTATAGCCATCATCTGCATGTGCAAAAGAAGATATACATGTAGCTATTATAATGTAAAACTTGCAAAATAAACAAACCAAAATGTATACGAACACAGTAAAAAGACAAAACAACCAATCAAAATGGCTATCTTTCATACGAACCGTGACATAGTCGGTGAAGTGTCAGCTGCTGATCAAACGGTCGGGAGGTCAAACCCGCTCTGTCAAAATGTTATCGGTATATGTCAAGCCCGGGCAACTTGAGCAATTCGTGACAAACGCCTAATGTTCATGGCCACCCCTTCACAGTAAATGTGTAGGCAAAAGAATATGCCGTATAGCGATATTTTTTTTTTTTTTTCTAGACGCCGTAATTCCCGTGAAGGGGTGGCCATCATGAGAATAGGTAACAGCTGGAAGGAAATATAGCCAACATTATCAATAAGTGGTAATTTATGGAAATGTTTTGCATGGTAACATATACAGAACTTGCCTTCAGGTAAAACGGTAAACTGTGCCTTCATTTAGTACATTAACCCTTCCTACCCGGGCAGCATGTTATAAGGACACCGCGGCAGATGGGCCGGTACCCGGGTGTCCTATTAAAATCCGTAAGCTTGAAAGCCTATTAAGCTTGGTCTGAACGCTGTGTGTCCAACGCATGTAAACAAAGCCGATCGTTGCGTCACCGCACCTCCGAAAACAATAAGGAGACGTCGGATCAATGTTATTGTTGTGACGTCAGACTAAATTAGTGTCTGAAAAGCTCCGATATTGTCAACATCGCGGAAAAATTCGCTCCACGGAAATAGTCATCACAACTGAACCAGTTGACTTAGAGAGCTCTACTCAATGCCAGTCTACAGATTGGAAACCGCACTACGTTTATAGATGTGTGGGAAATTTCTAGCAGTTAAAATAAACAAAAATACGGTAGCCTAGGCCTAGACGTTTTTCGGCCAGATCGCCCGGATACGACCTCCGTCCTTAGGAGGACCTGCCCGGGCCACGAGGGTTAAGGGGAGATTTCCACTTGAGGAATATTTTTCTTGACCCCTTTCTCCCTCATGGTTAGCCCCATTGCTCTTGATATCCTAAGACGTTCGCCCCATTATTTTGGCGATTTTAAGAACTTTTGCCCCATTTCTGTCAATTTTAAGACTTTTCGTGCCATTTAGTTGTCTATTTTTTCCTGGCGAGCGATAGCGAGCCTGTAATTTAGGAGGAATCAGCCTTCGGCCGGGACATTTTTCTACCGAAAAATGTACAAATTTATCTTGAAAGGGGGTCTAGGGGCTGTAATGTTAAGCTTGATGGAGGTCTAGCGAACTAACTAAAAACCTCCCCTTAACCTGGGAACTGCGGGAAGACTCTTAAGAGTTCCCCCGGCGGACTGCGGGAAGACTCTTAAGAGTAAGGCTATTAAAAAATCCATTTAAAACACCCCAAAACAATTTTTTTTTTTTTTTTTTTTTTTTTTTTTTTTAATTGCCCCTGGGCCATGCCAAATATCACTCCTCCACCTCCCCTCCTTCCCCACTTTCCTCACCTTCAGTTATCACCTATTTTCCCTGTTATTCCCTTATTCTGTGGTAAATTTTCGTGCTAACATTAGCGAGTTGCAAGCAGGGCATTGTCATCACTGTTACCAAGCGAGTGGAAGAGAGAGAGAGAGAGAGTATCGATCGACAGTCTCTCTCCAGACTTGGGAAAGAGTGGTGGGGAGGGAGGTTGCATCAGCCATACATTATGTAACTCCCGGCCTGTATCGCCGATTTTGACCATCCAAACGCTGTTTCCACTTGTTTTATTGTTGTAACAGGTTAATACCTTTATAATCAACCTACAGTATAATAGGCGCATATGGATAAGTATTAATGGTATTTATGGTAAAATAACGATGTTAGTGATGGGAACAGCTCAAATACGTCAGCACAGGAGTGTGGTGTCTCATACCCCCCATGCGCACTTCTTAGGTTAAGCAATAACATACATTTTGTGAATTGACCACTTGCGAGTTTCAGGTTATAAGGAAGTTGGAGCCATAAACATTGATATTAAACAGAAATGCAATAATAACGTGGGTTTCTGCTAGATAAAAGGTAGCCTATGTTGAATATGGTTTAATGTATATATAAATGTACTATGACTGTATTTTAGCTGGTAATTCTGCTAAATAGTGATGTCTACAGCTCCAACTTCCTTATAGAACGAAACTCGAAAGTCAGCCATTCTGAATACCCCGTCACATAAAACACAGGCTCTTGTCACATACTATCTGTCTCCCCGGATTGTGTAGGGTTGTCTCTCCTAGATGAGTTGCCGACCAAGGCTAACGTATGAGCTGGCGTGTATATTTGACCCGAGCGTCCATACGTGCTTGAAAGGGTTAATCAAAAGCCTAGTTCACCAATAATAGGGCTAATATTTTATTAAGAGTTCACTTATGTAATTATATTATAAATAATTACTTCTTTAGCTACCCAGTATCTTATGGTAATTATGACATATTAAAAGATAAATGACAGCTGTTGCAATATGGAAAATTATGCAAATAAACAATACCGAATGTATTATTAGTAATAACATTTGTAGCGTCTATATACTCTTTTATGTGATTGCTGTACATTTAACATAGACTCAGTGGTCTGGTTAAACAAACTTTTAATATAATTTAATTTAATGTACGGTCGCGCTAATAAGTCATGTCCCAGCTGTCATTACGTTTGGCTTGCTCTGTACGGTATTTATGTCTGTCAGATGTTGAAAAGGGTGGCTAAATGTAGGAACATGTTTGTATATTTCACTCGATATGAAGAAATGAAGCTTAGATATTGCTGATACCACTTATTTATTAACCTCTGAAGTGCGCATGGGGGTAATTGGAAACGTCCCCCTGTGCTGACGTATTTGAAGTGTTTCCGTCACTAAAATATTCATTGTGCCATTAATAGCATTAATACTTATCCATATGCGCCTATTATGGGTTGATTATAAAGGTATTAACCTGAAACAACAATAAAACGAGTGAAAACAGCGTTTGGATGGTCAAAATCGGAGATATAGCCCGCGAGTTGTATAATGTATGGGTGAGGCAATCTGCTTTCCCGCCAATTTCCCCCAAGGCCACTGAGACACAGTCGATCGATACTCTCTCTCTCTCTTGCACTCGCTTGCTATCAGTGATGACCACACCCTCCAATCGGATTTCTAATGTTAGCACGAAAATATACCTCAGAATAAGGGAATAACAGGGAAAATAGGTGATAACTGAAGGAGAGGAGGAAAGTGGGGAAGGAGGGGAGGTAGAGGACTGAGATTTTGCATGGCCCAGGGGCCAAAAAAACAAAAATAAATAAATTTTTTTTTTTTTTTTTTTTTTTTTTTTCGATGTCAAAAGTTGATTTTTTTTTTCTCTGACTCTTAAGAGTCTCCCCGCAGTGCGCCGGGGGAACTCTTAAGAGTCTCCCCGCAGCTCCCGGGTTAAAACATACTTGGTGCCGAGACATCACTTATTAGCGCGACTGTACTGTACATTTAACTTTAGTATACAGGTATTAGACTTTTGAATATAGATGTGGTCATTGACAATGTATTCAACTGAGAACGTATTTATACAATATTATATTTTGAATTATCTAATGAGACCGTATATGTCTGTGTGATATTATTTTAATTAATGATGACCAAAAACATTAGACCTAGTACTTAAATGAAAGTGACAATAACCTATCTGAAATTGCTCCATTAATTACCCCTTACATTCGTCTAATCATTACTTTATCAGAGTGCAGTCGGGTACTGTATATACATACATAACATTTTAAGACTGAATGCTCCACACATACGTGCAGTTTCAGTCTCTCGTCCTAATGGCGGCGTTCCAGGCAACCCTTTCAAGGGCTGCTTCACTTGTCAAGTTTTTGGATTTGAGATCGACACGTATACTGTAGTCCGATCCCAGGTCTTCCTCGGTCCACCCCTTGGTGCAGCTCCCTCCACAATCACAGACCTGCATCTTTTCAACCAATTTTGTTCATCCATTCTCTCCACAGTCTACTTGTACGCATCACCTCACTAATACTCTTTATACCTAAACGTCTCCTCAGCTCATCATTTGTTATTCTATCCTGTAGCCTGGCCCCACACATCCATCTCACCATTCTCATCTGATTACGTTCCATTCTGTTGACATCCTCTACTTTAACGGCCCATGTTTCGGAGGCATACGTCATTGCACTTCTAACACATGAGGCATACACCTTTCCCTTCAGGGGGAGAGGCATTCTTTTCATGGTCATAATAGGCAGCAGTTCTCTGAACTTCCCCCAGCCACATCTTCTAGCGACAGTGGCAGCCTCGGCCCCACCACCGGCAGAGATGGTATCTCCTAGGTAACAAAACTTGTCCACCAGCTCCAATGACTCCTTTCCAAAATTCACAACCACAGGATCATCATTTAACACAAGCTCGCCTTTGCACACTACGCAAAAAAAAAAATATAAGTTACTTAACCCCTTCAGACTCATATGACGCAGAGGTTGCCAGATTAGCAATAAGAAATAGAGTTCTCTCACTCTTATAATTACCTCTCCAAAATTAGTTTTCTGCCCACAGCAAACTTAAAGACAACTGCAGAGGTTGAAGTAACTAAACTAAAGGTTTCTAAATACCCCTGATGGTAACAAAGGCTTTAAAGCATCTCTAATAGGCTCAAAATAGCGTCATATGTCGGAGAGGGTTAAATTTATAACTGTTTGGGCTCTGTCTCAAGTCAGCCAACCCCAGCTATGGGGTATGTGCCTGAGTATAGATATAGTATAGAGTATACCAGATTTTGGTACTGTACTTTAATTTCAGTCTTTATTTTTCAAGTTCAAGCAATTTATTTGCAATCCCTTTGTTTTTAACTATTTTTAAAATTTACTTTCATATTTAATTTGTCTTTCTATTGAAGTCTCAAGTTGTCAACATTAAAACTAAATAAGATTATATGCACACTCAACAACTGCATCGGAAAAAGTAAACTTTAATCATCTATACAAACAAAACTGGCACCTTCAACTTTCAGTATACATCCTTTTATTCTGGCTACTGGAATATTTATTCAGCTTAGGTAGGGGCTGTGAGAGTCGGAAGGTTGATCTAGTCATTGCCCTTTCGACTCTCCAAGGTCCCTCTTAACCCTCGTGGCCCGGGCAGGTCCTCCTAAGGACGGAGGTCGTATCCGGGCGATCTGGCCGAAAAACGTCTAGGCCTAGGCTACCGTATTTTTGTTATTTTAACTGCTAGAAATTTCCCACGCATCCCTAAACGTAGTGCGGTTTCCAATCTGTAGACTGGCGTTGAGTAAAGCTCTCTAAGTCAACTGGTTCAGTTGTGATGACGATTTCCGTGAAGCGAATTTTTCCGCGATGTTGACAATATTGGAGCTTTTCAGACACTAATTTCGTCTGACGTCACAACAATAACATTGATCCGACGTCTCCTTATTGTTTTCGGAGGTGCGGTGACGCAACGATCGGCTTTGTTTACATGCGTCGGACGCACGGCGTTCAGACCAAGCTGAATAGGCTTTCAAGCTTACTGACCAGGTAAGGACACCCGGGTTCCTGCCCATCTGCCGCGGTGTCCTTATAAAATGCTGCCCGGGTAGGAAGGGTTAAACTGCCAAATTTGTCTAATAACCAGAACATTGAAAACAAATTGTATTCCAAAAGGATTAATACACCATGGGTTATTGACATTTTTAGCTTCATGTTAAACATTAACAAAAAAAACCCAATATATATAAAAAAAAATAGTCAATAACAAATAAGCCTTTTACAACTGTATTAATAAAATAAAACTATGAACTAAAATAAACTAAAGCCTATTATTTATACCTATAACTAAAATATACCTCGCATACACAAAACTATAAACCAAGGCATCACCATCTCCATCTGCCTTCCCTACTACCATAAAAGATATTCATAATGACCATATACAGGTACCGGTACTGTACTACTAATAACTGGTCACTTCTAGGCTATCACAAAGTTAAGAGCCATAAGCAGTAATAAATAATTGCAATAACCTACCATTACGATTCAGTCAAACTATTTTATGGATATATACATTTATAACTATTTCCAATGCTAATTCTCCTAAATACAGCTATAAATCTACATACTGTATAATCCCAAAGAATTTATCTCTTATATGCCAAAGCAACTCCCTATTATCTAGCTTTTACATGGGGGAAGGATTGCTAAACACCCATTGGTATGTGTTGGGGTGCATGGGAGAGTAATAAAATATTCCTACATTTCAAACTATAAATGCCCATTCAAGGTAACCTTCCCGTTTTCAATAGAAAAACGTCAAGCCAAAAGCCAATTTTTAAGTTACATGCTCGAGATCAGAAAATCAAAATTAAACACCAGAGTGCATTGTGGGTTGAACCTCTGGAATAGACAAACTCGTGAGGCAAAACTGGGGATTTCCCAAATAACTTCCAAATTACCAAGTAGGGTTTACAGAACTTTACAATTACTAATCTGGGCTCAAAATTAAGTTAATATAACAAGTACTGTACTTAAAACTCATACATTCTATTTTCTAACCAAATATTTCTAGCATTGGGGAAGAGTCAGCCAGGGCATATTTTATAGCCAAATTCATCTGCCCATCAAAACAAAAGTTCTGGACAAATTACAGTATAAGGATTACACTATTCACTGGATTTTATATAAATGCAAGGTTTACTTTCTTCAGGCTAACCTTATAATGGATTCTTCACCTTCCAGCCTATTAAACTACACTAACATTTTTCTACCAACCAACAATCCACTTTACTCAGCTTGGGAAGTATCTAAACTATTAAATGGACAATTATTATAGTTTGCTTTCATGGCTCTGACTTCTGCAACCCTTAAATCCTACAGCACAAGGACTCCATTATGTTAATACAAACTATTTTTTGCTATTTAACAACGACCCATGTTATTCAAAGGCTTTATCGAGATCTAATTAACTTTGTCATAGAGTTTCATTAAAAGCTTATGTAAATAATCTAATGGTAATAAAAATATCAAGATTAAAAACTACAGTATTACTCAAAGGGTTAAGTATCCTAGATCCTTGCAAATTTATTCTGACACGACACTAATATTTTATCAAAATTATTATACTCTACCACAATCAGAATTTACTTTGTATCTTCTAATTTTCATTTAAAGTAATTCATTTATCACACTTGTTAACTACAAAATCTCTGTTCCACATTTACAGTTTTAATTGAAAGTTCCATAGCAACACTTCACCTCTGGATACTGCATTTGCAACTTTTATAATACAGTACTGTACTGCATTCTCAAGAGAGTACCTTATCAACTATTTATTTTAATGGAAAATTATTTCACTTATTTTGCATTATTCTCGGGAACTAGAATAGATAGAATCCTTTACGGCAGAATTAGTTGGTTTTGCTTTACAGTAATCAATTTCAAAGTTTAATGCTAAATAGGTATTTTGACAAGTGCTTTTCTCTTTAGTGTCATTCATGTTTTAGTTTCTTTGGCAAGTTTTACATTAAAATTTCTAACCAACCTGCCAGACTAACCATTTACATTTCTAACCAACCTGCCAGACTAACCATTTACATTTACTTCAACAACAACTTCATAAATGTTATTTTACTAAGCGTTGTTTCCACAACGATTTTGATTAGTTATTTTTACTTTATATTGTCTTTGTCCCACTTTTGGTTTGTTTAGTTTGCAAGTTTTACATTATACATTATAAAGAAAGCATTAAATGACAGTTTAACCCTTTCAAGCAATACAACTGAGTATTCAAATTTTTGGTTACCATTACTGTACACTGTTTTCTTTACCTAAAATTCTACTTCGGCCATTTTAACTTTTAAACAGATTCTAAAGCAATAAATACCATCTCTGATAACCTGATTCCTATTAATCACTTTCAGTATATAGAACCACACCTTATCTGATCTTTTACCCAACCTATTCCTGTTTAAAGTACAGTATAGATAGATTCCTAGCATTTTTACACTATTTAAGTCCGGTTACTACTACACATATGTACTTTTATATATTTACAGCCTAACACTTCAATTGTAAACCTTTCTATCCATTGAACAATACTGCCTATCAAAAAGTACAAAGGGCTTATATGGTATAGATAATATTCAGCTTTCATATTTATATTTATTCACCAATGGAGCATACAAATTTCAAAAACTTATAATAGTGCATTAAAATTAGTGTAGGTTAACTAAATTAGGTTAAAGCTTTGATACTGCAGATTCATGGCTTTCCTTAACTTTTGGAGTTAAAGATACAAACTAATCAGTAACAAAGCTCTCCCATTCACTTTTACCTAGCCAAGTTCGGTTTGTATAAATTTACTCCATTAACAATGTTTCAAGAACCCTTCTAAACTTAAATTACTTCAAAGACACCAGATTGGAAATTATTTTAAGTTTATTCACCCATCCAGGATTAGGAAGACTATTTTATTCTACTTATCATTAGATACTTTTGTTCAGCTTAGGAAGGATCTACGGGTATCCGAGGCACAATCGAATTGCCTTCGACCCCAAGACCTTCCTAAACTGCAGAAATAGTTTAATGATTGAATAAACTTTGCCATTCTTAATCCTGAGGGAGCAACACTCTTGAAACTTTGCTTCTGAAGGAATTAAATGATACCAGTGGAACAATACCCCAAAACTAAGCCTGCCTATTTCCTCAACACCTCTCACTCTCCCGTTCATCCAGACCCCGGGCACCATGGGCAGGACCTGACTCTCGGAATCGATACTTTGTTAACAACCTTGGTGCGTACTAGCAGGAGATACTTTCTCGACCGTACTAGTTTTCAGGCTGCAGTCATGGGCCCAGAATCTACTACAAAAAAAAAAAAAAAATCTACATCTAAAACTACTTTACATTGAAACTTAATCCTGCCTGATGTATCCCCCCCACCCACCACCCTCTTATCTCCCCTGCCCGAGAACAAAGCTCTGCGGTTCCAATGCTCACTTTTTAAACAAACTTACTGCATTAAATCCCATTTTAGAGTAGCAGTACTATACAAGGGGCCCTTCAGGCACACAAACTTTCACATTCTGGATTAGCAGATAGGTTACAGGATTAAAATTTTGCCAAGATTAAAATTTTAACTATCCAATCACTTTAATTTCATCACAGCTACCCTTACAATTATATTAAGCTTAGGAAAGATCAGTAGGCATCAAATAGGTACAAACTCTTTGATGCCATAGACCCTTCATAAACTTAATACATTTGAAGGAGGGCAAATGTTCACAAGTCCCTGATCATCAGGGCACCCACCCTAGCCCAGCTATTCAGCAGGGAATGCATGGTGGTAAAAACTGCATCAAATACTTATCAAAGTATTTTAAGAAGTTAACAAATTTGACATTTGCCCCATTCATTAGGCAATTTTATGAATTTTCATGCAATTAAGGAGAAACCAGCCTTTGGCCGAGCAATTTTTCTACCGAAAAAATGCACCAATTCATTTTTTATTAGTCGTTGGGTAATTATTTAAAGCTTTAACAATTTGACATTCGCCCCATTCGTTAGGCAATTTTAAGACTTTTCATGCAATTTAGGAGAAACCGGCCTTTGGCCGAGCAATTTTTCTACTGAAAAAAGGCACCAATTGATCTTTTACGAGTCTTTGGGTAATTATTTAAAGATTTGAGATAAAAGCAAAAAATATATAAAAAAAATACTAATTATATAAATTTTGCCCTTCAAATCATGCCAAAATATTTTAATCCTTTGTAACCGTACCTTTTCTTCCATCACTATCACAACTAAAGTAACCTAACATTCCAACTGGCCTCAATTTTAAAGTTTACCCTGTAAGCTAGCTATCATTTGGATACATTTATGTTTATAGAGGATATATCACGTTAGGCTGGAATTATACATTGTAATAGAAAAGGGAGAGGGGAAGGGGTTGTATTCCGAGCACCATGGAACAGACTTTCACTTTCAATGTCAATACTCATAACCGCCACGTTCTCTTTATGGTATCGGTACTAGTGGCCGATACTTTCTCGAACATTTACTGATGAACAGGCTGCCATCATAGGCCAAGATTATACTAACAAAAATAATATAACTTCAGTACACCCATTGACGAAAGCGATGTCTCGCCCTCACAACTCAACTGGATTGTGTTCTTTTATTTATAAAGTGATTATTTTGCTTAAGCGTTTCATTCACATAGCGATTTTGATAAGTTGTTTCGTCTTATTACTGAGTTCGTCCAAGTCTGGGTTTGTTTATTTTGCAAGTTTTATATTAGAATAGAAGTAACCCAGGACATTTTTCTATCAAAAAATGTAAAAGGGGTTCTTATGGGGTGTTTTAAGCATGATTGAGGTCTATATAGCAACCTAAGTAATAGATTATTATGTTTTTTTCCACCAACCAACTTCACAACGAAACTCAATTAATGAAATCAACAAATACATGTGGCACTCCGAGGACTCTCACCCAGCATACTCTCATCGGAATTCCGCACACAATGCATTACGCTATCAAGACAAGTAACCACTGACATTTTTCTAACAATTTTTTTTACAAAGGGTTCTTAGGGGTGTTTTAAGCTTGATTGAGGTCTATATAGCAAACTAAGTAATAAATAAATCACTAAATAAATTATTAAGGAGGTGGGAGACAACACTTTCGACCTTCACTTTACAGTTCACATTAATTCATTTACACTATTTTATGTATGGAAATATCAAAATTTACTTTAGGCATTTTTTTAAATTTATATATATTTTCTGGACCATTTTCGGTCATTTATAACCCCATTACTTGGAAAATTTTAAGACTTTCTCTCCATCATTTTGCCGATCTTACAAACTTTCGCCCCATTACTTTGGCAAATGTATACACTTGTCATTTATGGGTCTAATTTTTCCTGCCTGCAATATATGAGGAACCAGCATTCAGCCAATACATTTTTCTACCGAAAAATGTACTAATTAATCTCAAAGAGGGTGGTTGGGCCATTTCTTTTCTAACATTTATATTGGTTAGGGTCATACTGAAATTATTTGTATACAGATTATTTTCCGTGCTGTATTGACTAATTATTCTATTATTTTTTTTTATGCTTTAAATCTAAATTTATATTTTGTATATCTATAAAGTACTGTATTCGGGATACCATGGGACAGACCTTCACTTTCAACGTCAATACTCATAACCGCCACGTTCTCTTTATGGTACCGGTATTAGTGGCCGATACTTTCTTAAAACATTGTCTTGTGAACAGGCTGCTGCCATAGGCCAAAATTATACCAACAAGAAATTGTGGAATATGCCCGAGTATATAGATAGTATATATATAGTGATTTTGGCTTTTTACTGTGTTCGTATAAGTTTTGTTTTTTTATTTTGCAAGTTTTACAGTATAATAAAGTACGGTGGGACAAGATATTACTTTTAACTGTTAATTTGCGAGAAAAAACATTCACCAACCAACTTTTCTAAATTCAATTAATGAAAGCAACAAATTCATGTGGCACTCCAAGGACTCGAACCTAGGATACATCAAAATTCTGCACATTTATGCATTACGCTATCAACAGCGAACATTTGGGAAACTAGTTTTTATATTATTCTACTTCAGTGCACGTTAATTATTTTATTCTTGTACAAAGTATCCAAACTTAAAACATTTGCTCGATTGCCCACTTTAAATATCAAGTCTACATTTATAGTTTATGCTTTTATTTATATTTTTTCACCAACCAACTTCACTTCTAAACTCAATGAAATCGACAAATACATATGGCACTCCAAGGACTCGAACCTAGGACACTCGCACAAAATTCTGCACACTTATTACCAGTTATGCATTTTGCCAGAACTTTCTTTAAACATTACTTGCTAATTCAATACCAAACCATTGAGCAAAATTATTTTAAACAAAACATTTACTTTCGTGCATATTAAACTTTTACTGTATTAATTACTTTTAATATTTATCAATAAACTTTAACCCTCTCCGACATATGACGCGATTTTGAGCCTATTAGGGATACTTTAAAGCCTTTGTTACCATCAGGGGTATTTAGAAACCTTTAGTTTAGTTACTTCAACCTCTGTAGTTGTCTTTGAGTTAGCTGTGGGCAGAAAACTAATTTTGGAGAGGTAATTATAAGAGTGAGAGAACTCTATTTCTTATTGCTAATCTGGTAACCTCTGCGTCATACGAGTCTGAAGGGGTTAATATATTTATTTATGTTCTCTCCACTAACCAACTTTACTCCGAAACTCTATTAATGAAATTAACAAACATGTGGCAGGCCAGGGATTCGAACCCAGGACGCTCACACCGAAAATCAACACACTTATGCATTATATTTTTGATATTATATGAATGTACAGTATATACTCTGGCATATTGTATTTATTATTAGTATTTATTATACTTTCTTTGGGGGTGAAGAGGGGGGGGGGGGATAATTCTTTAACATTGTAAGACTAATTTACAACCAAAAAATCCAGCATAACAAAATAATATATCCTATCTAAATGTCCAACCTTATTTACAGAAGCGATACGTAGTTGAAGTAGATGTTGTAGGGATGAATTGGAGAATGTAGACGTGGATCTTGAGAAGTTGATAGAGACGTTGCAGATATTGTAGAGACGTTTGAAGATTGTAGGTCTTGGAAATGTTCGTTGATGACTGTACAATCCGTCCAGGTCTTGTGCTGTAGAGTGGAAAAAATAGGTTAGTTAGGCCTATACAAATTCGATGCCATTTCCTATCTTATGGGTTTACACTCAAAATCATTAGCCTATTCATTAAGATGACTACAAAATTATTAACCACTAACCTCTAAAACCATGTCAAAGTAAAAGTAAAATAACCTTTTATATTTTTTCCACTAACAAACTATTTCTATACTCAACTAATTAAATCAACAAATACATGTGACAATCCAAAGACTCGAACCTAGGATACTCGCACCAAAATTATGCGCATTTAAACATTGTTATCAAGAAGTATAACTAAAATAACCTATTATATTTTGTCATGAACAAACTATTTATATACTCAATGAAATCAACAAATACATGTGGCAATCCAAGGACTCGAACCTAGGATACTCGCACCAAAATCCTGCGCATTTAAACATTATGCTATCAATGCTAATGAAAATCCAAGGACTCGAACCTAGGATACTCGCACCAAAATTCTGCGCATTTAAACATTATGCTATCAAGACTAATGAAAATTTAAATCTATACGGTAATTATACTATTTTGAAACAATCAGCCAAGGAATAGCTAGAAATGTACAGCTCATTTGCTCTAGCCCTTTTTTAATTAGACAATAGAACTCAATTTATACCCTACCTATAATGAACAGGCTATACTTTAATTTTTAGAAGACTAAATACCATCTACTGTACTGTACTCAAAATATACTTTTCAGCAATTTTTTTTTTTTTTTTTTATTTATTATGTGGACTCGCCTCTTCATGAATCGCTCCATTACTTTACCAAAATGTGGAGATAGGGCCGACTATATAGATAGATAGATAGATAGACTTAACCCATTTTTACAGTTTGCCCCATTGCAATTATTATAATCCATTGTGCCATTTAGGCAGCTTTAATGGCGCCCAATAGAACCATTTAGGACATTAACAAATTTACAAACTTAATTACTAGAAATCTTGGGCTGTATTTTTAAGCATCAAGGTCTAGGGAGCAAACAATATATATCTCTTCTTACCGGTGACATCCTTTTAATATTCTGGCAATGATTAGGCAATATTTTTCAGCTTAGGAAGGACCTCTAGCAATAATAAGGCTTCAAACCATCTCAACCAACACTTTTAAATACCACAGATCCTTCTTAAACTGTATGATAATAGTCTAAATATAGCTAGAATAAAGTAGAACTCACGTCGCTGGTACTAGATGGGTTAAAGTACTGTATACTAAAAATTAGGAAGGACCTCTAGCAATAATAAGGCTTCAAACTATCTCAACCAACCCTTTTCACTACCACAGATCCTTCTTAAGCTGTATAATATAGTCTAAATATAGCTAGAATAAAGTATAACACGTCACTGGTACTGGATGTGTTAACCCTTAAAGAGAGGCGCTCGACTTAAGTCGTGCACCAATTTGCAGCAAGTTAGGAGCATTATTAAGGCTTTTAACCCTCCTCTAGCGGGTGCTCTGTGGCCGTTTTGGGCCTTTCTGGGCCGTTCTGACTGCTATATCAACCATCAGTATGAAAGGAACTGTATTGCGCCGAAAACTAGGTGGAAATCGCTACACAATGACGCCACATACAGCTACGTAGCACTCGTGGAGCACTGACAGTGTTACCTCGAAGATGGAAGTTTAGCAGATTTTGCTACCTTGCTCACTTTTAGCGAACTATTGGTTACACTGTCATCCTCTCGCGCGGTGGGGGAACTGGAGTTAGTGTGGGCCGGGAGGCCACAGATGTCGGACGTATGGATCATTACTATCCCACCCATTTTCACTCAATTTCCACCCTTTTTTCACCCGTTTTTTGCCAGTTTTTTCAACTCGACTTATGTGGTGAGCCGCTTTTTAAGGGTTAAAGGGTTAAAATAGAGTGCAAATGGCCGGGAGCGCAGCAGGCCACACGTCCGACACCCAGGGCTTACCGCCACCCACTGACTCACGCTCCCTCTGTTCTCGAGAGGCCGGCAGTGTTACCAGTAGTGAGCGTAGTGGGAAAAAATATGCCGCTATACGCTTAACTCCCATGTTGGTGGCACCACTGCATGAGAACCACAAGTGTTACGTAGCTCATTCTGGTCTCATTTTGAAGCTTTTAGCGCCTAGTTTTTTGCTGAATACATTTCTTTTCATGCAGATACTTGATTGATCATTCAGGAGGGCCTGAATATGCCCAAAATAGCCCAAAACACCCCGCTAGACAAGGGTTAAAGTATACAACACATTAAAACTAGTATTAAGCCAAATATGCTGGACCTAAGAGAGTTCCGTATGGAGCTCCGTGGTCTGGTTAATCTGCTCCACTTAACCAAGCCAAATATTAATCAAACTTATATTTAACACTGTAATTTGCACTGAAACTTCCTATTTTACATTGTTCTTTTATTTATAAATTATTATTTTACTTAAGCGGTTTCCACATAGCGATTCTTTACATTATAATTATATTAAACAATGCAACTCCATTTACAATAAAGCATGTACAGTTGCCCACATAACTGCCGGTATTATGTGATCTTATAGAGGGAAATTGAATGTGCACATTAAGAGTTCTGTAATACTTCACTCAGACAATTAGTAAACTCCTAATTAAAATGTACTAATATTTGTGCATACCAATATTATTTCATAAAAAAATTAATTGAGGAACAACTTGAATGGGCAACTGTACAAAGACCGCTAAACTTAAAATACAAAAATACTAACCGAAGATTACTCTTGTAGAGTAGTAGTAGAAGATTAGTCCTGTCGAGTAGTAGTCTTGAAGATAATCGTTGATTCAAGGTACGATCTTCCCAGCCGGTCTTCTTGCGCTGTAATACAAGTTTAACTATAAAGTTCTGTACAGTATATACATAGTATACAAAAAATAAACTTTTTAAAAATATCTTCCAGAATTATCAATCAACTTATCTTTTTAACTGAAAGTGGAAAATTATAAATGGATTAGCCTACTTACAACTTCAGGGTGCAGCACTGCAAGGCCAATGGGACACGCCCTGTCCGTCCAAACACTGGGGCAGGCAGCGTCCGTACAACCACAACACAGGGCAGGAAGCGTCCGTCCACAACACAGGAAGCGTCCGTCCAACCACCACAACACAGGGCAAGAAGCATCCGTCCAACCACAACAGGGCAGGAAGCATCCGTCCAACCACAACACAGGGCAGGCAGCGTCCGTCCAACCACAACACAGGGCAGGCAGCGTCCGTCCAACCACAACACAGGGCAGGCAGCGTCCGTCCAACCACAACACAGGGCAGGCAGCGTCCGTCCAACCACAACAGGGTATGCAGCGTCCGTCCAACCACAACAGGGCATGCAACGTCCGTCCAACTACAACACAGGGCAGGCAGCGTCCGTCCAACCACAACACAGGGCAGGCAGCACACAGGGCAGCATCCATCAAGTCATCGTCCACCAGAAGGTAATGCAACAAAATACAGGGTTATGATAAAAGACTGCACAAGGCACAGATGATAAGATATATCTAGAAAATTATAATGTAAATCTTGCAAAATAAATTAAATAAAAATAGCATATTTCACCTGTAGTCTTTTTAACTTAAAGTGGAAAAATACAAATAGATAACTTACAACTAGAAGGGGGCAGCACTTTCCATCCGTCCACAGCACAGGGCAGGAACGTCAGTCCAACCACAACACAGGGCAGGCAGCGTCCGTCCAACCACAACACAGGAAGGGTCCGTCCAACCACAACACAGGGCAGGCAGCGTCCGTCCAACCACAACACAGGGCAGGAACGTCAGTCCAGCCACAACACAGGGCAGGAAGCGTCCATCCAACCACAACACAGGGCAGGAACGTCCATCCAACCACAACACAGGAAGCTTCCGTCCAACCACAACACAGGAAGAGTCTGTCCAACCACAACACAGGGTAGGAAGCGTCCATCCAACCACAACACAGGGTAGGCAGCGTCCGTCCACCCACAACACAGGGTAGGCAGCGTCCGTCCAACCACAACACAGGGTAGGCAGCGTCCGTCCAACCACAACACAGGGTAGGAAGCGTCCATCCAACCACAACACAGGGCAGGCAGCGTCCGTCCAACATGACTACCCTCGGTCCCCCTCAACGTCCACGCTAGTCTATGCTGACGACGTCACCCTCGTCTGTTGGGCTGACACCCTCCCTCATGCACAAGAATTACCACAGGCAGCGGTTACCTCCTTCAATGACTGGGCGAATCGTTAGGGTCTCGGTCTCAATCCCCAGAAGAGTGCTCTCATGTGCTTTACTCTGAAGACCAAACTCCCTGGCGTACCAAGTGTGTCCTTAGGTGGAGAGCAGATGCCATACCATACCAGGCACAAATTCCTTGGGTTGTGGTTGGACGGACCTGTCCTTACTTGGCGTCCACACATTGACTATCTACGGGCATCCTGTTTGAAGCGCCTGGACCTTCAGTTTCTTACAGTAGATCCTCTGGAAAAAGGCAAACTAGGCCTGTGTATCCAGCTCAGTGCCAGTACTTGCACTAGTGCGGTTGTTCACTGTGTTGGCGGCGGAGGCAGCAGACGCAACATTTTTACTAGGCCTATTCTGTATTTTTGCTTTATAATCAAACTTCAAATCTTGTCTTCCCCATGCTTTAACAAGATTTCTTTCAAACTTCCTTATTGATTCGGAATCGACTACATACTGGGGCAGCGCGTTCCACTCATTTATCACTCTATCACAAAATGAGTTCTTTGCCTTTTCAAGCCTATTTCTTTCTTTGTAAATTTTCTTAGTGTCCTCTCGTTCTTGTTCCCTCCCGCATAAAGAAGATACCTTCACACACATCATCATCATACTTTCCTGACACTATCTTAAAAGTCTCTATCATATCCCCTCTCTTTCTCCTATATGCCAGTGTCCTCAACCTCTGCTCATAGCCCGCGTTCTTCAACGTTGGTACTAGCTTGCTAGCTCTCCTCTGCACTTTCTCCACTGCTTCTATATCCTTTACCATATATGGAGCCCACACCTGGTTCGCATATTCCAGGTGCGGCCTAACCAGCGCTGCATAGATTTCTGAATATTTCTTCAAGTGACACAAATGTCCTCCTTATCAGCCCTACAATTCTATTGGCTTTGTTTATCTTTTCTGCTAAATGTTCTGAGAAATTTAACTTATTGTCTATCACTACTCCTATATCCATTTCTGCATTCACTTCCTCCATCGCTTCATACATGCTGTATCCTACCTTGTCTATCTTGCTAGTCCCAATCCGCATGTACTTGCATTTTTTTGGATGAAAAGGTATTAACCAATGTTCTGACCAATGATTCTCCTTCATGCCCTCCACATCTCCTTGAAGCAAACCCACATCTTCCTTACTCCTCACTCTTCTATACAGCTTAGTGTCATCCGCATACAGGTATATCTCACTTCCATTGGTTATAACTTCAGGGAAGTCGTTGATAAATATAACGAACAGTAGTGGTCCCAACACAGATCCCTGAGGTACCCCACTTGTAATTTCCCTCCACCCCGAGCCAATTCCATTCACCAGTACCCTCTGTCTCCGATCTTGGACCTGATGAAATGTATAGCCGGGTCTAATTGTGGATCTTCCAGGGATGATTTGCTGCGCTTCTATGAATCGTTCGTCAGAAGTAAGATTAGGTATGGCAGTGCCGTCTACGGATCAGTGTCAGCATCAGTCCAAGGCCGGCTGGATGTGGTGCACAACACGGCGCTTCGCATAGCAATGGGTGCATTCTGCTCTTCCCCTACTATCTCCCTACAAGCGTAATCTGGCCTGCTGCCCCTTTCCCAAGATAGGATCTTCCAGGACTGTAAGTGGATGATGAGGGTGGCTTAATTCCCAGTGTCCCATCCACTTGCTGTACTCTATGCCAAGTCCGGGATTACATCTGAGGCCTCACGCTGGCCAGTGCGTCGTCGACAACCCTTCCTTATCCGTGGCCTACTACACTACAAGCAGCTGAACCTACCTGCCCCTCGACTGTCCCCCATCCCCATGATGCCGCCTGTGCCTCCATGGATGGACCTCTCGCCGCACATACGCCTTACCTTTGCCGACAATTTCAAGAAGGACCGGTACTCAGTGATGGCGCAAGCCCTCTTTGCAGAAATGAGTGGCACCATGTACGACGGACATTTTAACATATACACGGATGGTTCACTAGTCCCGCCCTCCGCTACTGCAGCTGCTTTTTACGGGGATCTGTCACTCTGCCAGACCTGGAAGCTGTTTGGTCACCATCCCATTATAGCGGCGGAATTGTATGCGATCTATCGGGCTCTGGTGTTTGTAAAGACTAACCTACAACCCCAACCTGTAGTACTATACACAGACTCGCTGTCCTCATTGCATCTCCTCACCTCGCCTCGACCATCCTCCTACGCTTCCCTGGTCTTTCGGATTCAAGGCCTATTACTCCGTAGTCTAGATCCTTGGATGGTGATACTGCAGTGGGTGCCTTCACATACCGGGATCAGTGGTAATGCAGTGGCGGACCAAGCAGCCTCAATGGCACACTCCTCAGCCGTAGTAGAGCCCCTACAAGAAGACTTGCGCACCCATGCATCTGCAGTCCGCCTCGCCTGCCGCCGCTTGTGGGATGAAGATCTCAACCATGCATTACAGGCAACGACACTTGGAACATATCGGGAGGACTCAGCGACTCAACCATGGGCCCGACACCCCCTTCGGCCATATGATATGTAGCTCTCACGAGGATCCGAATTGGCCACACGGCACTATCTGCCCATCTCCACCGTCTGGGCCTAGTCGGCAGTCCTAATTGCAGATGGTGTAATCAACCCGAGACGATCATCCATGTCCTCGCCCACTGCCCGCACTTTTACTCCCATCCGCCTGCTCCTCTAGGAACGCCTTCGTCGACTAGGTGCGGGCTGTCCGGCTGGTCTGTGCCTATCTGCAAACGACCGGCCTAGTGCATTGCATGTGAGGACTACACTGCAACACAAGAGACAGGGCAATTAATGGGCGAAAGTTCTTCGTCTGATCGCCCTTATAAGCCACCAAGGACCAAGAAGAACCATACAGAAGGATATAAACACCACCATAGCAGAACCACAGCATGCACCTTTCTCGCCCGGAACGGCTCCCTTACCTATGAATTGGTAGTGGGGAAATAAGAATTGGACTTCTTGTGTGGTCCCCACCTCTTAAGACATATGTCAGCCAAAATGCTATAGTTACAGTTCATACTGGAGACAAGGGCAAGTCCTGGACTATGGTGTGCAAAGTTAGTCCCCTTACCTGGTTAGGGATATTCAGGCCCTGGAGCGAGTACAAAGACGTGCTACGAAACTGGTACCCGAACTAACAGACCTGCCCTACGAGGAGAGATGTCAGCGACTGGGACTGCAGACACTCGGTGACCGGAGAAAAAAGGTGACATGATCGAAACCTACAAGCTAATGCATGGCTTCGACGACATCCCTTACACCAGATTCTTCCGCCTCAACACAAACAATCTGAGAGGACATTCACTGAAACTAGCGAAACTGGACCACTGGAGAACAAGACTAAAAGGGAACTGGTTTGCGATCCGGGTGATCGATGACTGGAACTCACTCCCAGACGGGATAGTAACTGCGCCCACGATAGCCACATTTAAATCACGGTACGATAGACACATGGGTATAGAGAACATTTTGGCTGACGCATCTTAAGAGGTGGGGACCACACAAGAAGTCAAATTCATAGGAAAGCATTCATAGGTAACTGATACAACTAGCTGTCCAACTCTTTCAGTGTTACCCCGAGTCAGTGATACACTCGCTAGCCGGGATAGCCGAGCGCTGAACCAGGATTTAGATATCAGCAAAGGATCAAGGCACGTCACTATACGGTTTCATTTAATCTGACGGTAAATTGCAATCTCTTCGTCTTGATTACAGTAATGCCCTCGCAAAAATCCCGCAACCCAAATACTGTACTACCAGAGTTGACGTTTGGGATAGTGTAGAATAGTCATTGATGGCGAAGTTTAAGAAACCCATCACGTGAATCACCACGAGATTATCACCTGGTTCTCTAAAGAACATCCGTGGTAGTACAGTGGGTTAGCGCGCGGACCTGGGGTGACCTCAGTCACCTACTGAGTTCGCTAACCAGGGTTCGAATCCCGCACAAAGCATCTCAAAACCTGGGGAGTTTTCGGGAGGGTTTAATTTCCTTCATATACCCAGCATAACACTGGCGGCAGTCAGGGTACGTGATCTGGTAGCTAGATAGAGCACCCATCACGAGAACCTGCGCCGAGCATCTCAAAGTCTGGGACTATTGAGATTGCTGGGGTGATATGGCTAAAAACCTCACAACCTTTAAATTAGGCTAGGGTCTAGCCTTGTCAAAGAAGGATGTAGTATAATGCCCTCGCAAATATCCTGCAACCCAAATACTGTACTGTACTACCCGAGTCAACGTTTGGGATAGTGTAAAATAGTCGATGGCGAAGTCTAAGAAACCCATCACGTGAATCACCACAAGACTATCACCTGGTTCTTTCAAGGAGAACTAAGGTTACTATCCTATTAACGTCTGCCAGTGACGTGCACAGACATTGAAAAGGGCAGGGGCTCAGTTGAAAAAAAAGGGCACTCCCCTATTTTTTCTTAAATTAAATCTTAATTTTTCTAGCAATCGTATATGTTTACATTAATACAAGAAGTGCGTAGCCTACCAAAATCGGTTCACTTCATTTCGGTCTTTTCCGCTTATACTGAGCTTTATAGCTATGAATTACAGCTGTACATATAAAGTATTGCATTAACCATTAGGAATAGAATACTGAATAAATCAACAACAAACTCGCAGCGCTAGGCATATAGTTAATTTACTAGGGTGGAGATGTGATAATAGATTGGTTGGTGAGAATTTTCAATGTGTGCTTTGTTGTGTCAATGGTACCAATAGACTGGAGGAGTGCATGTATTGTGCCGATGTACAAGGGGAAGGGAAATCGGCAGGAGTATTCAAGTTATAGACGTATTAGTTTATTATCAGTGGTTGGAAAGCTGTATGGCAGGGTGTTGATAGAGAGGATAACAAAGTGTACGGAAGTTGCAATAGGAGAAGAACAGTGCAGTTTTAGAAGGGGAAGAGGGTGCGTGGATCAGATTTTTGAAGTAGGACAGTTATCCAAGAAGTATTTAGAGAAGCATAAGGAGATATTTTGGACTTCTATGGATTTGGAAAAAGCGTATGGTCATGTGGATCGTGAAGCAATGTGGAAGGTGTTAAGGATTTATGAAATTGGAGGAAATTTGTTAAAAGCAGTTAAGAATTTTTATGAAGGGAGTAGAGCGTGTGTTAGAGTAGGAAATGGTGAGTTGAGTGAATGGTTTGAGGTAAATGTAGGTTTGTGACAGGGTTGTGTAATGTCACCATGGCTGTTTAATATGTTTATGGATGGTGTGGTGAGGGAGGTGAAAATGAGAACTATGGGAAGAGGATTGGGTTTAGTAGGAAAGAATGGTAGAGATTGGGAGTTGAATCAGGTGCTGTTCGCTGATGACACAGCGTTGGTGGCGGATTCTGAGGAAAAACTGCAGCGGGTAGTCAAAGAGTTTGGTGTGGTTTGTGGGAGGAGGAAACTGAAGGTGAACGTCAATAAAAGTAAAGTACTAATGGTGTGTAATAGGGGTGATCGTAGGATTAATCTAGATGTGAAGCTGGATGGGGAAATATTGGAACAAGTAGAGTGTTTTAAATATCTAGGAGGAACGATAAGCAGGACTGGAGGTATGGAAATGGAGGTAAAACAGAGAGTGTGTGAAGGAAGGAAGGTTTTCGGAGCAATGGGAAGTATGTGGAAGATGAAAAATCTCGGAATGAAAGTAAAAGGTGCAATGTATCAAGGAATTGTTGTGCCAACAGTGATGTATGGAGCTGAGACATGGGCTCTGAAGGAAAAGGAGTGAAGAAAGCTGGATGTGATGGAGATGAGCTGCTTGAGGAGTATGTGTGGAGTTACTTGTAGAGACAGATTGAGGAATGAAGAGATACGTAGGAGAGTGGGGCAGCAGGAACATTTGTCGGCCAGAGTGGACAGAAGGGTGCTGAGCTAGTATGGTCATGTTGAACGAATGGAAGATGAAAGGCTCACAAAGAGAATATGTGAGTCAGATACAAGGGGAGATAGACATCCTCCGCGGTAGTTGTTGTTGTTGTTGTTCCCCAAGCTGCCTGGCCGAACAGCCCCAAGGCCCCGAGCAATTCCAAGGCCATAACCGAGTGCCCCCACAGAACCCTCCCCGCCGACCACAATAAAGCCTGGGTGACCGAAGCCACTCCATGGCGGGGAGCTGAGGAGGGTGCGGAAATGCCCGGGAAACCAAAGCCCCACCCAGGGCCCTGTTGCCCCTCAGCAATTATGAAGAGAAAGTTGAGGGGCAAGGGAAAAATGTGACGCTTTGGCTTCCAATCTTGGTAGATTGGGAGGTCAATCCACGGAAGAGACGCCGTTACTCGAGATCTAGAAAATATATAAGCTAAAGGAACAGTCAGAGTAAGCTATGGGTATGGCAGAGATTGCTCAGCTCTCACTCTGATAGACCAGCCCATCACCACCCTCCGCGGTAGTATAGTGGGTTAGTGCGCGGACCTGGGGTGACCTCAGTCACCTACCGAGTTCGCTAACCAGGGTTCGAATCCCGCGCCAGGCATCTCAAAACCTGCGGAGTTTTCGGGAGGGTTTCATTCCCTTTGTATACCCAGCATAACAATTACTCCACTATTATGCAAGATTTGTAGCGAAATCTGTTGTTAATTATGAAAACTTGTCAGTAATACAGATCAGATCACATGGTAGTTTCATATTTTCCCATTATAGTTATCAAGAAATCAGTTGCTAAGGGATTCAATTTACCGTCAGATGAAATGAAACAGGATATAGTCAATGATACAGCTAGCCGTCTTGGTCATTACTTGGTGCCAACCCGAGTCAGTGATACAGCTAGCCGGGAAAGCACGGTTTCTGAATCTGTGCCTGAATCACCTAGTGTTGTTGCTAGTGTGACTCGATTGCCCTTGCTTGGCACCGAGACACCTGGTAACATACCGTCTGTGCAAGAGACCACCCCCGGCTCTCTAAGCAGTCACTCTCCAGCCTCCGACTGATCAAACCGAGTTACGATTGACAAGGAGCGGTCGTTCAGTGTCGGCTTACCAGTTAAACCTCAGGTGAGCTTATCACCAACGCCCAGACCGACGTTGATCGATCTGCAAATGAGCTGCCTTTTCCCCACAGCATGAGAGTGAGAGAGAACCAGTCGAGACGGGAGCAGCCGCGAAAGAAGAACAGTCGCCACGCACGGCACCTGTTGGAGCACTGGGAGACTGTGTGAATCAGTCCGGAAATTAAACAAGTCGTCATTGGATCTCAAGCAGGACCTCTCCAGCCGGCTGTGTGGTACAGATAGCAGAGACAACTACCATCCTGACGATGGCCCGTGCCTTGTGCTTCCTTCGCCCCCAGTGCTCTCCTGTCCTCTCCCTTTAAGTGACTTTAATTTGTGTTTTTAGTGAGTTATAGACCTAGCTGTTTCGGGACTCTGCAAATATAACGTAGTATAATTGAAGACGTGCTACTTCCCAACGTAGTATAATTGAAGACGTGCTATGTGCCTTCCTTCGAGTTTTACCTTTCCGTGACTCAGTTTGTTGGAGAACAATTACACCTGTCCTACACCGGCTTTGTGTATACAGTAAACCCTCGTTATCTCGGACTAATTGGGGGATGCTCACTTCCGAAATGTCAAATTTTCCGAGATGTCCGAATTCCGGCTCATGTCTGAATACAAAGAGGGAAAATGTCCGAATGGGAAGGGGGAGTCCGTGCCACCATAGAAAACTGAGATCACCCTACCACTGCTGCACTTTATATTTCATCGTTGCATATGAAATTCATCATATTAACCCATTAAGCGCGCACAGGGTGTAGTGAACACCACAGTTCTGGGTGGCAATATTAGGCTCCATTCCTGCCTATAATCGTCATTTTACGATAAATATCGTTATTACCCATTCATATGCGCCTATTTTACCTTAATATGAAGATACAGTAGTAACCTGTAACAACAATAAAACAAGTAGGAATATAATTTTTCTGGTCAACTGGTCAAAATCGCGAATTGTTAGAGAGCGGTTCATTCATCAAGTGTGAGCCAGCTGGCACCACACCCTCCTCTCTCTAAGCCTGAAGAGTGACTGAGGCCTGTATATCTCTCTCTCTCTCTTTCCCACCCATACACACACATGACCACACCCTGCAACCAGCTTGCAGATGTTAGCACGAAAATATACCAATGAATAAGGAAATAACAGGGAAAATAGGTGATAATTGAAGGGGGGGAGGGGGAAAGGGGGGGAAGGAGGGGATGTGGAAGAGTGATATGAGGTGTGGAGGAAAAAAAAAATGTTAAGTGCTACTGGGACCTTTTAAAAAATGTTTTTTTTAGGCCTTCCCTCTTAAGAGCTTTCTCCCCATTGCCCAGTAAAACCTCTTAACCTAAGAAGTGCGCATGGGGGGTATGAGACACCACACTCCTGTGCCGACGTATTTGAGCTGTTCCCATCACTAACATCGTTATTTTACCATAAATAGCATTAATACTTATCCATATGCGCCTATTATAGGTTGATTATAAAGGTATTAACCTGTTACAACAATAAAACAAGTGGAAACAGTGTTTGGATGGCCAAATCGGCGATACAGGCAGGGAGTTACATAATGTATGGCTGAGGCAACCTCCCTGCCCTCCTCCCCTCCCCTTGTCTGGAGAGACACTGTTACGCAATAGTCTCTCTCTCGCTCTTTCTCACGCTTGGTAACAGTGATGACAATGCCCTGCTACCAACTCGCTAATTTTAGCACGAATATAGACCACAGAATAAGGGAATAACAGGGAAAATAGGTGATAACTGAAGGAGGGGAGGAAAGTGGGGAAGGAGGGGAGGTGGAGTTGTGATATTTGGCATGGCCCAGGGGCAAAAAAAAAAAAAAAAAAAAAAAAAAATTTTTTTTTGGGGGGGGGGGTTTTAAATGGATTTTTGTTTTCCTTTACTCTTAAGAGTCTTCCCGCAGTCCGCCGGGGGAACTCTTAAGAGTCTCCCTTCAGTTCCCGGGTTAAGAGTGTTCTCGCCATTCCCAGGTTTATGACAAATAGGAACATTATTATGTTTTCAGGGACAGTACAGTACACAGGAATTAATATTAACACAATAATTAAAAGGCATAGGCTTCAATTCATCCTAAAACCACTTATAACCGAGTGAGAGAACACTGTAAACCGGACACTAATCCCGTCCAACTCGGAAATTGCCGAGATATAGGCCTACAGGGACATCTCCGAGAGGCCGATGCCATTCCGAGAAGTACGGGTTTCCGAGTAAAAAGAGTCCGAAATATCGGGGGGTTTACTGTACATACTTTCTCGGGTCCGGGATCCCGCGACCCCCTGAACGCAAACAGAAAGACATTGTGGGCTTCTCGGTCAACTGTAATGATATTCCTATAACAACAGTGTCACAAGTTAAATATCTCGGACTAAAACTGGACTCGACTTTGTCAGGTGAAACAATTTTGGAATCTATCCTGAGTAAGTGTAGAGCATGTATAAAATACCTGTACAGACAGGTGGGATGCTTGTCAGCGGCGACCAAAAAGACCCTTTGCCAAGCGCTTGTTCAATGTCATTTTGACTAGTCTGTGTCATCCTGGTACTCTGCATCATCTAAATCAGCACAGCACAAACTTCAGGTCACTCAAAATAAAATGGTTAGGTTCATGCTGAACCTAGGACCCAAATCGCATGTTGGTCAGGAACAACTTCAGTCACTAGGTATGCTCAATGTCTCCGACAGAGCCAACCAAATCAGGCTCACTAATGCCTTCAAGATATTCTATGACAGAGCTCCAGAGTATCTAAAGAGTGATTTTGTTAAAGCAAATGAGAGGAGTGGTCATAATACGAGAAATAGGATGTTTAATTTTACGGTTCCGAGAATCCAAGGACAGGGTAAGCAAACATTCTTCTTCACTGCCATCAAAGACTGGAACGACCTACCCCAGTCAGTCCGTGAAAAGAGAACACTGTATTCCTTCAGACGTAGCCTGAAGGAGCACCTGAACCGGACAGCTGTGAGAAGGGAGCACCAAGCTTATGTCTACTACTAAATACGACATAAGAGATAGGCAAAACAAACTGAAATGATTACGGATTACTGATATATACTATAGGATGTAAGGTAAGGACCCCAATGGAAATACGCCTAACGGCCTTATTGGGCTAACCTTAGTTGGAATTATGCAAGGCTGGTACATGTCATATTTGTAACATATTATGTGGTACCAACTCTGTAAAATGCTAACTGAATAAATATTAATATTATTATTATTATTATTATTATTATTATAACATTGCCACTCTACCTTATACATACACCCTACACGTCATTAGCGAGTTACTTCCGCATATCTAAGTCTATACACTAGTTATCATTTAGACATGCATTTTAGTGTATTTTTATTTAGAGTTGACACTCAATTATTCATGCTTTAGAGTTCATGGATAAAAAACACCATCTGAGGAAGAGCACTTTATTGACAACGTTTCGCAGATAGCTTCATCAGGTCACTAACAAATGCTGGTACCTGTACATAGGCCTTAAATATCCAGCATTTGTTAGTGACCTGATGAAGCTATCTGCGAAACGTTGTCAATAAAGTGCTCTTCCTCAGATGGTGTTTTTTATCCATTCTGTCTACTTTTCAAGTACCACTCAACATCTAGAGTTCATGTCATTCGGACTCTACCTGTTTAACTATTGCATATTCATGCTTTAGAGCCAATTCATTCGGACTCTTGATATTCAACCTTTTGGGAGCTACCGCTTCCTCAATTTTTTACCTATTCAACAATCATCCTTATATATTTATTCAATGTTTGATAACTTGTTTCGTGCTACTTTGCCATATTTTGTCAGTACGATTTGTTGATTGAGAGTCCCATCGTCTCATTATTTTACTAGTTTGATTCTCCTGTACGAGCCTGCGTTATTACCCAGTGTTATCGCTAAATATCTATATGCCTATGAATGTCGTGAATAAAACCATTGTACCCACCATTGTGTTTGTTGCTGCATCGCCTGCATGTTATTTGTTTGTATAAATAGAGCTAAGGTCAGTCCTCGCCCAGTCAAGAGCATCCTAAATTGAAGACTACTGCACAATTCCCAGAGCTGGGAAGTGCGACCAGAATATACCTCGCTCTTCAAAAGCGTGGCATACCAATTATTGCTTTAATAGAGCTTAAACCCCGTCTTAACTATATTTGCAATTCATCTCAGCTACGTGTCATATATTATTGAAAGACGATTTGCTTGAGGCTCCACTCCACTAGTGTACTCGGTCAATGGTTTGAGATGTAGGCGGCCTAGAGTAGTTTAATTGAACCCAATTTAGAGTGCCTAGGAGAGATTCCCACTGCTGACGCATTGCGGTCTGGCTGTGCATGAATTGAAATTATTTCCAATGCAAGCGTGCTGCATTGTCTGAGCTGTGCCAAATAACTAACTGTTGTGTATCCCAAATTAGACCGACAGGCCACTGCATTTGTTACTTTGGTTCGAGAACAGACATTTGGAAATTTATTCCGAAGCAGAGCTTTGAAATATGCCCGATGATTTGTTAGATATTTTTTATGACTAGTAATGGAGTTCCGAGAACTAACCAGTCGTCGAGGTAGAACAGAATGGTAAAGCCTCTTTCCAACAAGGGGAATAAGTAATACCGGTATGTTGGACTAGCTTCAAAATGATCCTGGGCGCTAAATTTAGCCCGAAGGGTAGGCATTGAAACATAAAAAAAAAAAAAATTTATACTGGATCACCAGATACTTTTTAAATCTTTTGTTGATCGGAACATGCCACAAAGCTTTGGAGAAATTTAATGAAATCATCCATGCAAAAGGTTTGAGTGTTAAATGTACTTGGCAACATCCTGAACTTTTCGTTGTAAATTAATTTGTTCAGGTATAGCAAATCGATGACCGATCGACAATTGTGACTGTTCTGTTTGGGTACCAGAAACAATTTGGGGGCTCTCAGAATGAGAACTTCTTTCTCGAGCATCTCCTTTACATAAGAACATAAGAAAATGGGAGTCTGCAAAAAGACAATTGGCCTACACAAGGGAGATCCCTCTCACACTCGACCCTAATTATAGGCCCAGCTCACTAATACCATGAGGACCGACCTCACCAAAACGGTCAAGAGATCAACACAAGATTACGGGGTCTCCTTTACATAAGAAAATGGGAGTCTGCAAAAAGACAATTGGCCTACACAAGGGAGATCCCTCTCACACTCGACCCTAATTATAGGCCCAGCTCACTAATACCATGAGGACCGACCTCACCAAAACGGTCAAGAGATCAACACAAGATTACGGGGGTCTACAGAGCGCCCATTGGCCCTCACCCGGCAGATCCGGGTGACTGCCTCCAAAGAAACAGTGACTCGAGTCTGTAGTGGTGTGCGGAGCCACCACCAGGAGACAGCTTTCCGAACTACATTTCTTGCCCACGTATTCCAAGGCCATGCCTTGAAACACGTCCGAAAGTTTCCAGTAGGGTGTGATTTAATTTTTAGTTGAATCTGATCTGAGCGCAAAACCCTCTGTAGTTGAACGACTGGATTGGTTTCTAAATTTAGTGGGAAGCAAGTGCACATGGGTTTGTCTATTTTTTTTCCTTTAGAATGGGTTTCAGTGTTTTGATTAGTTTGAATGGGACCTGAAGACTAACCGCCGAAGTGTGGTTGCCCACTTGATTTACCCCATTGTGTAAAGTTCTGGCCGTGGGCCACGGTGATAGCCCCTCCACCTAGACTGCGCTGAACGTGGCCAGAGGTAGATGGAGCGGACTCCTTCAGGGTTTTAGGTTGTTATTTGCCTGGTTGGAAGCGAAATTTCCTCTTTTGATTGCCTTTCCTTAGAGTAAATTTTTCTCTGTGACTCGACATATCTGGTCTCAGGAACAGGGCGTGGGCTTCGCCCCAAACAGCCGACGACGTAACACGAGATGTTAATGCTGGTGATTAATAAGAGATCCCGGATGTCCTGGGGGAGATACCAATAAAATATAACTCTTAGGTCTTACCTACATCGGACTGTTTCCAGGATCGCACATCGCACGTCACCCAGACATAAGAACATAAGAAAATGGGAGTCTGCAGAAAGCCTATATCGGCCCACACAAGACAGATCGCTGTCACACCCAACCCCAACTACAAGGCCTAATTATAGACCCAACTCACTAATACCTTGAGGACTGATCTCACCAAAATGGTCAGATCAATACAAGATTAAGGGGGGCTGCAGAGCGCCGATTGGCCCACACCCAGCAGATCCCCCCTCATACCCAACCCATCACGTCCATATGCCTATCTAATTTTATCTTAAAGCTCCCTATCATTCTCGATCCTACCATACTAGGTTAGGTTAGGCTAGGTTAAATATATTGTTCAATGATTCTTAGTAAATAGGCATCTGAAAAAGTTCCTCCTGCTACACAACCGAATGTTTTCGTTACATACCAATCGCCGTGGCGTAGGTATAGGAAGTGGTTATTTAGCTGCTAGTGGTGTAGCTATTTTAGCATTAATTCACTTAGTTTATGTCTATCCGCAGCCCTTCTCACAATCAAAACACACAATTACGTAGCAAAATATATATTTTGAAGTCATATACTTGAGATATCAATGAGCTTAAATGAGAGCTGTAAAGAGGCGGACAATCTACCTCCATCAAAAAATGGAGCTTCCCACCCAGTGCGGGAAGCATCCTAGCTCCATCAAATGGTGAGATTTGTGCTGGAGACTGGCGGTAGCTCCATTTTTTGCTGAAGAATGACTAGAATTGGCCCAGTGTGATACCCCCTTAACCCACTTGAACACTTCTATCATATCCCCTCTAACTCTGCGTCTTTCTAACGAATGCAAGCCTAATTTGTTCAACCTTTCTTCATATGGTAGATTTCTAATATTATGAATAATTTTTGTTATTCTTCACTGTACTCTCTCCAACGAATCTATGTCCATTCTGTAATAAGGACATCAAAATTGGACAGCATAATCCATATGTCTCACTATTGATAAGTAAAGTTTTAAGATAACATCTGCAGTACTGTTACTCACACTCCTTGAGATGAACCAGAGAATGATAAAGGTACAGTCACATACCACCGAGGAACTGGGAGAAATGCCATCACCCAAGTAAAGGTTGGAGGTTGAACTCCAAATGGTGAGATCAATGAATCATTTATTGGGTCGGGAAGGCCTCTAGCACACCAATAAAAATTCCAGCTCATACTCCTTTACCATTGCATTAAAATTTAAAACTTGCAAACTAAACAAACCAAAATTGGGACAAGGACAATATAAAGTCAAATTAAATTATCAAAATCGCTATGTGGAAACAACGCTTACTAAAATGAAAATTATTAAATAAAAGAACACAATCCACCACATAGGGTGTACATCACTACATGAGCAAGTTAATCTGTTTCCCAAGCAAACCAATTGCACATATAACAACGCACTATCGTCACGTTAAAGGAAGTAGTCAAGTATGGGAAGTCCGGGACGTTCTGGCAAATTTTACTAAACTCTGCATGAATAAAGAAACTACATGTCAGTAAAGCACTAGTTTCATTAGTCATTGAATGGTTTGAAAGAAGAGGCAGACGGTAATGCAGGCGATTGCGCATTTAAGAAATTCTAGGTTATGTACTGACGGGATGGCTTTGACAACGACAGGCATGTTTTTTTATTGCAGATAGTTTTTTACTCTCATTTCCTTTGTCCACGATTTTGGGATTGGGAAATCGCTGGTCCCGACGAGACTGCCTCATCTTGTCAGGGAGTGGTGAACGGGAGACGTATACAATTACTTTTTTGCTAAGGAAATGGAATGACATGCTCTCAAAAAAAAAAAAAAAAAAAAAAAAAAACAAAAAAAAAAAAAAAAAGGGGGGGGGGGGGGGGGGAAGAGATCTGGGATAAAAAAAAAATAGGCCTTGCGCTTAAGGGTATGACTTTAGTTTGTACATCATAGAAAGGAATGGAAAGATATAATAACTTTACAGGAGAAGTTGTGGTTTGCAATGGTAGAGTATGAGCTGGAATTTGTATTGGTGTGCGAGAGGTACCCTGGCCTTCCCCACCCAATGAATGATTCAGTGATCTCACCATTTGGAGTTCAAACTCCAACCTTTACTTGGGTGACGGCATCTCTCCCAGTTCCTCGGTGGTATGGGTCGGTTCTGACTGTACCTTTATCATCATTCTTATTTCTAACTTTTTCTTGAGAGCGGTGAAGGCAGTGGGGCCATAATGATGTCCCATGGTTCCCTTGTGTCTTACTCTCAAAGCCCATTGACACAAGTTGGCCTTTCTCTCTGGCGTAGGGATGCGGCGACCCAACCGCCCGCCACTTTGGTGGTGCAATCAGCTTCTGGAGCAATGGACCACTGGTTCCTATATTCAGAAAATTCCTGTGCTTGGTATGCTTCCAGCCAGGGCCCCTTTACCTTTAGATACCTTTAGATGTGTTCGCCGCTCTTCTAGCGGCACCAAGGAGCGCGACGCCCCTCGTTATGGGTGGTGATTTGGTGCAGTAGACTGTTTGAAGCGACAGCTCGCTCCCTTGCGAGGATGGGCTCGTCTGGCACTTTTTGCAGTTCGACATCTAGGGCTCTCTTGAAGTTGTCTAACGAGATGTCCCTCATGTCTCTTACTCGCCGTGGGAGTTTGTTGAAGAGACGTGGGCCTCTGTGTGATAACCAACCCTCTCGCAGAGAGCCCATAGCATCCCTGTTATTCATCCGGGGAATTTCGCATTCCCAGCCTCTCCTATCACTGAATTTCATGACTATCGGAGTATGTAGGTTTGGTACTAAACCCTCTGCGATTTTCCATGTGTTTATTATTAGGTAACGTTCTCTTCTACGTTCCAGTGAGTACAGATTCAGTGCTCTTAAACGCTCCCAATAGTGTAGAGGTTTTATCGAACTTATATGCGAAGTGAAATTTCCCACTGGGGTAAATAAAATAGCAAAACAGTGGTGGAACTGCCATCCGGGTGAGGGACTGCTCTGGGTCTGCTCCTTCAGTGTTCATGCTCATAAGAAGTCAATTAGCGGAATGGCACTGTGGAGTGGGTCAGTCGGGGCATGTCTGGGAGCCTGGAGGCAGTTTCTGCCATGGCCATCCCTTTTGGGGTGCTTCCTCTGGAAGCGTGGCATCAGATATGATTATGATAATGGTTACCACACACTTCTCTTTCCCCTTTATCCTTATATAGGGGTACTATTATGCCTGTCTTCCAGTCATCAGGTGCACTCCCCTTCTCCCATGCTAGTTGCACATTTTCCATAACCATTCAATCCCTCATTAATTTCATGTTGGGGGTTTGATATTAACCGTTTTACATAAGAACATAAGAAAATGGGAGTCTGCAGAAAGCCGATTGGCCTAAGCAAGGCAGATCCCTGTCCCACACAACCCCAATTACAAAGCCCAATTATAGGCTCAACACTCTAATACCCTGAGGATCATCTTACCAAACCGGTTAAGAGATTAACGCAGGATTACGGGGGTCTGCAGAGCGCTGATTGGCCCAACCCGGCTGATCCCCCTTCACACCCAACCCTTCTCGTCCATATGCTTATCCAATTTTTTCTTAAAGCTCCCTATCGTTCTTGATCCCACTATATCACTTGGTAGCCTATTCCACCCATCTACAACTCTGTTACCAAACCAATATTTGCCTATATCTTTTCTGAAACGAAATTTATCTAATTTGAAACCATTGGTACGAGTTCTTTCGCTATCACTGAGCTTTAGTACATTTGTCATGTCCCCTTTGTTAATCCCACTAACCCACTTGAACACCTCTATCATATCACCTCTAACTCTGCGTCTCTCTAACGAATGTAAACCTAATTTCTTCAACCTTTCTTCATACGGAAAATTTCTAATATTATGGATCATTTTTGTCATTCTACGCTGAATTCTCTCCAATGAATCTATGTCCATTCTGTAATAAGGACACCAAAATTGGACAGCATAATCCATATGGGGTCTCACTAATGACAAGTAAAGTTTTAAGATAACATCAGCAGTTCTGTTACTCACACTCCTAGAGATGAACCCGAGAATCCTGTTTGCCTTATTACGAACGCTTATACACTGTTTTCTAGGCTTCAAATCATTGCTAACAAACACACCTAGATCTTTCTCGCAGTCTGAATTTTCTAATTCTAAATTAGCTAGTTTATATTTAACATTTGTTTGCATCTTCCCTATCTTTAATACCTTGCATTTGTCAATGTTAAACTTCATCTGCCAATTTACTGACCATTCATGTAAGGTATCTAGATCCCTTTGGAGGCACTCTATATCGCTATCTGAATCAATTGATCTCCCCATTTTAGTATCGTCTGCGAATTTACTTATCCTACTAGTTATACCTAAATCTAGGTCATTTATGTATATAAGAAACAACAGGGGACCTAATACCGATCCCTGGGGGACACCACTTTTGACTGCTCCCCACTCTGACTTGGTACCATTTATGCCGACTCTCTGTTTCCTACCAATTAGCCATGACCTAATCCATCCCAACAACGACCCTCCTATTCCATACGACGCAGAGGTTGCCAGATTAGCAATAATAAATAGTTCTCTCTCTTATAATTACCTCTCCAAAATTAGTTTTCTGTCCACAGCTAACTCAAAGATAACTGCAGTGGTTTAAGTAACTAAACTAAAGGTTTATAAATACCCCTGATGGTAACAAAGGCTTTAAAGTATCCCCAATAGACTCAAAATTGAGTCATATGCGTGAAAGGGTTAAGAAAGAAGTTAGAAAAATATCAATAGGTTCAAGAACATTTTGTAGCGAGGTCGGTTTTCCGAGATCTCTTGCATTTTTAATCCAATTACGCCATCCGACAGTACACTAGGACCATACGGCTGGGAAAGTGTAGATAGCAGAGAAGGGGTATTGCAGATACAGTACAGGAAGCGGTTGGAATTGCTTTGGTATGCATGTTATTAGTCAGTATACGTTGTCGAGGTGTCCCCTGTGCGAACAGGATATACATGCTAGGACGTACAAGCACACCCACTAAATGTCAGCCTTGGCTGGGATCGAACCCAGGTCGAGCAGATTCACACGCGAGCGTGCTCTCCACTCGACCGCCGTGGCTCTAATCTGTATCACATGAAATGTTCTTTCCTCTCGCATACGTATTAGGCTATGTAGAGTGCAGTTGGGTCCAGTACATGATTAGAGTGATATCTAGTATTCGATAAATGGATATTAATTGTTATCATGTACTGTTCCTATAACTGTCTTGATGGTGTAATGGTTAGAGCGTGTAAGTTTTGTAGGAGGTATCCTGGGTTCGAGGCCTAGGAGGATCATACTTCCATTAATTTCATTTGGGGGGTTAGGAAGGATGTTAGAAGTAATACACATATATATATATATACGGTAAAAATACATACTGTATATATACAATAAAATTCCTATAGTCCAGCACCCAATAATGTGGTAAACTAGACGGTCCAGCATTTTTTATCAATTAGTCTTTGGTCGGCGCCAGTCACACTTTTGAACCACATTCTCCAACTTTTTGCCGTTGTGGCAGGTGGCCCGCGACACACACCGTCAGCTGACTCCTGCTTGTGTAACAACCCATTGCAATCTATCAATTATTATCTGCATTCCAAATCGATGGATGAAAGCAGTGG
This sequence comes from Paralithodes platypus, assembly GCA_032716605.1. Classification (NCBI taxonomy): domain Eukaryota; kingdom Metazoa; phylum Arthropoda; class Malacostraca; order Decapoda; family Lithodidae; genus Paralithodes; species Paralithodes platypus. Next base: position 15,728,327 of record CM064486.1, on the reverse strand, counting down.
ACGGTGGCATAAGAATTGTACAATGGTGAAGTTGATCTATATTATAGTACCGGTACTCCATAATCAAAAGTTGAACATGAGTAAACAAGCAAGATGTCGGCGCTGGTATGGCAATCATGGGGCCAAACCTCCACTTATATTTTCCATCTTAACTGAGAATAACTTGGTTTACAATGTTATAGTCTTCACCAACAGCAAGATAACTGTGAATGATGCCTCCTCATATATATATATATATATATAACCTAGGTTAGACCATTTCTTTGCTGAGATTAACCTACTGTTCATCATCTCTGATGCCTTGCTTCCCCCTGGGAAACCCAAGCTAAAAGATGGCCAGGACAAACTTCTCCAAGCTACTTTGTCAAGACATGCTCCCTTTACCCGTGCCACAATGCCTCTTCCACTACGTGGAAGTTTTTCCTTAATATATTTTCCACTTTCTTTTCCCATACCATAGGTGGTCTTCCACTACTAGCTGTTCCACTCACTTGACTCTCATATATCTTTCTTGGCACTCTGTCTTTATCCATTCTCTGAACGTGACCATACCACCAAGTACTTCTCTTTATCCACTCAACCACTCCACAATCAATGCCCAAAGCTTGTTCTTCCATTTCAATGGACTCTTACACTTCCCTATTACTTGGCTCAGCTAGCCTATTCACGCCCACTGCCATTCTGAAAAAGCTCATCTCCACAGCTCTGTTATCCAACTTTTTGGAGTAGGCTAAATGTAGGTTAATTGTAATTCCCTGAATTTTGTAATTTTGTTGTATTCATATTTCAGCAAAGAAATGGCCTAACCTAAGTCATCTATATATGAGAAGGCAGCATTTGCTGTCTTGATAGCATAATGCATAAATGCACAGAATTTTGGTGCGAGTCCTTGAGTACCACATGTGTTTGTTGATTTCATTAATTGAGTTAAATAGAAGTGAAGTTGGTTGGTGAAAAAATATGAAATAATAGTGAAGACTATAACATTGTCCATCCATCTACTCAGGCACATTCTCCATTGTTTTCTATATATATATATATATATATATATTTTGTTTTAATAGATGGAAAATATGAGTGGAGGTATGGCCCCACGATTGCCATAGCAGCGCCGGCATCTCGCTTGTTTACTCTAGTTTAACTATTAATTATGGATTATCATACTTTAAATGTGCAGTGTGCAAGGGAGAACTTGTTATATGACCCGTCTGTTAGTGTTGATTTTGACAGTGTAATGCTGGAGTGTGTTAATAAATTCTGCTATATGGGCGATACAGTTTCTGCCGGAGGTGGCGCTGAAGCTAGCTCCATTGCTAGAGTAAGAAGTGGCTGGGGGAAGTTTAGAGCTGTTGCCGCTCCTGACCATGAGAGGTCTCCCAAGAGTCCCACTTCACTTTAACCCTTAATTAGCGGCGCTCGACTTAAGTCGAGTGAAAGAAAACGGGTGAAAAACGGGTGAAAAATGGGTGAAGATTGAGTGAAAATGGGTGGAACAGTAATGAACCATACGTCCGACATCTGTGGCCTCCCGGCCCACACTAACTCCAGTTCCCGCACCGCACGGGTGGATGACAGTGTGACCAATAGTTAGCGAAAAGTGAACAATGTAGCAAAATCAGCTAAACTTCCATCTTTGAGGTAACACTGTCAGGGCTCCACGAGTGCTACGTAGCTGTATATGGTGTCATTGTGTAGCGATTTCCGCCTAGTTTTCGGCACAATACAGTTCCTTTCATGCGGATGGTTGATATAGCAGTCAGAATGGCCTGAAAAGGCCCAAAACGGCCACACACCCCCCGCTCTTTGAGGGTTAAAGGGAAGGTGTATACCTCGTGTGTTAGGAGTGCGATGACCTATGCCTCGGGAGACGTGGCCGGTTAAAACGGATGATATCAATAGAATGGAACGGAATGAGAAGAGATAAATATTATTATTATTTGTTTCTATATTCCAACTTACTCCCTCTCGGGCATAGGCTGAGAGCCTGTACATTCAACCGTTTAGCACGGTGAAGCCCGTGAGGTCTCGTTTAAGTCTTGGGAGTGAGGCATGTGAAGCTGCAACCAGCCTTTGCCATCTTGCCTTCGCATATATATATGAAGCTGCTTCGCCTTCGTGCTTCACCGACTCCCCCACAAGATTCGGACCCTCGCTCTCAGCTCTCAAAACAACACCTATTGATCAATTAACTCACTAGGCATTGTCCTCCTGTAGCATATTTTGAATATGGGAATATTCAAACAATGCTACTTAATCAGGGAACAATGAGGGTATATTTTGGGCATTTCGGTGGGCTTTGTGGTAATGCACTGATATTCTAGGTACAGCACAAATTCCATCCCAATAATATCTTCCCATTGATATATCGGGATTTGAACCAGGCACCATTGGATTACCAGTCCAGTGGCAAGACCACTCCACCACACCTGTGTAGTTAACCTCAGGGACTGGGTATCGAGCGAGGAATTAAGAAGGCGTCAGGGCATCAGGAGTGTCAGTGAAGGGATGCGCACGAGCCGACTTGGTTGGTTTGGACATGTGGAGAGAATGGATAATCAGAACTGGGTGAAGAATTGCCAGACTGTGAACGTGGGGGGATCTGCGTGTAAGGGTAGACCTAGAATATATGGGATCAGGTACTCCGATCCGATCTCCAGATAAAGAAATCAACAGAGGCAGCCCTTAACAGGGCCACCTGGAAAGCCGCTATTTAACACGTGAGACTGTAACCACATTCTGTGGACAAAACTGTCTTTAAATTAAAATGTAGGAATGTATTTTTTTATATATTTCACCATTGTAACAATTCTTATGTTGTTGTTGTTGCTGTTCTTATGTACTGTCCACTGCTTCCATCCATCGATTTGGAATGCAGAAAATCATCGAAGGATTGCTATGGGCCGTTACACAAGCAGGAGTCGGTCTTTGTCCGTTTTGGTTTGTAAGTTTTACATTTTAATATAAATGTTTTTTGGAATTTTTTAGTATAATTTTTTGTTGGCCCCTAAACCCAAGAGAAAATCACTTCCCCCAGACCCCCCCCCCCCCCCTTCCAGTTATAAAAACCTTCCCCAGACTACCCTTCCAGCTTTGTACAATTTTCTTTGATAGAAATGGCTATCGATTTTCAGGAAAAAGTTAATGCCTGAATGGGGTGAAGTGTCTGATAATTGCCAATCCAATTGGGCAAAATAGTTTAAAAAAAAGCCTACTCTCAGGAGATAGTTAAGTCCTACATATCCAATTATGAAAGGAAAAAGATGAATAATAATAAAATGTGCACTAGAATATGCTAATTGTTCATTGGTTTATATATATAAATGTTAAGTGGGATACAAGATGCTAAACAACTGAAAATGTACCTGAATACTGAACACAGTACAGTAAATAATTTGAAATATAGGGTAACTGGGCGATGTAAACAAACACCCAGTAGCTATATGCAAAAATAATAAAATAAAATATACCGTATGTGTATGATGTCGTTGGTATCCAGTGACTAGATTGATAATTTGTTCAACCTAAACGCTTACTTTCCCGTTTCCGAGAGTAGTAGGTTTGTTGGACTATATTTCACTGTGATGGTCCAACTCGCAAAATCTAATGGTATCCCAGGGGACTCTAATCTGTGGCATCTGCAAACTTCTTGTAACATAAGGCGGGAGGTGGGAGCCACTGGGACATAGATTAGATACCGTACACTATTGGGTCAAATTAAACATTTTAATGCTGCATCACTAAGTCAGTTATTTCTCAATATTTCAAATTTAACTTTGACATCACCAGTGCATTGTCATTGAAGGAATGTAAAATTAACCCATCCAATCCCAGCGACGGCTACCAGCCGTCAGTAGATAAGTGACCCCCAGTCCCAGCGATGGCTGGGAGCCGCCAGTAATGTAATTTCCTTGTAACTGCCAGTATCAGGCTGTGCCTGGTACCACGACCGTTTGAGCACTGCTCTCGATATGGCAACACTTCTCAGCTTTATCCAACCCTCTGAAGGCTGAGAGCCAGTCTTCCTTTATCTCTTGAGGTGGAAGGTTGTTCTATCTTGCCATTTTGGCCACATGCTTGGGAATGGGGGGGGGGGACTTTTATTACTGTATCCTACGGTACAGTAGGGGTTAATATGGTGATGTTGAAAAACTTAATTTACTTTTGTTTAAATATCATTCCTAACTGAAAAGTGTAATACATACTAAAAATGCTAACAAACATATCCTAAAGAATACATAAATGATTACAGGCATATGTAAATACAAATCCTGTAATTAAAGACATTATTCAAAATATTCTAGGAAAGATTATAAAGATAGCAACAATCAAATTGGTATAAAAGTTCAATGTACAAGACTGCACAAGAAAATCAAGAACCTTAAGTGTGCTTCAATGAAAGTGACTTTCTTCTTTTCTGTGTTTATTGCCATCCGTAAAAAATATCTAAAAATAAATACCATGTTGTCTAAAAACTTTACAGTGTATCTGTAGTCTTCAAACTAAAATGGCAAGTTTACAATTTTCCATTAATTTGTTTTAATTATTAGAGTAAGATGATCCCAATATGATAATTTGAACTACATTTATTACATAAAAATTATTACTAAAAGTATTATTAAATGGGAAACGTGTGTGAATGGCTTGAATATTCTTCTTCGAAGTAGAGGCCGATCTTTGGCACGATCTTGGTCGACAAACAATTTAGGAATTTTCAACTATATACTTTCACTTCACTGCATTAATTTTCTGGACTTATTTCTCTGGCACCATTTTCAAATCTTCACTGAAAACAAACTACAAATTTTTCTCATAATTTCACTTTCCTAATTATCACTTGCAGCACCACTGTCCAAGGGCATTTACTGGCCACAGCCTATAAGGGAGAGAGGTGAATACGAGTCTTTGCTCTGAATATAACTGGAGAGGTAAGAATATTATGCTCATCGACCCACCAAGAGTAGAGGGGATATCACTCAAGGATTCTTTTCCCTGGACGTTCATTAGGGTAGTACTCACCCTCTTTGATTGCAAGCGACTCAAAACACATGAGAACTGGAAATTTTTTAATCATGATCATTATTCAGATCAACTCCATTAAAATATAAAAATAATTATGCCAAACGGCAAACCACTGGACGTTCTGTCAGATCAGGTAGTTAGGTCACAAGAAAAGAATCCTTGCATGATAGTCCCTTTAGGCTGAGGGCGGAGAGACAGAGTCTATCGCTCATCCAAGGCTACCCTCCTGCTCCAGCTGGGAAAGTTTCAGTGTTCAGGGTAGTGTACCACATTTGTTCATAGAAAACCAGCCACAACTGCTCCACAACGTAACGACACAACGGCATATGATATAATCAACACTTGTTGATCAATCAACCTGTTTGATAAAGCAAATTCTAATTCTTGTAAAGAACCTAGTGACTATATAAACTTTCAGTGCAATTGTAGACATATTCATGGGAGTACACAGGATTCTTCATCTGGAATCATAGAAAAAAAATATATTAAACATTGGTCACTTTCTTGGTTGCAAGCAGATATTTACTACCGATACATAATTCTATGTGGTATGCCAAGCTGTATGAAAAATTTGATAAAATATAAATGAAGACCGACAATCAAAACCTATCATTACTATAGTGGTGATGGGCTGGTCTATCAGAGTGAGAACTGAGCGATCTCTGCCATACCCATAGCTAACTCTGACTGTTCCTTTTACTTATATATTTTCTAGATCTCAAGTCTCTCCCAATCTGCCTACCTAGAAATTGGAAGCCAAAGCGTCACATTTTTCCTTTGCCACCTCAACTTTCTCTTCATAATTGCTGAGGAGCACAGGGCCCTGGGTGGGGCTTTGGTTTCCCGGGCATTTCCGCACCCTCCTCAGCTCCCAGCCATGGAGTGGCTCGGGTCACCCAGGCTTTATTGTGGTCGGCAGGGAGGATTCTGTGGGGGCGCTTGGTTATGGCCTTGGCCTTGCTCGGGGCCTTGGGGCTGTTCGGCCAGGCAGCTTGGGGAACAACAACATGCCTTGCCTTATATGATGGCACAAAAGAGAGGTGTTCTGGAAGTATTAGCGAATGCCAGGCTGGATCTATGCAGAATGACAGACCAAATAGAAGGGTACATGTATGAAAGAATGGGAATAGGTGTGTGTGCTGGAGTAATTGAGAATGAGTGCGAAAGAAGGTGCATGTTTGTTTGCAAGTAGCAAGTGGAAGGAGCGTGTAAGGTACTGTACTATGGTTCTGTGGGTGCAAGGATTGTGTGGGTAAGAATGAAAGTAGGAATACAAACATGGGTGGTTGTGTGTGTGTATACTCTGACAGGATAAGCCTGAAAGAGAGAAAGAGGAGCTCTGGGTGAATGTTGAGGCATGCCTGAATAAGTTTGGTAAGAGCAAATTAATATTTCTGATTGGTGATATGAATGGGAAGGTGGGTGATAGTAAAGTAGATGGGGTGGTGGGAGGGTGGGGTATACTGTCAGAGGTAGATGGGAATGGCAGTGCACTTATGGACGTGTATGTGGGGAGGAGGCTGTTGATAGACAACACCTTGTTCCGACACAGAATGATACACAGGTACACATGGAAAGTGGAGTGGAGTGGAGGAGAGAGAGAGAGACAGTGGAACAAAAGGCACTGATTACACATGGAAAGTGGAGTGGAGTGGAGTGGAGTGGAGGAGAGAGAGAGAGACAGTGGAACAAAAGGCACTGATTGATTATATATGTGTGGATGAACGAATGAAGAATTTTGTGATAGATACTAGGGTATATAGGGGTATTAGAGGAGGGGGGTTAGCTACTACTACATAATGGTCAGACAAAATTAGGATACAGAAGAAGTGGGTGAAGAGAGCTAGTGAGGCGAGAGGGGGGTGGAATGGTGGAGAATTTACAGGAGTAGATCAGGGAAGAGTTCAAGAGAGCAGTAGAAAGACGACTGGGTAGGTTTGACTTGGAGGGTATGGAGAAAGTGGAAGAGGTAAGCAAAGTGTTTAAGAAAGAGATGTGTGCAGCATGTGAGGAGGTATGTGGAGTTAAAGGAAGAGGGTAGAGGGAATGAAGATTTGGAGAGACAGAAAACGGAAAGGCAGTTGGAGAAAAAGAGTGATGAGAGTAGTGAAGAAAAGTAAGAGAAGAGTAATTTGGAAGGAATTAAATGTAAAATGGAGGGAGTGTAAGAAACTGTTCTGGAAAGAGGTCAAGATAGTTAGGGAGGGTAGCAAGGAAGGTAGTAAGGGTGTGAAAGATAAGAATAGGCGAGTGTTTGCCGAGAAGCAAGGAGTCAAGAGATAGAGGTAGCACTTCAACGAATTGTTGAACGTAAGGAATGAAACACCAGTCAACATAGTTGGATGGGGTTACGGGAGGGAGAATAATCATCATCATCATCATCATCTCCGACGCCTTGTTTCCCTCTGGGAATAAGAGTGGAGGAAGAGGTGGGAATCAGGTCAGAAGTGTGTGAAGCCTTGAAAAGAGTGAAGATGGGGAAAACATCAGAAGTATGTGGGGAAATGCTGAGGTATGGTGGTGAGATAGTGATTGAATGTGCATGGGAGAAGGGAAGTGCACCTGATGACTGGAAGACAGGCATAATAGTCCCCCTCTATAACAGTAAAGGGGAAAGAGGAGTGTGGTAATCACCGGGGGATATGTCATCTAAGCGTAGTAGGGAAGATGTACAGTAGGGTAGTGATCGAGAGAGTGAGAGAAAGAGAGAGAGAACGGAGAAATGGGTAGGTGACGGGCAGGTTGGGCTTAGGAAGGGAAGAGGATGTGTAGACCAGATTTTTGCCTTGAAATGTATTGTGGAGAATTATCTGGAGAAGGGACTAAAGTTGTATGTGGCCTTTATGGACTTGGAGAAGGCCTATGATAAGAGTTGATAGAGAAGGTTAGTGGAAAGTACTGAGAATATACAGAGTAGATCACAAGTTGCTGAAAGCAGTAAATATCATGCATGAGGGTGCAAAGGCTTCAGTACGTGTGGAGAATGAACAGAGCGAGCTCTTTGCTCTAAATGTTGGGTTAAAGCACGGGAGTGTGATGTCCCCATGGTTGTTCAATATATATATGGATGGAGTCATGAAATAAATATAAGGAAGAGCAGTGGAAGTTGGTATACCGCTGATAAGGAAAGGAAATGAGTGGAAGTTGCCTGTACTGCTGTTTGCTGACGATACAGTTCTGGTGAGTGATAGTGAATGGTTGTTGCAGGGTCTGGTTAATATGTTTGGAACAGTGTGTAGTTTGAAAGCGTGTGTGAAAAACGGAATCTGATGGTAAATGCAGGGAAGAGTAAGGTTATGGTCTTTGAAAGGGGTGCAGTCACAGAGTGTGAGGCGAGGTTGAATGGTCAGGCTATGGAGAATGTCAGCTTTAAGTATTTGGGCTGTGTGTTGAGTAAAGATAGGAGTATGGATGAAAAAGTGCGGGAGAGGGTGCAACAGGGAAGAGGGTTGTTTGAACGCTGAAAGCAGTAACAAGAAATAGGGTGGTCAGGATGAAAGTAAAGAAGTCCTTGCATGATAGTGTGGTAATCCCGACATTGACGTACGGGAGTGAAGCATGGACATTGTTGGAGAGACAGAAACCAAGAATGAGAGGGGTGGAAATGAGTTACTTGAGAAGTGCGTGCGGAGTTACATGGAGGCATAGACAGACGAATGAGGAAGTGAGAGAGCGGTGTGGTGTAGATGTGCTGGAAAGTGTGAAAAGGAACACCTTGAGATGGTGAGGCCACGTTGAACGTATGGGAAGCGAGAGGAAGAAGTCCGAAATTAAGAAGTTTGTAGGCATAGTATGCAAAGGTGAGCTTGTATTCAATAACCGGCTCGAGTGTTAACTTTGGCAATGAGGCACTGGAGATGGTGGACAAGTTTTGCTACTTGGGAGATACCATCTCTGTCGGTGGTGCAGCCGAGGCCACCACTATTGCCAGAATAGGATGCGGCTGGGGATAGTTTAGAGAACTTTTGCCACTACTCACCATGAGAAGACTCCCTCTCCCCTTGAAGGGAAAGGTGTACGCTTCATGCGTTAGAAGCGCAATGATATATGCTTCAGAAACGTGGCCTGTCAAAGCGGATGATACCAACAGAATGGAACGCAATGAGATGAGGATGGCGAGATGAATGTGTGGTGCCAAACTGCAAGATAGGATATCAAGTGTAGAGCTAAGGAGAAGGTTAGGGAGGTTAGGTATCAAGAGTATCAGTGATAGGTTGCAGCCTTAAATGGTTTGGACATGTGGAAAGGATGGATGAACAAAGCTGGGTGAAAAGATTAAATCCATCAATGTAGATGGAGCTGCACCAAGGAGCGGACCAAAAAAAGATGTGGGATCGAACTTTGCAGTCTGATCTTAAATCAAAGAACCTGACAAGTGAGGCAGCTTTTAACACTTCCGCTGCAGGCATATTCAGGCACTCCTGAATGATTAATCAAGTATCTGCATAAAATGAAATGTATTCTGCCGAAAACTAGACTAAAATAGCTTCAATATTACACTAGAACGAGCTTCCTAACTCGCGGGGTTCACCCGTAGCGCTGCCATAGACATTCGGGAAAACTCTCTAAGTATTAGCAATGTACCGTAAACTGGGGTAATTTCGGACTGCTGTCATAACTTCGGACATCGGCGATAAGTAATTAGCCATTGTCATTATATAATGGAAACGCTTTTTACAATTTTTTTTTTTGTGAGGTCCGTTTATAGAAATGGCAAAGGAAGAGCATGTAAAAGTCCTAGGGAACTGACATGAGTAAATGTGCACGAAAAAAATATTATATACTGTATATGACTAAAATTTGTACATTTTTTCGCTACCCTGCCAAACTTCTATCACCCTGAAAAAATTTGTTTGTATGAATGATGTTGTGACTGATATAATTTTGTAGTAAAATTACCAGAGACAACATCCACCAAAGGAAATTAGTTACACTTGTATAACGCTCTAGCTAGAACACCATCATTTAACCTATTGTGTTCTAAAAAAAAAACATGTAAACTTCGGACATGGAACAAAACGATAGTTTGTTATTATTTGCCCTATGAAAATAATTAATAATACTTGTCCATCATTAAAATGGTGGTTAAAATCAAATAATCGTTGTCTGACTCCAAAACCCCATAAAAATATGATTTTAAATAATATTTTGACATTTAACATGTAGTTTCTTTATTCATGCAGAGTTTAGTAAAATTTGCCAGAACGTCCCGGACTTCCCAAACTTGACTACTTCCTTTAACGTGACGATAGTGCGTTGTTATATGTGCGATTGGTTTGCTTGGGAAACAGATTAACTTGCTCATGTAGTGATGTACACCCTATGTGGTGGATTGTGTTCTTTTATTTAATAATTTTCATTTTAGTAAGCGTTGTTTCCACATAGCGATTTTGATAATTTAATTTGACTTTATATTGTCCTTGTCCCAATTTTGGTTTGTTTAGTTTGCAAGTTTTACATTTTAATGCTAACCGATTTATGTATTTCGGATAATTCTGGATATATAATATATTAAATTGGGAGGCATACTGTATATCTTGTCCAAAAAAATTTTGTATCTGCCGAGAGAAACACCAACAAATATGTTAGTGGAGAAAACATAATACAGTAAAAGTCCGTTAATCCGACGACCGATAATTCGAATCTCCCAATAGTCCGAATTTTTCAATTTGAGTCCAAATCCGAATTCACCCGATGGTCCGAATTTCAAGAAGTCCCAAAGTCCCCTTTTTGAGGCATTAGGCCACTCAAATGACACATAATGGAGCACACACATATCATATGTTCATGAATTCACTTTAAAAGTTTAACATTGTCATTGTAGCCTATTACATACTTCAAAACATTCAGATTAATGGTCAAAGGAAGCTACTGATATAAACGTAAACACCTTCTTCTTCTTCTTCCACATCGTCTGCTAGAGTTTGTTTTGCTCTTGAACGCATCCTTGGGACGCTCCGATGCGCTACTGGCTTGCACCGCATTTTCTGCAAGCGCATTCAGTCTTGAGCTTGAAAACGCACCTTTGGACGTATTAGTCTTGAGCTTGAAAACGCACCTTTGGACGTTCCGATACGCTACTATTTATAGTTCAGTGATCGGAGCGTCCCAAGGGTGCTTTCAGGACAACAAGACAAGGGTGCTTTCAATACAATATAATATAACAGAGCACGTCACAAAAGGAAAATCACAAAATGAAAATTACAAGAACCTCTCAGGGAAGTGCCGTTGTTAAGGCATTACTTCCCGAACCACATCTGATCTGATCTGATCTTCAAGAGCAAGACAAACTCGCTAGTAGACGGAAGAAGAAGAAGACGTTTATATCAGCAGATTCCTTTGACCATTAATCTGAATGTTTTGAAGTAGGTAATAGGCTACAATGACAATGGTAAACTTTTGAAGTGATTTCATGAACATATGAGATGTGTGTGTGCACCATTGTGTCATTTGGGTGGCCTAATGCCTCAATGTTTTCGTCATACACAGGTTCATAGGGGTAAAGTCCGATAATCCGAAAAATCCACTAATCCGAACGAGGGCCGGTCCACTGCCCTTCGGATTAACGGAAGTTTACTGTACCTATAAAAATGCTCAAATTCATAAAAATGTATATGCAGTGATAGAGTATACATACCTATATATTTTCACTAGGCCTAGTTAATTTTTGAGTTATTGATTTGACAGCATTGGTTATTTTTCCTGCTCAATATTTTCTATGAGGGAGTTCAATGCCTAACGAGAACAGATCCAAAAAGAATATCTGTTAAACATCGTATATAACCCCCTCCTATACTGACTATACAGGCCTAAAAGTGTTGCCTGTGCATTTTCCACTAAAACATCAGACAGGAATAAGCAGCAATAATAAAATATTCATATAAAATAGTAGGAGCTGAAAAATGAATGTGAAAGCCACGAACGTACGTCCGAAGTTCTCCTCCGTTTGTCCGGAGTTATCCCAGCTTTCTTGGCAATAATTTTCCATAAGAAATCACTGTATGGCCAAAGTTTTCCATACAATGGATAAAAAACACCATTCTGTCTACTTTTCAAGTACCACTCAACTTTTTCATACAAGTCCGAAGTTTTCAACTTTTCAAGAATACTTCGGACACCATTTAGGATAAGGATAGCTCTCTTATTATGGGGGATAATTTTAGGAGGCTTCCTGGATTACGGCGCACTACCACCACATATCACTTGACCTAGTTAAATCTGTATAATGTGTTTAGTCCGGAGAAATTGTTAAAAAAACTCGAAAAATTTCCGAAGTTATCCCAGTTTACGGTAGCGCTTGGCAACACTGCTGAGACCGCGGTCCGAGACCACAGTTTCCCTCAGTGCGCGGCTGGCCGTGCTGACAGTCGTTAGTGGGCCCCTCGCTGTCCCGCCCACTGACACTATTTCTACGGCTTTTACAGGCTTTTAAAGCCTGGAAATTGCTGTAAATTGCCTATGCGTTCTGGAACGTCTCCCGCAGTCAATGGGTTAACAAGGCTGCCTCACAAAGACGACCGACGTGTCATCCGACGTAAGAGACAATTCCCCACAGACCCTGACTATACACCAATCACCAGACAAAGCATATCATCAACAATCTCAAGCACTCATCCGCCTGTGGCCTAGACAACATAAGCAAAATACACCTCAGACACCTGGGACCACAAGGCATACAAGCACTCACTAACATATCAAACTACAGCTATTCACACAACACAATACCAGACATTTGGAAGCATGGTATCATCATCACATTCCCCAAACCCAACAAAGACCCCACGCTACCCTCCTCGCACCGCCCCATCACACTCCTTTGCTCCCCCTCCAAAGTCATGGAACGCCTAGTATTACAACTAATTACACCTGACCTACCCCTAGCTCCAACACAACATGGCTTTAGGCCACTGCACTCCACAAACACTCTTCTCACAGACCTTACACAAAGAGCTTTCGACGGCATCAACTCAGCTAGACCACCACACAGATCACTATTAGCCACACTCGACATTAGTAAAGCCTTCGATGCCATCCCCCGCCACAACCTAACAAACAAAATCTACAACACAAACATGCACAACACAAAAAGGTGGCTGGCCAACTTCCTAGCAGGCAGATGTGCACACATATCTTTTGCCGGTCAGTCATCTAAAATCAGAAACTTTCCAAACGGAGTCCCACAAGGATCCGTCCTATCGCCCGCACTCTTCAATCTGTACATGCACGATATAACTACACCCAATACGCCCCAAATAAACTTAGCCTCCTATGCAGATGACATAACACTCACATGCACACACCATGACCCAAAAAGAGCAACAGATCTCCTTCAACCCTATCTCAACACACTACATGGCTGGTGCACTACAGACTTAATCTAGCCCCAGCCAAATCCACCGCAACCCTGCTCACAAGTTGGACAGAACACGAATACATCCCTCAACTCACCATAAACAACACACCCCTAACACATACACACACACACCCAAAATCCTAGGAGTAACATATGATACTCATATGACATTCAAACAGCACACCACAAACATTAAAAAAAAACGGACACCCAGACTTAACGCCCTCAGGTCACTTGCTCACACAAAATTTGGACACAACAAAGAAACTACCACCACAGTATATAAACAATACATAAGATCAGTGATGGAATACGCAAGCCCAGCCTGGGCTTCTAACCTAGCTGAAACACATCATAAGACCTTACAGACTATTCAAAACAAAGCCCTGAAGATCATTACAGGCTGCACAGCTACTGCACCCACAGATCACCTACATCAAGAAACCAAAATCCTCAAAGTCAAAGACCATCTGGACATGAGAGGCACTCAATTCCTGGCAGCAGCCTCCACGAACCAAGACCACCCACTAAACTACATGGCAACACACCCACAGACACCAAGAAATATCAAAACAACACCCAGCACACGGTATCACACACAATTATTGTCCTCTCTCCCTCCATGCCCACCCCGAACCAACTTCCAGAAGCACATCCATACTCATATCTCTCACCGATCCATCCACTCACTCACTCACAGACAACACGCAGCTGCATGCACGACCTCCCGAAATCCATCCTTCCGAATCCTCCCTTCCTCGCGAGGAAAGAGTCCACCTGGTCAGGCTGAGATGCGGACACCATCCAGCTCTCCTGAGCTATCAGAAGAGACTGGATGACTCCGTTGTCGACGCCTGCCCGGGATGTAACACAGCACCCCATACCATTAAACATATCATAGAAGACTGCATTTCACACAACCACTTACGCCAACAACACAATCTACACTCAATGAGAGCTCTGTGGGAAAGCCCGATCGTGGCCATAGCCTTCCTCAGGGACTCAGGGCTGTTCGGCCAGGCAGCTTAGGGAACAACAACAAGGCTGCCTGGAACGCCGCCATTAGGACGTGAAACCAGAACCGCATTTGGTGTGGAGCACTCTAACTATAAATTTGTGTATGTATGTAAGAGAGTGTACGAGAGTGAAGTGGAAGGACAAAGAGGGAGAGGTAAACCGAGAGACAGGTGGAAGGATGGAGTTAAAAAATATATGCGTGAAAGCAGTGCTGGATGGGAGGGGCGTCAACTGACTAGAGACAAGAGGTACATGGGGGTGATTAGTTCGTGGCCACCCCTTCGGGGATCACGGCGTCCAGCAATAGATAGAACAAAACTCCCCTGGTAAAATATAAGAAGAAAGCTGTGAGGTTCTTTACTCCGATGAGACACCGTGTTGATGTGGATCTTCAGTAGGCCTCTCTGTGATGAATAATGTTTGTAGAAAACTGCCACCACTAATAGTTTATAGACATATTAGGAGTCTGGAATCAATCAACCCATGCGATCAGCCTTTCCTTTATTTGTTGTAGAAGTATGCAGGAACCAAATCAGGTGTGAAATAATGAAGTGGTGAGAATGGTGAAAGGGGGTGTGAGAGAGCGTGGCGAGTAGACCTCCGCCCTCGACTCGTGTCTGTCAAGTTCTCTCTTGTGATCGCCGTCATGCCTAGGTTCAACCGCACCTCGCCTTCCGAGAATGCATAACCAATGATGAAAGCGTGAATAATCCTGAATGACGAGTGAATAATAATACATGACGAGTAAATAATCGTGCATAACTCCAGTCCAGGGGTCTCCTGGTGTTTAGGTTAGCAAGTCGTTAGTATAGGAATGAAATTATTAATCAGCATGTTTACCTTAGCTATTGATAAGGACACCTGTGGTCTTGCCTCTGGACCACAGCTAACAGCTCCTTGTACAGGCATATACAAAAGTCGTGCACAAGTATGAATTGAGTTATGAGTTGTCTAAATATGAGTGAAAGGATCGTATAACAAAGCTTACCTGCCGGATATTAGCGCATTTTGTATTTATGAGATTCCTGACAGTCTGAGAGCTCTCCGTGGAATTCCATATCGATGTGGAAGTCCAGATCACGGTTGTTGCGCTCATTTGGCTTCATTGTGAAAGTGCCTAAGACTTCTTCACCATGCTTAACAGTCAAATAGTCATCAAAGTAGAAGACTGTCTGCTTCCAGTGTGTATATCTCGCCTCGGGAGCTGTGGAAAAAATAACATACTTTATTAATTTCTAATAAACTACTGTATCTTATTGTACCTCAGTCCTACAAAATAGGAGGTATAGGATCATATTTAATGGTAATAATTATCTTGACCTTATGCAAATGCAGGGGTAATGTACAAGGTAATGTTATGGAGTTTGCACTGGGTTCTACTTTGCCAACGCACTCCTCTCCAAATATTTACCCTTTGGACCTTGTGGTGGGTAAGTCAGGCGAGTTATCCAGGCTGGTTCACAGGGGTTATTGTTTAGCCAGTAGAGCATCAGCTGCTGATCAAAGGGTCGGCGGAACGAGCCTGCACTGTCATAATGTTAATGGTAGATGTCAAGCCCTGGCAACTTGACCTAGCAATTCATGATAAACGCCTATGTTCATGGCCACCCCTTCTCGGGAATTACGGCGTCTGGCAAAAATGTGGAAAAAAAATCCCCAGAAAGATTGAAAACCGGCCGGGTTCTGGTGAACAAACTGGTGAACAAACATTACAAAACTAGCCGGGGCTGGACGGGTTAAGCCATGAAATAAGGCTATCGAGATATGTAGGCCACCCAAAGAAAATCCTATCAACTATTAACCCGGCAACGGCGAGAAAGCTCATAAGAAGTTTTACTGGGCGAGGGCGGCAAAGCTCTTAAGAGGGAAGGCCTAAAAAAAACATTTTAAACGGCCCCAGTAGCACTAAAAAAAAAAAATTTAGTTTTTTTTCCCTATATCTCATATCACTCCTCCACATCCCCTCCCCCTTCAATTATCACCTATTTTCCCTGTTATTCCCTAATTCATTGGTATATTTTTGTGCTAACATTAGCAAAATGTGTGGAGGATGTGCTTATGTGCCTAGCGGGTGTGTTACACAAGCGAGTGTGGATGAGTAAGCTCAGTCAGGTTTGAGGCCTCGTGAAGGGAGGTGTTGCCTCAATTTGCTCCATAATTCATGAATGGGCTGCTCCACGTATATTCACTATTTTGACCAGAAAAATTATATTTCCACTTGTTTTATTGTTGTTACAGGTTACTATCTTCATAGTGAAGGTAAAATAGGCGCATATGAATAAGTAATAACGATAATTATCGTAAAATGACGATTATAAGCATGAATGGAGCCTAATATGCTCGCCCAGGGGCATCGAGTTCAATACCCCCTGCTCGCCGTTTATAGGTTAATGCTTTGAAATTGATTTCCAGAAAATAAAATTAATAAAATCATGTCCGAATACGTCCCGTCAAGAGGAACATAATCTCAAGCCAAAACAGCTCCCCATTACCGATGTCACACAATAGCTGGGGACGCGAGCTCGGGTTCTCTGGAAAATCTCGTAAGCCGGAACTTTTCACCAGATATAATTTTGTTTCACTAACCTATTTCTTTGTTACTTGCTATAACTCTGTAAATAAATATATGTATACATTGGCCTACATACATATCTTAATAGAGTTATAGCAAGTAACATAATATGAAAAATATGCCTGTTGGAGAGGGGTCAAATATATTACCTGTTGAGAATCCGGTCCTCTTGTGACATTTGGTGAACTCAATGTTGAAGTATGTGATGAGAGCGTGGACATAGTCGTTCCTTCGTACCTGAAATAAAAAGAACTCATCAGACCGAAGAAGACTTATTTTCTCAGCAGTTCAGCTGGACCACATGAGCTCAGCAGAGCTCTTATAGGACAGGGCCGAAGGATGAGGCAAGAACTGCTACACTGTAGCACCAATGAAGAAGTGAACAATGGCAAAGAATGAGAGATCAGGACTAAGGTAGAAACAAAATCACAGCGAGATGCAAAATAAATGCACTACTGAGAGAATCGAGTCAGCTCGGCCGCACCAGCGACCGAAGAGACAAACAGTCAGAAACCAGCAACCTAGCCAGGCCAGGGTGGCATATGATATAGGCCGTCCGGAGGACAACCAAATGAGACGGAATAAGAACAAAAGGGGAAAACTATAGAAAGAGGAATGAAAAACTATGCAAAATTAGTCAAGCCGACGACGAAAGCTCGAGGGGAGAGGGAGGGAAAAACCATAACCCTGCTCCAGCAGCCGGCCCCGAAGCCCCCAACCGCGACAAGGAGCATAGTCATTCATATTTATTCACCAACCCACCAATTAACTTACAATTAACCTAATTAATTAAATCACTGAAACTAATGAATACAGTAAAACCTCGCCCATCCAGACTAATTGGGGGAGAACCCTGCCAATTAGTTGTAAATTTGCGCTATGGTATCCTAATAATTAGACGAATGGAAGGTGTAATTGATGGGGCATTTAACCACAATGGAAGGCCTCGCTAGAAATTACTCCTGAACCTGAATAAATTCAAATTTATTCACCAACCCACCAATAACTTACAAATAAACCTAACTAATGAAGGCTTGACATGAGACAATGATACATACATAGAGGGATCTATCTTGAATGAGATACTAGCTCTTTAGAAAGTAAAATGTCTGAAAAATTTACCATTACCCTATTAAATATGAAATGTATTAAATATTTTGCTTAGCAGTTCTAAATAAAATTAAAGAAGTTACAATTGCACAGCTCAGTAAGACTTCACTTAAGTGTCAAACTATATTTTCACTGCAGAGCAAATAAATTTGTATGCAGATGATTATTGCATATGAAAATTGTCTATACTGTATACAAACACTGTCCAAAATAGAAATGTAACTATACAAGGCTAAAACACAATTCAAACTTTAAATATTTATTTTAATCTTTTTAGTACCAGCGATGTGTTGTATTATATTCTAGCTATACTCAGACGATATATGTAGCTTAGGAAGGATCTGTGGTAGTTAAAAAGGTTGGCTGAGATAGTTTGAAGCCTTATTATTGCTAGAGGTTCTTCCTAAGAAGAATAAAATCATCTAATAGTTGCCAGAATATGATGAAAAGAACATCCAGGTACTGAATGGGTTAAATGTATTTGAATTTTGAATACATATTGTACGACACCATATATCATTATCATATGCTTATGACAATTGATTTCCAAATGCAAACATGGAATATAATTGAAAAAGTTTGGTTATAAAGACATGAGAATTGCAAAATGACCGTCAGAGAAAAATATTATAGTAATAAAGTACCCGTAGTATTATGAAACTACAGTAAAACCCCGCGCTTTCGTTCTCCTCAATACCGTAATCCCGGCACTTCCGTAATCAATATAAGTTCGTATTCTTTCGGTTTTTAGTACGAAAGAGTGAATAAAATCCAGTTTTCCGGGTCATATTCCGTCATCTGAATCACTATTGGGCATTTAATGACTTCCTAACCTTTAATACACACACACATCGATATAACAGAGCTGGCCAATAAAACCCATTATGTATCGTGAAATAGACAGAGAACTGGTGATTCAGTCTGACTGTTATTGTTTGTCTTTCTTTCTTTAGGGGTATGTTAGCAGAAGACTAGTCAGCTTGAATAAAAAAAAAATCTTTGGCCTTCACTATTAGTTAAGTATTACAGTAGATAATTTCCTCATAAACATATTTATTTATATAATACAGTATAACATGGTTAAGTAATGTTTTTAACTATAGATATTATTTCATAATTGAATGTCAGAGCAGATGACTCCGGTTTGTTTGTGTGTGCGTGTCATGATTGTTATCAAAGCGTTAAAAATACTTCGATCAGTATGCTTAGCCTAACTAATTTAGTCTACAGAGTACTTCGCCGACAGCGATCGATAGTACCGGTACAGGAAAACAAAACTATTGTGAGGTTCACCAAACAGTTTGTTCAAGTGTATTATGGTAAGTAGGCTACTGACAATGTCATTTGTTACCGTCAACCGGGGCGAATTCGGACGATTTTTGCGTATTTCCATTGTTGGTGTAGCTGGTACATTGGGGTATACAATCATAGCATTAAAGAAATTAAAATGCATTGCATATATTTATTATAAATATAATAAAGGTGTCCGAATTCGAACACTATTTGGGGCGATTTCGGACACCTGGTCTGAATTCGGACATGGATTTAAAATACATTCATAGGACAAACCAGTGATCCCAGTATAGATTCGGACCTTTCAGGGGTCAGTTCGGACATCATTGAACATCTTAAAAGCGTCTTATCACACTCCCTGAAAACGAAAAGACCATAAAAACCATATCGTAAGATACGACACTTTTGGGGCAATTTCGGACAAATCTTTATTTATTTACCATACTCTGCGTAGTAGTATGACCTTAATAATGTAAAAAATAAGGATTACTGTGACATAACTCAGAAATACCATGTGTAATGACAACTATAAACCCAAATTACACTCAATATCCAAATCTGACAGGTTAAAGTTAGATTAAATAATATTTATTTAATTAATTTTCATCCAGTCCAAATTAGCCCCATTTTCACGGAAAATTAAAAAATTATCATTTAATACCCAATTACGGGAATAATATAAAAGATAATGCCAAACAATTAATTTGTACTTTCACACTAATTACTAAGGTACATCTTGGCACCGTAGACTTTCCTGCATCTACTCATCAACACGTTTGCCCAAGAAAGTTTGCCGATGTTACGATTTTTTTTTTTTTTTTTTTTCGGTTTTTCATCCCAAATTTGACTAATTCCTTGAACGTGAAGATAGTGCGTTGTTGATGTGTGTGATTAGTTTGCTTGGGAAACAGATTAACTTGCTCATGTAGTAATGTACACCCTATGTGGTGGATTATGTTCTTTAATTTCATAAATTTCATTTTAGTAAGCGTTGTTTCCACATAGCGATTTTGATAATTTAATTTGACTTTATATTGTCCTTGTTCCAATTTTGGTTTGTTTAGTTTGCAAGTTTTAAATTTAAATTTAAATTTTAATTTGTAATCGGTACATATCGCATTATACAGTAAAAGTCCGATAATCCGACGACCGATAATTGGAATATCCCAATAGTCCGAATTTGTGAAAATGAGGCCAAATCCGAATTCACCCGATAGTCCGAATTTCAAAAAGTCCCAAAGTCCCCTTTTTGAGGCATTAGGCCACCCAAAAAACACCTAATGGTACACACACATATCATATGTTCATGAAATCACTTTAAAAGTTTACCATTATGTGTCATATTGGATGTATAGCGTTATATTGTGCATTTGCATAACCTATATTGTGTTCAGGTTTTCGTCAGGCCATTAATACACAGGTTCATAAGGGTAAATTCCAATAATCCGAAATATCCGGTAATCGGAGCGAGGCCCGGTCCCCTGCTATTCGGATTACAAGACTTTTACTGTACATTAAAACTATTTAAGCAAGAAAGTTAGATCAAACCATTTCGAACAATCGAGTGAACACCGATTTCTATTATGTTTATTCGTTATCTATTTATCAATTTAATTAACTTTTAATTGACGTAAGGTCCGAATTCGCCCCAGTTGACGGTACTGTATAAGGTATCTAGTTTTGTATAGGGGGTAGAGACCGATTAATATGAATGGTGCATGAATTCATCAACAACAAAAGACCTCAGCGCCGTCTTTGAAGCTTCCACGGTGCCAGTTTTTGGTGGACGTTTCGCTCTTCCGTAATTTTGCGCTTTCATACTGGCAATTAATACGAAAGAGTGGAGATTTACTGTGTATTCAAATTTACACATAAGGATCTGTACAATAAATGTGTTTAATAAGACTGATATTGATCATTCAAATAGAAACAGAATTAAGCCTTACGATACTACAGACGCATTTAGAAAAAAAAATTAAGAACTAAATGTAGATTTTTTTTTTAAATATTTCTTTGCAAAATACCTTAACTTAACCTAGACTAAAATTGAACTTGCCTAATCAAACAAGTAAATAATTAGTTATTTATATCAAAAATAAAAATCAAGCTAAACAAAAAGATATGAAATCGCTTGGGGTCCACCGGGTTAAAAAATAAATTTATGCAACTCCTTTACATTACTTAAAAACTTTACCCACAATTATGAACATGAAACGGGTATAACATGTAGTAATGTACACCCATGTGGTGGATTGTGTTCTTTTATTCAAATTTTGTTAAAAACCATATTTATGCAACTCATTTACATTACTGTACTTAAAAACTTTACCCACAATTAAAAACATGAAACGGGTATAACATCTAGTAATGTACACCCTATGTGGTGGATTGTGTTCCTTTATTCAAATGTTGTTATATTAAGTGTTGTTCCCATAGTGATTTTGATTAGTTCTTTTGCGTTTATCTTGTGTCGTCCCAGTTTTGGTTTGTTTATTTTGCTTTGTATTATAATAACAGTCTGTTACTTTATTGCATTTCTTTAAAACTATTAAACTAAAAGCAATCATTGCCGCACATTTACCTGGAGGTGGAAGGGAGCATTGAAGGCAAGGTCTTCTTTCTTGACTGTATACAAGTCTACTTCCTTCACAAGGCAGGAATTTGTCACCACCTGAAAATAAATATACAAATATTAATAAAGTTGTTCTTGATTTCAAAGCCAACAAGTGACACTTGGGGGCTAACTTCTATCCATAATAGCATGACTCAGCTTATGTGTACTCCACAAGTTCTCCAGGAGGCAATCACTGCTCTCGCATTATTGTTCCTATGTGGAAGAGGGAGACAAAAGGCAGAACTGCCAGTGACAAGTGCCTACCCCAGAGTTGAAAGAGTGACAGGGCCAAAATCAAAGGGAATGTTTGAGCCATAATGCCTGGACATACAGAGTTAGAATTATTTTTTTAATTCAAGTCATAGGATGCGGGGCAGATGGATTCAGGGAGAGTTCCAGAGCTAAGCTGTTGAATAGAAGAAAGATTGGGAATATCATTTCACTCTTGGGTTGAAGAGTTGCAAAGAGTAGAGGTGAGATTGTGTTGGAAGACGGGTGCTACGTTCTCTTTGTCGAGGAGGTAGTATACACAGAGAAGTGCTGTGTGAGAAATCCTCCCCATACATGCCAACAATACTCAATAAATAGACGCACTGTGCCCCTGTACAGAGCAAGAAGCTGTGCAGGAGTAAAGAACCCCCAGAGGCAGTTGAGCACACCTAGCTTCTGGGAAGCAGTTTTAACAAGGGTGGTAATATGTTCTTTCCAAGTGAGATCGGAAAAAAAGGAAACACCAAAAATACTGAGAGAAGATGAAGTGTATTATTGAAGTATAAGGGCTAGCCCTCTGGGAGTTCTTGACAGGTAGATAAATGGAAAAATTGGGTTTTGGAAGCATTGAAGGCAGCAAGATTTTCTCTGCCCCAGTTGGAAATGGTTGATAGATAAGAAGATGATAAGTGTTCTACGGCATCATCACTTTAATTTTTTAGAGATTGCTTGCTAGGGGGTTCTGAAAAACTAGTTGAATAGTGTAAGGTAGACTCATCAGCATATGAATAGAGGTACTGTACAGTTGAAAGATCAAAAATGAAAATTAGAGAGAATTGGATATAGGACAGAACCCTGAAGTAATAGAGGGATAGAAACTGAAGGAGGGTAGTTTAGAAATTAGAGAATTGTGCCAGACTCTATCAAAGGCCTTCGATATGTCTAGCGCAATAGAAAAGGTCTCGACAAAATCCTGAAACGAGGATGACCAAGAGTTAGTAAGATTTGAAAGACCACCAGTAGAGCGACCCCTAAGGAATCCATACTGGCGATCTGAGAGTAGATTATGGGAAGAGAGATACTGAAGAAATTTTGAAGTAAGAATAATTTCAAAAACTTTTGAAATGCAAGATTATGGGAAGAGAGATACTGAAGAAATTTTGAAGAAAGAATAATTTCAAAAACTTTTGAGATGCAAGAAATGAGAGTAATTGGACGATAGTTGAAGGGTTGAGACAGTCACCCTTCTTTGGGACAGGTTGAATGAGAGTGAATAATTAAATTTGAGGAGAGCCTGCATAGGTTATTTTATTTAAATCAATCCATGCTAGCTTTATGTATTGACCTTTTACTTAATAACAGCTATCCTGTGTCAATTTAATACCCTGGCCAGGAGGATAATACCAACCTCCAATTTTTCCAGTCTTCCCTTAGGTGCTTTACCTTTCACATGCATGCTAGTAATAATACAGTAATATTAAAAATAGTCAGGTCTTTTATCGAGCGCAATTTCTATCCAAGATTCAATAGCGCTGTAAAAGACAACAGAGACCATTACTTCATCCCCATACTCAAGAGGGACTGTAACCAACCAGGGTTTAGTGGAAAAAAAAAAATTACGCCTGAATGTTGCACGAATACTCAACTTCCTGGGTAGGAATTAGAGACGCTATCGACTCTTACCAGCCGGCTGGCTAAAAACGTTACCTTACCTGCTTAGCCTCCACCACGTCCACAAGAGGTTCTGTCATGGCCACCTCCCGGATGCAGGACATGTCAAACCCGTACACACTGTCCCACCAGTTGATCTTGTCATCCTTGTACTGACGATCCTGTAAATACAGATAATATTAATCATACAGAACAGGGAGGCAAGCCGGTGCAATGTTGTTTCAGGACTGGGGTGAGTGAGTGGTAATACATGAATATGTGTAAGTAATTGCATATTTTGGCTATTTAATTAGTTCCAAAGGCATATTGGCAAATGAACCATAACTTTAACTTTGTATATTTAATAACTTAAAACAAGGGACTTAGTTTTGAGACTGGATAAGAAAAAGCTTACGTGTGCCAGCCTGTTTGATATCAATCATTTTAATCAAGATTTATTAACTTTAAGTTTCTTGTATAACGTCTACTTACTTTTTGTCTATGTATTAATTGTTTATATTTTTTTTAATTAATGTTTTTTTGTTAAAAGAGTACTCTTTGTTTAAATCCGTTGTTGCTTCTTCATATTTTGCAATTCTTCTTCTTTACTATATTGAATCTATTCATTGCCGATAGTATCAATTGCTCGCATTTGCGATTTCCTTAGTTTATTTGTACAATAAATGTAGGTTATTTGTAGGGTAGTAATTGGTAGGGGTCACTTGAGGCATGCCATGCTTACAGGTACCTACCCGATAGCACTATCATTAGTGAGTGCTATTTATATTTTGTACTATTGTTAATGTTTTGTCAAGTTGCAAATTTGATTTTAATAGAACATTTTGACACTAATTGTAGTTTCTTTATTCATGCAGAGTTTAGTAAAAATTTACCAGAATGTCCCGAACTTCCCAAATTGACTAATTGCTTGAACGTGACGATAGAGCGTTATTATTTGTGCGATTAGTTTGCTTGGGAAACAGATTACTGTACACCCTATGTGGTGGATTGTGTTCTTTTATTTATAAATTATTATTTTGCTTAAACGTTGTTTCCACATAGAAATTTTGATTAGTAGTCTAGTTGCTATCCCTATACTTCCTATAGTGAACCCTGCAATGTTTACTACTTCGAACCTTTATCACAGAAATGTGTTCTTTATAGTTAGAAGAGCCAAATTAGCTTGGTTGCTACTTTTGCAACGTTGAGCATTTCCCAGAATTCAAGATGGCAGCCACCGCCATCTTGAATTTTCAACTTTTTTTCTTAATGACATAAAAAGTCGTGAAATACCACTTTTTAGAGGTTTTAGAGGGTAGGGAGTCCATTTCTGGAATTATCCTTTGTATATGGGGTCAAATCAAAGGTCAAATTTGACCATAAATCAGAAAAAATCAACTCCATTGACGAGTTTGTGTTTTACATCTTTTAGTCGTTTACAACTTTTGTTTCCTCATTTCAGAGTACGGTAAGTCGGCATGATCAGCATTAGTCCTATGATACCTCAGGCCGTCACAATCGTCATGGCTGCTGAAGAGGGAAAGTGCCTCTTCAGTCCGTGTACTGCCAAGGGAGCGTTAGACATTCAAGACCGTGGTCGTGCAGAAGACTGTTGCTACAAGCAAAGTAAAACGTGATGAACTATACACAACTCTGTCAGGAAGTGATATTCTAGCTCACAAATCATGTTACTGTAGCTTTACATCGAAGAGTAGAAATAATATAAGAAAGAGAAAGGTGACATGGACTAACATTGGTATTTCCAAAATGTTTTTGAAATCCCAATGTAGTGATTTTTTGTTTTTGTATGTGGATGAGGTGACTTTGTAATGTAGTGACATTGTTTTCAAGCAAGACTGGCTCTTGTATGGGAAAGAGCAAGACAAAAGACAGTAAGAACCCACACAGGTGGATGCAGGTCAAACTATGTACAACTGTAGATAGGGGTGGAGATATCACGTTCCAACAACAATTGGAAAACTTCTGTGATGAGAGACAAGACTAATGGGCTAATTAGGTAACATCAAGACTCAGTGGGGTAATTGATCTGCATGCTGCTTACACACAGTACTATGTCCCATGTTACAAGAAGTTCCGTTTTGTTCCTCTGAACCGCCCCTCCATTGTGGCGCCGGTGGAGGAGGCACTGAGGTCCGTTGTCTTGACGACATTGGCGCTGTATTCCATGTACCTCGCTGCCTCAGGCACTGTGTCAAGAAGACAGTGAATGTCCAGCATCACAGCCTACTTCAGCGACGAGCTGCTCGTGCTCCACATCGAGGGCTGCGACAGTGTAGTTGGATTTAAAGACAGCCTCAGACAGTTCATTTAAATTGTCAAGATAAGCAAGAGCATGGGCGACGACAACGAGCTGGTGAGGAAGATCCGGAGTTAGGTCATGGTAACAGTCAGATTACCACAAGAAACTTGGCTTGAGCACTGAGATCATCCCTATCTTCAGCTGGGCTGACAACTATGATTTTAACATCGCAAACCCCAATGAGACGAAAAACACCCACGCCATGGTCATGGAATTCACCCAGCATCCTGCCGGCATCATCGACACAGCTCAAGATCCCTCGACTTGAGAAACAGAAGACATCCTCTCTGCAACTCGCCCATCAGGCTTTACAGTTAGAGCACTACACTGGGCCTTTTAAGCTGAACTCACCTCTGCTTCTGATGAAGAGTTGCAGCTACAGTCTGCTGCAGTTTGGTTCAGTCAACAGTGAGACGCGGCGTGGCTGTCGCAAGTCCACGAAAATGACAAGCCGGTTTACCTTGAGTTGTTTCGGCCTCGGCGAGAGTTGCTCCCCCCCCCCCCCCCCCCCCCCCCCCACCCCACCCCGAGTATGTTTGCTGGTTGAGTGAGTGGGCTTCAATGCTCAGCAAGACCGACTGGTGGCGGGCTGTACCCAGAAGCCCATGACACTGGTGGTGTTCAGACCAATGATAGACTTGCTGCCTGCTCACCCCGACACCGTTCTGACTACGTGTGTGTGTCTCGGAAGGAATCTAATTACTTTCGGGATGCAGTACACCCACCTCAGAGTTGACCTCCAACTGTATCAGACTGCATGCCTAGTCCAATGGAACAACCCTCAGCGCTGGACCAATCTCATACTTCACCCAGGCATGATGCACACTCTCACAAGTTTCCTGGGCTGTATAGGGAAACTGAGAAAGGAGTGGAAATTCTCATGAGTGAAGCATTTGGTAGCATAACCAGTATCATCAACGGGAAGGCCTGGACCAATGCTCTACGGGCATACAGTCTCATCATCGCTGTGTTGCTGCAGTTTCTAATAGAGTGGCACCAAGACATACCAGGAGCTGAGCGACTACTTGGAGACGGCCAGAGAGCACCCAACCGGGAGGCTATTGGTAGACTGACTCATTAGTCTACACTGCTGGCGCTCATGTTTCTGCGCAGAGAGCGGAACTGTGACTTCCTCCTCCAACAGCACTGTCTCAAGGCAATGCTGCCATATTTGTTTGCAGCGGGTCACCAAAATTATGCCCGCTACCTGAGCAGGTATGTGCGACAGATGGAGCACCTACTGGCAGGGGCGCACATCTGTCGACACTGATGGCGGGACTGCAGTGCCAGCAGATCAGTTCTGCGAGCAAACTTATATCAAGCATGGGAAGGGTACTGGAGATATGAAGGGCATTTCAACAAGCACTGAGCAAGTGGCTGTGTGGGTTAACAGTTTCAGTGTGTGCACCCACTGAGTATTGAAGTCACCTTATTAGCCCACTGGTCCTGTCTCTCATCACAGAGGTTTTCCAATTGTTGGAACGTGATATCTCCACCCCTATCTACAGTTGTACATTGTTTGACCTGCATCCACCTGTGTGGATTCTTACTGTCTTTTGGCTTACTCTCTTTCCCACACAAGAGACAGTCTTGCTTGAAAACAAAGTCACTACATTGGGATTTCAAAAACATTTTGGAAATACCAATGTCCGTCCAAGTCGCCTTTCTCTTTCTTATATTATTTCTACTCTTGGATGTAAAGCTACAGTAACATGATTTGTGAGCTAGAATATCACTTCCTGACAGAGTTGTGTATCACGTTTTACTTTGCTTGTAGCAACAATCTTCTGCACGACCACGGTCTTGAATGTCTAACGCTCCCTTGGCATTACACGGACTGAAGAGGCACTTTCCCTCTCCAGCAGCCATGACGATTGTGACGGCCTGAGGTATCACAGGACTAATGCTGATCATGCCGACTTACCGTACTCTGAAATGAGGAAAAAAAGTTGTAAACCACTAAACAACGATAAGATAAAGAACAAACTCGTCAATGGAGTTTATTTTTTCTGATTTATGGTCAAATTTTACCTTTGATTTGACCCCATATACAAAAGATTATTCCAAAATGGACTCCCAGCCCTCTAAAACCCCTAAAAAGTGGTATTACACGACTTTTTAAACCATTGAGAAAAAAAAGTTGAAAATTCAAAATGGCGGAAGCCGCCATCTTGAACTCTGGGAAATGCTTAACGTTGCAAAAGTAGCAACCAAGCTAATTTGGCTCTCCTAACTATAAAGAACAAATTTTTGTGAAAAAAGTTCAAAGTCGTAAACATTGCAGGGTCCACATTTTGGCAACTAGACTATAGTTGTTTTGTCTTTTTACTGTGTTCATCCAAGTTTTGGTTCGTTTATTTTGCAAGTTTTACATTACACAGTAATAGAACATACATCTACAACGTAGATGTAGCACGGTACTCCGTATCTAAAACCACCCAAAATCAACAAAAATATAATTCAGATGATAATGAAAAGAAACTTGTGTCCAGATAAATTAAAGGTTTCTCAGAGTAAAGAAATTCACAATAAATAAAAGATTAAAACAATAAAGTTACCTCGATGCCTGCGACGAAGAGAGTGGCACGGTCAGGGAAGAGCATACCGTCAGAGGCCAGCCACTTGTCCCGGGCATACAGGACAGTCTCCAACATAGACTCATAGAACAGGCAGTAACCCATCCACTCACTGATGATGATGTCCACCTTCTCCACAGGAAGGGTCACTTCCTCTACTTTCCCCTGGATTATTTCTACAACTGCAAATGTAAACAAAATATTAATACAGTTTCCCCTGGAATATTTCTACAACTGCAAATGTTAACAAAATATTTACGCAACTACCGCACTGCGGCGCCCGTCACCTGACGGAGACCAAAATCTGCCTATTATGTAGCCTGAGATCATGGCCAATTGTTGCGGGCAGCACGGGAAGGCTTTATCCGGAGCCCACGAAGTCTGGGCACGCACTGGTGTGCGAGACCAAGTTCTTTCCCACCATTGCAGCGTTACACATGGTGAGCGTTGTTAGATAGTTGAGCGTTCTCTGCCATACCCATAGCTTACTCTGTCTGTTCCTTTTACTTATATATTTTCTAGATCTCAAGTGACGGCGTCTTTTCCGTGGATTGACCTCCCTACTGCCAACCCTGGCAGATTGGGAGTCAAAGCGTCACATTTTTCCTTTGCCCCTCAACTTTCCCTTTATAATTGCTGAGGGGCACAGGGCCTTGGGTGGGGCTTTTGTTTCCCGGGTGTTTCCGCACCCTCCTCAGCTCCCCGCCTTTGAGTGGCTTCGGTCACCTGGGCATATTAGTGGCAAGCTGGGAGGGTTCTGTGGGGGCACTCGGTTATGGCCTTGGCCTTGCTCGGGACCTTGGGGCTGCTCGGCCAGACAGCCTGAGGAACAACAACACATAGCGAAAAACAGCTCAAAACCGCATATTTTAAGCGATTTTGGCCGACCTATGCAAGACAACCAGACGACGTATAGAGATGATTCAGGTGTCATTGAAAAGCACTATTACTGTCCTAATGGCGGCATTCCCGGCAACCCTGTTAACCCTTCCTGCCCGGGTGTCATTTTAAAATGGCACCCCTTGCGAAGGGCAGGAGCCCGGGTGTCCTTTCAAAATCCGTAAACTTGAAAGCCTATTAAGCGTGGTTTGAAAACCGTGCGCTGAAACGTTTGTAAACAAAGCCGGTCGGAGCGACGCGCAGCTTCAAAAACAAGAAGGAGAGTTGTTTTTATTGTCTGCTAGAACTAAAATTTTAGTGTCCAATATTGCTAAAACCGCATCAAAACTCTCTCCATGGAATTTGTCATCACAACTGAACCGGTTGACCTAAAGAGCTCTACTCAATGTCAGTCTACAGATACAAAACAGGGCTACGTTTTGAGATGTGTGCGAATGCTCTAGCAGTTATAATGACATAGATAGGCCTAGGCCTATTACAAATTTTTTTGGACAGATCGCCCGGATTGTAGTGCTGTCCTTTAGAAGGCTAGCCGGGGGGGGGACCCTTCCTCCCCGGGCTCGCCTTCTAAAGGACAGCACTGAGAGCCCGGGAGATATGGCCGAAATTTTTTGTAATAGGCTAGCCCTATCTTTGTTATTTTAACTGCTAGAGAATTCACGCACATCTCAAAATGTAGCCCTGTTTCGTATCTCCGTTGAGTAGAGCTCTCTAGGTCAACTGGTTCAGTGGGCGGGACCCCGAAAGGGGTTGAAATAGGGGAGCTTATCCCCTCGCCAAAGGCGGCTTTCTAGGACCTTTCCTAGCTGATGCCGAGAGGATTGGGTTCTAGTCATGTGGTGATGGGCTGGTCTATCAGAGTGAGAACTGAGTGATCTCTGCCATACCCAGAGCTTCCTCTGACTGTTCCTTTTACTTATATATTGTCTAGGTCTCGAGTGACGGCGTCTCTTCCGTGGATTGACCTCCCAATCTACCAAGATTGGAAGCCAAAGCGTCACATTTTTCCTTTGCCCCTCAACTTTCTCTTCATAATTGCTGAGGGGCACAGGGCCCTGGGTGGGGCTTTGATTTCCCGGGCGTTTCCGCAACCTCCTCAGCTCCCCGCCATGGAGTGGCTTCGGTCACCCAGGCTTTATTGTGGTAGGCAGGGAGGGTTCAGTGGGGGCGCTCGGTTGTTGTTGTTGTTGTTGTTGTTCCCTAAGCTGCCTGGCCGAACAGCCAAGAGTCCTTAACCCTTAAAAAGCGGCTCACCACATAAGTCGAGTTGAAAAAACTGGCAAAAAACGGGTGAAAAAAGGGTGGAAATAGAGTGAAAATGGGTGGGATAGGAATGATCCATACGTCCGACATCTGTGGCCTCCCGGCCCACACTAACTCCAGTTCCCCCACCGCGCGGGAGGATGACAGTGTAACCAATAGTTCGCTAAAAGTGAGCAAGGTAGCAAAATCAGCTAAACTTCCATCTTCGAGGTAACACTGTCAGTGCTCCACGAGTGCTACGTAGCTGTATGTGGCGTCATTGTGTAGCGATTTCCACCTAGTTTTTGGCGCAATACAGTTCCTTTCATACTGATGGTTGATATAGCAGTCAGAATGGCCTGAAAAGGCCCAAAACGGCCACAGAGGACCCGCTAGACTAGGGTTAAGGAAGGCCATGGCCACGGTCGGGCTTTCCCACAGAGTTCTCAAACAGTGTAAATGGTGTTGTTGGCGTAAGTGATTGTGTGAAATGCAGTCTTCTATGATGTGTTTAATGGTATAGTGTGCTGTGTTACAACCCGGGCAGGTGTTGACGACGGAGTCATCCAGTCTCTTCTGATCGCTCAGAAGAGCTGGATGGTGTCTGCATGCCAGGTGGACTCTGTCCTCGCGAGGAAGGGAGGATTCAGAAGGATGGATTTCGGGAGGTCGTGCTTACAGCTGCATGTTGCCTATGAGTGAGTGGATGGAACGGCGAGTGATATGAGTATGGATGTGCTTCCGGAAGTTGGTTTGGGGTGGGCAGGGAGGGAGAGAAGACAGTATTTGTGTGTGATAGCGTGTGCTGGGTGTTGTTTTGATATTTCTTGGTGTCAGTGGGTGTGTTGCCATGTAGTGTAGTGGGTGGTGTTGATTTGTGGAGGCTGCTGCCAGGAATTGAGTTTTGGTGGTGCTAATGATCGGGAGGTGGTCTGAGCCTAAGGTTCTGACCACCCTCCAGGATGTTGTGGGGGCGAGTTCAGGGGAGCAAAAGGTGATATCAGGAGATGATGGGGTGTAGAGGGCTTGGTGGGGAGTATGGGTATGCTGATGAATGTTATTGAGGATATATAGGATGTCTGTTTGGTGTTGTAAGACCAGCCCTCTGTCTGTGTCGGGGTTGTCGACAAACCAGGCCGACGTCTTTGCATTGAAATCACCACCCAGGATGATGTGTGGGGTGTTTGTGATGCGTTGTATATGTGGTCTGTAATCATTTGGTACTGTAGTAGTCCGGGAGCAACCCTACCAAATTGTTAATTTTAGTGGCCGGACACAAAAGTATCAAATTACTAACTAGAAAAATAGACAAGTTCGAAATATATGTTCGTTAACTAAATATATTGGTGCATTCACATTAAAAACATTAATTTTTAGACTGTTGCCATTTGAGCAAATTAGTTTTCCCTTATAATTCGTAACAATTATAATTTCTACATTAGTTGATTTTTAAAGTTCTGCATTGTTTGACCAAATAAACTGTGTATCATAATAATTGTCTTGTAGTTTACAATTAACCTATATTCAAATAACTTTGTGATAATTAAATAATTGTGTAACCACTGTTTTGGCTACGAAAACTCCAGATGAAGCACTGCCATACAATTGATTCAGTTAGAGATATAGAGTGTCTGCAAAGGGATCTAGATACCTTACACGAATGGCCAGTAAAATGACAGATGAAGTTTAACATTGACAAATGCAAGGTATTAAAGATAGGGAAGATGCATACAAATATTAAATATAAACTAGCTAATATGGAATTAGAAAACTCAGACTGTGAGAAAGATCTAGGTGTTTGTTAGCAATGATTTGAAGCCTAGAAAACAATGTATAAGCATTCGTAACAAGGCAAACAGGATTCTCGGGTTCATGTCTAGGAGTGTGAGTAACAGAACTGCTGATGTTATCTTAAAACTTTACTGGTCATTAGTGAGACCCCATATGGATTATGCTGTTCAATTTTGGTGTCCTTATTACAGAATGGACATAGATTCATTGGAGAGAGTACAACGTAGAATGACAAAAATGATCCATAATATTAGAAATCTTCCGTATGAAGAAAGGTTGAAGAAATTAGGCTTACATTCGATAGAGAGATGCAGAGTTAGAGGTGATATGATAGAGGTATTCAAGTGGGTTAGTGGAATTAATAAAGGAGACATGAAAAATGTACTAAAGCTCAGTGATAGCGAAATAACTCGTACAAATGGTTTCAAATTAGATAAATTTAGTTTCAGAAAAGATATAGGCAAATATTGGTTTGGTAACAGAGTTGTAGATGGGTGGAATAGGCTACCAAGTGATATAGTGGGATCAAGAACGATAAGGAGCTTTAACCCGTACAGCCCCAGCGACGCGTCGGCGATGTATGTAACGCACAGCCCCAGAGACACGTCAGACGCGTCACCCTAATTGCGCCGACCGTAACCTCAGGTGTAGCCACTCAAGAGGGCTCAGATTTGTATGGGAACTGTGTACGTATCCCACGCAACCGTGCCGATGGTTGAAAACTCTCAAAGTCCACGAGCGTGCGCGTGAGCGCGCAATAACCTGGTTTTTTGGGGTAATTGCCTTCAATTTTTTACTCTTGTAAAATACGTTTTTGGAGGCTCTGTAGGACCATTCTTTAAGCTTTTTGAGCGGTTTTTCGTGGTTTTTCCTTCATTCCTAACCCATTCGCTATTGTTTCTGGAATAAAACCATTTTTTGAAAACCGGCCGGGTTCTGGTGAACAAACATTACAAAACTAGCCGGGGCTCCACGGGTTAAGATAAAATTAGATAGGCATATGGACGAGATGGGTTGGGTGTGAGGGGGATCTACCAGGTGTGGGCCAATCGGCGCTCAGCAGACCCCCGTAATCTTGTGTTAATCTCTGACCGTTTTGGTGGCGTCAGTACTCAAGGTATTAGTGAGATGGGTCTATAATTGGGCCTTGTAATTAGGGTTGGGTGTGACAGGGATCTGCCTTGTATGGGCCGATCGGCTTTTTGCAGACTCCCATTTTCTTATACGTGCGGAGGTGTCCGTAAGCCGCGTGCGTGGCTTACGGACACCTCCACACGTATGGCAGTCAGTATGTACCACTCAGTAGTAGCAGGTTAGTACCGCTCCGCACCCCAGTCGGGTACTGAAGGGTACTAAACAAAGAGGTCCTTTCTTACACTACCTGCCTTGCAGATTGGACCGCTCCGCAATAGTACGAAAGGGTAATAAATACAGCAGTCCTCTATTATACGCTACCTGTCTTGCAGATTGGAGCCTGGAGACTAGTTTTATACTGCACTAAAAATGCTTCAGTCACCCATAATAAGTAATAACAAACAGTTTTCTTCTATATTTAATTTCACTAATATCTTAAAAACATTCAAAATAGCGTCTTCAAATGTAACTAATTAGTTATGCTAAAATATTATCTACAAAACTAATACATAAAAATAACATTCACAAGTAATCAGTGATTTAAATCGAAGAAAATGGTTGAAGGGTAACTAAAATATTCAAAATCTGTTTTTCAATATATCTCTTAAATACAATAGATTTCGAAGTTAACATTTTAGCATTACATGTCTAAAAATTATACTCTTTGTATATAACTTTACAAATTTTCTCCACAATGGTATGGATGATGTTGATTTTATCTAGATACAATTTGCGGCCATTGCTTGTAGGGGATGTATATGTTTATGATGGTAATGTTGGAGCTGTTCCCAGTGCGTATTTTAATTGATTGTATTTCTGTTGTGTTATCGTTTAGGGGGAGGAGGGATTTTGTATGTGCACTGGTGTCTATATATATTATATCTTTGTGTACCAGGGTGATGAGTCCACCGCCAATGCCGACGGCCCGGTCTTGTCGTATGGTGGTGAAATTGTGAAATGTAGGTGTTTTTTGTGTTGTACGGAGTTTTATTTCTTGTAAGATGGCAATGTGTATGTTGTGTTGTTTGATGAAGTGTGTGAGTTCATGTTTCTTTGTGTTGATGCCATCTATGTTTAGTTGGAGGATGTTAATGTTGTGTGTGCGGTGTATGTTGGGTGCTGCTGCATGAGGGCGCTCGGTTATGGCCTTGGCCTTGCTCGGGGCTATTCGGCCAGGCAGTCTGGGGAACAACAACTGGTTCAGTTGTGATGACTATTTCCGTGGAGAGAGTTTCGATGTGATGTTAGCAATATCAGACAATAACAAAGACTTATTCTTGTTCTCTAAAACAATAAACAAAAGTCGGACTTCTTGTTTTTGAAGGTGCGCGTCACTCCGACCGGCTTGTTTACATACGGTTCGACGCACGGCTTTCAAACCACGCTGAATAGGCTTTCAAGCGTACGGATTTTAAAATGACACCCGGGCTCCTGCCCATCTGCCGCAGTGTCATTTTAAAATTACAACCGGGCAGGAGGGGTTAAGGGCTGCTTCACTTGTCAAGTTTTTGGATTTGAGATCCCCATTCGGGGATCACGGTGTCAGGCAATAGATAGATAGATATACGTATAGTCCGATCCCAGGTCTTCCTTGGTATAGCTAGCACTATTCATAACATTATCATAGTGAAGTTCAATCAAATACTACGAAGGTACAATTGCCTTCAGAAGTAGCTGGTACACTACAGTGATATGAAACAACGAACATCGATGAAAAAATACTAAACATGGTCTTAGGCTCAAGGACTACTCTCCTTGTCGCGGTTGGGGGGCTTTGGGGCCGGCGACTAGGGCTTGATGGGGGAGGATTAGGGTTATTTCCCTCCCTCTCCCCTCACGCTTTCGTCGTCGGCTTGACTAATTTTGAGTAGTTTTTCTTTCCTCTTTCTATGTTTTCCCCCTTCTATTCTTTTTCTGTCCCATTCGGTTGTCCTCGGGCAGCCTATATCTCATGCCTCCCTGGACTGGCTAGGTAGTAGGCTCCTGACCTTATTTGTCTCTTCGGTTGGTGCTGTGACCAAGCTGACTTGATTCCCCTCAGTAGTGCATTTTTTTGCTGCTCGCTGTGATTTTTTTTTCTACCTACGACCTGATCTCTCATTCTTCGCCCTTGATCACTTCTTGGTTGGTGCTGTGGTGTTGCAGTTCTTGCCTCATCCTTCAGCCCTGCCCTATAAGAGCTCTGCTGTGGAGCTCATGTGGTCTGGCTGAACTGGTGAAAACTGTTTGCGTGTCTTACCTTCCTCGATTTGTTCACCTCCTGCCCTTCCCTATCTATCTTGACTTGATTAATTATCCATCTTGATCTAATCGTTCAGGCCAGCCCTATGAGAGTTCTTTTGTGAAGCTCAGTGGTCTGGTTAACTACTTTTATACAAAAATAAAAATAAATTAAATAACCCTTTCAGTACATGAGGAACATTTTCATTTTTTTTTAAAGATCCTATTACACAATTTTATACAGATCAGTAAGGACCAGTGGGAATAAAAAAGGTTCCTACTATCTTAACTATCTGGCTCCTATAACTTATCCCTAAAATGAATATAGCAAGTCTACTGATAACCATAATCAAACTAACGCCATAGTAAAATATGTAAAACCCGTAAAATAAACAAACCTAAACAGGAACGACACAATATAAAGACAAAAACAACTTTGATCAAAACTACTTCATATACAAAAATTCAAACCAAGCCAAGGTAGTGGCCACCCCTCCCTGTGCGGAGGTATTTAGAGTGTTTCCTACACTCAAATAGTCATCATACCATAAATAGCATTAATACTTATCCATATGCGCCTATTTTACGTTGATTATAAAGGTAATAACCTGTTACAGCAATAAAACAAGTGGAAACAGCGTTTGGATGGTCAAAATCGGCGATAGAGGCCGGGAGTTACATAACGTATGGCTCAGGCAGCCAGTCAGCCGTGAAGACGGCTGGAGAGACACTGTTGCACGGTAGTCGCTCTTTCACACGCTTGGTAACACAGATGACCACGCCCTGCTAGCAACTCGCTAATGTTAGCACGAATATATACCTAAGAATAAGGGAATAACCGGGAGAAAAGGTGATCATTGAAGGGGGGGGGGGGGGGGGGGTATGTGGAGGAGTGATATTTGGCATGGCCAAGGGGCAATTAAAAAAAAACATTGATACTGGGCTTATTTAAATGTTTTTTTTTTAGGCCTTGGATTATATAAGGCTTCCCGCAGCCCACCAGTAAAACTTATATCAGTCTTGCCGGGTTAAAAAGCACATGTGGCTGCTTACCTTTGTCTAGGTTGTTTGCCGTGATAATTTTCTTGGCGTGTTCAACAATATTGGACATCTCAATGCCAATAACCCGGGCAGCACCAGCCTTGGCAGCAAACATGGACAGGATCCCAGTACCACACCCAACATCCAGTACAGTCTGCACCAAAAAAAAAAAAAAAAAAAAGTAGTATTCATCAACTATTCTTCATGCAGGGTGCCAAACTGGGGTAAATATAATGTAAAACTTGCAAAATAAATAAACCTAAACAGGAAAAACACAATATAAAGACAAAAGAACTTATCAAAATCACTCGTTTAATTTTATTATCAATGAATATCAGAAGGAATATAGAAAAAATTCCTTTAAATTAGATTGTTCTGGCCAATTTATCCTCTTCAAAGATATAAGTACTGGAAACAACTAACAATTATTATGACAACAGAAAGGACTTACTTTTATGACTGGTATTGAATAATATCTCGTTAAACATCCTGTATTCAAAACTGGCTAACAATATTAGCTAGAAATTGTTTTCTGATCAAATACTTATAGAACAAAAGGTTACCTGTATATATCTCTTATCTTCACAGTTCATAACAAAATTTGAACTGGAGAACTCAAATCCACAAAAACTGCAAGAAATCTGATCATTTGACTACCAAACAAAAATCAAATATTGTTACTGGTATAGGTTTATAACTTTTAAGGATTTATCATAAATAATATTCAATAGAATTGATAGTACTACTCAAGGATTAAGGTTTTTGGACAAAGTATAATCGATACGGTACACTGTAGTACTGTAATATAGAAAAACCTATATACATTAGCAATATTGTAAGTAAGAAGTATGCAACACAAGTAAAATTAAACTCTTCTATCTTAGAGAGCTATTTTCACTGTCAATTTCACATCCAATTAAAAATTACCTCTCGGGGCCTGAGCATTAACCCGTCCAATCCCAGTGACGGATATAGCCGTCAGTATTGTAACTGCCTGTACAAGGCTAATTGCTTTTTTTTTTTTTCTCCTTTTTTTCTTTTGTAAAAAAATAAAATAAAAAAAAAGTGATAGATCCATTCTTGCCTCATCTCTTGAGGTGAAAAGGTGGTCTCTCCTGTCATTTTGGCCACATTGCCTGGGACTGCTGGGGACTTTTATTACTGTATCCTATGGTACAGTACAGGTTAAATACGGCAAATTTGTATACCAATTTGTTGCTAACATACTATAAGAATGAAATCATTCTATATTAAATAAAATCATAAACAGTACATACCTTGCCCTTAAATAGATGTCTGTTGTGGTACATAGCATTGCGGTATGTAAGGGTACGGACTTCATCTTTCAACATTTCCTAGAAGAGAAAAACAGTGCAAAAATATTACTTTTAAAAGGAAAGGCGACAACAAAATATCTACAAATCCTCACTTGGCTGCTTGCTGCAGATTAGGGATTGGGAAAGAGACAAAAGGAAGGTGAAGGATTGGGAAAAGAAATGGAAAGGGAAGACTGCCACAAGGGCTTCCAGAGTCGAGATTTGTCAAGAAAACCATGCATCACTGCCATAAAACAGATTCAGTCAGGGATTTTGGTAGAGATATTTATCTAAAGGACATATAAGTATTTGGACTTTCGCACTCTATAATTAGGTGTGGTAAAATCGATGGAAGAGAGATGACTGAAGAACAGGCAAAAGTGGTGATGAATAGGATGAGTGGAGAATGCTTGTGAATAGATGAGTGATAACACTGTCGTTTAGGAGAGGGGGTCGCGCGTCAGTTGGACTAGATAATAGTCCGCCGGTATATATGAAGGGTTATACATGGATGCGAAGGTGGAAGGCTTCGCTGCATGTCTGTTGAGACCGGAACCTCTCCGGGAGGTCTGGAACCTGGGAATCTTTTGCTGGGGACCCCAAATGGGTCTGGGTCTCTGGGTGACTAAGACTTGCAATTTTTTTTTCTTTTTGGTCCCTGTTCGGTCTCTGTCTCGAGTCAGTCACCCCCAGCTATGGGGTATATGCCTGAGTACATACCTACATATGTATGTATCAGTAAAACCTCACCTATCCAGACTAATTGGGGGAGAACCCTGTCTGGATCTGCCAAAAGTCTGTATATATATTCAGCCATCCAGACAAATTTGGATGGGTGAAATATGAGTCCGGACATCTAACTTGAACAACCAGACTTAGGTTTCAGCCATGCAGACAAATACGGATGGCTGAGTGCTGACATACAAGTCTGGATATCAAACTACGATGTACAGCCACTTTCTGAAACTCTAATTACAGTGTTCCCCCAGTATACACTGACCCAAAGTATGTGATTTCTAAGTATACTAACCTACCTAAGGTCACCTAAGGTTGTGTTCGCCACTCTCCTAGCAGCACCGAGGAGCGCATCGCCCCTCATTGTGGGTTGTGTTTTGGTGCAGCAGACTTCTTGAAGAGACAGCACGCTCCCTTGCGAAGATGGGCTCGCCTGGCACTATTAGCAGTTCGACATAGAGGGTTCTCTTGAAGTTGTCTAAAGAGACACCCCTCATGTCTTTACTCGCCGTGAGAGTTTGTTGAAGAGACGTGGGCCTCTGTGTGATAACCAGCCCTCTCGCAGAGAGCCCATAGCACCAGTTATTCATCCGGGGGATATTGCATTCCCAGCCTCTCCTATCACTGAATTTCATGACTATCGGAGTATGTAGGTTTGGTACTAAACCCTCTGCGATTTTCCATGTGTATATTATTAGGTAACGTTCTCTTCTACGTTCCAGCGAGTACAGGTTCAGTACTCTTAAACGATCCCAATAGTGTAGCTGTTTTACCGAACTTATATGCGAAGTGAAATTTCTTTGTACACTCTCAAAGTCATTTACTTCACATGATTTGTATGGGGATGTTAATACACTACAGTATTCAAGCCGCACTAGAGATTTGAAGAGCGCTATCATAGGTAATTCACCGCGTGTTTTTAATTGTACGCAGAATCCAACCCGTTAAACGTTTCGCAGCCGCAACTTTGACCTGGTCATGTTCTTTGAAACCCATATTTTCAGACATTAACACCCTAAGGTCTTTCACAGTCTTTCCGTTCTATTATGTGGTTAGATTCTGTTAGGTAGTTTGTGTTCTCTTTAACGACATTATTATCTCCGTACCTTATTAATTGGAATTTTTCTTCATTGAATTGCATGTTGTTTTCCCTGGTCCACTGGAACACTACATTTATGTCTTTCTGCAGCTGGCCCGTGTCCTCTTGTGTGTTTACTATCTTAGTTTTGTGCCATCCGCAAAAGACGACACCGTACTGTGTCTTGTGTTGGTATCTATGTCGCAAATTAGAATGAGGAACAGAAGGGGCGCTAGCACTGTTCCTTGGGGCACTGAGCTTTTTACATCCGAAGGCTCAATGTGACTTGGTTTACTGCTACTGATTGTTTACGAGGAAATTGTATATCCACCGTCCGATTTTCCCTGTTATACCTTTTGCTTTTAGTTTGTGGGCTATTATACCATGGTCACATTTATCAAATGCCTTAGCAAAATCGGTGTAGATGATATCAACGTTTTTCTTTTCTTCTAGCGCTTTAAGAATTTTGTCATAATGTTCCAAAAGTTGTGAGAGACATGATCTTCCCGCTCTGAACCCATGTTGACCGGTGTTGTGTAGTTCATTTGCCTCCATGAATGCCTTGATTTTGCTTCTCAGGACTCGCTCGAAAACTTTAATGATGTGGGAGGTTAGAGCTACCGGGCGGTAGTTTTTTGGTAGTGCTTTACTCCCTCCTTTATGCAGTGGGGCAATTACTGCATTTTTTAAGCTATACCTTACCTTATGATACCTTATGATGTGTTCGCCACTCTTCTAGCGGCACCAAGGAGCGCGACGCCCCTCGTTTTGGGTGGTGATTTGGTGCAGTAGACTGTTTGAAGCGACAGCTCGCTCCCTTGCGAGGATGGGCTCGTCTGACACCTTTTGCAGTTCGACATCCAGGGCTCTCTTGAAGCTGTCTAACGAGACGTCCCTCATGTCTCTTACTCGCCGTGGGAGTTTGTTGAAGAGACATGGGCCTCTGTGTGATAACCAGCCCTCTCGCAGAGAGCCCATAGCACCCCTTTTATTCATCCGGGGGATTTCGCATTACCAGCCTCTCCTATCACTGAATTTCATGACTATCGGAGTATGTAGGTTTGGTACTAAACCCTCTGCGATTTTCCACGTGTATATTATTAGGTAACGTTCTCTTCTACGTTCCAGTGAGTACAGATTCAGTGCTCTTAAACGCTCCCAATAGTGTAGCTGTTTTATCGAACTTATATGCAAAGTGAAATTTCTTTGTACACTCTCTACGTCATTTATTTCACCTGCTTTGTATGGGGATGTTAATACGCTACAATATTCAAGCCGCGGTAGCACTAGAGATTTGAAGAGCGTTATCATAGGTACTTCACCGCGTGTTTTAAAAGTACGCAGAATCCAACCCGTTAAGACGTTTCGCAGCCGCCACTTTGACCTGGTTATGTACTTTGAAACCCATATTTTCAGACATTAATACCCCAAGGTCTTTCACACTGTCTTTCCGTTCTATTATGTGGTTAGATTCTGTTAAGTAATTTGTAATTTCTTTAACACCATTATTATCTCCGTACCGTATTAATTGGAATTTTTCCTCATTGAATTGCATGTTGTTTTCCCTGGTCCACGGAACACTACATTCATGTCTTCCTGCAGTCGGCCCGTGTCTTCTTGTGTGTTTACTATCTTGCTTAATTTTGTGTCATCAGCAAAAGACGACACCGTACTGTGTCTGGTGTTGGTATCTATGTCGCAAATTAGTATGAGGAACAGAAGCGGCGCTAGCACTGTTCCTTGGGACACTAAGCTTTTGACATCCGAAGGCTCAGATGTGACTTGGTTTACTGCTACTGATTGTTTTCGGTTTACGAGGAAATTGTATATCCACCGTCCGATTTTCCCAGTTATACCTTTTGCTTTCAGTTTGTGGGCTATTATACCATGGTCACATTTATCAAATGCCTTAGCAAAATCGGTGTAAATGACATCCACGTTTTTCTTTTCTTCTAGCGCTTTAAGAATTTTGTCATAGTGTTCCAAAAGTTGTGAGAGACATGATCTTCCCGCTCTGAACCCATGTTGACCGGTGTTGTGTAGTTCATTTGTCTCCATGAATGTTAAAAAAAAATTCGCAGGACTCGTTCGAAAACTTTAATGATGTGAGAGGTTAGAGCTACCGGGCGGTAGTTTTTTGGTAGTGCTTTACTCCCTCCTTTATGCAGTGGGGCAATTATTGCGTTTTTCAAGCTATCTGGTATGTCACCAGTGTCTAGACTCCTTCTCCACATTATAGCCAGGGGTTTTGAGAGGTTTTCCTTACATTTCTTCATTAGGATCGAATTCCATGCGTCCGGGCCTGGTGCCGAGTGGGATGGCATGTTGGAAATGGCCTCTTCTATGTCTTTTGGACCGAAATCAATATCCAGCATCTGAGGGGTTTCCGTGGGGGAGGTTTCCATGAAAAATATATTTTGGTCTCTGATGACTTTTGTTTCATCAGGCTCACTGAATGCCATTTCATACTGCCTGCTTAAGAGTTCGCTCATTTCCTTTTTGTCCCCTGTGAAAGAGCCGTCCCCTTTGCTCAGTGGGCCGATGTTTGATGTTGTTTTAGCCTTTTGTTTGGCGTATGAAAAGAAGTATTTGGAATTTTCCTTTATACCTGCAATAGCTTTCCTCTCCTCTTCCATATGTTGTAGTTCATATGATATTCTTAGCCTTTGTTCAATTTCCACAATTTCTCTATCTATTTCGGCCTTTTGCCTATCCTGTAGATTTTGATGTATCTGGTATTTCACCAGTTTCTAGACTCCTTCTCCACATTATAGCCAGGGGTTTTGAGAGGTTTTCCTTAAATTTCTTCATTAGGATCGAATTCCATGAGTCCGGGCCTGGTGCCGAGTGGGATGGCATGTTGGAAATGGCATCTTTTATGTCTTTTGGACCGAAATCAATATCCAGCATCTGGGGGGCTTCCATGGGGAAGGTTACGATCTCCACACACTCTGTGACTTCACCCCCGTATTTACCTTCAAATTCCGTTTTCCCTCATACGCTCTTCACTGCTTTCAGCAACTTGCCCTCTACTCCGTATATTCTAAGT
Source organism: Paralithodes platypus (assembly GCA_032716605.1). Classification (NCBI taxonomy): domain Eukaryota; kingdom Metazoa; phylum Arthropoda; class Malacostraca; order Decapoda; family Lithodidae; genus Paralithodes; species Paralithodes platypus. Next base: position 15,685,087 of record CM064486.1, on the reverse strand, counting down.
ACTTTCCACAAACCTTCTCTATCCACTCTGTCATAGGCCTTCTCCAAGTCCATAAAGGCAACATACACCTTTTGTTTCTTCTCCAGATACTTCTCCACAACACAATTCAGGGTAAAAATCTGATCTACACATCCTCTTCCCTTCCTAAAACCTCCCTGCTCGTCGCCTATCCATTTCTCCGTTCTCACTCTCACTCTCTCAATCACTACCCTACTGTATACCTTCCCTACTACGCTTAGAAGACATATTCCTCGGTGGTTACCACACACTCCTCTTTCCCCTTTGCCCTTATATAGGGGGACTACCAGTCTTCCAGTCATCGGGTGCACTCCCCTTCTCCCATGCTAGTTTGCACATTTTCCATACCCATTCTATCACTATCTCACCACCATACCTCAACATTTCCCCACACACTCCATCTGTTCCTGGTGCTTTCCCCAACTTCACTCTTTTCATGGCTTCCCACACTTCTGACCTCCTGATCCCCACCTCCTCCTCCACTACTTCTCTTCTTCTCCCTCCCATACCATATCCAGCTATGTTTGCTGGCTCTTCATTCCTTTCATTTAGCAACTCACTGAAGTACTCCCTCCATCTTTCGACTCTCTCTTGCTTCTCGGCTAGCATTCTCCCATTCTTATCTTTCACACCCTTCCTGTTTCCCTTGCTACCTTCCTTGACTTCTTTCCAGAACAGTTTCTTACTCTCCCTCCATTTTACACTCAGATTCCTTCCAAATTCCTCATCTACTCTTCTCTTACTTTCCTTCACTACTCTCTTCACCACCCTCTTACTCTCCACGTACCTCGCTCGTTTCTGTCTCTCGGAATCTTCATTCCCTCTGCTACCCAACCACTCTCTATATGCTTTCTTCTTTTCTTCCACAGCTATTCGTACCTCTTCTGTCCACCATGCTGTACCTTTCACTCCCCTCCCTCTTCTCCTCACTCCACACACCTCCTCACATGCTGCACAGGTTTCCATGAAAAATATATTTTGGTCTCTGATGGCTTTTGTTTCATCAGGCTCACTGAAGGCCATTTCATACTGCCGGCGTAAGAGTTCGCTCATTTCCTTTTTGTCCCCTGTGAATGACCCATCCCCTTTGCTTAGTGGGCCGATGTTTGATGCTGATTTAGCCTTTAGTTTGGCATATGAAAAGAAGTACTTGGAATTTTCCTTTATACCTGCAATAGCTTTCCTCTCCTCTTCCATATGTTGTAGTTCATATGATTATTCTTAGCCTATGTTCAATTTCCACAATTTCTCTATCTATTTTGGCCTTTTGCCTATCCTGTAAATTTTGATGTGTGCGTCGTTGTGAGTAATTTTCTTCTTCTGTACAGCTTCCTTCTTTCCCGATCTTGTTTGCTTCTTCGTCTTGTTTGTCTTTCAGGTATGTGGTGGCTACAGATTTGAGTCATGGTTTCTGTTATTACTTATTAGGATAAGACATTCTGCAGGTGTCAGGTTATTCATTAAATCTTCCCAGTCTATTTCCTCCATTTCTTTATTTACCTCTTCCCACCTAATATTTTTGTTATTGAAGTTAAATTTACTGAAAGGGCCGGTTCTTGGTCTCGATTCTGAGGTTGTCTGAACACTTGCTAAGGTTGTTTTGATCTCGATTAATTCATGGTCTGAGTATGTTGTGTCCGATATGTTTATGCTGAGTCATTGTTAGTGAAGACAAGGTCTAAGATATTGTTTTCCCATGTGGGTTCGGCAATATGCTGGGTAAGACTTAAAAAAGTTGCAAAGTTTAAAAAGCTCTCTCGTATTTGCTTCCATGGTGTTATTTGCCACTACTTGGTTTTCTACTGGTCTCCATTTAATGTTTGGTAGGTTAAAGTCTCCTAGCCACATAATATTTGGTGTTGGGTTCCCCAGCACTTCCACTTCTGCTTTTATTTTGTTGAGCTGGGGTTTGAATTCTTCTAGGGATGAGTCCGGAGGCCTGTATGTTACAATAACTGCTAAATTTATGGATTCTATTTTAACTCCCAGTATTTCCACCACTTCATTACTGTTATTTAGGAATTCAGTACATATCAGTGAGTCGTGGATGTACAAGGCTACACCTCCACGTGTTCTGTCCGCCCTGTGTAGGTTATAACCAGGAATCCATACTTCACTATCCTCTTGATCTTTAATGTGAGTTTCTGTGAGAGCCGCAAATATAGCGTTTCCTTCTTCTAGCAGGCCCCTAATAAATGGTACTTTGTTTGTGGTTCTGTTTTTTTGGCCTTGGATATTTGCAAACAAGAGTGGGGAGAGATTGTTTGGAGAACTGTTTCTAATAGTCTTCGGGAGGTACTCGCTGAAGATATAAATGATACTCGATTGTACAAAGTAGACCTAGGCCTATGCTTTTTTTTTCTCCAAAGTATGCGCACCAATGCACATCAGTAAACAGTCTCTTTATTAAACAAAAACTCTTTCCAATACAGTTTCTACCACCAACACTATCTACAAGCTATATTATCCCAATTCAATTTAAGTTCACAACGTTACAAGATTCATGACTTTCGGCAATTTAGTAAACACAGACCTGACTTAATGGTGGTACATAATAAATAAATTTGGTAGATATTATTAGTTATATATTGTCAATATTGAGCTTTTATATATAATTGTATTCGGTAGGAATCAATATTAACAATATATGACTAATAGTATCTACCAATATAATGGAAATTCCCGGCGCGACCGAAGCCGCTCCAAGGACCCGTGCCCCCAGGGAGGGGGCACGAGGTAACAGAAAAAGACAACCCCAACTTCACACCAGAAATTCAAAACCTCATCAGACAACGCGACATACTGAAACACTCCCCAGCACCGCACACACAAGACATCACACAACAAATTCAAGCACTCAACACCCAAATACAAGAACAACAAAAACTAAATTGGAATAACTTCCTACAAACACTTTATCACAAAACAAACCCCAAAAAACTCTACAAAACACTAAACAGCATCACACTTTCCAACAGCAACAGAACACAATCACATGCTGCAATCACAACAGACTCTACTCCTTCATGTAAACAACAAGCAAACACTCATCAATCACTTCTCACATGTCAGCCACCTAAAACCTCACAAAGACGACCGACGTGTCATCCGACGTAAGAGACAATTCCCCACAGACCCTGACTATACACCCTTCACCAATCACCAGACAAAGCATATCATCAACAATCTCAAGCACTCACCCACCTGTGGCCTAGACAACATAAGCAACATACACCTCAGACACCTGGGACCACAAGGCATACAAGCACTCACTAACATATCAAACTACAGCTATTCACACAACACAATACCAGACATTTGGAAGCATGGTATCATCACATTCCCCAAACCCAACAAAGACCCCACGCTACCCTCCTCGCACCGCCCCATCACACTCCTTTGCTCCCCCTCCAAAGTCATGGAACGCCTAGTATTACAACTAATTACACCTGACCTACCCCTAGCTCCAACACAACATGGCTTTAGGCCACTGCACTCCACAAACACTCTTCTCACAGACCTTACACAAAGAGCTTTCGACGGCATCAACTCAGCTAGACCACCACACAGATCACTATTAGCCACACTCGACATTAGTAAAGCCTTCGATGCCATCCCCCGCCACAACCTAACAAACAAAATCTACAACACAAACATGCACAACACAAAAAGATGGCTGGCCAACTTCCTAGCAGGCAGATGTGCACACGTATCTTTTGCCAGTCAGTCATCTAAAATCAGAAACTTTCCAAACGGAGTCCCACAAGGATCCGTCCTATCGCCCGCACTCTTCAATCTGTATATGCACGATATAACTACACCCAATACGCCCCTAATAAACTTAGCCTCCTATGCAGATGACATAACACTCACATGCACACACCATGACCCAAAAAGAGCAACAGATCTCCTTCAACCCTATCTCAACACACTACAAACAGACTTAATCTAGCCCCAGCCAAATCCACCGCAACCCTGCTCACAAGTTGGACAGAACACGAATACATCCCTCAACTCACCATAAACAACACACCCCTAACACATACACACACACCCAAAATCCTAGGAGTAACATATGATACTCATATGACATTCAAACAGCACACCACAAACATTAAAAAGAAACCGACACCCAGACTTAACGCCCTCAGGTCACTTGCTCACACAAAATTTGGACACAACAAAGAAACTACCACCACAGTATATAAACAATACATAAGATCAGTGATGGAATATGCAAGCCCAGCCTGGGCTTCTAACCTAGCTGAAACACATCATAAGACCTTACAGACTATTCAACCACTGTTTTGCTATTTTATTTACCCCAGTGGGGCCCTGGCTGGAAGCATACCAAGCACAGGAATTTTCTGGAAATAGGAACCATAGCAAAACAGTGGTGGAACTGCCATCCGGGTGAGGGACTGCTCCTTCAGTGTTCATGGTTATAATCCACTTAGTGGAAATGGCACTGTGGAGTGGGTCAGTCGGGGCATGTCTGGGAGCCTGGAGGCAGTTTCTGCCATGGCCATCCCTTTTGGGGCGCTTCCTCTGGAAGCGAGGCGTCAGATTTGATGATGATAATGATGACAGACTATTCAAAACAAAGCCCTGAAGATCATTACAGGCTGCACAGCTACTGCACCCACAGATCACCTACATCAAGAAACCAAAATCCTCAAAGACCATCTGGACATGAGAGGCACTCAATTCCTGGCAGCAGCCTCCACGAACCAAGACCACCCACTAAACTACATGGCAACACACCCAGACACCAAGAAATATCAAAACAACACCCAGCACACGGTATCACACACAATTATTGTCCTCTCTCCCTCCCTGCCCACCCCGAACCAACTTCCAGAAGCACATCCATACTCATATCTCTCACCGATCCATCCACTCACTCACAGACAACACGCAGCTGCATGCACGACCTCCCGAAATCCATCCTTCCGAATCCTCCCTTCCTCGCGAGGCTCCACCTGGCCAGGCTGAGATGCGGACACCATCCAGCTCTCCTGAGCTATCAGAAGAGACTGGATGACTCCGTTGTCGACACCTGCCCGGGATGTAACACAGCACCCCATACCATTAAACACATCATAGAAGACTGCATTTCACACAACCACTTACGCCAACAACACAATCTACACTCAATGAGAGCTCTGTGGGAAAGCCCGATCGTGGCCATGGCCTTTCTCAGGGACTCGGGGCTGTTCGGCCAGGCAGCTTAGGGAACAACAACAACCAATATAATAACAAATGTACCAGCGGTCTCTGATTCTGTTTACGTGTTGTACATCGAGAATGCGTGATCGTGAATCTCTTAAGTTTGTGAGCTTAAAATTACTTAAATAGGGGATAATAAAGCTTGTTTGATGGTGTTGGTGGCATAAACTGTATTGAAAAGAGATTTTGTGGAGGGGCTGTATTATAGAGAACAATGTACAGTAATTGGGATAATAGGCGCCGCCTGTACCAAACACTGGAAGTAAACAAGACGCTCAGTGATTTATATTCGTCTCACTATTTTCCGGAATTTTCCTTTTTTTTTCTCCAAGCCATCCAGCCAAGTTTGGCTGGCTGAAACACGAGTCTGGAACGAAATTCCTGTCCGGATCTATTGGGTTTCCGGATCCGAGAGCACCGGATCGGCGGGGTTCTACTGTACTCAGGCACATACCCATTGCTGGGGTGGCCGACTTGAGATAGAGACCCCAGCTATGGGGTATTTGGCTGAGTTTATAGATACATATAATCCAATAAATGAATGGAAAATACAAGCTAAATTTTTCTCTATACCGGTATAAATTTAAAGAATATTTTTATGTTAATGTTTTTTTCTACCAAACTACTACATTGTACAGTATATCACTAAACAGTCGAGTGTGTCAAAGAGCTATTATCATTTAAGGCTTGTCTGCCATACTCTTTAACCGAAGTGATCATTATATCTCCGCTGCCTTGTTTCCTCCTGTGAAAACCCCACAAAAGGATGGCCATGACTGAAACGCTTCCAGGCTTTGTTAAGACTTGCTTCCTTTGCCTGTGCCACAATGCCCCTTCCACTACGTAGAAGTTTTCCTCAATATATTTTTCCATACCATATGTGGTCTTCCACTACTAGTTGCTCCACTCACCTAACTCGCATGTATCTTTCTAGGCATTCTGTCCTCATTCAAATATCTGAAATTGACCGTACCACCTCCAAGTACTTCACTCAATCCACTCAAGGAGGCAGGCGAGTCATGTGAGTGTTTACGTCCACCTCGCTAGACGGCAATCACGCATGATGGAGAAGCCGGATTTGTAAATAATTACCATATCTTCAAACTAATTCAACTTTAATTAGCTATCTTCACATATTCACCCCTTTAAAAATATAGTTGCTATCATCATACAAAAATAAGTTGCCCTTACCTCGTGGATGCCAAAATGTGCATAGGAATCGAAGTAGTAGTCTTTGGAGGTCATCTCATCCACCGGCATCTTCTCCACCTTCTTGTTCTTTTCACAGTTGTTCTCCATCTTGAGGGTCTCTGGTGCTACGATCTGAGGAACCAATAGAGCAAAAGTCCAATTGAAAAACTATATAGACACAAAGGAATATTATACCTGGTATACATATAATATATATACAGGTATATTATATATATTGTATATATATATACTGTAGAGAATGTACACAAATAAAATCATTGTACAGGTATATACAAAAGGTAGCTACAGTATTTGGTAAAAATGTAGAATGGACTAAACTGAGCTTTGCATGCAGTTTTAGTTTAAAGGAAATACATGTGGCACTAATCACTACATGCGTGTACAGTATACCGGTACAGTTCCCAATTTCCCCCCTTTTATAGCATATAGCCACTGAAGGCATTAATCTGTCATCCTTCAGACCAAAGGTGTACCAATGTCAAACATTCCAAATAACCAAATGGCATGTAATATTACAATATGGGACAGATACCGGTACCAATATGATCACTAAATGCTGTTTACCTACCAGTTATCTCTAAATGGTTAAAATACTGTAAATAAGTTTGAATGGAAAACTACAGCAAAAAAGATTATTAACCATAGAACACTATGTACACAAAAATAAAAACATACTTCTACACATAAAATATTCTTGCAATATTATTTTATTTCATTCTTGCAAACAACAAACAATTTAATTCAACTACAGAATAGAAAAGCCTCAGACCAATTACATGAATAGCCTCCCAAATGGGATGTTATTATATCCCAGTCAACTTTGGTTATTCTAAGATATTCAAAGGTGGTCCATTACACAACACACTACTGTACTGTATTTGCATTCTGGGTAAACTGTGAAGTGTGGCCAATTTGAGTCTTTACAAATTTGGTTGAATATTGATTACTCACCAAACGGATCCTAAATACAGTACAGTACTGTAATATATTGGTGATGTACTACAAGGCATACAATGACTAACCTCGGAGGTTTCATGGTCAGCAAATAAAAATCAAACTAACCTCGGTCATTCAAGTACTGTTTAAATATCAAGATGCAAATTACAGTGCACTACAGTAATTATGCCATAACACTTGCGAAAAATATACAAATCCAAAAAGACGTCCCCCAAACTGAAAAGGTTACACATGTTCGAGAGGTAATATACCCAAGGAATTAATAAAAAAAACAAGTGGAGTGGGCTTTGAAGCTCAAGGAAAATGAGGGATCAAGACTAACCCATCAGACCCGTATGAGTGCTCAGGAGGCCATTAGCTATTGCCACTGTGAGACCCGGATGGCCTCTGAGGCGCCTACGGGTTAATCTAAGGCTTAAAACCACTTAAAACTGCTATACAGAAAGTTTTGTTGTCATGGTGGGTCGTCCGTATAAACAACAACAACACACAGCCAGCCAGTCATGTGACTCCTGCTTGCACGCAAGCCTCAAGCTTGTAATCTTGTATTGATTTTCTCGAATTCTAAACAATGCATGAAAGCAGACAACAAACTTGGGAATGGTTACAATGGTGAAAAATATCAGTAATCATCAATATAATCAATATTATTACATAATATATACTGTACATAATAAATAATAAATTGTTGAGCGAATATAAACAGACCGCAGATGCGGTCGGTAGTGAGGCGCCGCCGCATTCGGACGAAGCTTGGAATTCCCACCTAACTCTTGGTCTTATTTCTGAAGGCCATCTAAGTCGGCACAGATACGAACTCGTCGCATACTCTCACGTGTGCACGTGTATGCGCATAGGCTGCATAGTCTTAGCCATAGATAAATCATATATATCTAATCTTACCGTGTTTTGGAACTGTTCATTACAGATTTGAGTATTTCATTGTACGACAAATATCATTCAATTGAGTAGGCCTATCCTTTATATCTTCAAATAGGCCTATATACCGGGTACATACTGTGTTACAGTAAAACCTCGCCCATCCAGACTAATTGGGGGAGAACCCTGTCTGGATCTGCCAAAGTCCAGATCTGCTGAAAGTCCGGCTATATATCCCCCATGTCGCCTTCATCTAATGGTGGAGGGAAAAAAGAATATGCCTCACTTATCCTACTGCGCGTCGTACAAGGCGACTAATAGGGGGGATGGCGATAGACTTGTGGACCAACAGCCATTACTATGCAATAAAGTCTTTATCTTAGCACTGTCTTTTTTTTTTTTTCTATATTCCAACTACTGCCTCTCGGGCATTGGCTGAGAGCCTGCACACTCAACCGCTGAACACGGTGAGGCCTGTGAGGTCTTGTTCCAGTCTAGGGAGTGAGACATGCGAAGCACCCCGGCTCGAAGCAATCCCATCTCTGAAGCTGCTCCGCCTCTGCGCTTCAGTCTCATTCCCCAGACTCGGACCCTCACTCTCAGAACGCCACCTATTGAGATATTAACTCACTAGGCATTGCCCCCCCTGTAGCATATTTTGAATATGGGAATATTCATACAGTGCTATTCAATCAGGGAACAATGAGTGTATTTTTTTGGCATTTCGGTGTGCTGTTGCAATGCACTGAAACTCTGTACAACAAAAATTCCATCCCAATAATATCTTCCCATTGACATATTGGTATTCGAACCCGGGTCCATTGGATTACCAGTCCAGTGGCAAGACCACTCTACCACACCTCCCCCCTTGGTATGGCACTGCCGAGGCTGGTGGGGTGCAGATAGGTGCTACAGGGGACTGAGTCTTACCTGGGCGCTGTTTTGCACCACACCTGTGTCGGCAACAGTGTTTGCATGTTGGAGCAGTGTTGGGGCAGGACTTTATTGTTCTATAGTCCAAATTGCCTAATATACAGTAGAGTCTTGTTATGGTGCTGTCTTTTTGTAACACTGTTAAGGCTGGTGTGGTTGCAGGTGCAAGTGCTGCAGGGGGACTCTGTTGAGTCTTGCTGAGGCACGGTTAGCACTATAGCCTACCAACATCAGCCACAGTGATGACTTGGTGGGGCAGTGCTGTGGCGGAACTTTATTGTACTACAGTACACTCCAACTACTGAAAGGCAACCCCATCTGAGCCATTACAATGCATGTACTGTAATGGAAAAATTACGCTAAACTATTGTATGTATGTTTGTATTGTATATTCAGCCATCCAGACAAATCCGGATGGCTGACATACAAGTCTGGATATCTAACACTGGATGTAAATAATATGTGTGGAAACTTGTATTCGTCTCGTTCGTTTCTGGATTGACTTTTATTTTACCCAATCCATCCAGACAAGTCTGGTTGGCTGAAACACGAGTCTGGATCGAAATGCCTGTCTGGATCTCTTGGGATTCCGGATCTGAGAACACCGGATGGGAGGGGTTCTACTGTATATATTTTATTATGGTACACACTAATCATTCAATCGTCTACGTCAGTCAAGATATTTTGAGTGTTTTAGTCTATATATCACAGAAGTTCTAAATGGATTTGAAGGCAAGTCAGGGTTTGGGCAAAACTGCACTTATAAAAGAATACATTGTGAATTGTTAGGCTATAGAACTTAGCAAAAAAAAATTGGGAATATCATGAGCATGGTTTCTGATAAATTTGTAGTCGCTTTAGGAGGTATGAACGCTTGCAAAATTATAATGGTTATATTAGAGGTTAAAATACATGTAGCCTCCCACTTGTTTGCAGACATAGGATTGACAAGGTTCAAACAATAATTTACGAACGGGAGTCGTAGAGAGCCGATTGGCCCATACACGGCAGATCCCGTTCATACCCAACCCATCTCGTCCATATGCCTATCTAATTTCATCTTAAAGCTCTCTATCGTTCTTTATCTCACAATAACACTTGGTAGCCTATTTCACATATCTGCAACTGTTACCAAACCAATATTTGCCTATGTCTTTTCTGAAACAAAATTTATCTAATTTGAAACAATTTGTGCGGTAAGTGGGATTACTAAAGGGGATATGAAGGATGTATTGAAGCTCAGTGATAGCAAGAGAAATTGAACAAATGGTTTCAAATTGGATAAATTTCTTTTCAGGAAAGATATAGGCAGATACTGGTTTGGTAACAGAGTTGTAGACATGTGGAATAGGATACCTAGCGCCATAGTGGGATCAATAATGATAGCGAGCTTCAAGATAAAATTAGATAGCCTAGACATATGGATGAGATGGGTTGGTTACATAAGAACACAAGAAAATGGGAGTCTGCAGAAAGCCAATTGGCCCACACAAGGCAGATCCCTATCACACCTAACCCTAATTATAAGCCTAGCTCACTAACACCATTAGGACTGACCTCACCGAAACGGTCAGAGGCCAGACAACGGGGGTCTGCAGAGCGCCGATTGGCCCACACCGGACAGATCCCCCTCACACCCAACCCACCTCTTCCATATGCCTATCTAATTTTATCTTAAAGCTCCCTATCGTTCTTGATCCCACTATAGCATTTGGTAGCCTATTCCACCTATCTACAACTCTGTTACCAAACCAATATTTGCCTATATCTTTTCTGAAACTAAATTTATCTAATTTGAAACCATTTGTTAAGAGTTCTTTCGCTATCACTGTGCTTTAGTACATTTATCATGTCCACCTTTATTAATCCCACTTGAACACCTCTATCATATTCCCTCGAACTCTGCATCTCTCTAACGAATGTAAGCCTAATTTAAGAACATAAGAAATGGGAGTCTGCAGAAAGCCAATTGGCCTACACAAGGCATATCCCCGTCACACCCAACCCTAATTATAAGCCCAGCTTAAGAACACCATTAGGACTGACCTCACCGAAACGGTCAGAAAAACGGGGGTCTGCAGAGCCCACACCTGACAGATCCCCCTCACACCCAACCCACCTCGTCCATATGCCTATCTAATTTTATCTTAAAGCTCCCAATCGTTCTTGGTCCCACTATAGCACTTGGCAGCCTATTCCACCTATCCACAACTCTGTTACCAAACCGAGTTGTGGATAGGTGGAATAGGCTGCCAAGTGCTATAGTGGGATCAAGAACCTTTCTTCATACAGAAGATTTCTAATATTATGGATAATTTTTGTCATTCTATGTTATACTCTCTCCAATGAATCTATCCATTCTGTAATAAGGACACCAAAATTGAACAGCATAATCCATATGGGGTCTCACTAATGACGAAGTAAAGTTTAAGATAACATCAGCAGTTCTGTTACTCACACTCCTAGAGATGAACTCGAGAATCCTGTTTGCCTTGTTACGAACGCTTATACTGTACACGGTTTTCTAGGCTTCAAATCATTGCTAACAAACACACCTAGATCTTTCTCAGTCCGAGTTTTCTAATTACATATTAGCTAGTTTATATTCAACATTTGTATGCATCTTCCCTATCTTTAATACCTTGCATTGTTAAACTTCATCTGCCAATTTACTGACCATTCGTGTAAGGTATCTAGACCCCTTTGGAGGCACTCTATATCTCTATCTGAATAATTTTTTCTCCCATTTTGGTATCGTCTGCAAATTTACATATCCTACTAGTTATACCTAAATCAAGGTAATTTATGTATATAACAAACAACAAAGGACCTAATACAGATCCCTGGGGGACACCACTTTGACTGCTCCCCATTCTGACTTGGTACTATTTATGCCGACTCTCTGCTTCCTACCAATTAGCTATGACCTAATCCGCCACACCTATTCCATATGCCTCAACCTTTCTCATCAATCTCTCATGAGAGACTGTCGAAAGCTTTACTGAAATCTAAATATATTATATCATACGACTTGTCATTATCTACTGCTTCATATACCTCTGAGAAAAAACTAAGCAAATTAGTAAGGCAAGAACGTCCCTGAGTGAATCCTTGGTCTTGGTGTGAGTCACCCTTAACGGATCAAAGGTGTGGCCTTAGGATCGGCTCTCTCTCCAGGGATAGCACCTAGATTGCCTAGGTTACCACTAGGCTATATGTTTCTCTTCAACCACATTCTCTCCAGGAAGCCTTCTAAATTTTCTATGGTGTTGTTATTCCATTTATCTAGCGTGGTTAGACCTAGCAGGAATAGCACCATACGCAGAGGGTCCCATTCCATAACTTCTATCAACCCATTCCACTGTACCTCTCCTATTTCCTGTCTCACTGCATTCATCATGACTTCCCTTTCCCTCCCGTACTTCTCACATTCTAGCAGTATGTGCTTGATGGTCTCATCCCTTCCCACGTCGCACATTCTACAGATCCTACTACCCTAATTTTTCCACCTATATGTCCGGTTGTTCACCTCCAGGGATTTAGTTTGCGCCTTGAACAGCAACTCACTCCCCATACTACCATCATAGAAGAATTAACTTCTTGGACTATTCTTTGCCATACGGTATACCAGTCTAGTGAATTCTTTTGCCTCATCCTTTCCATCCACTCGTCCCTACCCTTATCTTGGACCCGTGTGTTTATCTCATTTTTCCACGTTCTCATACTCTCACCCATCATTATTCCACGCATCCCATGCTCCTTTATTTTCTTATCACACATCCTATTCCACTTGCTCTCCTCCTTTGTCCATTCGTACACCTTTCGTGCCCATCTGTTCTCGTCCATTCTTTCTAGTCTTACCCTGTATCTTAGCGTTCCCTTCGCTATTCTTTCGGCGAAGGAGGTCCATCCTGCTTCTCCTCTGCCACGAGCTTGTTGGCACCCAGGGCCAGTCTACCAATTATGTTTTGGGTCACCTCTAGTTTCGCCAGGTCATTTGCCATCAATTTCTAGCCCATATATCAAACTCGGTACAGCCATTCCCTTCCATACTCCTCTCACCACTTCGTACTTATTTGCTCTTGTCCTTGCTACACTACCCAGCCTTCCCACCCACTGATTCGCTCTCAACAACCTCGCATTCTTGGTTCTATCGCACCCTTTCTCGTCCACTATCATTCCCAGGTATTAATATTCCCTTACTCTCCTACCACCAAGCGACCAGGTTTCATCCTCGTCTTCCACGCCTCCATTCACCACAAGCACTTTACTCTTTTCGCTACTGAAGTTGACATTGAAATCCTCACCGTAGTTAGTCAACACATCTAGCAGAGTTTGCAGATCTTTACTTTCTCTCATAATTACCACATCGTCAGCGTACATCAATATGTTCAAACCCTATCTTCCACATTGATCCCTATTCCCGTCTTACCAACTCTCACTGCCAACTCCTCAGTATACATCCCAAATAGCCATGGTGATAGTACACAGCCCTGTCTCACTCCTCTTTTACTCTTCACTCATTCCGTCTCTGTCTCCCAAACTGTATTTCCCTCTTGTACTCTCATACATACTCTTTATTATGGTCACAACCTTCTTGCTCATTCATGTTGAGAATTTATTAAATTAAATGTTTCTAATTTTACTAGCAATAATTGACTCTAGTAGCTTTCCTATGATTGATTGGATGCTATTGATTAATCACTTTTTTGAAGATCGGAACTACATTTGCAAGCTTCAAAGCTTCTGGAACTAAGCCTGTCTCTAGTGACTTGTTAACCCGCTGAGTACCAGCTAAATATTTATAAATGTACCACCCAGGACCGGCTGATTCTGAAATTTTTGTTTATTCCAGAAACAATAGCGAATGGGTTAGGAATGAAGGAAAAACCACGAAAAACCGATCAAAAAATGGTCCTACAGAGCCCCCGAAAACGGATTTTACAAGAGTAAAAAATTAAAGGCAATTTCCCCAAAAAAACATGTTTTTGCGCGCTCACACGCACACGGTTGGACTTTGAGAGTTTTCAACCATCGGCATGGGTGCGTGGGATACTTACACAGTTCCCATAAAAATCTGAGCCCTCTAGGTGCCATAGGACCGGACCGGCCAGGACGCAAACCATGCGTCGCTGGGGTTTAGCGTTACATACATTGTGGACGCAAACCCTGCGTCGCTGGGGCTCAGTGGGTTAAATAGATATGTTAATTGGTAACTTAACTCATCTCGGCATTCTTTTAATATTATAGCATATACCTCATCAGGACCAGGCGATTTATGAGGTTTCAGTCTGTCAAATTCCTTAAGCACATAATTTCTACTTATAGTAACCATACTTATCCTATTTTCTATACTATCGCTATATAGTATATAGTACAGTTTCTAGAAACTGTGCCAAATTTTCATTAGTTAAAACGGAAAGAAATTGACTATTTAACCCTTCTTTAGCGGAGGCGGACTTAAGTCCGCCTCTAAAAATCTGGACTATGTGGCAGGGGCGGACTTTAGTCCGTGTGCAATTTTGGCTCTGAGAGAGAGCCGAGCGGTGGGAGGAGCATAGGTTACCTCATAACCGCTCGCCACCGTTGCGGCGGGCCTACTGACATGTACTCCACACTACTCCACCCTCGCTACACACGTAATTATGTAGCGAAATGACCGCATTTTAGCGATTTTACCCTTCGCTTGCACGATCGTTGCAAGACAACCAGCCATCGTAGAAGGATGGTTCGGGTGTCATTGGAAAGCTCAATTTACGCCCTTTCAGGGATAGATAATTGTATTACGCTCTGGCTCTTGTTTATGCATGAACAAGAGCAGAGAAACAACTCCATTTATGGTAAAAAAAAAAACCCGCTGGGCGGCACGGTGAAATATACTCCACCACCCGCCCTTTAGGTGTTAATGTATGGCACTTTTCTAAATCATTTCAATATGTAGGATTAGCAACAATATAGGTAACAAATTTTAATATTAGTTTGGGGTGCCTATCATACACTTCATTGCTATATAATTTTTACCCTCGAGAAAAAAATCTTGGGATTTTTTTTTCCATTAACCTAACCTAACTAAACCTAAATGTATTTGGGGGCTATTAGGTTAGATTAACCTAAGAAGTGTGCATGGGAGGTATGAGACACCACACTCCTGTGCTATTTGGGCTGTTCCCATCACTAACATCGTTATTTTACCATAAATAGCATTAATACTTATCCATATGCGCCTATTATAGGTTGATTAATAAAGGTATTAACCTGTTACAACAATAAAACAAGTGGAAACCGTGTTTGGATGGTCAAAATCGGCGATACATGCCGGGAGTTACATAATGTATGGGTGAGGCAACCTCCCTGCCCTCCTCCCCTCCCCTTGTCTGGAGAGACACTGTTACGCAATAGTCTCTCTCTCGCTCTTTCCCACGCTTGGTAACAGTGATGACAACGCCCTGCTAATGTTAGCACGAAAATAGACCACAGAATTAGGGAATAACAGGGAAAATAGGTGATAACTGAAGGAGGGGAGGTGGAGGAGTGCTATTTGGCATGGCCCAGGGGCAAAAAAAAAATAAAAAACAAAAAAAAAATTTTTTTCCCTTACTCTTAACCCTTCCTACCCGGTCTGCCTTAGGTAAGGACAGCACGAAAGAAGGGCCGCTACCCGGTATGCCTTATCTAAGGCATGAGCTTAATAGCCTAATTAAGCTTGGTCTGAACGCCGTGCGTACGACGTATGTCAACAAACCCAAGCGTTCGTCACCGCACCTCCGAAAACAAGAAGGAGAAGGCTCCTCAATGTTATTGTTCTGACGTCATGACGAAATTAGTGTCTGAAAAGACCCCATATTGGCAACATCTCTGCAATATGCTTGCCTTGCCTTACTAATTTGCTTAGCTTTTTCTCAGAGGTATATGAAGCAGTAGATAGTGACAAGTCATATGATATTATATATTTAGATTTCAGTAAAGCTTTCGACAGAGTCCCTCATGAGAGATTGATGAGAAAGGTTGAGGCACATGGAATAGGAGGGTCGTTGTTGGGATGGATTAGGTCATGGCTAATTGGTAGGAAACAGAGAGTCAGCATAAATGGTACCAAGTCAGAGTGGGGAGCAGTCAAAAGTGGTGTCCCCCAGGGATCGGTATTAGGTCCCCTGTTGTTTCTTATATACATAAATGACCTAGATTTAGGTATAACTAGTAGGATAAGTAAATTCGCAGACGATACTAAAATGGGGAGATCAATTGATTCAGATAGCGATATAGAGTGCCTCCAAAGGGATCTAGATACCTTACATGAATGGTCAGTAAATTGGCAGATGAAGTTTAACATTGACAAATGCAAGGTATTAAAGATAGGGAAGATGCAAACAAATGTTAAATATAAACTAGCTAATTTAGAATTAGAAAATTCAGACTGCGAGAAAGATCTAGGTGTGTTTGTTAGCAATGATTTGAAGCCTAGAAAACAGTGTATAAGCGTTCGTAATAAGGCAAACAGGATTCTCGGGTTCATCTCTAGGAGTGTGAGTAACAGAACTGCTGATGTTATCTTAAAACTTTACTTGTCATTAGTGAGACCCCATATGGATTATGCTGTCCAATTTTGGTGTCCTTATTACAGAATGGACATAGATTCATTGGAGAGAATTCAGGAATGACAAAAATGATCCATAATATTAGAAATTTTCCGTATGAAGAAAGGTTGAAGAAATTAGGTTTACATTCGTTAGAGAGACGCAGAGTTAGAGGTGATATGATAGAGGTGTTCAAGTGGGTTAGTGGGATTAACAAAGGGGACATGACAAATGTACTAAAGCTCAGTGATAGCGAAAGAACTCGTACCAATGGTTTCAAATTAGATAAATTTCGTTTCAGAAAAGATATAGGCAAATATTGGTTTGGTAACAGAGTTGTAGATGGGTGGAATAGGCTACCAAGTGATATAGTGGGATCAAGAACGATAGGGAGCTTTAAGAAAAAATTGGATAAGCATATGGACGAGAAGGGTTGGGTGTGAAGGGGGATCAGCCGGGTTGGGCCAATCAGCGCTCTGCAGACCCCCGTAATCCTGCGTTAATCTCTTAACCGGTTTGGTAAGATGATCCTCAGGGTATTAGAGTGTTGAGCCTATAATTGGGCTTTGTAATTGGGGTTGTGTGGGACAGGGATCTGCCTTGCTTAGGCCAATCGGCTTTCTGCAGACTCCCATTTTCTTATGTTCTTATGTTAATATTGGCTCCACTGAAATTGTCATCACAACTGAACCAGTTGACTTACAGAGCTCTACTCAATGACAAAATACAGATTGAAAACCGCGCTACGATTATAGACGAGTGGGAAAGTTCTAGCTGTGAAAATAAACATAAATACGGTAGCCTAGGCCTAGACGTTTTTCAGCCATTTCGCCCGGGTAGGGGCGACCGTCATTGGGTAAGACAGCCCGGGGAGGAAGGGTTAGGAGTCTTCCCGCAGTCAGCCGGGGGAACTCTTAAGAGTCTCCCCACAGTGACGCCACTTTTTCCCAGCATATTACCAAAGCCACAACAACAGCAAAACAAATAGCAGGCTGGATCCTGAGAACCTTCCACACAAGAAATGAGAGGTGTATGCTAACACTGTGGAAGTCACTGGTCCTACCACGTTTGGAGTACTGCTCCCAGCTCTGGTCTCCTCAAAAAGTAGGAGAAATAACAGAAATTGAAGCCACCCAGAGGACATTCACCAGTAAAATCCATGGGTTTCAACACTTTAACTACTGGGAGAGACTTAAGGAGCTGCAGCTGTACTCACTTCAAAGACGTAGGGAGAGATACATCATCATCTACGTCTGGAAGATTTTGGAAAAAAAGGTACCAAATCCAAACATCCAAGAGACTCGGCACCAAAGGCGAGGGAGGCTGTGCTATGTGAGGACTACGCCGGGATCAACAAAAAATCAAATCCCTGATCCATCACAGCTTTACATACAATGGAACCAGACTGTTCAACTGTATACCAGCCCCTCTCAGGAACATGACCGGGGTGTCTCCAGACACCTTCAAGAAACACTTGGACATGTGGCTGGCCAAAATACCGGACCGGCCACCAACACCAGGATACCCCAGCACCAACTCCAACCGACTTCTGGAATGGAGAGTGGAAGAAAGGGAGCTGCCTGGTCGCAGTGGAGCCCCAGCTCAACTGTGTCACTAACGGACGGAATACAACTAAGTGTAACTAAGTGTAAGTGTAACAGTTCCCGGGTTAATGACCAAAAAATAAAAATACCAAGAAAAACAAAATAAAAATACCAAGAAATTTTGTTTGTTCCCCGAGGATAGAAAATATAGGCTATGGCAATGAAGCATATGAAGATAGGAACCCCAAACTAAAATTATAAATTTGTTAGCCTACCTACAGTATACTGTTACTAATCCTACATATTGACCCTTCATAGCCCTTCCCACTATCGGTAGCCGTGTTTTTAGATTCTTAGATAGCCTAATGGGTAAATACTAATGTTATCATTGAAAGCTTATAAACCACAAAAATCCCCCCCCCCCCCAATCTAGGTACTGTACTTATTACCGAAACTACCACTAATTATTTTTCAGTATTTGAAGGCTATTATAGAATAAGGATGTTGCAAACAACATACTGTATTAAAATATGTTTCAACCTCCGGAGATCCATTTTATGTGCACTATATAAAGTAATGTAAAAGTAAAAAACTCTTTCCCAGGTAATGTAAGGTTATATTAGGTTAATCTAATATATTTGTACATTTTGGGCAGTGGGCGAGGCCGCGCGTATGTGGCGACGTACAGACCCTCCCGTAAAACATAGCGCATTTTAAGACCTTTGTTTCTCAGTAAATACTGATTTCCGACCTTCAATTAAACATCCTACACCAGTCCCCTGAACAGTTTTTAATAGGTTACTTGAGGATATTTTAACGGGACCATAGGTAAATTTTTACCCTAATGGTAAATCTACAGTTATACTACCCCTCCCCCCTTTAAAACACGCCTTTTAGCGTGTTTTTTAATGGTTCAGCAGACGCGGAAACCGGAAAAAAACATTTTGATAAAAATTTATCACCAACCAGATAAGAGTTTTTCAGGTAATTTGTTGTTATTTTTTGTTTTATTTGATATACAGTGTTGTTCAACCTAAGACGTGCGCATGGGGGTTATGAGACACCACACGCCTGTGCGCACGTATTTGAGCTGTTCCCATCACTAACATCGTTATTTACCATAAAAATTGTTAATACTTATTCATATGCGCCTATTTTACCATTAATATGAAGATATTAACCAGTTACAACAATAAAACATAAGAACATAAGAAATGGGAGTCTGCAGAAAGCCGATTGGCCTAAGCAAGGCAGATCCCTGTCCCACACAACCCAATTATAGGCTCAACACTCTAATACCCTGAGGATCATCTTACCAAAACGGTTAGAGATTTAACGCAGGATTACGGGGTCTGCAGAGCGCTGATTGGCCCAACCCTGCTGATCCCCCTTCACACCCAACCCTTCTCGTCCATATGCTTATCCAATTTTATCTTAAAGCTCCCTATCGTTTTTAATCCCACTATAGCACTTGGTAGTCCATTCCACCCATCTACAACTCTGTTACCAAACCACTATTTGCCTATATCTTTTCTGAAACAAAATTTATCTAATTTGAAACCATTGGTACGAGTTCTTTCGCTATCACTGAGCTTTAGTACATTTGTCATGTCCCCTTTGTTAATCCCACTAACCCACTTGAACACAGAATGACAAAAATGATCCATAATATTAGAAATTTTCCGTATGAAGAAAGGTTGAAGAAATTAGGTTTACATTCGTTAGAGAGACGCAGAGTTAGAGGGGATATGATAGAGGTGTTCAAGTGGGTTAGTGGGATTAACAAAGGGGACATGACAAATGTACTAAAGCTCAGTGATAGCGAAAGAACTCGTACCAATGGTTTCAAATTAGATAAATTTAGTTTCAGAAAGATATAGGCAAATATTGGTTTGGTAACAGAGTTGTAGATGGGTGGAATAGGCTACCAAGTGATATAGTGGGATCAAGAACGATAGGGAGCTTTAAGAAAAAATTGGATAAGCATATGGACGAGAAGGGTTGGGTGTGAAGGGGGATCAGCCGGGTTGGGCCAATCAGCGCTCTGCAGACCCCCGTAATCCTGCGTTAATCTCTAACCGGTTTGGTAAGATGATCCTCAGGGTATTAGAGTGTTGAGCCTATAATTGGGGTTGTGTGGGACAGGGATCTGCCTTGCTTAGGCCAATCGGCTTCCTGCAGACTCCCATTTTCTTATGTTCTTAACACCTCTATCATATCCCCTCTAACTCTGCGTCTCTCTAACGAATGTAAGCCTAATTTCTTCAACCTTTCTTTATACGGAAGATTTCTAATAATTCTAATAATACATTCTGGGTTCCTTAATTGACCGATAGGTGGCGTGCGGGTGGTAGCGGTCGTTGGATTTTAGGCCACTAGAGGGCCGGTGGCAAGTGTGAAATTACAAACCAATTATCTAGTTATTTAGGCTACTTTAACAATATTTATAGGTTTTTATTAATACCAATAAGTATTATTTGTGATTTTTGAGGTTGCAGATATTATATTTTATCTAAAATATGCGTAATTGTTAATTCAATTTGAATTTATTGTTCTCTAACTTTCGGTGACCCTAGAGGACCTGCGTGGGGTCAAGGGGTCATTCTCAGTGTTCTAGTTTCCAGCCAGCGATTAACATGTCTAACTTGTCTAGTGAAAAGTGCGATGGTGGAATCCATAATTTCTATCATCGATAGATACAAAGATGCAGCCGACGACCTCTACAACCTTTGTGTGAGCCATGGTCTTATTTTAGACCAGCGATAGCCAAGTTGTATAATCCTGCTGAGGTAAGAGATATGTGTTTTTTATCATTTTTCAATACAATTTTTAGGTTAGGTTAGGACCATCTATGTAATTAGTGTATTTTTGGTTTAGTCTGTGCTC
The DNA here is from genome assembly GCA_032716605.1 of Paralithodes platypus. NCBI lineage: Eukaryota > Metazoa > Arthropoda > Malacostraca > Decapoda > Lithodidae > Paralithodes > Paralithodes platypus. The sequence goes on along the minus strand of CM064486.1, from coordinate 15,663,855 downwards.
AAAAATCAATTTTCTTTAATACTCCATTTTTTTTATTTTCAGTCTCGATTACGAAAACATGTAAATTTATAGGGCCTCAAGAATTACAAAAAGGGGTTTTTAAGCATTTCCCTTTTCTTAAACTACATAAAAACAACAGGGGGTTGGTGGGAAGGGGGGAGAGGAGGACAAACTAAACAATTACCAAATACCCAAATCCGAGCCAACTTTTGCCAAAACTTGGGTTGGATTTTCACATTTTAAGGTTTCTTACTTTTCTATATTTTATTTTCAGAGTTCTTTCCATATTACCCCTATTTTTCCCCGTTTACCCCGCAATTTCCCTGATCTTCATAGCCCTCCCCACTAGTGGGGCCCGTGTTTTTAGATTGTTGGATAGCCTAATGGGTAAATATTAATTTGCGACAGTCCTGGGTATAAAACAACACTGTATATCAAAGAAAAAATGCAAAAAAATAAAATACACATGCTAAAACTCGTGACTGTCACACCGTATCAATTTACCTTTTTAACGATTAGCCTAACCTAACTGAAAACTAACCTGTCTAAACCCAGCTCACGTTCCCTGTTTATGGGTGCACGACGGTCTAAACCCAGCTCACGTTCCCTGTTTATGGGTTCGCGAAGGTTTGTAATACTTCAATATATCTATTTCAAGTCAAATATACATTTCCACGCATCATCAAACCCTACCAAGTCTACTACTAATAATATTAACCTATTTGTAGCAACAGAATAGCGACAAAATAGGGTTAGCATAACTGTAGATTTATCGGTCTTGAATGCTACTGGGCAAATAACCAAAAAAAGTACAAATAGGCCTAACCTACAATGGGCATGTGATCACGAATGTATAAGTAGGCTAATGTAAATAAAGCGGCTAAAGGCCTAAGCCCGAATACTAGCCTACATCCTTACCAAAAAAAAAATCTTAATTTTAACTTTTAGGTTAGGCTAGGCCTATAGGTAGCCTATCGGTACGGTAACAGGACGATTCGACGGTGCGCCAGTTCGACAATACCGTCGAAACGTCTAAGCTCACGATCGTCGAAATGTCTCTGTCAAAACCGTCCAACAATACCGGCCATCGTCTAATTGTACTTTTCAACCCCTTGGGGTTCATGTCTCATTCTTTTTTTTTTAGAATTTATATTAATTATGAAAGTCCCACAATACCTTCCTAAACTGTATATTATCGTCGAATGATAAACAATTGGTTCAATTCTAGTTTCGCTTTCACAGCATACTCATAAATTTCTATGGCTACTTTAGAGTTGTCATATACCATACTTAATTCCTATATATGTCCAAAGCGGCGGAAATGCATTATAAGGAATTATACCTACTGTAAAAAAAAAAAAAAAATCTCCCCATATGCGGCACCATAGCTATTACATAATACTAGGTTAGGTTAGGCTAATGTCGTTAATGTAGTTTATTATCATTATATTACGTCTTTTACCCAGCAATTTCCCTGATCTTCATAGTTGGTCGGGAAGCTATGCCTTTACAACGGCGCCTCCCTTTTGTCGCTGTGTACGTGAAACTAGAATTTTACCAAACAATTAAACTTTAATGTCACAACGCGTTAGTTGGAATGTTTGAAGCTTTGGGACATAAGAACATAAGAACATAAGAAAATGGGAGTCTGCAGAAAGCCGATTGGCCTAAGCAAGGCAGATCCCTGTCCCACACAACCCGTTCAATTACAAAGCCCAATTATAGGCTCAACACTCTAATACCCTGAGGATCATCTTATCAAAATGGTTAGAGATTAACGCAGGATTATGGGGGTATGCAGAGTGCTGATTGGCCTAACCCGGCTGATCCCCCTTCACACCCAACCCTTCTCGTCCATATGCTTATCCAATTTTATCTTAAAGCTCCCCACCGTTTTAGACCCCACTATAGCACTTGGTAGTCCATTCCACCCATCTACAACTCTGTTACCAAACCAATATTTGCCTATATCTTTTCTGAAACGAAATTTATCTAATTTGAAACCATTGGTACGAGTTCTTTCGCTATCACTGAGCTTTAGTACATTTGTCATGTCCCCTTTGTTAATCCCACTAACCCACTTGAACACCTCTATCATATCCCCTCTAACTCTGCGTCTCTCTAACGAATGTAAACCTAATTTCTTCAACCTTTCTTCATACGAAAGATTTCTAATATTATGGATCATTTTTGTCATTCTACGCTGTACTCTCTCCAATGAATCTATGTCCATTCTGTAATAAGGACACCAAAATTGGACAGCATAATCCATATGGGGTCTCACTAATGACAAGTAAAGTTTTAAGATAACATCAGCAGTTCTGTTACTCACACTCCTAGAGATGAACCCGAGAATCCTGTTTGCCTTATTACGAACGCCTATACACTGTTTTCTAGGCTTCAAATCATTGCTAACAAACACACCTAGATCTTTCTCACAGTCTGAATTTTCTAATTCTAAATTAGCTAGTTTATATTTAACATTTGTATGCATCTTCCCTATCTTTAATACCTTGCATTTGTCAATGTTAAACTTCATCTGCCAATTTACTGACCATTCATGTAAGGTATCTAGATCCCTTTGGAGGCACTCTATATCGCTATCTGAATCAATTGATCTCCCCATTTTAGTATCGTCTGCGAATTTACTTATCCTACTAGTTATACCTAAATCTAGGTCATTTATGTATATAAGAAACAACAGGGGACCTAATACCGATCCCTGGGGGACACCACTTTTGACTGCTCCCCACTCTGACTTGGTACCATTTATGCTGACTCTCTGTTTCCTACCAATTAGCCATGACCTAATCCATCCCAACAACGATCCTCCTATTCCATGTGCCTCAACCTTTCTCATCAATCTCTCATGAGGGACTCTGTCGAAAGCTTTACTGAAATCTAAATAAATAATATCATATGACTTGTCACTATCTACTGCTTCATATACCTCTGAGAAAAAGCTAAGCAAATTAGTAAGGCAAGAACGTCCCTGAGTGAATCCATGCTGAGAAGAATTTATTAAGTTAAATTTGTCTAAGTGGCTTCTAATTTTCCTAGCAATAATAGACTCTAGCAACTTTCCTATGATTGATGTGAGACTAATGGGACGGTAATTGGATGCTATCGATTTATCACCTTTTTTGAAGATCGGAACTACATTTGCAAGCTTCCAAGCTTCTGGAACTAAACCTGTTTCTAAAGACTTGTTAAATAAAAATGCTAATGGACTACTTAACTCATCTCTGCATTCTTTTAATACTCTAGCATATACCTCGTCAGGACCAGGCGATTTTTGAGGTTTCAGTCTGTCAATTTCCTTAAGCACATCATTTCTACTTATACTAACTGTACTTAACATATTTTCTATACTATCACTATATACCATATTGACTTCTGGAATCTGTGCCAAATTTTCATTAGTGAAAACGGAAAGAAACTGACTATTTAATGTACTGCACATTTCTAAATCATTTTCTGTTATTTCTCCTATTGAAGTTTTTAGGGGGCCTATTACATCTCTAACTTTAGATTTATATAGTTGGTAAAAAGCTTTAGGGTTATTTTTTGAGTCACTGGCTATCCTTATTTCATAATTTCTTTTTGCTTTCCTGATTTCCTTTTTAACCTGTCTTGATAGAGTCTGATAGTATATATGTAGATGATTTTCGCCTTTCTTTATTTTTCTATATATTCCTTTCTTTTTTCCTATAAGATCTATTAGCTTATTAGTCATCCATTTTGGTTGGTTCTGCGGCGATCTAAATTTTCTTTTAGGGATATATTTATTTTGAGCATTGTGGAGTGAAGCAATAAACTGGTTATATGTAGGTGGCAAATTTAACTCTGGCATATCCTGACTTAATTGCTTAACAATAGGGTCCACCCTTAAGTCTCTTCTTAGCCCACCATAATCGGCTTTTCTGAAATCTGGGATAAGTGTCGTATTCTCTTTAGCATTCCCTGTCCATTGTATATTAAAATAAATAGATTTATGATCGCTATTTCCTAGGTGGTCACCAATCTCTACATTTATCATATGTTCATTGTTACTGAAAACTAAATCAAGAATATTAATACCTCTAGTTGGCGTATCTATGAATTGAAATAAAAAACTATCTTGTACAACCTCAATAAACTCTACTGAATCGGAGTCGCCTATTTGGTGCTGCCAATCAATGTTCGGAAAATTAAAATCCCCCATAATGCACACATTGCTAAACCTTGATGCTATTTTAATTTCCTCCCATAACGATGTTCCGCCATTTCTACTCATATTAGGCGGTCTATATATAACTCCAATAACTATGGTCTCACTACCTTCGTTAACCTCTACCCAAACACTTTCATTATCATTATTTAGTCTAATACCTGATTTAATACAGCTTTTTAATGTACTCCTGACAAACACTGCTATACCCCCGCCCCTCCTACTTGTTCGGTCATATTTAAACAAACTATATCCTGGAATATCAAATTCTGCTAAAAAATGCCTAGATTCTGTATTAATCCACGTTTCAGTTAGCGCTATTATGTCTATATTTTCTGTGCTAACGTGTGCTCTAAGTTCGTTCATTTTGTTACATAAACTCCTACAATTTGTATAATATACCCTCAACCTATTACTTTTATTTGCAACTAATTTTCTATTGTTTTTAGCTAACTTATTATTTCCTGTTGAACTACCAGCTCTAGACGGAAATTCTGCTCTATCAGTAATCTCATCTTTACTATCAGTTACATGTGTAGTGTTATCGATACTACTATTACACATCACTATATTCGCACTATCTTGACTGATTATTTCTATTTTACTCACTGGTTTGTCACATGACGTACCTGCTCCATATGGAGACAGTATTTTACTTACACACCCAGGTTTTTTTAACGAAACCCCGCAACAATCTTGTCCATTGAGCTGGCCAAGGTCGAAACTCCTAGTCGAGAAGATGTACTCCATCCTGGGCATACAGTTCATCCTTACCATAGAAGTGAGTCCAGTTATCTAGGAATGGTATTGACTTTGCCTTGCAATACTTCTCCAGCCGGCTATTTACACCAATAGCCCTGGAGGACCATTCCTTCCGTACCCCTCTTCTTGGCAGGATACTGTGTACCACAGGAAATCCACCCTTCTCCTTGATCCTCTCCAGCATTTCCTGGTACTTGGTCAGCAACTCCTCAGTCCTGCATCTCCATATGTCATTGGATCCCGCGTTGATGAAGATGATGGGGTCCTCCCCACCCACTTCTAGGACACCATCCATCTTCTCTGCCACCCTCCCGACTCCGGCTCCAGGTAGGCAGACAACTTTACTAACATGAGTGTTAGTAGCCCCGTCAAGGTACCTAACCATTGAATCACCGACAATGAACTTAGCTTTTTTCCGTTGTCGGCGTGTAGCAGGAGTTGTAGCAGCAACAGCAGTAGACTTCCCCCCCTCCCCTCTCACTGCCTCGATGATCGCCACTTCCTCGCCATCACTCTCATCAGCCAAGGTGCTGAAGTTGTTGTGGGTCTTGAGTGGCTGCCTTTTCAGCTTGCAGGCCGTTGCACTGGTTGACACCACTTTCCAAGGGGCTTCACGATCCCTGGGAACACTTCCGGTAGCCTCACACTTCTTCTCCGCCATAGCTAGTCTCAAGGCCAAATTTTCATCTTTGAGACACTGAATCTCCTGCTCCACACTCTCCAGTCTTTCTTGCAAAGCAAGACAAAGCTGGAGAGTATGGGAGGAGACAGCAGACTCATCAACAACAGCCATCACTAAGAAAGTTCACTAGGACCTCACTAAGGGTAAACAGGTTCACTAGCGGTCACTGGGGACGTCCGCACAGGTCAGGGGTCAGAGAGCAACCAACATTTGGTTTTGCATTGTCTATTTGCTTTATTAGCTTTGGGTCATATATTCTATAATTTCTGTGTATAAAATTAGGACCATTGAAGCGTTCATTTGAAAGTTTTTAACCGTTTCGAAATTGTGTGTTGTGTGTTTGATTAGAACAATCTCTATCTATCTATCTATTGCCTGACGCCGTGATCCCTGAAGGGGTGACCACGAACGAACCGCCCCCATGCACCTCTGTCCCCAGTCAGTCGATGCCCCTCCCCCCAACCAGCACCGCCTTTGTTCATGTACTTCCTCACTCCATCCTTCCACCTCTCCCTCTCTGTCCCTCCACCTCGCTCTCGTACACCCTCTTAGTCATTCTCTCGCTTTCCATACGGCCGAACCATCTCAAGTTGTTCCTTTTCACACTTAATTAGATTTGATTAGAACAATAAATTTCTTAATTGGAAGGTTTAACGGTTTCAAAATTATGCGTACCGGCATACAGTATGTGTGTGTGTGTGTGTGATTAGAACAATTGATTTTTGTTTTTTCAATTTGAAGACTAGGCCTAACTATTTCGAAATTGTGCGTATGACGCGTGTGTCACTGTATGTGTATAGCCTAGGCCTATATAAGCTGAATATTGTTTCAAGTTATTATCAGAACGACAATGGACAACAACTGCTCCAAGTATGAAAGACCTGTCCGTTTAATAACTTATCCAAGCCGATACATTTACATAAATGCATTACGTAGTCATACCCTCATGTTTTAGAACTTAAATTAATAAAACAAAAAACATGAACTACGAACTATAAACATAGAAAATTTGATAATGTTCAAGGACAGTACATCCACCTTATTAGAAACAATTTATTAGGGAAAATAGGGACCAATAGACTCGCCATATTTTTCTCATTATAGGCCTAGTCCGCATGGAGGAATTTCGTTATCGACACTTGAAAAAACCCGATTTCACAGAAAAAAATACACCAAAAAATCTGTCAAAGATGTCAAATAGCGGGGGTAGCAGCCCCCACCCATAATACTAGGATAGGTTAGGTAATGTAGTTAGGTTAGGCTAATGGCCTTTCAAAGGGGTATAGGCTAGTAAACACTAGGATAGCCTATACCTGGTCAGAGGTAAGAAGAAGAGTCCTGATGTAGTCTCCTTGAATGTTACCAAAAATTTATATGAAAACATATGGCCTATCAACGAATGAAAAGCCTGATTGTAACCCCTTTCCAATATATCTGTAAATATATAATTGGGTAAGATTTTACAGTTTGACAGTTACAAGCCCCATCGATGTTTGTGTAGCCTATAGGTATGTTATATAATAGTCTTCAGTCCTATATATGTCCTTCCCGTCACAAATGTATTATAAGGGAGATATAGGGTAAAATACAGTCTTGTCTGCATAATGACAAGTCCTGTTTTACGGGATTTCTGCTTTATAGATTTTTTTTCTCTCCCTCCTACCTTACTCGGGGGACCTTACAGTTGCGCGATCCAGTGCTGCTTTGGTAATTGCGTACATTTTAGGTTAGTTTCTATCCACGTATTACTCTTAGGTTAGGTTTCTTAGTTAGGTAAAACAACACTGTATATCAAAGAAAAAATGCAAAAAAAAAAAAACCACATATGCTAAAACTTGTGACTGTCACACCGTATCAATTTACCTATAATTACTATTAGCTAATATATATCAATCATAAGAATATTACCTTATAATTTATAGGCTAGTCAACAAATAGTAAAAAAAGCAGGTCAATATACAGGAGGCGCTACAATATAGGTAGCAAAATTATAATGGTAGTTTTGGGTTCCTATCATCATATGCTTCATTTCTATATACTTTTCATCCCGGGGGGAAAAAAAAAAAAAAAAATTGGGATTTTTCATTTTGGTCATTAACCTAACCAAACCTAATAGCCCCCAAATACATTTAGGTTAGGTTAGGTTAGGTTAATAAAAAAAAAAAAAAAAAAAATCAAGAAAAAAAAACTCCCCAAGATTTTGTGGACAATATAAAGATGTAATTAAATTCATACATCGATTTTATCGTGGCCTACAGGTTTCTTATACCATGTATTTCATTCCTATATGTGTCTAAATGCGCGTAAAAATGTATTACTGATCCTGAAAAAAACAAAATATCCTCTATATCGCCTACGTCGCAAGAGGCGGGTGGCTTTGTTTACATCCGCCGCGAAGAAGAAGCGTTGGGGAAAATTTGTTTTTTGCCCCTACTGTTTAAATATATGACTATTTCAATAAATCTTGGGGGGGGGGGTGAGGGGGGCTTGCCCCCCCCTCTACATATTTTGTATCCAACGGCAAACGGTTATGGCCAAATAGTTATTTTTCGCGAGTGAAGGGAAGTGTTTTAGATTGTTGTTTTTAATGGGTACATATGCATTTACACCTATTTTCACACATCAAAACACCCTTACACAACTCTAAACTAGCCAACATAAAAACAATCGAAACGATTTTTTTAGCAATTTAATTACATCATCTTTAAATTGACCGATTTTGTTTCCCCCCGGGGATAAAAAGTATATAGAAATGAAGCATATGATGATAGGAACCCAAAACTACCATTAGAATTTTGCTACCTATATTGTAGCACCTCCAGTATATTGACCAAAAAGCACTAGGCCTATACAAAAATAATAAGACATTTCGATGGAGGTTCGACGGTATCGTCGAACCGTCCAATTAGCGCCATCGAAACGTCCTGTAATCATCGGTACTCGGTGGAGTATCTGGAATCTTAAATAATTTGGCAGTCTTCAGCACGCTTAGTCTAATTATAGCTTAATTATCAAGGAAACATGGATTGATGTAGTTACCGGGTGTACCACTACCGACATACAACATAAATCATCTATAAATACTTATACCGGTAATAAAATAAACTTATAAATCTATAATAGGCCTACTAGGTTAGGTCAGGGTGTCAATCCACAAAATATGAATTGTGTTATCATTAGGCCTATAGCGCGACGGAGCGAGCTCTAGGGGGGCCCCCCCCCCCTAGAGCTCGCTCCGTTGCGCTATAGGCCTAATGATAACAAAATAATAAACCATAGGCCTAATGATAACACAGGGGGGCATCCCCCCTCCCGTGATTTTTTTGAGAATTTAGGTGTCTAAAACAGTATTTCCTGCAATCTAAAAGCAATCAAGATGGAAAATATGGAGACCAAAATTAGGCCTAGGCTATGTCAATTTACCTTTTTTGTTTCTTAAAAAAAAAATTGGGGGAGTTTCTGTTATCATTAGGCTAGCCTATACAAAAAGTTCATTTGCGTTATCACTAAAAAAACAGCGTCGTTTGACACCCTGGAACTTAGGTTAGGTAGTTTGGTTAGGGTAATGTATTTTTGTATCCAAAGGCAGTCAAAATAGACGGGAACATGATGCGTAGTGTAAACAAGACGCACGGTACACCCGGTAACTACATTCTTGCCGGAAAAATACTTCACAGACCACAATTACCTTTGTAACATAATAGAAATGCAGATGTAGGCTATATTTATTACCAATGGTTGCTAAATAATGAAAGAATTATCAAGGCCACCAGACAATGGGAACACCACATGCATGTAAATCCTCAGTAGTCGGTAATAATACTACAATCAGAAAATACGATATAGGCTACGCCTTAATACGCATAAATGATACAGGTTACATGCAAAATCTATCTACAAATGGTTAGAGGGAAGGCGTCCTCGTGTTGAGCAGCCTGGGAGGACATGGGATCCCGGCATGGGGTTCCCGGAGAGAAGCGGCCTCCAGGATGTCCCTCGCTACACCTCCAAAACCTTACGCAACACATTTTAAAGCAACATACGCAAACTCCAAACATCTAAGAACATTGAGGGTATAGTAGGGCCCTTAGTCATTCCCCACTAACAGCAAAAACCCTGAATAAAGCGTGGTACCTCGCTAGTTGACTCTTTGTTGTGGGTCGATGAGCACATTCACGTGGCGCCAAGCACACGCGATTCGAAACGAAAACCTAAGTCTTGTTAAATGTCCCCTTATAAGCGTCGCATTCCCAAATTGTGGATACTAGGCGCGACAGAAGGCGATGGTTAACCACTGGATGGGTAAATAGTCTCAGTGCACGAGGGAGTATCGGTGAAACTTACTTCCATTTGTTCAGCCATGATGCGCAGGACTGTAGCGAGGCGGCGGCGTGTGCAGACTGACCCCCTCCTACCCCCACCGGCTCCCACATGCTCACTTTTCAGGACGCCGCTCATCACCATATACTGATCTCTTATTTCTACCTTTAAGTGCCCCAAAACTCGCTAACTGGGTTGACTAGGGAAAGCTTATGAGGTTGAAGAAACAATACGTACCTTGTCTTCTATGTGCAAGCCATTCATCGTATCTGAAAGAGGCATGGTGAGGAGAAAAGTAAAGAATCCAGCATACCGTTTAGGCCCAGAGGTTCAGAGAGGTACCGCTTCTCAGTGTTGCCATTTCCCAGTCTCCTATACTAGCCCAGTCAAGCCATAAACTTGTTAAACAAAAGTAGCCCAAAGCTTGCAGGATTTTAAACTTGAAAGAGTGAAAGGGACGTTCGAGCCAAAATACATGGACACACAGAGTTTGAAGCAATTTAAGTCATAGGAAGAGGGAAAGACTGATTCTGGGAGAGTTCCAGAGCTCAGCTGTTGAATAAAATACAGACTGAGAGTATATGTACGCCTATACCGTTTCACTCTTGGTTTGGAGAGTTGCACAGAGTAGGGGTGGGATTGTGTTGCAAGACGTGTACCATTTTCCCTACGTAGAGGATGTGGTATAGCCTACACTGGGAGAGCTCTGAGGAACACTGATTATTGTAGTAGCGAGATAGATGCAACATTGCGGCGAAGAGAGAGAGATTGCAGATATAGTTTAATAGTGAGTGGAAGGGAGTTAATGATACGAAAGGCCTACTTTTCTACTTTGTCTAGGAGTGTGGTGTGAGAGGATCCTCCCCACACATGTGAACAATAGGTCTACTCAATAGGCCTATAAGGACACACTGTGCCCCTGTACAGAGCAAGAAGCTGTGCAGGCCGAGTACAGAACCCCTTGAGGCGGTTGAGCACACCCAGCTTCTGGGAGGCTGCCTAATTAGCAAGACTGGTAATGGTCCTTCCAAGTGAGAGCAGAAGAAAAAGAGACACCAAGAATAGGCCTATTGAGAGAAGATGAGGGATTGATTTTTGTATTGTTGAAGAATAAGGGATCGATAGTCCTCTGGAAGTTCTGGACGGGTAGTAAGATGAAGAAATTGGGTTTTCAAAGCATTAAAGGCAACAAGGTTTTCTCTGCCCCAATTAGAAATAGTAGTTAGATCAGAAGATATGTGTTGTATGGCTTCATTACGTTTGTTTTTGAGGGATTGCTGGCTGGGGCAATCTGGAAAACTAATTGAGTAGTGTAAGGTAGAGTCGACGTCTGTGTATGAATGGATGGGACTGGAGGTAGCCTACAGTTGAGAAAATCATTTGTGAACATTAGAAAGAGAATGGGAGATAGGACAGAGCTCTGAGGAACACCAGAGTTGATAGGATGAGGAAGTGAGCGATGGCCATTAAAGATTTGTGCCAGACTCTAGCGAAGGCCTTCAATATATCTAGTGCAATAGAAAAGGTCTCACCGAAGTTCCGAAAGGAATATATATATATATATATATATATATATATATATATATATATATATATATATATATATATATATATATATATATATATATACAGTATATATATAATTACTACTACTACTACTACTAATAATAATAATAATAATAATGATAAAGTAGACGTGCCGTTTTGCCCAAAATCAAAACGGCATACCCAACTCTGCGATGGGTCACCATCATCACTACTTGTCACTATTATCATTACTATCATGAGCACTACTACTATTATAATCATCACTACTACTTTCACCATCATCACTACTACTTTCATCATCACTATATACTACTGTCATCATCACTAAAACTTTAACCATTCATCATTAGCCTACTACTACTCACCAACATCACTAATACTGTCACCATCGTCACTACCATCACCACTACTGTCATCATTATCACTATAACTATCACCATCATCTTACAATCATCATCACTATTGTCACCATCATCGATCACTACTATTATGACCATCATCACTACTACTATAGGTAGCGCCAACGAACTTGACAATAATCTTGACCCCTTAACTTCTCATAACTCAAAAGGGCCTAGATGCCTGACGCCGTGATCCCCGAAGGGGTGGCCACGAACAAACCGCCCCATGCACCTCTGTCCCCAGTCAGTCGACATCCTTCCTCCCAACCAGTACCACCTTCATCCATATACTTCCTCAACCAATCCTTCCACCTCTCTTTCAGTCTAACCCTCCCTCTCTGTCCTTCCACCTCGCTCTCGTACACCTTCTTAGTATTTTCTCTCGCTTCCCATACGTTCCATATGGCCGAACCATCTCAAGGTGTTCCTTTTCACACTTTCCAGCACATCTACCTCTACACCACACCTCCTTCTTACTTCCTCATTCGTCTGTCTATCCCTCCATGTAACTCCGCACGCACTTCTCAAGTAACTCATTTACATATAGTAACTCAAGCCACAAGAGCCTGGATATTCAATGTGGTCATAAGTTATGATGCATCAAGTAACATGTGATGTTGCAGGGTGAGGAAGTGAATGCAGAAAAGGATATAGGAGTAGTGATAGACAATAAGTTAAATTTCTCAGAACATTTAGCGGAAAAGATAAACAAAGCCAATAGAATTGTAGGGCTGATAAGGAGGACATTTGTGTCACTTGACGAAGAAATATTCAGGAATCTCTATACAGCGCTGGTTAGGCCGCACCTGGAATATGCGAACCAGTTGTGGGCTCCATATATGGTAAAGGATATAGAAGCAGTGGAGAAAGTGCAGAGGAGAGCTAGCAAGCTAGTACCAACGTTGAAGAACGCGGGCTATGAGCAGAGGTTGAGGACACTGGGACTTCCGACACTGGCATATAGGAGAAAGAGAGGGGATATGATAGAGACTTTTAAGATAGTGTCAGGAAAGTATGATGAGGATGTGTGTGAAGGTATCTTCTTGATGCGGGAGGGAACAAGAACGAGAGGACACTCTAAGAAAATTTACAAAGAAAGAAATAGGCTTGAAAAGGCAAAGAACTCATTTTGTGATAGAGTGGTAAATGAGTGGAACGCGCTGCCCCAGTATGTAGTCGATTCCGAATCAATAAGGAAGTTTGAAAGCAATCTTGATAAAGCATGGGGAAGACAAGATTTGAAGTTTGATTATAAAGCAAAAATACAGAATAGTAAAAATGTTGCGTCTGCTGCCACCGCCGCCAACACAGTGAACGACCGCAGTAGTGCAAGTACTGGCACTGAGCTGGATACACAGGCCTAGTTTGCCTTTTTTCAGAGGATCTACTGTAAGAAACTGTAAGTGACCGGGAACAGTAGTATCACTAGTGTAAGAGTGTACAGTTTACACAGTCATCTGTCAAGGTATGATGGTACTAAGAGATGCCATGTCGATGAACATTGCTAAGGGCCATTTTATTAAACCATGGTAAGAGCTTTCCCGACCAGCTTGACCCTTATACAGATAAAGCTCGGTTCACACATGTACGAATTAACGTCCCGTCCGTCCCCGACCCCTTAATTCGCCGTGCCTAGGCGGCGTCCTTTTTGTGCAGCATAAAATGGTCCGTGTGGGTCGGGGCAACTGCCAGAAAACGTGTTATGTCGGGGACACCCACAGGACACACACGGGAGCAGTCGTCGTCTAGACGCAGCCTGGCGGCGTCTAGATGACGACTGCTTCCATGTGTGTCCCGTGGGTGTCCCGACAAAAAAACGTTGGAACGGCCCTAGTGGCCATCGTGGCCACATGGGGCCTCCAGATTGATGCCGTCCTGCCTATTTTCTTGGTCGGGGACGGACGTGACGTTAATTCGTGCATGTGTGAACCGAGCTTAAGCAATAAGGGTAAATCTGGTCGGGAAAGGTCATAGGGAAAGCTCTTACCTTGGTTTAATAAAATGGCCCTAAGCCTCCGTCGAACACTACAAACCACTCGGCCGTTCCAATCCCTTCTCTGTCCTACCTCACTGCTGTTTGTCCTTCGAGACAGCTCTTTTGGCTGATCCAGATCAACAAGCATAACACACACAAAAATGGGAGTGAAACAAATTAAAATTAACCTCACATCGGGTTCCCGACGGAGGTAAAAATAGATATGCTTGTTCAGCCCCAGATACCCAAAGTACAAACTACAGCAATTGCATGTACTTCGTCTCAGCAAATAGACGTGCCCATGTAACGAAAGGTAAGTCAAAAGTATTTCGTCTCAGCAACTCTCTTCCTCTTCCTAATTCCCTTCAATCTCTCTCTACACGCTGCAATTAATGTTGCATCTCTCACTCTTCTACCACTATTACAATAATCTTCAGAGCTTTCTCTCTGTATACCTTCTCCTCTACGGAGAGTTGTGGGCACTCGTCCTTCAACACACTCCCACCCCTATTTTGTCCAACTCTTCAACCCAACAGTGAACTAATTTTTCCAGTCTTTCTTCTACTCAACAAGCAAGCTTTGGAATTCTCTACCTCAATCTGTCTTTCCCTCATCTTATGACTTAAACTGCTTCAAGCTCCGTGTGTCCCAACAATTTTACTCTAACGCACCTTGAATTTGGCTCTCTGTCACTCTCTCAACTTTAAGGGAAACACTTAATTGTTACAGGTAGCTTTGCATTTTGTCTTCATTCACATACCCCGGTCCCGCCTCTCTCCCCCCCCCCCCCAAAAAAAAAAAAAAAATCAGCACTACTAGTTTACTACATGATATAAGTCCATTGCTAAGCTACCAACTAATTTTGTAATTAAGCCCCTCCGTGGTATCCTGGATGTTGTTGGAGTATATAAAGCAAGAGAGGGGTGGAAATTAGTTACTTGAGAAGTGATTGTGGAGTCATATGAGGAGATAGACAGACGAATGAAGAAGCATATAAATCAGCGTAGTGGTGTAGATGTGGATGTACTGGAGAGAAGGGAAACACCTTCAGGTGGTTCGATCATGTGGAGAGTATAGTGAGTGAAAGACTGACAGTACCGTGGTAGTGTTTATTTGCGTTCCTCAGAATTGGTCTCTGTGGATACGTATCCGTTGGCACTTTGCCATCGTTGGCAACTTGTCATCCCTTGGTTGTGTCAAAGTGAAGTCTTGTTTTAATGTGGCACATTCTTAATTGGATTTTCCTGTAGCCTACACGATATTGTTTTTCCGTTCAGGATTGACCTTTTTGAGAGAACCTTATCCCTTTGAATACCAGCGACGTGTGTTATATTCTATTCTAGCTATAATTAGAAGATATTACGCAACTTATAGGAAGGATCTGTGGTAGTTAAAAGGGTTGGTCGAGATACTTTTGAAGCCTTATTATTACTAGAGGTCCTTTCTAAGCTGAATAAAGTCGTCAAATAATTGCCAGAATATAATGAAAAGGACGTCACCAGTACTGTATGGGTTAAACTTTTTGTTTTCTTCGATATGAATGAAGGAGACAGCTGCCTGTAAAAAGTGTCTCCCCCAAAGTCAAAAGTGATAGTATAGCTATTCTAAACGTTTATATATTTGTTTTCTATTGGAAAGAAGTGAGGTGGGTTTGTTTAGTGTAATGACATTAATAGGAGGAGGTGTTTGTGAGTGCTAGCTGGATCACTCTGTGTAGGTGAGACAAACAGAAACAGTGAGGGAAGCCGGACAAATGAGACATATTTGGGTATACATGGTCTGTATTAATATTCCTTAGATATTTAGCCTATACTATATCCTTTCCTTCATATCCTTGTAAAGAGAGCTGGTTCCAATAAGAATAGTTATTATACTGGAGTCTGGACTGATAACCACGGATAAGCAAGTTTGAATCCTATTATTTGAAGGCGAAGTATTAATTGTTTGAATAATTAACTGTTTTGCAGCATAATAACAGACGTATACCCCCCTGATACTACTCTCCTTGACGCGGTTGGGGGGCTTCAGTGACTAATTTTGAGTAGTTTTTCATTCCTCATTCTATGATTTTCCCCTTCTATTCTTATTCTGTCCCATCTAAACGCCTGTGCAGTAATCTGGAGACAATCCTCCAAGCAAACGGCACATTTAAACAATAAGAAGAAGAACAGACGTATAGTGATACAATGAACCCACCGACATGATATGAATAAATAATTGAGGCTTCCAATAAACTATTATTGCATGAATTATATCTTACAATTCTAGAAATGCAATTGAATAGCAGGTCCCACTCTCTCTCTCTCTCTCTCTCTGCATATACATACAGTATATAGCCTACTATATATATATATATATATATATATATATATATATATATATATATATATATATATATATATACTTTATATATAATAATTACCGTAAATAAACACTGTATTCCTTCAGACGTAGCTTGAAGGACAGCTGCGAGAAGGGAGCACCAAGCTTATGTCTACTACTAAATACGACGTAAAGAGATAGGCAAAACAAACTGAAATTATTACTGAAATATTTTTACCAGTCCAACTATAGAATGAAAGGTATCTTAATATAACCCCCTAGAAATACTTTCTCTAAAGTATCTACTTTTTTGTATCCTCCCCTTTTTCCCCAGCTAACCTAATCCCACAAGGACCCTAATGGAAATACGCCTAACGGCCTTATTGGGCTATCCTTAGGAATCAAGGTGTACCCTATGAAATTCTTAGGTTAGCATCTTTAGCCCTTAGTTTTATGTATTTAGGAATTAAGTGAACAAACTGTACTACAACCTATATTTCGATATTATCTGTATCCCTGTTGTCTTCCATATACTGTATGTATTTGTATGAATTTGGAAATCCCGGTCTCGAAAGAACTCACCTGAACTAATAGTTAAACCTGAATAAAATCAGGGCATAACATACAGCATACAGCCGTCGGTAAAAAAGTAATTCGTCAGTACCAGCGACGGAAGACGTCCGTCAGTAATATGCGGCCCTTGTAACTACCCGTATCGAGCGGTACCTGGTACCATGACTTGTACGCACTGCTCTGAGACATTGGCAACACTTCTCAGCTTGGATCCAAGCTCCCACAGGCTAGCTGGGTCAGTACTCCTCCAACTTTTGGGGTGAGAGGGTGTTCTTTCTTGACTCTAAAGCTATTTTGGCCACAATGCCTGGTAATAATAATAATAATAATATTTATTCAGTTAGCAATTTACAGAGTTGGTACCACATAGTTTGTTACAAATATGACATGTACCAGCCTTGCATAATTCCAACTAAGGATAGCCCAATAAGGCCGTTAGGCGTATTTCCATTGGGGTCCTTGTGGGATTAGGTTAGCTGGGGAAAAATGGGGAGGATAAAGAAATGGATACTTTAGAAAAAGTATTTCTAGGGGGTTATTTTAAGATACCTTACATCCTATAGTAAATATCAGTAATCTGTAATCAGTAATCATTTCAGTTTGGTTTGTCTATCTCTTATGTCGCATTTAGTAGTAGACATAAGCTTGGTGCTCCCTTCTCGCAGCTGTCCGGTTCAGGTGTTCCTTCAGGCTACGTCTGAAGGAATACAGTGTTCTCTTTTCACGGACTGACTGGGGTAGGTCGTTCCAGTCTTTGATGGCGGTGAAGAAGAATGTTTGCTTACCCTGTCCTTGGATTCTCGGGACCTTAAAATTAAACATCCTGTTTCTTGTATTATGTCCACTCCTCTCATTTGCTTTAACAAAATCATTCTTTAGGTACTCTGGAGCTCTGTCATAGAAAATTTTGAAGGCATTAGTGAGCCTGATTTGTTTGGCCCTGTCAGCGACATTGAGCATACCTAGTGACTGAAGTTGTTCCTGGCCAACATGTGATCTGGGTCCTAGGTTCAGCATGAACCTAACCATTTTATTTTGAGTGACCTGAAGTTTGTGCTGTGCTGATTTAGATGATGCAGAGTACCAGGATGACACAGAATAGTCAAAATGACATTGAACAAGCGCTTGGCAGAGGGTCTTTTTGGTCGCCGCGGGCAAGCATCCCACCTGGAAGGTACATTTATAGTAATACCCTCTGGTACAGTAGGGGTTAAGGGGGGAGGGTTTCTTGGTCGATTTATTTATGTATATGTTATTAGTTTAGTTTCCTCCCTAAACCTCCATCAAGCTTAAAAAAACTTCCCCAAGGTCCCCCTTCTAGATATATTTGTACATTTTTTGGTAGAAAAATGTCCCGGCCAAAGGCCGATTCCTCCTAATTTATAGGCTTGCTGTCGCTCGTCAGGAAAAGTAGACACCTAAATGGCACGAAAGGTCTTAATGTTGACAAAGAAATGGGGCGAAAAGTCTTAAAATCGCCAAACTAATGCCAGAAAAAAACAACCATTCCCCACATGAGGACTGGCAAGGGAAAGCGATAGTAATTTAGCCCCTTGAGTACCAACGACGCATTTTATGCGTCGCCTATGTATGTAACGCTAAACCCCAGCGACGCAATGGTTGCGTTCGCATTAATTACTCGTCCTATGGCACGTAGAGGGTTCAGATTTGTATGGGAACTGCTTTAGTATCCCATGCAACAATATCGATGGTTGGAAACCCTCCAAGTCAAGCCGGGTGCACGCGGGAGTGATATTTCCAGTATTTTGCCTACCAATTTCCCCATGTTAATTGCGACTTTCCGCCGCCCCGTAGGACCCCTAAATGACCTAAGTGAGCGTTTTTTTTTTCTTCATTACTAACCCATCCCATGTGTTTTCAGGAAAACAAAAATTACAACCTGCTGGTCCCACGTTGTAGCCTACATTTATCATAAGTCAGCTGGTGCTCAATGGGTGAAAGTTAAACAGTTATGAGTATCACTGTAGGCGAATTATTTATGTTGTCTGTACAGCGTGTGAAACAAGTGTTGGAAGGCACGGGGCACTTACTCGATCGTTGTTAGGTGGGGGGGGGGGGGGGGATATGCACTTATACATTTTGGATATCATTAATATTGTATATATGTATGTATGTATGTATTTACCTAGGTGCATACCCCCATAGCTGGGGGTGGCCGACTTGAGATAGAGGGTCCGGGACCACTTTCGCGTTTTCTCGCCCCTTTCTCTGTCTCATCTAGTAGGTGAATTTTACAAGGGGAGGAGGATTCCTAGCCCCCTGCACCCCTGCACCCCAAAAGAAAAGTAGGGCAGTAAAAGAGACAGACAGAAAGGGCTAAGGTTGGGTGAGAATGCCAAACCTCACTCTGGATAGGAGTAGCCCTCACCAAAAATGCTTTATTATTATTTGTATTTATTTATATTCTTAAAAATATCTAAGCAAAGAAAAACGAACGAACAGCCTCGGATGCGGACGGAACCAACGTTGACGAACCACGACTGACTAAGGACATGCCTTCGGACATTCTGAGAATGGCTACGTGGAATGTTAGTGGCATGAATGATGGCACAAAAGAGAGAGAGGTTCTGGAAGTGTTAGTGAATGCCAGGCTGGATGTATGTGGAATGACAGAGACCAAATGGAAAGGTTCAGATGTGAGAGAGTGGGAGTGTGGAATGGGTGTGTGTGCTGGAGTGAGTGAGTGAAGGAACAGCGAGAGAAGGTGCATGTTTGTTTGTAAGTAGCAAATGGAAGGAATGTGTAAGAGAGTATGGGTCTGTGGGTTCAAGGATTGTGTGGGTGAGAATGAAAGTAGGAATACAAACGTGGGTGATTGTATGCGTGTATGCCCCGACAGAGGATATACTTGAAAGAAAGAAAGAGGAGTTCTGGATGAATGTGGAGGCGTGCCTGGAGAAGTTTGACAAGAACGAAAGAATATTTCTGATTGGGGATATGAATGGTAAGGTGGGTGATAGGAAAGTTGAGGGAGTGGTGGGAGGGTGGGGGGTACCATCAGAGGTGAATGGGAATGGTAGTGCACTTGTGGACGTATGTGTGGGGAGGAGGCTGTGGATAGCCAACACCTTCTTCCGACACAGAATGATCCACAGGTACACGTGGAAACGGATGTTGACGATGAAGGATAAGACAGTGGTGGAACGAAAGTCATTGATTGATTATGTATGTGTGGATGAACGAATGAAGAAATCTGTGATGGATGCTAGGGTGTATAGGGGTATTGGAGGGGGTCTGTCTGATCATTATGTAGTGGTAGCTAAGGTTAGGATACAAAAGAAGTGGGTGAGGAGAGCGGGAGGGAGGCGAGAGGAGGGTGGAATGGTGAGGAGGGTGGAGAGGTTGCAGGAGGAGGAAGTCAGGGAGGAGTACAGGAGAGCAGTGGAAAGACGACTAGGTGGGTTCGACCTGGAAGTTATGGAGGAAGTGGAAGAGATGAGCAAGGTGTTTAAGGATGAGATCTGTGCAGCATGTGAGGAGGTGTGTGGAGTGAGGAGAAGAGGGAGGGGAGTGAAAGGTACAGCATGGTGGACAGAAGAGGTAAGAATAGCTGTGGAAGAAAAGAAGAAAGCATATAGAGAGTGGTTGGGTAGTAGAGGGAATGAAGATTCCGAGAGACAGAAACGAGCGAGGTACGTGGAGAGTAAGAGGGTGGTGAAGAGAGTAGTGAAGGAAAGTAAGAGAAGAGTAGATGAGGAATTTGGAAGGAATCTGAGTGTAAAATGGAGGGAGAGTAAGAAACTGTTCTGGAAAGAAGTCAAGAAAGTTAGGGAAGGTAGCAAGGGAAACAGTAAGGGTGTGAAAGATAAGAATGGGAGAATGCTAGCCGAGAAGCAAGAGAGAGTCGAAAGATGGAGGGAGTACTTCAGTGAGTTGCTAAATGAAAGGAATGAAGAGCCAGCAAACATAGCTGGATATGGTATGGGAGGGAGAAGAAGAGAAGTAGTGGAGGAGGAGGTGGGGATCAGGAGGTCAGAAGTGTCGGAAGCCATGAAAAGAGTGAAATTGGGGAAAGCACCAGGAACAGATGGAGTGTGTGGGGAAATGTTGAGGTATGGTGGTGAGATAGTGATAGAATGGGTATGGAAAATGTGCAAACTAGCATGGGAGAAGGGGAGTGCACCCGATGACTGGAAGACTGGCATAATAGTCCCCCTATATAAGGGCAAAGGGGAAAGAGGAGTGTGTGGTAACCACCGAGGAATATGTCTTCTAAGCGTAGTAGGGAAGGTATACAGTAGGGTAGTGATTGAGAGAGTGAGAGTGAGAACGGAGAAATGGATAGGCGACGAGCAGGGAGGTTTTAGGAAGGGAAGAGGATGTGTAGATCAGATTTTTACCCTGAATTGTGTTGTGGAGAAGTATCTGGAGAAGAAACAAAAGGTGTATGTTGCCTTTATGGACTTGGAGAAGGCCTATGACAGAGTGGATAGAGAAGGTTTGTGGAAAGTACTTAGAATATACGGAGTAGAGGGCAAGTTGCTGAAAGCAGTGAAGAGCATGTATGAGGGTGCAAAGGCGGCAGTACGTGTGGAGAGTGAGCAGAGCGAGTTCTTTGACCTGAATGTTGGTTTGAAACAGGGGTGTGTGATGTCCCCGTGGTTGTTTACTGTATATATGGATGGAGTTATGAAAGAAATACTATCAAGAGCAGTGGATGTTGGTGTATCGCTGAAAAGGGAGGGAATTGAGTGGAAGCTACCTATACTGCTGTTTGCGGATGATACAGTTCTGATGAGTGATAATGAATGGGAGTTGCAGGGTCTGGTAAATGAGTTTGGAACAGTGTGCGAAAAACGGAATTTGAAGGTAAATACGGGGAAGAGCAAGGTTATGGTCTTCGAAAGGGGTGAAGTCACAGAGTGTGAGGTGAAGCTGAACGGTCAGGCTATGGAGATCGTCAACTCTTTTAAGTATCTGGGCAGTGTGTTGAGTAAACATGGGACTATGGATGAAGAGGTGCGGGAGAGGGAGAGGGTACAACAGGGGAAGAGGGTTGTAGGAACGCTAAAAGCAGTAACAAGAAATAGGGTGGTCAGTATGGAAGTGAAGAAGTCCTTGCATGACAGTGTGGTAATCCCGACACTGACTTACGGAAGCGAAGCATGGACGTTGGTTGAGAGACTCAGACCAAGAGTGAGAGCAGTGGAAATTAATTACTTAAGGAGTGCGTGCGGAGTTACATGGAGGGATGGACAGACTAATGAGGAAGTAAGAAGGAGGTGTGGTGTGGAGGTAGATGTGCTGGAAAGTGTGAAAAGGAACAACTTGAGATGGTTCGGCCATATGGAACGTATGGAAAGCGAGAGAATGACTAAGAGGGTGTACGAGAGCGAGGTGGAGGGACAGAGGGGGAGAGGTAGACCGAATATGAGGTGGAAGGATGGAGTGAGGAACTACATGAACGAAGGCGGTGCTGGTTGGGGGGAGGGGCGTCGACTGACTGGGGACAGAGGTGCATGGGGGCGGTTCGTTCGTGGCCACCCCTTCGGGGATCACGGCGTCAGGCAATAGATAGATAGATAGATTTATTTATTTTTATCATTAGTTTGCCTGCTAAGACCGGAACCTCTCCGGGGGGTCTTGGACCTGGGAATCTTGCTGGAGACTCCAAATAGGCCTGGGTCTCCGGGTTGTCTCCGGGGCGACCTAGATGTGTGTGATTTTTTTTTCGGACTTTGTCTCCAGTCACCCACTAGCCTACCAGTTATGGGGTATGTGCCTGAGTATATAGATAGATAGATACATTATTATTTAAAAAAAAATTGTTTTTATTTATTTAAATTAAATTTAATTTATTTACTATGAATTGTATTTATTTATTTATTTATATATAAATTTATTTATAATTATTTATTATATTTATTATAGGCTATATATCTCTCTCTCTCTCTCTCTCTCTCTCTCTATATATATATATATATTTATTTATTTTTTTTTGGGGGGGGGCCAGAGTTGAAAATTCAATAGCTCGAGAGGTTGAAGAGATATAGGCCTAGTATAGTGACATTATTTCGAACAGCCATAATTAGTATCGCTACAAGTAGGCCCTATTGAAGTTAATACATGACTAACTTGTAGGTTATAAAGTTATAAAATTAAGCAGTATATACCCTACAGAGCAAATACATATACAGTATGCTAATAATAAAGTAGCTTATAGGCTATCGTATAAATGTTCTATTAGGTAGAGTAAGTACTAATCAATGTAGCCTTCATTGTATACCTTTTACACTGGAAGATATTTTGAATAACTATTTTAATTATGCACCAAAGAACAAAATACAAAACAGGCACCTTGATTACATGACTGAAACATAACTAGCCAGATTTACCGTTAACTTATAAATATAGGCCTACTGTTATACCAGGTTTTTACTGGGGTTGTATTGACTTTAAAGGTAGGTTCTTACTTGACTGAAAAAGATAAGAACACACAAGAACGAAGGAAATAGAGGATAATATAACACATAGTACAAACATAGATTATTCTTATTCACACAAATCATATGGGTAGAGGTGCAATGTTACATAAGACAGGGATAGGTTATATATAGCAGCACGATCGAGGATCCTCTAGGTGTCTCAAGGGGAAGATATAGGCAGGTTCCGACGATCTCTGAAGACATGGCTGCCTGGTATTCCCTACGACGTCCTGGTCCGTGGGGGTGGTCCTGTCATGTGACGGTGACAGAAGGTAGGGGAAGACTTCCTTGTAGATCTTCTGAAGTCGACTATAGATGTTATAGGGTCTTATATGAAAACGAGCCGTTACACCAGTGGCTTACGCTCTCGTATCATGGGGTTAAAGTAAGGAGCCGTTTCACCAGTGTCTTACGCTCTCTCTTACAATCCAAACCTAGACTTTTATGGGAGTCTCTGGAGGAACTTATAATTATGTTGGAGTTTTAGGATAGTTACGAATACGACCCGTTACACCAGTGTCTTACGCTCTCGTATTGTAAGGACTAAGTAGGGAGTTAATTGTTACACCAGTGTCTTACACCTTCCACTACTAAAGTCCTGACTTAGAGGGAAGCCGTTTCACCAGTGTCTTACGCTCTTCCAACCAATTAAGTCTTACTGAGGGGGTACGTTTACTAAAACCAAAGCGCGTGGCCAGTGCTGCATACTCGGGTCATAGTAAATCCTATAGCAAGACAAAGTGCTCGATGTTGGGTTGCACCAGTGTGGCCCAACAAGGATACGGTAAATCCATGCTATCTTCGAGAAAGTCGTCAAGTAGTTACACCAGTGTCTTACTCCCTCAAGGCACTTTCTCGGATATTATCCCAAGTCTTCCAGATATCTAGTCTACCAGTGTGATCTAGAGTATCGTTTCAACTGTACTGCTTATGGTTTTGGCTGGAGAGGTCTTACCAGTTCCGTCGTTCCTTCCGGCTGCGCGTCTCGGAGTTCGAGGGCGGTTGTGCTCGGAGGAAGGTCTGTGTCGACAGCGGTAGCCCTTCTCGGAATTCGCGCCACGGCGGTGGTGCGTTTCCGGGCAAGATGGGCGCGTGGTGGTTTGGGTCTTATGGAAGATTTCCCTTCTCTGACGTTGGTAGTGGACTTCTCTGGTTTCTCGGGTGGTATAGGCCTACTTGTTAACCTCACGGTTATGTCCTTTCCTGGGGTCGGGGGAAGTGGCGAGATGATGGTGGCGACCCGGGCCTGACGTGATGAGGAGGCTCTATGTCCTCTTGTCTTGGCGGCGTGGTGACAGGAGTTGTTTTGATCCTGGTGCTTCAATCTGTTGTGCTTTTATCCCCCCATCTCATATACAATGACAACATTAAATGGGCATTGCATAAGCATGTAATTATAAATGATCTAATGGAATGTGAACACAAAAATCACATTTTAGAGATAAGGCAAAATATATAGTACAGTCGCGTTAATAATTAAGTGATGTCTCGGCACCAAGTATGTTTTGATCAATAATTGGTATCAGCAATATCCAAGCTTCATTTCTTCATATCGAGTGAAATATACAAGCACGTTCCTACACTTATATACCCACCCTATTCAACATCTGACAGACATTAATACAGCACAGAGCAAGCCAAACGTAATGACAGTTGGGACATGACTTATTAGCGCGACAGTACATCAGGATATTCTTTCAAAGATCTTGGAAAACATCCAGATTTGTGCATATTGTACGTAAATTACCATATCTCGTACATACGGAGACTTGAACATAATTTGAACATCTCCTAAGAGAGAGAGAGAGATTATTCGAGTTTCGATAACGCCTTTGGAGTTTGGATATCTCGATCATAACTCTGTGACAAATCTCGCCCAAAACTAGCCCGCAATAGCCCAATTCAGCGAGTATATTGGTTAGATTGGCAACAATGAATCCAGTCTTAAATGAGCATCGCTTTGCGTATTATACAGTATGTGCGGTATAGGCCTATTATGTATCTCTCTCTCCTTCTACTTTGCTGTCCTATTCTTCTACTATAAACTGTCCTTGTCTAGTAGTATTAAGGCCGGACCACCTAGTAGGGACCGCAAGGTCTGTGTGGTCTGAGTAGGCCTATCTGTGTAACACTGTAACTCTCTCTTTCTCTCTCTCTATATATATATATATATATATATATATATATATATATACTGTATATATATATTTTTTTTTTTTTTTTTTTTTTTTTTAAGAGACTATGAACGGAGGAAGGAAAAACACAGATACAACAAAAAGGTCCATGTGCCTAAAGGCATCCTCCATTCATAAAATTTTTGTAACAACTGGATTTAAACATTTGTTGATTGTAAGTTTGTGGAAAGCAATTCGAGGGAAGTGAATTCCAAAGAGTAGTAGCTCTGGGGATAAATGAATTCTGATAATCAGAAGTTCTGCATTGTGGAGGAGAAAGTGTAAATTCATGGGCGCTCTCAGCTGCCCTAGTTCTACGGGGAAAGATGTGGAGAGGCGGCACAATTGAAGCAAGTTCCTCGGAACAATTGCTGTGAAAATATCTGTAGAATAATGCAAGGGATGCAACGTTTCTTCGTATGGCTAATGTAGGAAGGTCCTGTGTGATTGCAGGGTTATTGATTAATCTAATAGCTTTATTTTGAATTTTGTCCAACTGCCTCAATGCAACCACTCCACTTCCACCCCACAGAGGTGAACAGTAATCCATCTGAGAGCGCACATGACTTTTATATATTACGGCCAACTGCTCGTCAGTGAAGAATTCTCGAACTCTGTACAGGAGTCCCAGTTTTTTAGAGGCATTCTTAGCAATGCTTCTAACATAATGTGTCCAGCTCAAGTTAGTAGTTAATGTTACACCGAGAATGTCAATACTAGGGGAAGTGGGAATATTTACATCATTAAAAAATATATGGGAGTCAGTGAGATTCTGTCGGTTAGAAAATTGAATGTACTTGGTTTTCTGTGCATTAAAGGAAACTAGATTCTCTTGTCCCCATTCATTAATTCTAGAAAGGTCCTGGTTCAGAGAAATTGCAGTGTTTATTTTTGAATTTATAAGATCGGGTTGGGTGAAAGAATTGGTAAATGTGAAGGAACTGTGGAGTGTTGAGTCATCTGCGTAGGAATGTATTGGATTATGAGTGGTAGATATGAGATCATTGATATGAATGAGGAACAGAGTTGGGGCCAAAACTGATCCCTGGGGAACACCAGCATTTATTGAGTGAAATTGAGAATAAAGGCCATCTACCATTACACGTATTTTTCTGTTATGAAGATAAGAAGAAATTAGTGGAACTAATGATGCAAGGCCGTAGTGTGACATCTTCGACAATAAGGATTGATGCCAGACTCTATCAAATGCCTTTGATATATCCAGTGCTATTGTATGTGTTTCACCATGTTGGTCTGTAGCTTGGTTGATTTGATGCGTAAGAAGGCAAAGAATGTCTGCAGTTGATCGACATCGTCTAAAACCATATTGCCTATCACTGATTAATTTATTATTCTCCAGATGCTTAATTATGTGATTATTTAATATAATTTCAAAAACTTTGCCAAGAGTGGAAGTTATAGCTATTGGTCTGTAGTTTGATGGATCTGAAGAGGCACCTTTTTTAGGAACTGGATGGATGTTTGCTTCTTTCCAGGGTACTGGGAAGCATGAGGTATGAGTACACAGACGGAAAAATTTTGCCAATACAGGAGCGAGCACCAAGGAGCAATTCTTAAGTACTATTGGAGGAATTTCATCTGGACCAGGAGCCTTATCTACTGAGAGATTCTGCAAAATAGTTTTGACATGTCTGGTGTGGATCTTAAGTGAGGGAATTTCAGGTGAATTAAAATTAAGTACAGGGACATCTTGATTTATTTCATCTAAGGTTGAGTTGGTGGAGAAAATATCTGCAAGAAGGTTAGCTTTACCTCGTGGGTCACTTACAAGATTGCCAGTCGGAGATTTTAATGGTGGAATGGATGAAGCAGTAGTGAAGTTGGATTTGAATGAGTTAAGAGTAGACCAAAATATTTTGTTATCATTTGGATTATTTAGAAGTTTATTTGCCTGCTTATGGAGAAAGTTTGATTTAGTTAGGTTTAATACAGTTTTGGCATGATTTCTGATGTTTCTAAAGTAATTAAAGGCTTCATGTGTTTTTTATCTTGTGTATGCATTGTAGGCTATTGCTTTTTGTTCAGTTACTCTAGCACAATTATGGTCAAACCATTTAGGTGAATTAGATCTTTTACTGTACTTTTGATGAGGAATAAAAGTTTCCATTCCAATTTTTACAAAATCTTGTATGTGGCTCAAGGTGGAGTGTGCATCATTAGAAAAGAAAGAGGTCCAGGGAATATCAATAAAGAAACCTTGAAGACCCTCCCAGTCTGCCCTATCGTAATGCCATTTAGTCACCAAAACAGGTTCAGAGTGGGAAGGTGTGGTAGGTGATAGACAGGTGGCCTGTATCAGACAGTGATCAGAAGATCCAAGTGGGGACCTCACTGTAACATCATAATTTTCTGAATTGGTTGTTAAAAATAAGTCCAGTAGGTGGGAATTATGATTAGGATTATCTGGTACACGGGTGGGTTGGTTGACTAGTTGAATGAGATTAAATGAGTCTGCAAATAGCTCACATTCAAGACCAGCATCATCAGTCCTGGCTGAATGAGTGAGCCATTCAACATTATGGACATTAAAATCACCCAACACAGTGATTTCAGAAGAAGCATTTAAGTTGAGGACACTGAGTTGTGAGGACAGAGAATCAAAAAGACTTTGCTCTGGAGGAGTATTTGGGGAACGGTAGATGCAACATATGTATTTAAATTTACCAGCAGAAATTAATTTGTATATAGAATAATCAAAATAGGGACAATTGAAACTAGTAACCTCCTCCAGGGCAATTTCAGATTTTGCGAAGCAACATACACCACCTTTAGGTCTGAAATTTTGGAGCAGTTGATAACCTGGAAAATTAAATCTAGATGTGTCAGATGTGGATGTTACTTGAGTCTCTGTCAAAAAAAGGAGAGTAGGGGATTCTGCTTGAAGAAATTGGTGTACAGAATTGATGTTAGAGTGAAGTCCCCTTATATTACTAAAGAAATAGCTGTACTGACAAGCAGCTTTGGGACGTTGCAATGCTCTTGACACAGTCGCATGATGACGACCGGGAGGGCCCTGTGTCAATAACCCAACCCTGCCGGGGGTGGATATCCGAGGGACCACCAGGTTTGCTCTTAACAATTGTACTGCCATATTTATAAGGTAAGTGTATGGTGTTACATGTATATGTAGTGGGAAGAGTAGTATTTTATGGATAGAGGATAGCGATGTAGGGCAATGTCGTGAAGTTGGATGTGTATGTTATATAAAGATATATATATATATAACACATGCACAGAAAGTAATAGAGGATAATTATAACAAAACTTACATTCATATTATACATGCCGATATAATATATGCATGGGCACCATAAATATACGTAATTGTCTTCCGACGTCCGTGCAAAGTTAAATCCAAGTCAACTTTGTGGGGAAGGATCCGGGATCGGAAGTGCGTGAAACGGAGAACAATAGACCTCGGTTCCCGCTCGCCGGAGCCCACGCGTGATCCGACCTACGTCATCGATGACGTAGGTCCGTCCAAAACGGAGGTATGGGAACCGCGCTTAAGATGCGAGGAGAGGAAAATGTGCAGCCGAGATTCCCACAACTAATTCCTGCAGCCAAAAGGCGAAAAGAAAAACCAGCTAGGATTGCTAACATAAGCACCTGCAATCCTATTCAGCCAAAATCCAGCACAGCGAATGTATATACGAGGGGGAGCTATTTCAAACTTCCGAGAGATCTTCCCTCCATGCCATTTCAAGCCAAGTTCCCACAATAACCACGAATTAGGTCATCGCGCTCCTAACACATGAGGTATACACCTTCCCTTTAAGGTGGGGTGGGAGCCCTCTCATGGCCAGGAGTGGCAACAGCTCTCTAAACTTTCCCCAGCCACTTCAGACTCTAGCAATGGAGCTAGCGTCAGTGCCACCTCCGGCGGAAACTGTATCGCCCAGGTAGCAGAACTTATTCACACACTCCAGCGTTACTCTGTCGAAATCAACACTGACAGGCGGGTAATTTAATTAATACAAGATCTCCCTTGCACACTGCTGCACATTCAAAGCCGATGATTCTTGTCAAAGGTCCTCTAGCTCCACTACATCTCTTGTGTACCCAGTCACTACAGACGCAACATTGAATTGAGTTACTTCCCACTCTCTTCCCACATACTGCGCATGGATAGTTGCCGTTTCTTTCCATAGTTCCACACCCTACTCCACTAATCATGACCTTTGTTTTATCTATGTTAACTCTTAGACCCTTATTTGCCATACCTTCCCTCCATCTTTTGAACTTCGCCTCTGCTTCCTACGCACTATCTGCGATAAGAACTAGATCATCTGCATATAACAGCTCCCATGGGAGTCCTGTCCTAAAGTCCCTGGACGTACCAGCATAAATCCAAACTGCATGTCGCTGATAGCCATGCACACTTTCCCTGATCATGCATTCAAAGACCCTTTCGCTGACTTTCATGACTTGATCGAGCATTTGCAAACCCCGATAATTTCCCATCTAAGGATCGAGTCACCCTTGCCTTTGTATATGTTTACTATAATACTTTTCTGATATGCATCGGGAATTTTTTCCTTCTTTATGATATAATTAATCAGCTCTGTGACCAATTTTACCCCAATATCTCCAGCTGCTTCTAGTATCTCAGTGACAATGCCGGAGCTCCCAGCGGCTTTCCCGGACTTCATTTTATCTATAGCACTTTTAACAGCGTCGTACCCTATCAAAGGCGGAGGGCCTTGTACTGGGACTACAGTGCTGAGATGTTCCCTGTTCCATTCAAACTCCACATTAAGCACAAACTTTCATAATGCTCCTTCCACGCCTCTCTGATTTCGTTTTCTGTGTAAACATGTGCAGTCATGCCACTGTCATTATTTATGCATCTTACGCCCACGACGTCCTGACTACAGTCCCTCACATTCTTAGCTAATTTATAAACCCCATTGGTATTATTAGTGCTGCAAACTTGTTCTATTACGCTATCCTGTATGGTTTTCTTTCCCTGTAGACCTCTCTTCTAGCATTACGTTTGGCGGACAGGTATTCTTCCTTGCTGCCACCTTCCTTCCATACTTTGAAACATCTCTTCTTCTCTCTGACTGCAGCTTCGACATCGTTGTTCCACCACCAGGAGAACTTATGTCTGGGTGGCCCCTTTGTTTTGCCACAGACTTTGTCTGTGGTATCGAGGAGGCTGCGCTCTATAAAGTTCCATTTGCTATCAACATCATCTGGCCTAACACCTATTCTCCTTTCCATTTCCATCATTTCGTTGTGGAATCTGTCTCTGTACTCCTCATTTTCCAACAACCATACTTTCCTTTTTGGCAAATGGACTTTCTTTCTAACAGGAACTCTACTTAGGCACATGTCACACACTAGGAGCTTGTTTTGGGGGATGCATTCTTCACCTGGTATGATCTTAGTGTCTCTAACCCATTTCCTGTCAGATTTGTTGATACAGAAGTAGTCTATCTGGCTACTGGAGCCACCTGAATCATATGTTATCAGATGGCTCATCCTCTTCCTAAACATAGTATTACACACCACCATCCCCGTGGCAGTACAGTGCTCCAGTATGTATTCGCCTCCCAGGTTCCTTCGGCCATAACCCTGTCCTCCGTGCACGCCCTCATATCCGTCGGCACCTGCCCCGACATGGCCATTCAAGTCTTCTCCCACAATTACTACCTCCCCTTCCTTGCATCCGACAACCACCCCTAGTAATTCATTCCAGAACCGTTCTTTGACATCTCTACCTAAGCCTGCTTGGGGGGCATATGCTGATATAACATCTATGACTCTCGCCCCAACTTTCATTCTTAGTAAAATCAGTCTTTCATTAAACCTTTTAACTTCTATAACACAATCTGCCCACCTCTCTGCCACCAGGAAACCCACCCCTCCTGTATTATGTTCATTTCCCTTCCATATAAACTTAAAGCGTTCATTTTTACCCGTAATCCACTTCGCACTCCCCCCTTTCCACCGGGTTTCCTGGGCACAACGTATACATCCACTCGTCGTCTCTCTAGCATCTCCGCAATCTCACCTGTCCTTCCTTACATAGTACCCACATTCTTACTTCCGAATCTAAACTTGGGGGAAGAATCTGCGGTAGTGTCCTTTTGCGATTTTGCATCAACAGATTTACATTTTCTTTAATTGTTATTTTTTGTCATTATTGGTATTTTGCCAACGTTGGAGGTCACTATCCCCAGGTATCCAGTTCCAGGCAACCCCGGGCAGTTGTCACCCAGAGGCCATCCCAAGATCTTAATAGGGGTGGGGCCTAGGGGCTTCGGGGCACCCCACCAGAACCAACCGCAGGGACGCAATCCGCGCGTGCACACGGCACTACGGCTGGCCCGGTATTATGCGCCTATAGTGATAGGGCAGCCTCCCGGTGTGCTAGCTCCGGGTTCGGGCCCCTGTACTTCTAGGCGGAAAGTGCCTGTCTGTAGAAACACTATGCCCTGTAACCTCTAGGTCCTCCTGCCCAGGATGCACCCCCAGGGGGCCAGAGCTGGGCCTGAGGTAGATCCCTCCACATCAGCGAGCCACCATTAGGTGAGTTTAAAGCATGTTTTATGTGGGGTGCCTGCTCTGACTAGCCCCCAACCACAGTTTTTGGCTGTGGGCCTAGTCTTTGCCCTGAGGGGCTTAACCTGCAAGGCAGCAGGCAGTTTGTGTGGGGTTTGCTCCCCTAGACAGGTTGCCGACCACGGCTGAAGAGTCCTGTCTACCAGAATTGTGTAGGGTTGTCACCCCTAGATGGGTTGCCGACCAAGGCTAATGAGTCCCATCCACCCATAACAAACGACAGTTAACCATCTTCTCCATCAGTTTGCAAAGACAACTAGTCAACGATATGGGGCGATATTTTTTTTTTTTTTAGTGGGGGAACAAGGATCTTTGCCAGGTTTAGCTATTAATTGGTATTACCAACGCATGATGGTGATGGGCTGGTCTATCAGAGTGAGAACTGAGCGATCTCTGCCATATCCATAGCTTACTCTGACTGTTCCTTTTACTTATATATATTCTAGATCTCAAGTGACGGCGTCTCTTCCGTGGATTGACCTCCCAATCTGCCAACCTAGAAGATTGGAACCCAATCAAAGTGTCACATTTTTCCTTTGCCCCTCAACTTTCTCTTCATAATTGCTGAGGGGCACAGGGCCCTGGGTGGGGCTTTGGTTTCCCGGGCGTTTCTGCACCCTCCTCAGCTCCCCGCCAGTGACTTCGGTCACCCAGGCTTTATTGTGGTAGGCAGGGAGGGTTCTGTTGGGGGCGCTCGGTTATGGCCTTGGCCTTGCTCGGGCTGTTTGGCCAGGCAGCCTGGGGAACAGCAACAACAAAAACAACCAACGCATGACGCCAAGAATGGGGAAAAAGGCCATTAGTCCAGAAGTAATTATAAAATTGCAAAAGATACGTTTTCGCCAAAGGAGCAAGATGTTTAAGCAGGTCAAAACTGCTGTCATCAGAACCTAGGGCTGACTATGAACAGGAGGATAACGCCGCATCCAACTAATGCGCCATTATCGGTGGCAAAGTAGAGGGGACACTAAACCACCTCTCGGTGTCGGCGTTGGAGATCTGCACTAAGATTATATATATATATATATATACATTCAATTTTCTAACTGACAGAATCTCACTGACTCCCTTATATTTTTTAATGATGTAAATATTCCCACTTCCCCTAGTATTGACATTCTCGGTGTAACATTAACTACTAACTTGAGCTGGACACATTATGTTAGAAGCATTGCTAAGAATGCCTCTAAAAAACTGGGACTCCTGTACAGAGTTCGAGAATTCTTCACTGACGAGCAGTTGGCCGTAATATATAAAAGTCATGTGCGTTCTCAGATGGATTACTGTTCACCTCTGTGGGGTGGAAGTGGAGTGGTTGCATTGAGGCAGTTGGACAAAATTCAAAATAAAGCTATTAGATTAATCAATAACCCTGCAATCACACAGGACCTTCCTACATTATCCATACGAAGAAACGTTGCATCCCTTGCATTATTCTACAGATATTTTCACAACAATTGTTCCGAGGAACTTGCTTCAATTGTGCCGCCTCTCCACATCTTTCCCCGTAGAACTAGGGCAGCTGAGAGCGCTCATGAATTTACACTTTCTCCTCCACAATGCAGAACTTCTGCATATCAGAATTCATTTATCCCCAGAGCTACTACTCTTTGGAATTCACTTCCCTCGAATTGCTTTCCACAAACTTACAATCTACAAATGTTTAAATCCAGTTGTTACAAACATTTTATGAATGGAGGATGCCTTTAGGCACATGGACCTTTTTGTTTTATCTGTGTTTTTCCTTCCTCCGTTCATTGTCTCTTAAAAAAAAAAAAAAAAATTTTTTTTTTTTTTCCTCAATTAGTTTAACCAGACCGCTGAGTTTTGAAACAAAACTCTCATAGGGCTAGCCCGAAGGATTAGTCTAAATCTCAGTCAGGACGTTAAGGCGGCGTAAGAATCGGAGGATGGGGGATATGGAAAAGGACGGGGAGTCTGATATGATATATGGTATCAAAGGTTTTATTACCAAAGCAAGCAAGACGATGGGGTAAAGTAGCGGGGCAATCCATAAAGATGTGACGAATAGTAAGAGGGGCGGTACATGAGGGGCAGACTGGTGCTTGGCTATGGGGGGAAGACATCAGATATCCATGAGTTAAACGGGAATGGCCAATTCTGAGTCTAGTCAGTAGAACTTCAAGTTGCCTTTGGGGCCACAACGAGGATGGCCATGGATAGATAAAGGGTTTTATTGCTCGAAGTTTAATATCGTGTGGTCGAGCACTCCATTCTCATTGCCGTAAGTCCATAACATACGGTTTAAGGGATGATATCCAATCACCCAAGGGCAGATGGGGTTGGAGTTGGGTCATAGGCACAGCTGCCTTGGCTGCCAAGTCAGCGTCTTCGTTACCCTTAACCTAACATGAGCAGTAATCCAGCATAATGCCACTTGTATTCTTTGGAGACGAAAGTCATGGAGAGAACGTTGACTGGAAGTCACTACAGGGTTAGGGGACGAGTAAGTATGGAGGGCATTGAGGGTACTACAGAAGTCACTATAGATAATGAATGTCTGAGGGGGAGAACGGAGTACAAGGTCAATAGCCGAATTAATTGCCAATAGTTCAGCTGTAAAAACAGAAGCTTGGCATGGAAGTGAAAACTGAAGGGTCTGAGTGAAGCTCACAGCAGCAAGTCCGACGCCTGATGAGGATTTAGATCCATCTGTGTAAATAGCAAAAAGCGGACCTTTGGAACGAATATGTTCAAGGGTGTGCTGTCGATGATGACTAGTGACATAGGGATATCCCTTAGACAAGAAGGAGAGGCGAGTACATACTTGAGGGAGAGATATGGACCATGGGGCTGGGCAGGTGGGACAGCAATATTTAAGCCAGTGGCGTTGAGGAGAAGGGTGGCACAGAGAGGGAAGCAGGAGAGTTGGGGCCAGGAAATGGAAGCGTCCACATCTTGGAAGAGGGATCTAGCAGGCGAGTCACTGTATTTAATGTGCAACGCACGACGCATGGTAACTAAAGCTCGGTGATAGGACAACGGTGGTTTGCCGCATTCAGCAAAGAGGGATGATATCGGGGAAGAGCGGAATGCACCAGTACAGAGATGGATGCCCTGATTATGAATGGGGTCAAGAAGGCGCAGGACCGGGTCAGTAGCAGAACCGTAAATGGGGCAGCCATAATCAAGAACAGAGGGAACTATAGCTTTATACAGCATCATCATGGTGGAATGAGTGGCACCCCAGGTAGTGTGGGACAGTTTTTTGAGGAGGCACAAAGCTCAAGTACATCTGCCTTTAATATACAGGCCGTAGCTCGGTTGGTAGAGCTCTCGCCTGCTGACTGTGAGGTTGACGGTTCGAGCCTCGGGCCAGCCAGTGAGCTATTGGCAGATGTCAGTGCTGTTGGTGAACGGTGCGGTTTAGCAATCTGTGGCTACTATTCACTGAAGTCCCTGATTCATCAGGGCACCCACCCTAGCCCAGCTATTCAGCTGGGAGTGTATGGTGGTAAAAACTGCATCATCATACTAGGTATGGTCTTTCCAGTTAAGACCGATCGTAGATCAACCCCAGGAACCTAACGCTGAGGAAAACTTGGATTAAGGAGTCGCCCATGCGAAAGAATGGCCCCGCAACCAACGTTTATCCTTATAAAAGGCAATGGCCTTTGTTTTCTCAGCTGATAACTGAAATCCTACTGATGATGTCCAGGCTGTAATTTTTCTGATAGATAAATTGAGGATACGTTGTGCATGACGAACTGTGCGAGTGGTACAGTAGATGCAAAATCGTCAACATAGAGACTGCCATGTACACCGGGGGCTAGTTGACGAATGTCATTTAGTCCCGTTTCAAATAGGGGACCGCTGAACACGCTGCCCTCAGGAACGGAGGAGTCTGTACGCCGCCACATATCTTACCCCCTGCGCATGCGCGGCCCCGCCCACTGCCCAAAATGTACAAATATTATATTAGATTAACCCAACTTAACCTAACCTAACCCTAATATAATCTAATATAATATAACATAACACAAATAACAAAATAAAAATATAAAAATACACTAAATCCGAGTGGGATCAAACACTGGTTTTCTTGGTGTCAGGCAAGAGCTCTACTGACTGAGCTACAGAGCGACCTGGCAGTAACGGTTTGAAGGCTATATTTAAACGCGGAAAACGGGGGGGCGGAGCCAAGAGAGGCTTACATTTTCGCGCATGCGCAGGGGGTAAGGTATGTGGCGGCATACATCCCCTCCCTCGGGAACACCATTGAGGAGGGGGTATACGCCCGAAAAAGACGACTCAACCCGAGTCTGGAATGTGAGTGCTGTGAGAAAATTGGAGATAAACAACGGGAGGGGACCAAGAACACCACCGTTGTAGAGGGACTGGAGAATGGAACGTCGCCAAGTAGTGTCATAGGCCTTCTTTATATCGAAAAAGACCGCGACTGTAACCATTTTATAGACAAAGCCGCGTTTGATATGAGAGTCTAATAAAGCAAGGGAGCCGAGTGTCCAACGATTCTTTTGAGACCCAAATTGGTAGGGTGTCAAAAGTGATCGTTGGCGGAGGACCCACGTAAGACTACCATTAATTATCTTTTCCATCAATTTACAAAGGCAACTGGTAAGGGATATCGGCCTGTAGTTCGCTGGGACACTAGTGTCTTTGCCAGGTTTTGGAATGGGAATAACAATAGCATGTCGCCATGCATCAGGAAATAGGTGGCGTGTCCATAGATAATTATAGAACTGCAACAAATACGACTTGGCAAGTGGGGTGAGGTGTATTAGTAAGTCATAGCTGATATTATCTTGACCCGGTGCGGAACCAGTGCAGGTGGAGAGAGCATGGTCGAGTTCAGCCATAGTGAGGTGAGCGTTATCGTCGAAGTCTTCCTGGATCTCAAAATTCAGAGGAACCAATTCAATAGCATGTCTGTGACGCCGGAAAGAGTCACTGTATCCAGCATCACTACTAACCGCGGCAAGATGACGGCTTAAGAGGTTGGAAATTTCTAGAGAATCATTCTTTGCGAAATTTAGCGTTTAATCGGTTGTAGTGGGGTTTCAGGGCCACAATAGCGAGGGACAGGGTTATAAGCTCATGGAGGTCAGGTGGCATAAGATAGCGACATACACTAAGGGTACGATAGCGTTTGTTAAGGCGGCAGAGACGACAACCTAATGCTCGCTTACTGCGGAGGAGGTTGGAGAGGGTATCGTTCCACCAGGGTACTGTTCGTCTCGCAATGGTAGCACCGGTCGAGGGAATGGATTTGTTAGCTGCAGCGATGATGAAGTCTGTCAGAAAGGAGTTGATGGCGTTAGGGCCTGGAGTGAGAAGGGGGAAATCTCTCTAGTTTATAGGGCCTATTTGTCCCAATCAGCTTTACAGAAGTTATAACGGGGCCGTGAGGGAATTGGTCGGACGAGCAAGTAAGATAAGAGAATAGGGTAATGGTCACTCGAGTACAAGTCATCGCAGAGACGCCATTCAAATTTATCAACAAGGGCGGAAGAGCAGAAGGCAACATCAACCAAGGAAATGGTATGGTGTGTACTGGAGAAATACGTATGACAATTTGGTTCATTCAGACAACAGTAATCGTCGCGTAGTACCAAATTCTCGAGCTGCGTACCAGGGGCATCAGAGGCACCGGAGGAGGGGTCCCATAGCGGGCTATGGGCGTTTAAATCACCCACCAGTAAAAGAGGTGAGGGAAGAGTATTTAAAAGGGGATGGAGCAAGGTAAGATCATAATGAAAAGCAGGTTGATTGTACACGTTACATATAGCGAACGAGGTACCGTCAGGTGCATGAAGCGTGAGGAGAGAATGTTGGAGGAAACTATTACGGAGAGGTAACAGATCAAAGGTGACCTTGGCATGTACATAAATAGAGGTGCCAAGTTCACCATTAGGCGAGAGAGACTGACAGGCAAGATGGTAGTTAAGGATAGATCTGTCGTAATTTCCACTGTGTTGTAAGCATAAACACATGGGAGCATAGGTTTGAATGAGACGTTGGATCTCACCTAGACGAACTCTAGGAATGAGTCCATTAACATTTTACTGGATGATATAGGAATTGAAAAGGTTAGGTGAGAGATGTCTATCTATCTATCTATCTATTGCCTGACGCTGTGATCCCCGAAAGGGTGGCCACGAACGAACCGCCTCCATGCACCTGTCCCCAGTTAGTCGACGCCCCTCCTCTCAACCAGCACCGCCTTCATCCATATACTTCCTCTCCATCCTTCCACCTCTCCCTCTCTGGCCTTCCACCTCACTCTCGTACACCCTCTTAGTCATTCTCTCGCTTTCCATACGTTCCATATGGCCGAACCATCTCAAGTTGTTCCTTTTCACACTTTCCAGCACATCTACCTCCACACCACACCCGCTTCTTACTTCCTCATTCTTCTGTCTATCCCTCCATGTAACTCTGCACGCACTTCTCAAGTAACTCATTTCCACCGCTCTAACTCTTGGTCCGAGTCTCTTTCCGAACGCCCATGCTTCGGTTCCGTAAGTTAGTGTCGGGATTACCACACTGTCATGCAAGCACTTCTTCACTTCCATACTGACCACCCTATTGAGAGATGTCAGATTGTGTAAATTGACAGTAGTAGAAGTTAAAAATTGTCGTGCGAGCGGCACAGGGGGACGGAGGAGTGTCTCACTGCGGGAGCGTGAAGTTAACCGATATGACACCACTCGGAGAACATCAGTAGCAGTCAACTGTGACTGGGCTTCAAGACGCGATAAGTGATATGTACAGTAGCATCGGAGAGGGTGACTGGTTGGATTGTCAGATGCAGGTAACTTACGATGGTGTATGAAGGTTTTAATTAAAGTGTTAATGACGGATTTAGTTGGGGGTGCACGACACTCCCGACCACCAAGACAATCCTGGACAAAACAATCGTGACAGCCACATTGGTGGCTGTGGCGATGCGGTGGCATTGTTGCGTTCTTGGCTGTCGATGGAGTGTGTGTCTTACCCTTGGATGGTTGGGAAGAAGTAACAGGAGGTGGGAAAATGGAAGTGGGTGGTGTAGCAAAGGGTAGGGTGGACCGGCGAGAATGGGGACAAATGGACTGGAGTTGTGGGAGTGAAGGCAATGACTTAGCCACTTAGGGCAGGAGGAGGGAGTACGGGTCTGACAGGGCGAACCAGGGACCCCACGAAGTTAACGTTTTGAAGGGGGGGACGAATGATCGGGAGTAGGATAGGCAGTATTGTCAGCACCTTGTTTGCAAGAGATGGGAGCGGTGTCCATTTCAGTGCTACCAGCATCAGTCTGGAGAAGGGCATCGGAAGGTAAGTCTCCTGGAGGAGGGCGTTTGGGAGGCTCCGGGGAGGAGTCAGACCGGCGTTTACCTGAGTTAGAGGGTGTAGGGTGGGTACAGGTATCAGTGCGAGGAGTATCCGCAATGGGTGGCGAGGACTGGTCGGTAGGGGCGGAAGTTGGCGTTTCAACTAACGCATCAAATCTACGAGGAACAGAGACAGCGAGAAATGGCGCACCATGTGCTGTAGCACCGGCAGCAGAATGTGACGGTGTTGGGTGCGGTTCTGGCATTGTTGAGATAGTGGGTAGGGACACGTTGGTGCGGGCACGTGTACTATATGTTGGGTCACACGCTGGGTCCTTGATACCCCCAACTCTTAGTTCTTGTTTGGCTTCTCTAACCGCCTGAACGATCCATAAGAGGCCTAAGCTCTGCATTATATCTGTAGAACACGCTGTGTTGGGCTCGTGCACGGTGGTCTCCATCGCAGTTGATACACTTGGGTTTGCCGCACTTCCAATTGGTGGGGTGGGTAGTCGAACCGCAGTAGGCACACACCTCATTATTCCTGCATTTGGACGTAGAATTCCCAAACGTGGAGCAGCGCTGGCATTGAAGGGGCCTGGGGGTATATGGTCGTACCTCCCTCCTTTGGCCTTCAATTCTGATAAGTGTCAGGGAGTGTTTTCCCCTCAAACCTGACACGAGCCACTCGTAGTGGTGGACGGGATGTATCTTGTCTATTGGGGACCTGATAGACAGTGACGTCGTCAACCTCGGGGTAACGGAGCCTCAAGGACGACAGCAACGTCGATTTGTCAGGTAATCCGTCGCGGTCATTGGAAGGAGGCAGTATAATTATGCCGGAAATGAAATTAAGTTCCATATGTTTGTAAACTTGTACAGGAACACCATTCAGGGAGATGAGGAATAGAAAAGCCTCTGATTGTTCCTTGGTGGTTGCTTCCAATGTCCACGTTAGGACTGAGGTAGAAGCCCGGAAGGACAAGTTGGTTGATCGATGGTTCATCAGTAGTGCGTTCTCTAATTCAGCAGCAGTCATCGGGTCTCTAGTTTCGATAGTGAGAAATCTGGGCCAGTAATTCGGTCCAAAGAGGGCGTCAACGTCTGTAAGTGTCTGACTAGGGACGTATTTCTTCTTCGGGCCTCAACGTGGGCGTGAAGAACCATGTTGAGGCCTGATGTGAGGGGAGCGCGTCACAGTTGTGGTCGACGGTACTGATGTAGTGGCAGTTGGTGTGATGGTCGTTGGTACCGATGTAGCGGAAGTTGTTGTGACGGTCGATGGTACTGACGTAGTGGCAGTTGTCGTGATGGATGAAGAGGCGATATAGGTAGTAACCACACCCGAAGTTGACGAGGGTGAAGCAGGGATGACAGGACCCACAGGACCTTGAACTTCAGAGGGTGGAGGCGCATTCAGGGTCATAATTGTAGGTGGTAGCACGTCGGCAGTGAGTAAAGAGGGCATCGAGGTGGGTGCCATGCCTGCGTGGGGAACTCCGGCACTGCTGGCAGCAGGGGAAGGGTCCAAGAGGCAGTCCAAAATCTTGCAGGGGTCGGCATCAGAGGGGGCTAGTTCAGTTTTCATAGGACGAAGATTTCCAAATTCATCCGAGTCAGATTCCATATCCACCATGGAGCCACAATTAGAGGACGGGACTACCACCCTAGGAATTCTTGCAGATATACACCCCTCTCAATGCACCTTAAGGGCCTTCGATCCGTCGGTCGCAGATCTAGCACAAGGGTCAGAGGTTTGGCATAAAACCTTCCCCTCGCTCGAACACGTCGGCTACCACAATTCGACGGGTTAAGGGATTGCCGACCCACAACACCCTCCAACGAAACCAAAGAGTGAGTACGGTCGTTTACCACACAACAGTCACAGTGCTCCCAAAGGAGGGGGCAGAGGGAAGAAGGGAAAAACGAAGAACAGAAAGGATGAAAAATGATAGTGCCCACCACAATTAGTTGGGGGCAGCAGGAAGGGTGGGCAGGCGGGCATGCACACCCCTTCTGCCGCCTCCGTCAGCCACCGCACGTGTTCAAAAAATTAAACCAACGAAGTAGGCGTAGCAGGGGACTAAGATTATCTAGACTACTAATAGAAGCGAGGTGGCGACCAAGAATATCAGCACACTCCTTCTTCTCATGGACAGGCTGGTCCCGACGGACTGGAGAGAGGCGAACATAACAGCTATATTTAAGAAGGGAAAGAGAAATGACCCAGGATATTTTAGACCAGTCAGTTTGACAAGTGTTGTGTGTAAACTAATGGAAACGGTAATTAGAGAAGGAATAATGGAGCATATGAAATCAAACCAACTTTTCAGTGGGAAACAGTTCGGATTCTTGCCGGGGAGGTCGACGGTACTACAGCTAATTAAGGTGGTAGATGATTGGATGCAAACTCTGGAGGATGGTGATGTAATAGATGTGGTATATTGCGATTTTATGAAGGCCTTCAGACTCCAGACAGAGCCCGAATAGGGACATCACAACAGAAAACAATGAACACACAAAAACAAAACAAAATACAAATTCACACACATCTAGGTCATCCAGAAGACCCAGAGACCAGGGTCACCAAGGTCCCTCCAGCACTTCCCTGGCCCGACCACCCAGAGAGGTTCCGATCTCGGCAGGCAGACATGCAGCAGAGCGAAACCACAAGCCCGCCCACCACACTTCCAGGCGCACCCTTCATATAAACCGTCTCCCCGGGCCAGGCGCCTGATAGACTATTATCTAGTCCAACTTGCGCCTGACCCCTTCCCCCAAATGACCACGTGTTCACTCATCTATTCACAAGCATTCTCCATTAATTTCTGTTTATTACCACTTCCCTTGCATGATCTATAGTCATTCCTCTATCATCCAAAGCTTGTCTTACACAGTCTCTCCATCTCAATGGGGGTCTTCCTGCCCTTCTATCTCCCCTTGTATCTGACTCACATATTCTCTTTGTAAGCCTTTCATCTTCCATTCGTTCAACATGACCATACCAGCTCAGCACCCTTCTGTCCACTCTGGCTGACAAATGTTCCTGCTGCCCCACTCTCCTACGTATCTCTTCATTCCTCAATCTGTCTCTACGAGTAACTCCACACATACTCCTCATGAAGCTCATCTCCATTACAGCTAGCTTACTTCTTTCCTTTTCCTACAGAGCCCATGTCTCAGCCCCATACATCACTGTTGGCACAACAATCCCTTGATACACTGCACTTTTTACTTTCATTTCGAGATTTCTCCCCTTCAACATACTTCCCATTGCTCCGAAAACCTTCCTTCCTTCACACACTCTCTGTTTTACCTCCATTTCCATAATTATTCACATACACTAAAAAGATACTGCACAATTGTTACAAATATACAATTGAGTTTACCATGACATTTATCATTAAATATACTATTATTGTATATCAGAACTTTTAGATCAGGATAATCAAATTTATCAACACAGTGATCTCTAATAATGTAATCTTGATAAATTAATATATACATCAATGTGCAATAGGAGTTAACATGTGCATTTATAAATCAACATAATAAAGTCAGACACAAAAAACACCTTCCCTTAATTCTATATACCGGTACTCTTATGGCAAATATAGGAGTACTAAAACACATGTATCAACACAATGTATAATCAAGCCAATAACTAAACCTTTAAGGGATTCCACCTCGCGTTTGTTCTCTTTCTCTCCCTCTCTCTTTGGCTTGTATCCAATCGGCCTCATTCAGCCTACTGTGTTAAGACGTTTACCCCCATCCAGGTGTCAATATTTTCCTGGCTAGCGGTAGTGTAGGAATAGGTTTTTACACCATACCCGAAAGAGGATTTATATAGCTCCGATCTTACTCTCAACCATCTTAACAATTTTACCAACACAACTAAACTTCGTTAGATGCTGAAATAGCCTCCCGAAAATATGCCAGGGACTGGGATTGAACCCGGGATCCTTAGGCTATGAGGCAGACACTTTACCAGTTAGACCAAG
This sequence comes from Paralithodes platypus, assembly GCA_032716605.1. Taxonomy (NCBI): domain Eukaryota; kingdom Metazoa; phylum Arthropoda; class Malacostraca; order Decapoda; family Lithodidae; genus Paralithodes; species Paralithodes platypus. Next base: position 15,620,552 of record CM064486.1, on the reverse strand, counting down.
AAAGATATCTCACTTGGCCTGGTCGGCTCAAGTTATTTCCGTATCTGGTTATGTTTAGGCTAACCTACTTTTACTGACTTTACACTACTTCACCGTCCGGGAAGCGAAGGCTACGAACGAACAGAGAGGAACAAGCCTGAGCCGAAACGACCGTGAGTCCGTCAGAGACGATTGGGAGTGGTGAGTCAGCCAACTGCGCAGTGCTACCTCACACCTTGTGCTACACATGCACAACTAACGGCCCAGTTGGCAACTCGCTGGAGGCATCAATTTTGAGAAACAAAATTATAATCCACAATGATGACTATCAAATTTAATATCAATGTTGTTTAAAGTTGTACTACAGTAAACTCCCTTTTATCCAAAATTTGAATATCCAAAAATTTCAGATAACCAAACATTTTGCTATCTGTATTTTTCACTAGTTTTAACTTATTTAAGCCTCTCTGGGTGCTTAATTCTATCAATTTAACACTTCTGAAGTAGACATAGCTTGAATTAGATAATTTGAAGTTATGACAGCCTAGAAATGGTTTTAAATACATTGAAAACAGTATATTTGGCCATTTGTACACATATTTAGCTCTATATAGAGGGACTCTCATTTATCCGTAAAAATGGCTTATCCAAAATTTAAAAAGACTCATGATTTTTGGATAGAAGAGAGTTTACTGTAATATGGTGAGTTACATCAGAGTGAGGGTTGGTGTCTGCTACTTCCCATTGCTATTTTGGACTTTTTCTTTTGCATCACTTATTTCCATCTTTGTTTACCGAGAGTGGGGAAGGCAATGGGGCCATAACACTGAACCCTATATTTCTCACTGTCTCACTTTCACAGCCCAGTGGCACAAGTTGGCCTTACTCTATGCATCCTTGGGAGAGGTTGATGTGCTGGGCTTGCATTCTGCTATAGTAAAACATCCACTAAAAAAACAAAGAACAGAAGCCTTGGATGTGGACGGGTTCTCTAGAAATGAAGACAGAGTGAAAGTGGTTACTTTTAAAGGACTGAATTGAGGGCTGCCTTCTGACCGAGAACAGAGCTGCTTGAAGGTGTTTTCCTGGGCAGGCGACCATTGTTGTGGTTGCTATGATTTTATTGTGTTCCTTTAAAGTGTAATGTGGATGTGGTGGTTACCTCCAGCAATGGTGAGGATTGTCTAGGGGTGTGGCCCTACGGCATTTGATTGATGATGCAGATGTATTTTGTTGCAGTATTAAACGCTGAACACTCCCTTGATTGACAGGGCTATGGCGTGCCATTGTTACAGTGACTAACTGGAAATTTGCCATGAATCGAGAGACCAAGTGTCCAAACTCTTGACATCTACCAATGGCACGGCCTGGGATCGAACTGCCGTCCCTTCAATCAGCAGTAAGACACACTACTGACCATGCCATGGCCCGTGGCATTACTTTAATTTAAAGGTGACCATCATGTGGACATAAGTCAGCTAGTGTGAAATACTGTACATGACAATTATTAAGGGACAGAGTCACTGTTGTGAAAGACAGTGCACATAACTTTAAGCTGCAATGAGAGTATTGAAGTTTTGTTGTTTTTTATGGATGGATGTTATTGACATCACCAATCCACATATGATTATCTACTTACAAGGAAATAGTAGGCAGCTGTGAAAGGTAGAGAGCCATCTACCCTGTCCAGTCCTATATGATTAAGAATTTCAGCATTGTCAGTTACCAGGGAAACAAAGACTTAGTTGTGATTGTCACTTAATACAGAGCTGAACTGGTTTACAAGGCAGCATTACATTAAATAGAATGGTTGGTGGGTGCCCCCAACTAAGAATATAAGCTAAATTTGTATTTATATATACAGTATATATTTTCAAAAGTAGTTTAACCAAACCACTGACCTCCAGAACTCTCATACAGTAGGAAGAATTTGATCAAGATGAACAATGTATCAACACGAGATAGATATGGAAGGGCAGGAGGGGGTCAAATCACTGAAGGTGAAGACATGCAGACATTTCTTGCCATGTCATCAGTTAAGCCAGACCTTATGAGCTCCACATCAGAACTCTTACAGGGCAGGGCCAAAGGATGAGGCAAGAACTGCAAAACTGCAGAACCAACGAAGAAGTGGACAAGGGCGTAGAATGAGAGATCAAGACTATCGAAGAAAAAATCACAGCAAGATGCAAAAACAACGCAATAATGAGGGGAAGGCACACTACGAGAATGCACAGTCAGGGCAACAACCGTGTCAGGGACAAGTCAAAGAATTAAGTCAGCTCTACTGCACCAGTGACCGAAGAGAGACAGTCATTTCAGGAGCCAACAACCAAGCCAGGCCAACTATTAGGGCCCGATAGGGTGGCATATGATATACGTCGCCCAAAGGATAACAGGAAGAGAAAGCATAATAACAGAAGGGGAAAATCAGAGAAAGAGGAAATATAAGTTGCACAAAATTAGTCAAGCCGATGACAAAAGTTCGAGGCTAGAGGGTAAGAATCCTACCCCCCCCCCCGTATAAAAAGCAAAATAGGCGCATATGGATAAGTAATGATGATATATATGGTTAATATGACAATTTTCGTCAAAATAAAACCAAAATACCTTCACATGGCGGGACCCTTTGAACTACCATAGCTTCGCCGTTTATGAGTTAAGAATGATATTAGTTAATGTTATACAAAGGTTGGGTAAGGTGGATTAGACACACAAAGAGAAGGGACAATGGAAGGCATGTGGAAGGATGGGTGCCCATGGACATGCTAAGGAAGACGTGTGACCAAGAATTGCATAGTGAATGTGGATTGAGGCTGCAGCAAAGAGAGTGGCCAACAGGTTACACATGATTCCATATGGCCTTTAGACACCTACATACCCATAATACTTCAATTACACAACCAATTATCAGAATAATCACAGTTTATGGAATTAACTCAAGTACAGGCACTCTTCACTAAAGTCACATAATATGAAGTTGTTTCATTAATACACTGTTTATTATTTTGCAAGTTTTACATTATAATAATATTGCTATGCTTCAATATTTAAAAGTAAATGAGAAAACAAAATATGTAAAATTGCAAGAAAATAAATACATTTGTTTCACATAGTTTTAATTTTTAGAAAAGTAATTACAATTGTAAGTGAGGAATTACTGTACAACTACTGTATTCCAGGAAAACATAGTGAAAGTTCATAATCAATGATGCCTTGCTTTCCTCAGGAATACAGTAATCTGTTAACCCCTTAATTACCGGTGACGTCCTTTTAACTTTATTATAGCTACCGGTACTATTAGACCATTATATTCAGTTATAAAGGGACTCCGGCAATTAACAGGCTTCGAACTATCTCACTTAACCCATTTGACTACCACAGATCCTTTTTAAGCTGCACACAATCTTCTAAATATAGCTAGAATATAATTATAAGAGGTCTGCGGTACAGAAGGGGTTAAGGAAATCCAATGCATGAAAAAACTCAGATTAGCCACTCCATACATATGAAACCCACTCACTCCATAATTATGCTTCTCCCAAAATACATTCTTTCCATTTTGCACACTTATATTCTCTTCTCCCACACAATTACTGCTGCACAATGGTCTCCATCAGTATTTTAAGTAAATAATAAACTTATATCTTACAGGTATTAGTAGTCATACACTTATCATCTCATGTGCTGAAGAGTCTTACGAGTGAACAAATTTGGATAATACTGTACATAACATTTATCTAATAAATTTTCAAACAATACTATTAAAAATCATGTTATTATACTTTATACAAGATACAAAATGTAATATACAATGGAAAATGGTGAAGTGATGTGAACAAAGTAAATGTTAAAGGTTGAGAACATTATCAAGAAAACAAAGGTCTGGCCCATATATGGAACTCTTTCTTGCCCTAATACTAGTCAATTTTTCTGGAAAACAAATATAAAACCAGCTATTATTGATTAGGTGGCCATGAAGGGCCACCTAATCAAAATATTAAAAAAAAAAAAATAAATAAAAAAAAAATATTGATTAGGTTAGCTTCTCCTTGATGCCGAGTTTGTGTACAGCCGAGTTCTCCTGGTGGCTGAATTTATATTTGGCAATATCACTTGTATTCGCTCTGAAATACAATTTCTGACTAATGGATAATGGGTATGCCTGACATACATAATACAATTTAGTACTGCACTATAAGAAGAACTATTCCATAGCCTGGACATAAAACTCTATTTTTCTGGTTCCGTCGCAACCCTACTGTCGTATATCTTTGGTTGCTCCAAAGCACATGTCAATCAGTCATATTTAATTTTGCCATTGATTAAATTTAATGGTAATAGCTAATACAGTACCCATCACTACAAATAAACTATTCAAGTATTGCAATTTTAACATGCCCATAACAAGGTTGTAAATACAGTAGTGTTTGATTCATTACAACAGAAGATTAACGTTGTATTCTCAAATTGCAAGTTTTGATACTGACCAAATTCTACCCCTATGGATTTTCCTATATTAATTTAAAAAACACAATTAGCATGCACTCCCATGGTAAGGTTTACTACTACTGTACTGAACTAGTTGTGTAGATCATAGATAAACAGGACTGCTTGGAATGCTGCATTAGAACAGAAGACTGAAACTGTATCTCTTATGAATCACTCAGTCCTTGATGTGCATTTATGTTTGTAAACAAATAAATACAATATTAAAAAAGAAATTAAGTAGGGTAATTGAGTGAAGGAAATTAGTATATGAAAGTGGAAGGTAGTGAACCTAGGGGTAAACCACAGAAGAATTAGAGGGAGGTATTGTATTGTGGAATGATCTCCAGGCCTGGGAACTAAACAGGGAAATGACCAGGCTTGTGACACATGGACAGCTACTATAAGGTGAAAGATCCACACAAGCTAGCATGGATATAGGTCTTTATAATGGTTCAGGTTTCTCTAAAATCAGTTAATTTACATATCTGCAGAGCCTACAGCCCAGGTCTTCCCTCATGTTGCCTGATTAGTCATCCTGGTAGGGTTTCAACAGGCTACACACTAGTACACATGATTTAGTTATGTAAATTATTAGCTCTGTCAATTTTTATATCCAGAAATCCCAACCATGAATGTAATACTCACATACTCAATTTCCAAGGCAAGAAACTTCCTTTGAAGTTGACCATACGAGGAACACTTGTTAGTAGAAGATCTGCTAAAAATTGACATTGTATGTATGTTTGTATAATTATTATGTTCCTTCCAACAACCAACTATACTCCTAAAATCGATTAATGAAATTTACAAACACATGTGGCAGTCCGTGGATTCGAATCCAGGATGCTCACACCGAAAATCAACACCTTATGCATCGCACCACGAAGACAGTTAAAGAATGGTGGACACTGCCTACGATTTATTATGCAACTTCGAATCCTGCATATCAATCTAAGCATGTACACACATCCCAACTGCAACTCACGTAGGCTATGCATATGTGAATGGAAAGAGCAATTAATGGGGCCTTAACCACTAGGGAAGTCCTCTCGATAAATTACCCCTGAACCAATATCAATTATTATGTTCCTTCCAACAACCAACTATACTCCTAAAATCGATTAATGAAATTTACAAACACATGTGGCAGTCCGTGGATTCGAATCCAGGATGCTCACACCGAAAATCAACACCTTATGCATCGCACCACGAAGACAGTTAAAGAATGGTGGACACTGCCTACGATTTATTATGCAACTTCGAATCCTGCATATCAATCTAAGCATGTACACACATCCCAACTGCAACTCACGTAGGCTATGCATATGTGAATGGAAAGAGCAATTAATGGGGCCTTAACCACTAGGGAAGTCCTCTCGATAAATTACCCCTGAACCAATATCAATTATTATGTTCCTTCCAACAACCAACTATACTCCTAAAATCGATTAATGAAATTTACAAACACATGAATGGAAAGAGCAATTAATGGGGCCTTAACCACTAGGGAAGTCCTCTCGATAAATTACCCCTGAACCAATATCAATTATTATGTTCCTTCCAACAACCAACTATACTCCTAAAATCGATTAATGAAATACTCAGGCACATACCCCATAGCTGGGGGTGGCCGACTCGAGACCGAACCCGAACAGACACAAACAACATTTAGAGTTCCAATTCTTAGTGTCCGGAACCCCTTTTGCGTTCCCTTGTCCCTTACTGTGTCTCGTCTAGTAGAAAATTTGACAAGGGGTGGATTCCTAGCCCCATGCCCCCAGAAGGAAAAGTAGGACAGTAAAAGAGACATACAGAAATGGCTAAGGTTGGGTAGAGGATGCCAAACCTCACTCTGGGAATCAACATAAATCAATAAAATTATTTTAAAAGGCTTAGATACATGCGTACATGACAGACATGTGAGCATGTGTATTTCTAGTTTACTCAGAGGTGGCACTCTTAGTAATGGAGAGAAAGAGGGTTATCCCCAACTGTATCACAGAAGCAATGTGGGATCCCCTGCCTTCAGTACCCCCATAGTATCCATATGAGTGTTGAGAGCAGTAATTCATATTTTTTCACCAACCAACTTTACTTTTAAACTCAATTAATTAAATCAACAAATACATATGGCACTCCAAGGACTAGAACCTAGGATACTCACACCGAAATTCCGCGTATTTATGCATTACGCTATCAAGACAGTCGTATATCTGGCACCCCGGGGGTATACTATCAACCACCTTCACATGATCCTGGAAACTATAACTGCTCGACTCAACTGAGACACTTTCCAACACAAATAAACCCTGCCATAAATTGTGACGGGTGGGGTTGCGAAGGGACATGAAAAATACATCATATCTATAAGAATATTTAATAAATATTGCATTGCTAGTGAGTACATTAAATATATCTCACAGGAAGTAAACATATGAACGAAATCTCTTTAACTTCTATAATCACCTCATTTCTACTCCAGCAATGTACCATTTATTCATAATTTGATTATCATAAAACTTGATAGTCATATTATATTTCACCAACCCACCAATTAACTTACAAATAAACCTAATTAATGAAATCAATGATTGTTTTACTCATTATCAATGGTTTCAATATCCGATTGTTTGACTATCATTGAAATAGATTGGACATTGGCAGTAAAGCTAGGAATATACTGTATAAGTAATGGATTGTCTACATATTTAATCCTACCAAAAAGAAAATCCTAATTTATATCATACTTTCACTCATCAAAAAAGCACAAATTTAAATAATTTTTAGATAAATAGGTGTAGTTATTAATTACGATATTTTGGCAAACTTCAAATGATAAATCACCCTAGGAATGATAATTGATATCAAGGGAAAACAGACTCTTTCCATCTACAGCTATTTACTGTAATACGGAGCCCTTTCCCAAATTGATTATACGTACAGTACCATCTTTCCATATGGGAAGAAATATAATAAAAAAAATATAATAATAATAATACTGTAATGACAATAATATTATGCACAATCATAGAGTAACATTATATTTAAGGGTTACCAACAGCACAAACAGAACCATTTTCATTATATCAGCCTCAGTTTAAACATTTGAATAACTTTGTCAATCATCATTATATCAGCCTCAGTTTAAAAATTTGAATAACTTTGTCAATCTCCTGATATGAGTGTAAAGCCGGTATCACACGAGAGATTTTATAGTCAACATTCGATGATCAAAATTTTTCTGGTAACATTTCTGGACTATTTTGCACTGGTATCGGAAACTAGACTGATAATTGATGAACTTAGGTAACAGAAAAATATTAAATGTTTACCTCATGAGCTGCTTGACCAGTGATGAGGATAAATGTTGAGTGAAAAAGCGCTTGTGTGATACCGGCTTAAAACTTACAAGTTGTCAGTCAAGTAAAATATGTAGCCCCTCCCACTAAAGAGAGAATTAACTACATTACGCTAAATATGCAGTAAATCTCTTCAGTTAGGTGACAATTTGTTTGTATCAATTTCAACTACCGGTACCAAACAATTTCTTCAGCTTAGGAAAGACCTTTGGATGGATATTATTTCATTCTCCCTGTCCCTCAGTGTAATTAAGGGATCCCACCTCGTTTGTTTTCTCTCTATCTCCCTCTTTCTCTGGTTTGTATCCATTCGGCCCCATTCAGCCTACTGTTTTAAGACGTTTATCCCCATCCAGGTGTTTATTTGTTCCTGGCGAGCGGTAGCGAGCCAACATATTTAAAAACATTTGTGACAGCAGGCTAAACTTGTAAACAAAATTATATAAAAAAAAGTCTCCGGCTTAGCCGGATTTCTCCATACAATGATGGCTGGCTATCGCTCGCCAGGAAAAAATTGACACCTGGATGGGGATAAACGTCTTAAAACAGTTGGCTGAATGGGGCCGAATGGATACAAGCCAGGGAAAGAGAAAGAAGGGAGTGTTGGTTCTTCCACACACTTAACAACATTGCCTTTACTTTGATACTTTCTATAGTCAAACTTGCCAGAAGTGCATAATCTATAAATCACAATATTTCTAATAGTTAAAACATGGACAGATCATATTCAATACAGTCATACCACTTTAGGGGGCAGTGCTTGGTTTCTGGTTTATGTATTTACTAATTTATTTATTTTTAAGTTTCCTCGCTAGACCTTCATCAATTTTAAAATAGCACCCTCTAGACCCCCTTTCAAGATAAATTTATACATTTTTCGGTAGAAAAATTTCCCGGCCAAAGGCCGATTCCTTCTAAAATTACAGGCTCGCTATAGCTCACCAGGAAAAAATTGACACCTAAATGGCACGAAAGGTCTTAATATCGACACGATTAGACTATATATACTGTACATACAGCAGTCCATTTTTCTTTTTTTACCCAATGGCAGTGCAATCATTGTGAGGAGGTACGGAGATACGGGCGCCCAACCCCGAAAGGGGTTAAAATAGGGGAGCTATCCCCCCCGCCAAAGGTGGCTTTCTAGGGCCTTTCCTAGCTGATGCTGAGAGGATTGGGTTCTAGTCATGTGGTGATGGGCTGGTCTATCAGAGTGAGAACTGAGCAATCTCTGCCATACCCATAGCTTACTCTGACTGTTTCTTTTACTTATATATTTTCTAGATCTCAAGTGACGGCGTCTCTTCAATGGATTGACCTCCCAATTTACCAAGATTGGAAGCCAAAGCGTCACATTTTTCCTTTGCCCCTCAACTTTCTCTTCATAATTGCTGAGGGGCACAGGGCCCTGGGTGTGGCTTTGGTTTCCCGGGCGTTTCCGCACCCTCCTCAGCTCCCCGCCATGGAGTGGCTTCGGTCACCCAGGCTTTATTGTGGTCAGCAGGGAGGGTTCTGTGGGGGTGCTCGGTTATGGCCTTGGCCTTGCTCGGGGCCTTGGGGCTGTTCGGCCAGGCAGCTAGCGGAACAACAACAACAACAGAACACAGACCATTTGCCTGTAAGGGTTGAAGGTAACGGAAGCACACTTACAAACCATAAAAACTACCCAACCATTGGAATACCTCAACCTTTAAATAATATTGTAAAATTTGCAAAATAAACAAACCAAAACTGGGAAGATACAAGATAAAAGCAAAAGAACTAATAAAAATCGCTATGTGGAAATAACGCTTAATAAAAAAATTAAATTAAATAAAAGAACACAATCCACCACATAGGGTGTACATCACTACATGAGCAAGTTAATCTGTTTCTTAACCCCTACTGTACCGTAGGGTACAGTAATAAAAATCCCCCCCCCCCCCCCAGTCCCAAGCAATGTGGCCAAAATGGCAAGATAGAACCTCCCACCTCAAAGGATGAAGGAATACTGGCTCTCCCAGCCTGCAGAGGGTTGGATATAAGCTGAAAAGTGTTGCCAACTCTAGAACAGTGCTCAAACGGTCGTGGTACCAGGCACTGCCTGATACTGGCAGTTGCAAGGAAAGTACATTACTGACGGCTCCCTGCTGTCGTCTGGGACTGGGGAGTGATTTATCTACTGGCGGCTCCCTGCCGTCGCTGGTACAGAAGGGGTTAATCAAAACTAATCGCACATATAACAACGCACTATCGCCATGATCAATGAATTAAGTCAATTTGGGAAGTCCGGGACGTTCTGGTAAATTTTACTAAATTCTGTATGAATAAAGAAACTATAACATATCAAAATGTTAAATTAAAATCAAATTTGCAATTTGACCAGATATTAACAATAGTACAAAATACATATAGCTCTCACTAACGATAGTGCTATCGGGTAGGTACTTGTGAGCATATACTCAGAAGCAATTGGGTTCTTATACAGCACTGTAACCAATGAACCTTTAACCCTTAACTGGCGGCGTGCAACATAAGTCGAGTGAAAGAAATTTGGACTATGTGGCGGCTCACAACATAAGTCGTGTGCCATTTTCAGCACGTAATGTTGCTGAGAGAGAGAGACAAGTGGTGGCAGGAGAGTAGCGAGCGTATGACTGCTCCAGACCACCGCGGTGGACCAACTGACATGAATCCCACCCTCTCACACTCGCTACACAGTGAATTGTTTAGGGAAAGTACCGAATTACATGGTTTTTGCACTCGTGTTGCGCGATTGTTGCAAGAAAACTAGTGGTCGTACAAGGATCGTTGGGGTGTCATTGGAAAGCTCTGTTTATGCCCTTTCAGGGATAGATACTTGTTTTACGCTCTGGGTCTTATTTAGGCATGAAAATTATCACGTAAACAACCCTATTTTGGGTAAAAACACCCCACTGGTGGCTACATATTATTTACCGCCTAGGCCGCTCGTTAGGTGTTAAGGGAGCCCACCTCACTTTTTTTTTTCTCTTTCTCTCCCTCTCTCTTTGGCTTGTATTCAGCCTATTATTTTAAGACGTTTACCCCCATCCAGGTGTCAATATTTTCCTGGCGAGCGGTAGCAAGCCAGCACATATATATTTTTGTTTTGACAGCAAGCTAAAATTGTACATTTTTCGATAGAAAATTTAAGCCGGATTTCTCCATACAATGCTGGCTCGCTATCACTCACCAGGAAGAAATCGACACCTGGATGGGGATACAAGTCTTAAAACAGTTGGCCGAATGGATAAAAGCCAGGGAAAGAGAGAAATGGAGAGAGAGATAAAAAAGCTGGTGACCCCTCTTAAAACCAAACTCGGAAGCAACTGGGATATCATAGAGCACTGCATTACCTTGTTTGGGTTCGATAGAGGTTTAAATGCATGTGTACTTACTATGGCTCATGAATGTACATGTACGTAGGTCAAGGTCAAAACTGAAGAGATCTTACTCACAACACACCCTGGTAATCTATAAATTATATTTTTTCACCAACCAACTTCACTTCTAAACTCAATTAATGAAATCAACAAATACATGTGGCACTCCAAGGACTCGAACCTAGGATACTCACACCGAAATTCCGCACACTTATGCATTACGCTATCAAGACAGTTTTCCTAGAGATTTGCAGAAGAACAGAAAGAAGATCAGTGTGCATTTGTGAAACAATGTCTTTCAACTGCTTCAGATGATGGCAACATTTACATATTATTATCTACAGTAGTTATATTTGCTACAGTCTATACATTATTACCAGCCTAGAAGAATATGTGACTCTTGTTTCTCGGGGAGGACTGGATCAAAGAAGAGGGCAGTAAATCTGCACACCTATTAACTGGTTGAGTCTTCTCAAATGGTAGAAATATCAGATCAGGATTTGTAGACTCATTACAATAAATAGACTATAGATTTGGTGGTTTTCACAGTTTTGTTATCATTCTTATCACGCAAAAAAACAAAACAAAACAAAAATTAAGAGAGAATGGATGAGCAAAATTGGGTAAAAAGATGCAGGTCTGTGATTGTGGAGGGAGCTGCATCAAGAGGTGGACCGAGAAAGACCTGGGATCGGACTATACGTGCCGATCTCGAATCCAAAAACTTGACAAGTGAAGCAGCCCTTAACAGGGTTGCCTGGAACGCCGCCATTAGGACAAGAGACTGAAACTGCACGTATGTGTGGAGCACTCAGTCTTAAAATGTTATGTATGTATGTATGTATACATTTTCTTCGTGGTCTGCTTATTATTCTGTTTCCAGAGAAGGTGAGTGGGTAGTCTATTGGAACTTGTGAGCATCCTCCTCACAAACTCAAGTGGTGTGTTGGGAGACTCGAACTTGAGCCACCTTTGAGCTTTACTAGACCCTGAACGAATATCAACCACCCAAACCAAGATTAAGTAGAGGTTTCTAGTTTGCTCCTTAGAACCCCATCAAGCTTTAATAAAATACCCCAAGACCCCCTTTCGAACAAAGATTAATTGTGTGTAATGGGAGGGAGGGAATACACTAGAAAAACTCCAAAATCTAACCTTCTTCATATATTTCCCATTACTTTGACTGAAAATGAAACTTGAGTAATGAGGAACAAAAGAAAAATAAGGAAACCATACAATTCCCAGTGTTTTTTTCCTCCAGCCCTACAATCCTGTTATTAAGGAACACTCGCATATGAAAAAGCAAAGCAACAACTTCGGACAAACTGGGATGTTCTTTTTGAAGTTTACAATGTTGGATCCTAAATACTCTTACATCTCTGAACGAAAGTGCTATGATTGAAATGGAGTGAATTATAAGGTACATCTACAGGTACACTATATGCATGGTACAACTCATCAACAGCCATTTTTTTATATATTTTTTCCTTTGGTTAGTGGGTAGCTACCACACGCATGGTTAACCCCTTCAGTACGATTGTATGATCTTTATTTTATTCTAGCTAACATTAGTGCCTGTTTTTTTTCTCCAGCTGATGGTAATTGCCTTGACTTTATCTTGATTACTCAGATATTACGAAGATTTTGTAGTAAAGTATATATATTATTAACCTATTCTGTACCAGCACCGATCCTAATCCGTCAATATAAAAGGTATACACTAGTACGAGCGACGGATGTAATCAGTCACTAGTACTTGAGCTTTGTTCTCTTCTAATAGCAAGCGGGAGCTGCTAACATGACTTAAAGCATTACTGCTAGGTACTAGAAACACTGCGCAAATGTCATCCTGACGCTCTCACCAGTCTGGCTTCAGTTTCCTCCCAGCTATCGTGAGGGGAGGTTCATGTCTCGCCGCGGTAAAATATTTTTTGCGAAAATGGCTGGTATCGAGGGGTACATAAATTGTAAAATGCTTTGGTACAGAAGGGGTTAATCATGGAAATTTGACATGATGCAGAGACGTAGTAGGTTTATCATTTTATATTAAGCATCGAGAGATCAGTTGCCAAGGGATTCAATCTACCGCCAGCTGAAATAAAACCGACTATAGACGACATTATTGAGCTTAAGAAGGAGTTTTAGGTATCAAAGGAGTAACAAACTATCTTAATTGGGGAGATTGTAGGCACCAATCGATCAGGGCTAGACCCAGGTGAGGTTATAGGCATGTGATGAAGAGTCGCTGGAACTCCTGTTTCATTTGCTTGGCCTCTCTTACTGATTTTCTTTGTGCTTCATTTACACTGAGAGCAATCCAGCTAGCTCCCACAAACAACTCTTCCTCCTATCCACTTCACTAAACTAAACATGCACACCACACTTCATTCCTCCACACAAATTTTTTTTTAAATTATGAACTTCAGCCCAGCCTCGGAGTCCCCGGGGGGGGGGGGGGGGGGGACCATAAATGCCCCCACACCCGACCGACCATCCCCTGACGACCCCACAAAATTACCTGGACCTCGGCCTGTTACTCTTTCTATTGATTTCTGCAACATTCGTGGACTTTCCTCTAACTTTCACTCTGTTGAACACCATCTCTCCTCCTACAAACCTGATCTTCTCTTCCTCACCGAAACTCAGGTGTCTGTAGCAACATCCAGCAACCCCTTCTCTGTATCCTCCTACTTTCTCTATCCTAGTTTCAAAGCCAAAGGCGCATGTTGTGCACAACAAACACACTTGCTCTCGTGTTCCCGATTTCGACTCCTCTGAATTCTCTACTTTATGGCTCAAACTTTCCTGTCATTCTCTTACTAAATATTTCTGTGCTGTCTATCTTTCCCCTAACTCTGCCAACTTTTCCAAATTCTTTAACTATCTAAACTCTACAGTGGAACACATTCTATCCATTTCGCCTTTCTCAGAAATCTCCATCTTAGGAGATTTCAACGTTCACCACCGCCAATGGCTCTCCTCTCACACTACTGACCCAGCTGGTGAATAAGCCTACGTCTTTTCTATCATAAATGATCTAGAGCAGTTAGTTCAGCAACCCACCTGTATCCCGGATCGCATCGGAGATCGGCCCAACATTCTTGACTTGTTTCTAACTTGTAACCCTTCTTCTTATACTGTCGATCTTTCTCTCCTTTGGGCTCCTCTGACCATAAACTTATCTCTGTCAACTGTCCTATCTCTCCAGTACGGCCACCCGATCCTCCTAGCCGGCGGCGCTTGTGGCATTTTGGCGCTGCCGACTGGGAGGCTCTCCGGCAGTACTTCTTTGATTTCCCATGGAATGATTTCTGCTTCAGTGGCCGGGGACCCTCGGAGAGTGCTGAACGCATTACCGAGGTAATCCTATCGGGCATGGAAGCATATATTCCATTCTCTTTCTCTCAGACTAATGCTAAAAAATCTTGGTTTACTCACGCCTGTTCTACTGCTGTCCGCAATAAGGAGGAAGCATTCAAACGGTACCGACGTCTTAAAACTTAAGACTCTCATTCTTCCTATGTTTCTGCCCGGAATCAAGCCAAATCTGTTCTTTGACTTGCCAAACACTCTTTCATCAATAATAAATGCACTGAACTATCCAACTCTAGCTCTTCCCAAGCTTTCTGGCATCTAGCCAAAAACCTCTCCAACAATTTCTCTTCCTCGTCTTTCCCTCCCCTTTCCCATTCTGATGGTACAACCATCACTTCTTCCTCTGACAAAGCTAAACTCTTCGCTCAAACTTTTGCTAGAAACTCCATCTTGGATGATTCCGGTGCTATTCCTCCCTCTCCACCCTCCTCTCTCTTACTTATGCCTAATATCCTAATCTCTTCTAAAGATGTACTTTCTACCCTATCTGGGCTTAATACTAATAAGGCGTACGGTCCGGAAGGTGTTCCTCCTGTTGTTCTAAAAAACTGTGCTTCCGTGCTGACTCCCTGCCTAGGGAAACTCTTTCGTCTCTGTCTATCCTCTAACGTCTTCCCTTCATGCTGGAAGTTTGCTCACATTCAACCTGTCCCAAAGAAGGGTGACCGCTCTCAACCCTCCAACTATCGTCCAATTGCTCTCATCTCATGTCTTTCTAAAGTTTTTGAAACTATTCTTGCTTCCAAATTTCTTTAGCATTTCTCTTCTCATAATCTGCTCTCAGATCGCCAGTATGGCTTCCTTAACCCGCTGAGTGCCAGGGACGTATATATACGTCCTAGGATGTTGTCACGCCCAGTGCCAGGGACGTATATATACGTCCTCGCCGAAAAAAAATCGTAGCAGCGAAACGACTGCACCTATGGGTTTCATATTTTTACCACATGTACCTTACCCTTTTGGCTACCCACCACAAAAATCCCAAATCCCTCCTCCCACCCACTCGCTGACTGTCGGTCCCGTCAGAAGGAAAAAAAAAGGAAAATCTGTGGCGGCGAAACGACTGCACCAATCGGTTCCATATTTGTGTGACAAGTCCCTTACCCTTCTGCCTTCCCCCCACCACACCCCCAACCGCCTCCCACCACCCACTTCCAGCGTATCCATACGAAGATAAGGAAAAAATAGGAAATTCCGTGGTGGCGAAACTACCTCACCAATCGGCTTCATATTTGTAACATGAGTCAATTATCTTCTACCTTCCCCCCACCATCCCCCAAAACACCCTCCCACCACCCTCCTACCCATACATTCCGATACCATAAAAGTCTCTGTAGTCTATAGAGTCTTTTCAGCTACTTTCGGGACCATCGGGGACCTGATTTCTGGCGAAAATGGACAAGGGGAGTGTTTTTTTTACCATTATCCTTCCTTTCTCTCCCAACTTGATAAATTTAGCCAAAAAAAAAAAAAAAAAAAAAAAAACTCTGGCACTGGCAGAAGCACACCGTCAAAATTGGCTGGCACTCAGCGGGTTAAGGGTCGCTCTACTGGTGATCTTCTTTCATATCTTACTAACTCTTGGTCATCCTCCTTTCGGGACTATGGTGAAACTTTTTCTATTGCACTAGACATATCGAAAGCCTTCGATTGAGTCTGGCACAAATCTTTAATTTCTAAACTACCCTCCTTCGGTTTCTATCCCTCCATCTGTGCCTTTGTCTCTAATATCCTTTCCGGCAGTTCCATAGCCGCGGTTGTGGACGGCCATTGTTCACTTCCTCACCCTATAAACTCCGGTGTTCCTCAGGGCTCTGTCCTATCTCCTATTCTCTTTCTAATTTTTATAAATGATCTCCTCAACTGTACCTCTAATTCCCATCCATTCATACGCAGACGACTCAACCTTACTCTACTCCATTAGTTTTTCAGAACGCCCCAGCTAGCAATCCCTCAACGACAAACGTAATGAAGCCATAAAACTCTTAAATTCTGATCTAAATACTATCTCCAATTGGGGCAGAGAAAACCTTGTTACCTTTAATGCTTCCAAAACCCAATTTCTCCATCTATCTACCCGTAAGGAACTCCCAGCGGACTATCCCTTATTCTTCAACAATACAAAAATCAATCCTTCATCTTCTCTCAATATTCTTGGTGTCTCTTTTTCTTCTGCTCTCAGTTGGAAGGACCATATTACCAGTCTTGCTAAGGCAGCCTCCCAGAAGCTGGGTGTGCTCAACCGCCTTAGGGGGTTCTTTTCCCCTGCACAGCTTCTTGCTCTGTACAGGGGCATAGTGCGTCCTTGTATTGAGTATTGTTCACATGTGTGGGGAGGTTCCTCTCACACCGCTCTCCTAGACAAAGTTGAAAGGAAGGCCTTTCGTATCATTAACTCCCGTCCACTCACCAACTCTATGCAATCTCTCTCTCCGCCGCAATGTTGCATCTCTCTCGCTATTCTATCGCTACTATAATAATCAGTGTTCCTCAGAGCTTTCCCAGTGTATACCACCTCCTTTACGTAGGGCACGTGGTACCCGTCTTGCAACTCAATCCCACCCCTACTCTGTGCAACTCTCCAACCCGAGAGTAAAATGTTACTCTGTCTTTTTTCTACTCAACAGCTGAGCTCTGGAACTCTCTCCCAGAATCAGTCTTTCCCTCTTCCTACGACTTAAATTGATTCAAACTCTGTGTGTCCAGGCATTTTGGCTCGAGCGTCCCTTGATTTTGGCCCTGCCATTCTTTAAACTATGGGGGAGGCACTCGCTATAGGCAGTTCTGCCTTTTGCCTCCCTCAAAAAAAAAAAAAAAAAAAAAAAAAAAAAAAAAAAAAAAACTTTCGATCCCAAAGGTCCTTCTAAAGAGGCAAGTAAACAAGAGACAATTCAAAACCAGTCTTAACATACAATCCCTTCCTTTTCATCATCATTACTAAATACAGCATACAAAATTAAAGTTATGCTTTATAGTTCTTATCATATCTCTGGAAGTGATAAAACTGCCCAAACTATGTCATTTCAACTCAATTTTTCTTTATTCCTTTCCATGTTAATGCCAGTCTAAAACCAATTGTTCTGTTTTTTCACCCAACTTCTTAAGGTAGCCCACCTCGCTTTTTTTCTCTTTCTCTCCCTCTCTTTGGCTTGTATCCATTCGGCCCCATTCAGCCTACTGTTTTAAGACGTTAACCCCCATCCAGGTGTCAATATTTTCCTGGCGAGCAGTAGCGAGCCAGCATATATATATTTTTGTTTTAAAAGCAAGCTAAATTTGTACATTTTTCGATAGAAAAATTTCTCCGGCGAAGCCGGATTTCTCCATATAATGGTGGCTCGCTAACGCTTGCCAGGAAGAAATTGACACCTCTATGGGGATAAACGTCTTAAAACAGTTGGCTGAATGGGGCCAAATGGATAAAAGCCAGAGAAAGAGAAAAGGAGAGAAAGATAAAAAAAGCAGATGACCCCCCTTAAGTTGACTAAAACTGTTAAATGTCAGCTGGAATCAAGCTAAAAAAACACCATCGTAATGAAGGGGTTAAGACTAACCACTAATGCCAAGGTTTTCAAGAGCTTTTTATATAAAAAAATAAAGTACTCTTGTAGTGAACCATTCAACATACGGACCTAACAGCAATTATGGAAATTCTTAAATTATTTAAGAGGTTCATACATGAGACACATTGGTCTATCATCTAAAACACTTATCATACACTTAAATGCTAGACTTACTGAGCATATAACTTAGGGACCAACTATCAAGGCTGATATAGCAAATATTAAAAACGTTATACCACCTATGATGGTCACTGAAAAAGAAACAGAGAAAATTATTGTTATTTCATAGTATTATATACCGGGCATAAGGTAAATTTGAATTATAAACATGAATATATCTTAAATTGTCAGACACAAAATAACTCGTAAAAAATATTATATTTTTTAGACAAAAGTGTAATAAAGAAGGCTCATGGTCACATTTCTAACACTATAAATTCATATTATCCCCAACCCACCAATTAACTTCCAAACAAACCTAATTAATGAAAACTATTCAACTAATGAATACATGTGTTACTCCAAGGAGCTCAATTTTAACTCCTGTACAACTTTAACCCAGCGGCTGAGACAATCCTCTCGAGAGGCTTTACTGGTGGGCTGCGACGATCCTTTCGAAACAAATGTAAAACACGCACCAAAACACTCCCAATAACAAAGACAAATGTGGCTGTCAGGGCTATAGGGGTGAAAATCCAATGACATTTACTGCCCCCCATCTTGCCTCCACCCTGCTCCTCCCATTTCCTCTCTCCACTTAATAAATCCAAATTGAGCTGGGACTACAAGAAGAGAAATTATGAAATTTCCAACAACTACCATTCTAAGGCTTTTTCCAATAGGCCTTTGGTTACATGGTTTTGGGTTTGGCGATTACTTTAACCATACCATTAATGAACAAAATACAGGTTTTACTGTACAGTATTTGACATTTAACCAAGAGTATTTCTTTAACAGTGGAAAAACCTTAAATAAAAAACCTTGTGACTTACCGGTTCTGACAGAGATCTTTGCTGCAATCATACGACCACCCACGACTGCCAGGCCGGTACACAGGAAGTGACCCAACAGTCCTCCCACCACCACACCATACACATCCTGAAATGTATAATTGCTTGTCAGAAGTGGGGACATACAGTTTGGTTGATGTCTATACATACTTACATTACTTGAACTTGCTAACTTTACTGTGTTCTACTTACATGTGTCTCTTCACTTGACTACTAAACTTGCCAGCTATCCTATAAATCCCAGCATGTTTTCATAAGCAACACTACATGTGTTATTTCAATCAGGCTTAATGACTAAGTGATTGTTAAGACTGGGGTAAGATGTTTACAATAGCATGTGTTGCAGCCACTGATTCATCTTTTCAGTCTACTGTACATGTACATATATGCCATTTATTTAAATATACAATTAACTACCCAACAGTCTTGATACAAGCCCAGCCACAAATGCAATCCCCTCATGGCATATGAGACATGCATGTATGTGCGAGCCCTGTTCACTCATATGTGGTTGTGAAAACAAAGGGTTATCCCAAAATGAAACACAGCAAATAATTGCGAGTCCCTGGCTCCAGCAACATATTAACACCTTCAGGGACCATATCAGACTACTGGGAGCAGAACACTGCTCCTAAGTACCGGGCCGTACGTCTTTACTGGGGCCCCGGGCTATATTGTCAACTACCTTGACGTGATGCTAGAAAGTGTAACTGGTCAATGACCAGATGCACTTTCCAGCAATGATTGCATTCTCTAACCAACCCATTGGCTACAGTCTGAAACTAATTAATTAGTGTAGAAACTGTCCAGGGAGGAGGTTGAAGGCACCAATCATTCAGGGAAGTACTCCCAGGGAGAGCTTTTGGTAAAGTATAAGGATTGCTAGATATCCTGTTTCACTACTTGGCCTCCTTTGCTGCTTTTTCTCTGTGCCTCAGTTACATAAAGAGCAATTTTAGCTTGATCTTATGATACACACACAGTCTTGCTTTCTTACAGAAAACCATAAGCGCTACACATCCTACACTAACTTGACTAATCCAATTTCTTATTTCGCCATAGGGATGCGGTGACCCCACCGCCTGCCACTTTGGTGGTGCAATCAGCTTCTGTAGCAGTGGACCACTGGTTCCTATCTTCAGAACACTCCTGTGCTCGGTATGCTTCCCCCCATGGGGGTAAAGAAAATAGCAAAACAGTGATGGAACATTCATTCGGGTGAGAGGCTGCTCTGGGTCTGCTCCTTTAGCGCTAATGGTCCATTCGGTGGAGGTGGCACTGTGAAATGGGACAGTGGGGGCATGTCTGTGAGCTTGGAAGCAGTTTCTGTCATGGCCATCCCTTTTTGGGGTGCTTCTTCTGGAAGCAAGGCATCTGATTTATGTAGGTATGTACTGTATGCATAAACTGTCCAATGTAACTCCCAGGCAGCCATAACAACAGTAGAGCAGTCACCCCACTTGGCCAAGAAGGTCATGGTGAAGACCCTAGACACCACTAGGAGCATCTACTTATTGGTACTACCCCAACCAAGAGAGAAAGAA
Organism: Paralithodes platypus; assembly: GCA_032716605.1. Classification (NCBI taxonomy): domain Eukaryota; kingdom Metazoa; phylum Arthropoda; class Malacostraca; order Decapoda; family Lithodidae; genus Paralithodes; species Paralithodes platypus. The sequence continues at coordinate 15,599,848 of CM064486.1, read as the reverse complement.
AAGAAGAGAAAGTGAAAGAGATAGAGAAAAGAGAGAAGGACATAGAGAAAGAGAGAAGAAAAAAGGTACACAAACTAAAAAAAAAAAAAAAAAAAAAAAAATGAAAAGGAGAGAAAGAGAGGAGTGAGAGAAAGAGAGAAGAGAGAGGGAGAAAAAAATAATAAATACACAAACTAGAAGAGAAAAGCTAAAAAAAATAAAAATAACAAAAATAAAAAATAAAATAAGGACTGAAAAAAAGGATACATAAAGGTACAGTCCAACCGCATGATAAACCCTCCTCCTCCTACGCACCTCCCTGGCTGCCATAACGACGGTAGCAATCTGAGAGCGGTCGCCCCACTCGGCCAGGAAGGTCATGGTGAAGGATTGTAAGAAGGTCCGGGACACCATCGCCAGCAGCTTGTTCTTGGTGCCGGCCCCCCGACGCAGACCCGCACCGCCCTCCTCCAGTGGTTCCCGTTCCATCTAGGGAAACGAGACACAGTTCATTTTACATGCTTTAGGGAGGAAGGGTTGGAAAAAAAATAATGGGGATTGGGCCTGAGTATATAGAATAGAATACCTGTACATTTATGTATTATTTTATTTAGTTTCCTCCCTAGACCCTCCATTAAGCTTAAAAAAACATCCCCAAGATAAACTGGTACATTTTTCGGTAGAAAAATGTCCTGGCCTCAGCCGGTTTCTCCTATATTACAGGCTCGCTATTGCTCGCCAGGAAAAAATTGACACCTAAATGGTACGATAGGTCTTAATATTGACAAAGAAATAGGGGCGAAAGGTCTTAAAATCGCCAAACTAATGGGCCGAACGTCTTAAAATCTGAAAAGTAACGGGACTAAACACGAGGGAGAAGGGGGGCCAGAAAAAAACCACCCATCCACCCTTAATTTAACTCTGATAAGACCTGTAGCATAACATTATTCAACTTTAACGCAATGACTGCGGCACTTGTCATATGACAATTGCTTGGTCACCACAGTACCATACAGGGGTTTTGGACTAAAAGTAACCTTCATACCCTGCACATTTTCATGTATAAACAAAAGCAAGAACGTATTGCAATGATATATACCTGAAAGCAGAGGGATAGACCTTTCCAATGACAACTGAATCATGTCTGTACGACCACTGGTTGCCGTGCAACAATATTGTACAGGTGACGCTAAATCGGTAAAAATTAGTGAGTTTCATCGGTTTTCGCTATCCCCAAGTCTGTAAGGGAGTTGGAGATGTCTCCCACTGACACAGTGTCCGCCCAGACATAGCTGGCGGTGGATGGGACCGTTCCGAGCTGCTTATATTCGCTCACCTGCCTCCTAGGCCGATATTCGGCAATTGTCATATGACAAGTGCCGCAGTGATGACCATATTTTTTATATAAACAGCCCATAGGCATTAAGTTAACGCTCATGCTTTTGCCCTGACGCAAATCACATCCGATGCAGATTCAGTATTGATTGAAAAGGCAGTTAAATATGTTGCACAGGTATGCCTTGCTAATACTATATATCCCAGAATTATCATGGCAGGACCATCGGGTGTGTCCAAACTAAATGTTGGTTGAGTGTATTATCATTTTCATACCCACATTTATTTTGCAAATAATTTACAGGTAAAATTTCATATACTTCTAGAGCGCATGAAAACCCTGAAGAGGGTACATGACTCGTATACTAGTTAGGCATATCTCAACCCCCCCCCCCCCCCCCAGAGAATAAAATCAGATGATGATACAATGAGTTTTCCCATGCTTATCTCTATAAATTTTGACAAAACCTTGGATATCACCTAAAAATAATAAATATCAGCTACATTCCAGATGACTACTTTGTTTTGTTTAATTCATAAAATCAAACTATAATGTGCCTATAATAATACCAGTATTTAAAAATAGGAGTTTTGTATTACATGAATGTATTATGCATCGGAATTCATATCCATTCACATAATATTAACTCAACTTTATCAAGCTCTATCTTCAGCATAATTTCCATAAAAACAAAGTGACTAAACACGGACACGTCACTCAACTGAAAGGGAGTCTCAGGTACAGTGACTCCCAATGCAGTCTACTGGTACACAAAATGCATGATCAAAAAAACATAATGGAGGACTTCACAAAAAGCAGTGTTCTATACTCTAAAAATCTAAATAAATAACATACTGTACAATACTGAACACGGTAAACTAGTAGGTACAGGCAATAAGTAAAAGTTCCTTCAAACCATAGCTCTGCATAAAGTCAAAACCATGACTATGGAGAGCTTGAACACATAATCGATTGTCCCATCGCCACATTTTTAACCTTTTCCCAGCCGTTGGTGTCCAATTACGCTCTAAGAGACCACTGACGATATCTTCAATTTAGCAGGTTCTTCAATTTTTTTTTTTAAAGGGGCATATACAGGACTAGGTTTGGAAGGCTAGTTCTCTTATATTAGCCAGCAAGCAAAACAAAATGCCAATGGCAAGAAATGGAGAAAAAACAAAATCCCTGGCTACCATAAGGAGGAAGGGCTCTACTTCAGGTCAGCAGGGAAAGGGTTAAATTATAAAAAGTGTTCAAGCTTTCAATCATCTTGAATTTGACTTAACTAAGAGCAAAGGTGGTAAGTAACTTGGCTTTTCACTGTACTGTATATCATTATAATTCACCAGAGCTACTGTCTCAAAAATAGTACACTCATTACTGTTCTGTTAGTGTGTATACACAATACTCTCAAATCCTCAACATGCCCTCTGAATGATAGGTTACATAATATGAACACTCACCAAAACTTCACCATCTAGTGAATCCCGTTTAAGCTGAGGATTAAAAGATTAAATATCATTAATGGTAACTTGTCTAATCTAATGGACGTACTGAACAAATATACAGTAAAATCAACATCAGGAAAAATTATTACTGAAGTAAGCATACTGGATTCTTCTTCCATAATGCTACAAAATGCTGAAAATAATATGCTTTGTGCTTAGCTAGTATTAGAGGATGTGGATTCCTTGATGTGCTGCATCTGGTATTTATGTTATGACTGGTACATTGAATTTATGCAACTGTACCCTACTGTCACCAGCAAAATGGTCTTAGTTAAATTAGAAGGTGGTCTCTTGCTTTGGAGATTGACCAAGCGAGGATTACATTTATGACTGGCATTGTGCTAAATCTGACAGGGAGCTGAGGATTTGTTTTAATATACAATGTATGTATGCATAATGAATGGAAGCTATATCTACTAAGTCTGTTATGAGTGTCACTCAATAGTAATGAGTGACTCATTAATAAATTATCTCACACAGGTCCCACATTATAACACACCATCTCTTTACCGGGTAAGCTTATTTTTTCTATCACAACTGAGCAATCCAAACTCTTAAAACTTCACCAGACAACACACGTCCCAACATAGGCCAGCAGTCTACTGTACATATATTCATGAGATAAAAAAAGTAATCTCAGAAATAGAAATAAAGAAAGTAGTATACAGAATATGCCACAAACAACCATGATTTCACCACAGCAGAGGAAGTACTTATTTGACCTAATGCCGAAGGCACTCGATTCCTAAAACTCCAAAAGAACAGACAGAAATTTGATGAGTTTAAATGTAATTGGAACTACCACTTCTTACATCGAAGATGGAGGACGACATAAAGGTACAGTATCAACATTCACCAAGGCATTCTATAAGGGTTTTCATGAACATGTGGGAAAGGCATTGTGAACAAAAAATAAGGGACTGGTGTTGATTTATGAAAGAAAACTTGATATCACCCAATTTCTTAAAGATTATAGTGTATTTCTATGCCTCAAACTTAACTATGATCACATTTATTATGTGCTGATTGATGACAGTACAGCTGAGGCTGAGACAATGTTCCTAAGGTGGCGGGAGGGAATGGCAGATAAGGGATGAAGAGTGAACGTAGACAAGACAAAGGTCGTGATAAGCGGCAATGACTGCGGATCCGCGGTAGAATGGTAGTTTCCGTTGCCCTGTCTGTAAAAGAGGGTTGGGTGTAACTGAATTCAGTGTTGCATATGCCAGGGATGTGCACCTGGTATTTGTCAATAAGTTTTGTTACTTGGGCGACACGATTGCTGCTGATGGTAAGTCTGCGGCTTGCGCTTGGGAGTGGCACTGGTCACCTGGGCCTTCTTTTTTTCTTTTTTTTCTTCTATATTCCAACTACTCCCTCTTGGGCATAGGCTGAGAGCCTGTACATTCAACCGCTAATCATTGAACGATGAAGCCCGTGAGGTTTCTTTCCAGTCTAGGGGGTGAGACATGTGAAGCACTTTTAGCTGCAACCAGCCCCTGCTATCTTGCCTTCGCAGGATGCATGGGGCTTAGTTGCCCACTCACGGTTCGAAGCAGCCCCATCTCTGAAGCTGCCTCGCTCTAGTGCTTCACTGTCTCACCTCATAGACTCGGACCCTCACTCTCAGAACGCCACCTATTGAGTAATTAACTTACTAGGCATTGTCCCCATGTAGCATATTTTGAATATGGGAATATTCATACAGTGCTATTTAATCAGGAACAATGAGTGTATTTATTTGGTGTTTCGGTGGGCTTTGTGGTAATGCACTGATACTAGGTACAGCACAAATTACATCCCAATAATATCTTCCCATTACATATCGGGATTCAAACCCGGGTCCATTGGATTACCAGTCCAATGAGAAGACCACTCCACTACACCCCCTTGTGGTAAAGCTGGGAGAATTCTGTGGGAGCACTCGGTTATGGCTTTGGCCTTGCTCGGGACCTTGGGGCTGCTCGGCCAGACAGCCTGGGGACACAACAACAACAACCATACCCAATTGTATAGTACCCATCCCATCATCAACATAGTTTTTAAAGGCCTTGTCAACCACATTGCTGAATGATCTGATGCAACATCATAATGTTTCTCCTTATTTTACAGTTTACTCAAGTCTTCCTATGAACACCTGACCCACAACATATTTCTTGGTATTTTGATAATCAAAGTTCTATCTTGTATCCTCTCCACAAATCAATTTTTTGTTTATCTTCTTGTGCACATCATCCCATTAAAAGAATGAATCCCCAATTATTTTCTAGGCATTTCATTAGCAATTCTTTCAGTCTGGATATAATCCTCTACTAAACCATTTTCAATGAGTATTCAAGGAATCAAGCTCTTGAATATAATATTATATTCTCGGTACAGTACAGTACTGTATATACAATGTTCTCCCCTGCACCAAACTATGCATACACAATTAAGAGGTCATATAATAGTAAACTTTACCAAACATATAATAGTACAGTAGTACGAATAGCTAAGATTTTCTTTGTAAAACCAAAGCAGTGCAAATGAAAATAAAAGTGGTATTGTGTAAATAACTAATAAAAACAATGGTGTGATAATACTCCTATAATATGTGTGGCTTGGTGAAAAACAATAACAAACAAAAAACAATCAAACATAACCACTGTACTATACTAAATATAAAAAGGAAATATAGTATCTGGTACAGTATTAACATAAATCTATCTATTTATCTATTGCCAGATGACATGATCCCCGAAGGAGTGTCCACGAATGAATCGCCCCCATTCACCTCGGTCTCCAGTCAGTCGAAGCACCATCCTCCCATCCAACACTGCTTTCATGCATATACTTAACTCCATCCTTCCACCTCTCTCTTGGTCTACTCTCCCTCTCTGTCCTTCCACTTCACTCTCATACACTCTCTTAGTCATTCTCTCGCTTCCCATACGTTCCAAATGGCCGAACCATCTCAAGGTGTTCCTTTTCACACTTCCAGCACATCTACATCCACACCACACCACTCTTGTACGGTACTTCCTCATTCTTCTGTCTATCTCTCCATGTAACTCCGCACGCACTTCTCAAGTAACTAATTTCCACCCCTCTCACTCTTGGTTTGTGTCTCTCCAATAATATCCATGCTTCACTCCCGTACGTCAATGTTGGGATTACTGTACCACACTACCATGCAAGGACTTCTTTACTTCCATGCTGACCACACTATTTCTTGTTACTGCTTTCAGCGTTCCTACAACCCTCTTACCCTATTGCATCCTCTCCCACACTTGTTTCTAAATACTACCATCTTTACTCAACACACTGTCCAGATATGAGCTGACATTCTCCATAACCTGACCATTCAACCTCACCTCACTCTATGACTGCAGACCATAAACTTACTCTTCCCCACATTTACCTTCAGATTCCGTTTTTCACACACTGTTCCATAAATATTTACCAGACCCTGCAACTCCCACTCACTATCAATCATCAGAACTGTATCGTCAGCAAACAGCAGTACAGTACAGGCAACTTCCACTTATTTCCTTCCCTTATAAGCGGTAGGCTACACGAACATCCACTGCTCAATACGCGAGTTTATGGGCAACACACGACCTCACGTATTAGGAACTTGCATATTAGGAATCGCATTATCGGAAGGCACTTCCTGGGCCTCCCTCACTCTATTAAGTGCCATGCATCTCGCTAAAATTAGACCACATACATACAAGTTTAAAGACCGTTTTGTCCACAGAGAATGTGATTACAGTCTCACGTCCTAAATGGCAGCTTTCCAGGCGGCTCTATCAAGGGCTGCCTCTGTTGTCAAGTTCTTTATTTTGAGATCGGACCGGAGTACCCGAGCCCACGTCCATCCCTACGAGCAGCTTGCTTACTAAGGGGGAAATGGCGGATTTGGCCACTTCTTCGCTCTCGATTCGCGTATTAGTTGTACCCCTTGTGTACTCAAAGTTTTTGGTTATATTCGACCCCCCTTCCCTTACTCGGAACTCCTATTTCTCCGATTTTTGCTCTCACTCTCTTGATCACTACCCTACTGTACATCTTCCCTACTACGCTTAGAAGACATATACCTCGGTGGTTACCACACACTCCTCTTTCCCCTTTACCCTTATACAGGGGGACTATTATGCCTGTCTTCCAGTCATCAAGCACACTTCTCTTCTCTCATGCTAGTTTACATATTTTCCATATCTATTCAATCACTATCTCACCACCATACCTCAGCATTTCCCCACACACTCCATATATTCCTGATGCTTTTCCTCATCTTCACTACAGTATTTTCAATGCTTCACACACTTCTGACCTCCTGATCCTCACCTCCTCCTCTACTATAATAATCGTCTGGTTACTTATTTAGCGTCCATATCTCTTACATTCAAGGATTCTCAAGCGCTTGACACTTCTTTAATCAACCAGAGACCATTACCCATCCCCCTTGCTCATGAGGAGACGGTAACCGCCGGCTATATCTCAGAAAAACTGAGCGGGGATTGAACGCAAGACTGCAAGATGGGAAGCAGTGACGCTATCAACTGAGCCAGCCAGTTGGCTACCGGTACTACCGGTACTTCTAGTCTACTTCCTCCCATACTCTATTTAACTACTATATGCTTGCTGGCATTTCATTCCTTACGTTCAACAATTCGTTGAAGTGCTCCCTCCATCTCTCGGCTCTCTCTTGCTTCTCGGCTAGCACTCGCCTATTCTTATCTTTCACACCCTTACTACTTCCTTAGCTACCCTCCCTAACTTTCTTGAACTTTTTCCAGAACAGTTTCTTACACCCCTCCACTTTACACTTACACACTAACATAAATAAATATATAAATACATAAATATAATAAAAATTAATAAAATATCAATAAGGATTCACTCTACTTAATCAAAACCTTGATTACACCAAAGGAAAGAAATATACTGTACAGTACTGCATTATATTATGTTAATCTATGATTGCAGGAATTACTTAATCAAAAAAATAATAATAATAAAAATAAATATACAAATATTTCTAATTTTGTTAACTGACTTGATACAGCACCTTTACTATAATTGCAGCATATTGATATTTTATAATGAGCTCCGAACAAAATCAGAAAAATTAAAAGCTTTGGTTTCAATTATCCCTATAGCATTGCAAAGTTGCCCACAAGAATTCATAACCACTCCATAATATTATGTATAGCTTGGAAATCAATATAATATGCTTGATTTGCAAGAATCTGTTATAAAACCATTAATAAATAATGCGAATGAACATCGTCACATTCATAGATATACATGGCACAGAGGTGAAGGTGAACAGGAACAGAAATCTCTAATTGACTACGCCATGATGGACTCCGGACTAAAAGGAAGAATTTTAGATTCAAAAGCTGTAAGAGGTATGCTGACGGGATCAGACCACTATACAGTGCTGACAAAAGTGAGGATAAGGAAGGAGTGGAAATATGAGAGGAAAGAGAGAAAACTGACAGTAGAGAGAATAAATGTGAGAAAATTAAATGAAGAATGTAATGCAACAAAATACAAGGACATCCTGAAAGAGACTATAAAGGACATGGATGTAATGATAGATCTGGGAAATACTGTAGACGAAGTATGGAAAGGTACAAGAGACTCCATGATTAAAGCAGCTGAGAAAGTATGTGGGAAGAACACCTTTAAAATGTGGAAGAAGAAAGGTAACGCATGGTTTAGCAAAGAGATAGAAGAAATAGTGAAAAAGAAGAAAGAGTATGCTGCAAAAGAATATACCTAGAGAAACTAGAGATGCGAGGAAAGAAGACTATACAAATTTGAAACAAAGAGTGAAGAGGACGATACAAGACGCTAAAAGGAAGGCAGATGAGGAATATGGGAGAAAGATTAGTGAACAGTTTCTGAATGACAGGAAAGCATACTACAGAGCTGTGAAAGAAGCCAGAGGGAAGAAGACTGAGTGTCTAAGGTGGTAGGATGAGGGACATGAATGGGGAAGTGGTAGAAGGTGATAGTGTGGTGAAAGTATGGAAAGATCATTTTAGTAGCTTACCTGTAAAGAGTAGGGGGAAGGCAAAGATCTCATCCATAGGAATGGAGAGAGGTAGAATAAACAGGGTAGTTGAAAGCCAGATAAGCAGAGAAGTAAAAGAAGCAATCAATAGACTTAAAATGGGCAAAGCTGCTGGAGTAGATAACATCCCAGGCCTGTGGCCTAGACAACATAAGCAACATACACCTCAGACACCTGGGACCACAAGGCATACAAGCACTCACTAACATATCAAACTACAGCTATTCACACAACACAATACCAGACATTTGGAAGCATGGTATCATCATCACATTCCCCAAACCCAACAAAGACCCCACGCTACCCTCCTCGCACCGCCCCATCACACTCCTTTGCTCCCCCTCTAAAGTCATGGAACGCCTAGTATTACAACTAATTACACCTGACCTACCCCTAGCTCCAACACAACATGGCTTTAGGCCACTGCACTCCACAAACACTCTTCTCACAGACCTTACACAAAGAGCTTTCGACGGCATCAACTCAGCTAGACCACCACACAGATCACTATTAGCCACACTCGACATTAGTAAAGCCTTCGATGCCATCCCCCGCCACAACCTAACAAACAAAATCTACAACACAAACATGCACAACAACACAAAACGGTGGCTGGCCAACTTCCTAGCAGGCAGATGTGCACACGTATCTTTTGCCGGTCAGTCATCTAAAATCAGAAACTTTCCAAACGGAGTCCCACAAGGATCCGTCCTATCGCCCGCACTCTTCAATCTGTATATGCACGATATAACTACACCCAATACGCCCCAAATAAACTTAGCCTCCTATGCAGATGACATAACACTCACATGCACACACCATGACCCAAAAAGAGCAACAGATCTCCTTCAACCCTATCTCAACACACTACATGGCTGGTGCACAAATCCACCGCAACCCTGCTCACAAGTTGGACAGGAGAACACGAATACATCCCTCAACTCACCATAAACAACACACCCCTAACACATACACACACACCCAAAATCCTAGGAGTAACATATGATACTCATATGACATTCAAACAGCACACCACAAACATTAAAAAGAAACTGACACCCAGACTTAACGCCCTCAGGTCACTTGCTCACACAAAATTTGGACACAACAAAGAAACTACCACCACAGTATATAAACAATACATAAGATCAGTGATGGAATACGCAAGCCTAGCCTGGGCTTCTAACCTAGCTGAAACACATCATAAGACCTTACAGACTATCCAAAACAAAGCCCTGAAGATCATTACAGGCTGCACAGCTACTGCACCCACAGATCACCTACATCAAGAAACCAAAATCCTCAAAGTCAAAGACCATCTGGACATGAGAGGCACTCAATTCCTGGCAGCAGCCTCCACGAACCAAGACCACCCACTAAACTACATGGCAACACACCCACAGACACCAAGAAATATCAAAACAACACCCAGCACATGGTATCGCACACAATTATTGTCCTCTCTCCCTCCCTGCCCACCCCGAACCAACTTCCAGAAGCACATCCATACTCATATCTCTCACCGATCCATCCACTCACTCACAGACAACACGCAGCTGCATGCAAGACCTCCCGAAATCCATCCTTCCGAATCCTCCCTTCCTCGCGAGGACAGAGTCCACCTGGCCAGGCTGAGATGCGGACACCATCCAGCTCTCCTGAGCTATCAGAAGAGACTGGATGACTCCGTTGTCGACGCCTGCCCGGGATGTAACACAGCACCCCATACCATTAAACACATCATAGAATACTGCATTTCACACAACCACTTACGCCAACAACACAATCTACACTCAATGAAAGCTCTGTGGGAAAGCCCGATCGTGGCCATGGCCTTTCTCAGGGACTCGGGGCTGTTCGGCCAGGCAGCTTAGGGAAGAACAACAACAACAACAACAACATCCCAGGTGAAATGCTGAGATATGGAGAAGAAGCTGTTGACATAATGCATAGGTTATGTAAATTAGCATGGGAAAAGGAAAGTGTACCAGAGGACTGGAGGAAAGCAGTGATAGTACCCTTGTACAAAGGGAAGGGTAGTAAAGAAGAGTGTAAGAATTATAGGGGAATTAGCTTGCTTAGCATACCTGGAAAGGTACACGCAAGAGTAGTAACAGAGAGGCTACAGAAGATAACGGATGACAAAATAGGCGAGGAACAGGGAGGTTTCAGAAAGGGCAGGGGCTGCGTTGACCAGATAGCCTCAATACGATTGTTGGTAGAGAAGTATCTGGCTAAGAACAGAAAACTCTATGCAGCATTCATGGATTTGGAAAAAGCCTACGACAAAGTAGACTGGGAGGGTCTGTGGGATGTGTTAACAGTATATGGTGTGGGAGGAAAGTTGCTAATGGCAGTAAAATATTTTTTAATTTTTATAGGAATGTAATGGCAAATGTGAAGGTAGGGGATAAGTTAAGTGAAAGTTTTGAGGTCAATGTAGGTGTAAGACAGGGATGTGTCATGTCAGCTTGGTTGTTCAATATATACATGGATGGAGTGATTAGAGAATGTAGGGCTGTATCAATGGGTGTGGGAGCTAGACTGGAATCAGAGGGAAGAACATGGAAGATTTTAACATGCCTATATGCGGACGATGCAGTCCTGTTGGCAGAAAATGCGGAAGAACTTCAGAGAGTGGTCACTGACTTTGACAGGGTATGTGAAAAGAGAAAGTTAAAGGTCAATGTAGGGAAATGTAAGGTAATGGTGTTTGAGAGAAGAATGCATGAAACCATAGATTTCAAGGAAAAATATAGAATCAAAAAAGAACATTGCAAACAAATGATGTTGTAAAGTTGTAAAATAAAAATGAAAAATGAAGTACTGGAAGAGGTTGAAAGTTTCAAGTATTTGGGAGCTGTATTATGCAAATATGGTAAAATGGAGAGTGAGATAAAAGAGAGAAAAATGCAAGGGAGAAAGGTGATTGGAGAACTTGATAGTATTCTCAAAGGAAGAATGGTTAGCCAGGAAGTCAAAAAGTCACTGAGAAACAGTGTGCTGCTCCCAACACTCTCGTATGGAAGCGAGACATGGACGGCAAGTGACGAGGACCTCTCCAAACTGAGAGCTGTGGAGATGAGCTTTTTCAGAATGGCAGCTGGCATGAATAGGCTAGATGGGCCAAGTAATAGGGAAGTGTACAAGTCCTTTGGAATGGAAGAGCAGGCTTTGGGCATTGATTGTGGTGTGGTTGAGTGGATAAAGAGAAGTACTGTACTTTGAGGTGGTATGCTCATGTTCAGAGAATGGATGAAGACAGAATGCCAAGAAAGATATATGGGAGTCAGGTGAGTGGAACCGCTAGTAGTGGAAGACCACCTATGGTATGGGAAAAGAAAGTGGAAAAATATATTGAAGAAAAACTTACACGTAGTGGAAGGGGCATTGTGGCACGGGCAAGGGAGGCATGTCTTGAAAAGTAGCTTGGAGACGTTTCTGTCATGGCCATCCTATAGCGGGGGTTTCCCAGGGGGTTAACAAGGCGTCGGAGATGATGATGATGATGATGAATGAACTATTCCATAATAAAGTACCCTTGTATTTCAATCATACAATTTTCTTTCCATACATAAAATCATGGAGTTGGCACAAACTCAATGGGAGCTATGTAATTCATATTTTCTGGCAAATGCAAAACAATACAGTATATTTTTATGTAATACTAATGTCTAACATTATTGAAGGTCTTGCTTATGATAAAGCCTTCAAAAATGCAAAAGTGCTGCCTAGCATAAATCACCAAGAAACACAGGAAAAGTGAACAGAGAAGTGCCAAAGCAATCAGTCCAAATCACGATGAAGCACCATACACGATACAAGCAGCAGTTGGTCATTTCAAACCTTGGTCAACTAAACCCCTCTGTCAGCAATAGGTTAAGGAGTAGATAAATTAAGGCAATATGAGGTTAAATTGCCACTAGATTAATTTTAACATAAAGAGAAGGTGGGGTAAATTAGCATAAGTTATGATTAAATAAATATTAAGTTAAATTGACTAAGAAAAAGGTACAATAGATTAGGTTGGGTTACGATAAGTCAACATAAGGTTGAAGATGACTGGGGGCTTAGGTTAAGTAAATATAGTTTCATCTGGAGTGGAGTAGGGGAGTTTAAGTTGTGTTGGGTAGTTTAGGATAGGCTAGGTAAGGACAGAGGGCTACTAGTGACTGTGGGTTGAATCAACGTTAAACCAATACACGACTAAATGGAAGTAGGTCAACATGGCCACACACCCAAATGGCCACAATCCTGAACAGCCTATGTTTGGTTAGGTTAGACTAGGATAGGTTTGGTTAGGTTAGGGCTAGGTCTGGTTTGGTTTAATTGAGTAAGGTTAGGTTAGGAGACTGCGGCCATTATGGTAGTGGTCCCTCCGGAGTGTGGCCATTATGACTTGATACACGACTAAACTCACCACTACTTCACCCTCTTCAACAGAATCTTGTTTAAACTGAGGAGAAACAAATGGCTGTTAGTAAGAGAGCAAACATTGTTATGTGACCACAACTAGCACATTCAATCTAGTTAAGAGGAAGTCCTTATTATACCTTACCTTCACCAGTTACTCAGTAGTGTACCTACATAATATAGTACTGGATTTCGCTAACTGATAACAATGCTCTTAATTTCTGTTCTAATGGCATACATACACATAAATGCACAGTAAAGAACAAGTGATTCACAAAAAATTAAGATTTAAGCCGCAGGGTACCATTAGGTAGCAGTGGCCCTGCTAAGTGGGGTAAATGACCTTGCTGAACCAAACCAGTTATCACAGGTGGGCCTAGCCTTTGCTCAAAGAGATAATTAGCTATAAGGAAGCAGAGGTTTGTCATTCAGGATTGTCTCCCTTAGCCTTTGCCTAAAGGGGCATTGCCTACAGACCAGCAGTGGTTTGTCTAACAAGTTATCCCAAGGCAGAGTTAACTACAGGGTAAGAAGACCCACATTCAACACGAAACACTGTTGAGGTACACAAAACTTCATCCGCTGTTAGTGCCATTGTTGACTTTCCTTGCGGCTTATGTAAGGCAAGGATGTTTGCTCCTGAGATCATTACATTACAGCCAGCTACTTGCCTGGTGCAACTATAAATGTCCATATACAGTACTGGTAAGATTTGATTAAGATTTAATCTGAAAAATAAGGTAATTGTGGAGCTAAGGAGGCAGTTGGGCATTAGGAGTATTCATGAAGAGATGTACATGAGCATGTGGAGAGGATGCATGATCAAATCTAGGTGAAGAGTTGTGTAATTCTGTGAATGTGGAGTTAGCTACATGAAGAGGTAGGTCTAGAATAATGTGAGATCAGGTGCTTCAGCCTAATCTCAAATTATTAAAAAAAAAATTAGAAATGAAGCAGCCCAGAACAGGACCACCTGGAATGCCGTCATTAGGACACAAGACTGAAACCATACTGCTTATGGATCCCTCAGTCTTTAAAGTGTGTAATGTATGTTATTCTTCACAGATATCAGTCCTCATGGAACTGTTTGATAATTACAAAATTCAAAACTAGGATAATAATTAATGTTGTGCGATGTAATTTCAATAAAATAACCTTGGTCAACAAGTTCCCATATCATCTAATAACCGAATATTGGAAATTATGCTAAAAGTTTGACCCCCTTAGATGGTACCGATTTGTGTGATTTCAGGAAGTGGCCTATCGACTATACGTGGGACCCTCAGTCCTTGGTTGGCAGCACTCCTAGGAAAAGGCTAATTCTGAACAGAACAGATTATCGCTGATCTGAGACCAGGTACAGTACAGTACCGTGAAATGACCTAGCTTCGGAGGGGGGCTATACTTCGGACATTTCTGGATAAAAGTATGTAAGCTACAGTTATGGAAAAATGACTCTGCATTATGGAAGAACACCGCAGACATACTTGTTTTTCCATAACATCATGTATTTATCCAATAACTGTGGTTCATTGTACATTTTTTCTTGAGTGTCCGAAGTTACGTCATGTTACCGGTACAGAATGCTATGTTATGCTAAGTCAAGTTACTACGGTAATGAACGTTCAATAGTATTTTTGTCCAACCAACACAGTCTGTATTAAATAGGAGATTACTTAATTTAGTGTAAAAAGGACCTTTCAGTCAAGGGACTTTATTATTAGGAATTAATTTATCATAACAGTCAACAGTTTTAACCCAACAAAGAAACTACCACCACAGTATATAAACAATACATAAGATCAGTAATGGAATACGCAAGCCCAGCCTGGGCTTCTAACCTAGCTGAAACACATCATAAGACCTTACAGACTATCCAAAACAAAGCCCTGAAGATCATTACAGGCTGCACAGCTACTGCACCCACAGATCATCTACATCAAGAAACCAAAATCCTCAAAGTCAAAGACCATCTGGACATGAGAGGCACTCAATTCCTGGCAGCAGCCTCCACGAACCAAGACCACCCACTACATGGCAACACACCCACAGACACCAAGAAATATCAAAACAACACCCAGCACACGGTATCACACACAGTTATTGTCCTCTCTCCCTCCCTGCCCACCCCGAACCAACTTCCAGAAGCACATCCATACTCATATCTCTCGCCAATCCATCCACTCACTCACAGACAACACGCAGCTGCATGCACGACCTCCCGAAATCCATCCTTCCGAATCCTCCGTCCCTCGCGAGGACAGAGTCCACCTGGCCAGGCTGAGATGCGGACACCATCCAGCTCTCCTGAGCTATCAGAAGAGACTGGATGACTCCGTTGTCGACGCCTGCCCGGGATGTAACACAGCACCCCATACCATTAAACACATCATAGAAGACTGCATTTCACACAACCACTTACGCCAACAACACAACCTACACTCAATGAGAGCTCTGTGGGAAAGCCCGATCGTGGCCATGGCCTTCCTCAGGGACTCGGGGCTGTTCGGCCAGGCAGCTTAGGGAACAACAACAACAACAACAACAGTTTTAACCCAGTATAAGAAGTACTGGGCACCTTAAGAATCAAGATTATCAAAGTGTGTTTATGGATAACTCAGTGTAAGCAGTACTGTACAGTCGCGCAAGTGATGTCTCGGCACCAAGTATGTTTTGATCCATAATTGGTATCAGCAATATCGAAGGTTCATTTCTTCGTATTGAGTTAAATATACAAACATGTTCCTACACTTACCCACCCTATTCAACATCTGATAGACATTAATACAGCAATGAGCAAGCCAAACGTAATGATAACTGGGACATAACTTATTATATTATTATAATGATTACATTAAGTTATAATGTAAAACTTGCAAAATAAACAAACTAAACCGTATACGATCACAGTAAAAAGACAAAATAACTAATCAAAATCGCTATGTGGAAATAACGCTTAAGTAAAAATAATGATTTATAAATATTACATTAAGTTGAAATGTAAAACTTGCAAACAAAGTCAAACCAAAACTGGGACAAAGACTATATAAAGTCAAAACAACATATCAAAATCGCTATGTGGAAACAACGCTTACTAAAATAAAATTTAAAATTTATGAAATGAAAGAACACAATCCACCACATATGGTGTACATTACTACATGAGCAAGTTAATCTGGTTCCCAAGCAAACTAATTGTAAACTAAGTGTAAGAAGTACATTTTTGGATAATTTTATTCAGCAAGTTCCTTTAAGAATCAAAAGATGTTAATGTTTATATATTACCCCTGCATAAGATAGATCGCTCAAAGTCAAAGGGGTGAAAATCTACTACTACACAGTTAAATACTTCATTCTGGAGATCAACATATAAACAAATCGACAAACAATATTAAGGGCAATAAACAATCTTATCTTATAGTCTATTCACTATAACTTGGCCATGAATTTTGATTCCTAACATTATATTACTCAAATATTATGAGATTAAAAATTAAATTTTTACAATTTGGGAGGAGTCAACAAGAAAATAGGCATGGGAATTTACAGCCCAACCCATTTGCTTCTGCTCCTTTTGAGTTACATAAGAGGTTCGGGATCAAGCTATCTGGCCTAGTTATAACAATTAGACTATAATGAAAGCTCAAGCTCTACTCAACCTTGTACTGTACATATAATCTAAGTTTCATTCACTTAAATCCTCTGATTCTTCATGCATTAACTTATATAATGTACATTTTAAAGTGATACATGTGATAATTCTTCTAGCAATATTTTGATCTACAAGTTTTAGAAAAAAAAGAAGCATAAACAAACAAAATAATTAAGAGCGATAAATAAGTTGCTTCCCAAGAATCCTCCAACCACATTGAAAGAATTTTGTCCCATTCATCACTTAAATCTGGCAGGCAAACCAATTAGAGAACCTGCTTCTCCTAATGGGAATATATTATATAGAAGTTATACCAGTACACTCCACTGAAAATCATCATAAATAATTTATGTGATATTCAGAGAGAGGGACATTAACTCAACACTTCTAAGAGGTGAAACATATTTAATTGCAGTAGTTAAAGGGTTATTAGAAACACAATAACGACTCAAAGAAAAGTACCGGTACACAGTTGTTATATGTATGAATGTACTCCGGCACTTACCCCACTATTTTTTAGGTGGGGGGGGGGGGTTTAACTATGTACATTTGGATTTAAAGGTTCTGTGATAACCATACTGTAATGATAAACTGTGTCAATTCTTCAAACAAAAACTAATATATTGAACCCTTTAATTAAAATGTAAAACTAAGGAAAAATGTTGCTAAGTTCAATAATATTTCTTAGAGGAAGCTAGATTGAAATAGAAAAGAAAAAAATCTTAATGAAGTTGCTAAGTACTTTTCTGTATCAACATATACTGCACTAGGTAGGTAAAATCAAAATAAGGTAACAAACTCCAAAAATACATACATTTAATAAACAAAGACAAAATCAAAAGATACAATGGATAGACATTAACATATATAAAAAACAAAAACAAAATAAATCTACTAACCTCATCCTCCCGTCGTCTAAGATCAGACTGCACCTCTTCCAGTTCCTCCTGCCCCTCCTCTGGCTTCATCTTCCACCCCTCCCGCAGCATTTTCAGCCCAAAGATGGCAAACAAGGCGCTGGAGGCGTAGAAGGTGTACACGCGGGGAATCCAGGTTATCACGTACCCGAAGAATGCTGCAAGGACAACAGAGATTAATTTGGGAAACATGAAATCCCCCCCCTTTACCCCTTCAGTACCGGAGCCGTCCGTTTAACTTTACTCTGGCTACTATTAGACAATCTTATTCAGTTTAAAAAGGGCCTCCAGCAATTCTCCCTACCAATAAATGCCTACAGTGGCCGATAGAGGCGCTGAACGCAAGGTTTTCCGCGGTGCATTGTGGGAAATGGGCGACATCGCGGAGCTATCCACCCTCCCTCTCGTTCAACAATTCTATAATATATGCAGTTAGTCGAAATTTCTGTAGCTGACACATACTTTGGTCTATGAATACTGTTGTTTTATATATTTTAAAATCACCCATATTCATAAATAACGTATATTTACAATACAAAGTCGGCAGGTATTTTCGCACCAATTTTGTTATGATAATTAATCAGCTTATAATTATATTTGTAGTCATTATCAGCTGCATATGGACTTTCCCTTTATTACTATACTATATAATCACTTAGTGTAGTCGTATACTGTATAATAAAAATTTGTAGAATCACAAACATTAGATAAACTGTGCATATCCTAGGTGTTGGGTATAGTGATGTCTACAGTCGTAGCTCTGGCGCTAGTTCAGAAGTGTCTACCAGAGGTCTCAAGAGAATTGTTGGTAGGGAGAATTGAACAGGCTTCGTATGATCTCACTTAACCATTTTTACTATGACAGATTCTTTTTAAACTGTACAAAATCATCTAAATATAGCTAGAATAAAAATAAAAAGACGTCACCGGTACAGAAGCGGTTAACCCATGTTGCCCGATTGGCTGCCCAAAAGGATACTACGAGTCTTCACTGAGCAGCCTGGATGGCCGCCTGGGCTCCTGAAGCTATTACATGGCTATTAATACTGGCACAAGAATTGTTTTTGTATCAGGCAGACCAGATCCAGAACGTAAACTAAAGCCAGGTACAGTAGGTATAGTCCAACCGGCATTTTTGCGTTACTCGTCGTAATTTTTTAACACTGCTTTTCTTTAACCCTCCGGGCCCGGGCTGTATCTCCAAAGGACAGTGTGGGCTACTCGGGCGATCTGGCCGAAAAATGTCTAGGCCTAGGCTACCGTATTTTTGTTAATTTTAACTGCTAGAAATTTCCCACGCATCTATAAACGTAGTGCGGTTTCCAATCTGTAGACTGACGTTGAGTAGAGCTCTCTAAGTCAACTGGTTCAGTTGTGATGACGATTTCAGTGGAGATAATTTTTCCGCGATGTTGGCAATATCGGAGCTCTTTACACACTAATTTCGTCTGATGTCACAACAATAACATTGATCCGACGTCTCCTTATTGTTTTCGGAGGTGCGGTGACGCAACGATCGGTTTTGTTTACATGCGTCGGACGCACGGCGTTCAGACCAAGCTGAATAGGCTTTCAAGCTTACTATCTCCTGAAAGGACATCCAGGCACCTGCCCTTATTTCGTGGTGTCCTTTCACACGGACACCCGGGGAGGAAGGGTTAATACAATAGGAATAGTGAAAAACCTCTGAAGTGTATGATGAAGCATGGCATCAATACCTTGAAGTGACTGAGAATTCCACTGTATAATTTTTCCTATTCTCGTGGTGAGGAATTGTTTATAAGAGAAAAAAAATCACATTCAACTGGTCACCACTGGAAGAAATAAAAGCTATAAGAGTTTGTTAGTGTATTTTTGAAATATTGATACAATATTTCTTCTACTTAAGTGCTTTACCTATTCATAAGATTGGCGATGGGCTGGTCTATCAGTGAGACCTGAGCGATCTCTGCCATACCCATAGCTTACTCTGACTGTTCCTTTTACTTATATATTTTCTAAATCTCAAGTGACGGCGTCTCTTCCGTGGATTGACCTCCCAATCTACCAAGATTGGAAGCTAAAGCGTCACATTATTCCTTTGCCCCTCAACTTTCTCTTCATAATTGCTGAGGGGCACAGGGCCCTGGGTGGGGCTTTGGTTTCCCGGGCGTTTACGCACCCTCTCAGCTCCCCGCCATGGAGTGGCTTCGGTCACCCAGGCTTTATTGTGGTCGGCAGGGAGGGTTCTGTGGGGGCGCTCGTTTATGGCCTTGGCCTTACTCGGGGCCTTGGGGCTGTTCGGCCAGGCAGCTTGGGGAACAACAACAACAACAACCTATTCATAAGAAAAAGGTTAAAACTGACAAAAAACACAAATAATTATAGTAAAACCTCACCCATCCAGATTAATTGGGGGAGAACCCTGTCTGGATCTGCCAAAAGTCCGGATATATACAGGTATTCAGCCATCCAGACAAATCCGGATGGCTGAAACATGAGTCTGGATATCTAACATAAACAACCAGACTTACGTTTCAGCCATCCAGACAAAACCGAATGGCTGACATACAAGTCTGGATATCTAACGCTGCATGTAAACAATACGCGCAGTGACCTGTATTAGTCTCGTTCGTTTCCGGAATTACTTTTACTTTTCCCAAGCCATCCTGACAAGTTTGGTTGGCTGAAATTTGAGTCTGGATCGAAATGCCTGTCCGAATCTCTTGGGTTTCCGGATCTGAGAGCACCAGATGGGCGGGGTTTTACTGTATATACTGTACCTCCTTTTCACCTGGCAGTTTCACGTATTTTGTCATTTGTACCCCTTATTTTTCATGATACATACATACATACATAAATTTTTAAGACTGAGTGCTCCACACATACGTGCAGTTTCAGTCTCTTGTCCTAATGGCAGCGTTCCAGGCAACCCTGTTGAGGGCTGCTTCACTTGTCAAGTTTTTGGATTTCAGATCGGCACGTATAGTCCAATCCCAGGTCTTCCCCGGTCCACCCCTTGATGCAGCTCTCTCCACAATCACAGACCTGCATTTTTTCACCCAATTTTGTTCATCCATTCTCTCCACATGTCCATACCATCCCAGTCTACTTGTACGCATCACCTCGCTAATACTCTGTATACCTAAACGTCTCCTCAGCTCATCATTTGTTATTCTATCCTGCAGCCTGACCCCACACATCCATCTCACCATTCTCATCGCATTACGTTCCATTCTGTTGACATCCTCTACTTTAACGGCCCATGTTTCTGAGGCATACGTCATTGCACTTCTAATTGAAGATACATCTGAGTAGGTTAGGATGAAGTATGGTACAAATACTTTCAATAATCACAATAAACTCCTCAGTAGCTTTCTTTATCTTCCCATGGCGATGCATTGACTATGCGGTTATGTGTTATACTTAAAATATTCAACTAATCACCATGAAAACAAAAATGTGTTCCTGTCTATTAGAAGAATTGATACGATATTCAACATACTGTACACTATTTATTTTCTTCCCTGTCCCTTTCTTTTAGAGATAAAACTGGGTTAAAAATACAGTAAACACAAAAATGTCAACTTCAATGAGCCATAGCTGCAAACCTGAATCCATCTTTCCCTCATCTTATGACTTAAACTGCTTCAAACTCTGTGTCCTGACATTTTGGCCCTGTCACTCTTTCAACTCTGGGCGAGGCACTCATTACAAGCAGTTTTGCCTTTTGTCTCCCTCATCCACACAGATAAACAAAAAAATCTCAAAAAGCCCATGTTTATATATATTTTTTTTTAACTCGGAATGACTTAATCTTTCATTTTTGAAAGTACAGTATCTAACAAAACTCGGACTAAACACGAGAGAAGGTGGTCCAGAAAAAACAACCATCCCCCTTTAACTGAAAACAAAAATAGAAAGTTGCTAATACTAATAGCCTTTCCCTTACAGGACATAATATGCATGACAGCGAGCGCCAACATCGCCCCCGTGAAGACGGTGAGTCGGGGATGGTTCATGGCCATTATCGCCGCGATGAAGAACGTCTTATCTCCCAGTTCCGTCACGATGATCATACTGAGTGCCGCGACAAAGGCGTGCATAAAGTTCATGTCTCCCTCCTCTTTACCAGTCTCCTTGTTCTGGGAGGAGTTAGGGGAGCGGTCACCACTGCCGCTGGGAAGTATGGCTCCATTACCAGTGTCATCCTGTGTGACAAACGTAGATATTAGTACTGTATTAGTTATTAATTATTAGTTATATTAGTTTTGTGTTTTTCTATTTCAAAATATAATTTTACTAAAACTTCAATGCGTGATTTTGATTAGTTCTTTTGTCTCTATATTGTACGGTTCCTGTTTTGTTTTTTTGGGTTTGTAAGTATTAAATTTTTATTTAATGTTGAGCATTTTGAAACTTTGCTAAATGTAAGAGATGGAAGGGAAGCAGTGATTGGAGCAGTGGTTGATGTAGAAAGGATACCCAGGTGGCAAGGAATGAATGAAAGGATTGGGAAGAATGAGGTGAAAGAAGCAGCGAGACAAATGAGAGCGGGAAAAGCAAAGGGTATGAATGGTATTGCTGTGGATTGTATCAAGAAGGGTGGAGATGTGATTATAGATTGGCTGGTGAGACTATTCAATGTGTGCTTTGTTGTGTCAATGGTACCATTGGACTGGAGGAGTGCATGTATTGTGCCTTTGTACAAGGGGAAGGTAGACAGACAGGAGAGTTTTCAAGTTATAGAGGTATTAGATTTTTGTCAGTCGTTGGAAAGCTGTATGGTAAGGTGTTGATAAAGAGGATAATAAAGGATACAGAAGGTGCAATAGAAGAGCAGTGCAGTTCTAGGAGGGGAAGAGGGTGTGTGGATCAGATTTTTGCAGTAAGACGGCTATGCAACAAGTATCTTGAGAAATATAAGGAGATGCTTTGGGCTTTTATGGATTTGGAGAAGCGTATGAACGTGTGGATTAAGAAGCAATGTGGAAGGTGCTAAGGATTTATGAAATTGGAGAACATTTGTTAAGAGCAGTCAAGGGTTTTTATGTAGCGAGCAGAGTGTGTGTTAGAGTAATAAATTAGTTGAGTGAATGGTCTGAGGTAAATGTAGGTCTGCGACAGGGTTGTATAAGCATCACTGGTTGTTTAATGTACACAGTATATGGATGGTGTGGTGAGGGAGGTAAAAATGAGAACTATGGGTAAAGGATTGGGTTTAGTAGGAAAGAATGGTGGAGATTAGAAGTTGAATCAGTTGCTGTTTGTCGATGACACAGCGTTGGTGGTGGATTCTGAGGAGAAACAGCAGCGAGTAGTCAAAGAGTTTGGTTTAGTATGTTGGAGGAGGAAGCTGAGGGTGAATGTTAATAAAAGTAAAGTGATGGTGTGTAAAGTACTTAGAATATACGGAGTAAATGGCAAATTGCTGAAAGCAGTGAAGAGCATGTATGAGGGTGCAAAGGCGGCAGTACGTGTGGAGAGTGAGCAGAGCGAGTTCTTTGACCTGAACGATGGTTTGAAACAGGGGTGTGTGATGTCCCCGTGGTTGTTTACTGTATATATGGATGGAGTCATGAAAGAAATACTATCAAGAGCAGTGGATGTTGGTGTATCGCTGAAAAGGGAGGGAATTGAGTGGAAGCTACCTATACTGCTGTTTGCGGATGATACAGTTCTGATGAGTGATAATGAATGGGAGTTGCAGGGTCTGGTAAATGAGTTTGGAACAGTGTGCGAAAAACGGAATTTGAAGGAAATGCAGGGAAGAGCAAGGTTATGGTCTTCGAAAGGGGTGAAGTCACAGAGTGTGAGGTGAAGCTGAATGGTCAGGCTATGGAGATCGTCAACTCTTTTAAGTATCTGGGCAGTGTGTTGAGTAAAGATGGGACTATGGATGAAGAAGTGCGGGAGGATACAACAGGGGAAGAGGGTTGTAGGAACGCTGAAAGCAGTAACAAGAAATAGGGTGGTCAGTATGGAAGTGAAGAAGTCCTTGCATGACAGTGTGGTAATCCCGACACTGACTTACGGAAGCGAAGCATGGACGTTGGTTGAGAGACTCAGACCAAGAGTGAGAGCAGTGGAAATGAATTACTTAAGAAGTGCGTGCGGAGTTACATGGAGGGATAGACAGACGAAGGAGGTGTGGTGTGGAGGTAGATGTGCTGGAAAGTGTGAAAAGGAACAACTT
Source organism: Paralithodes platypus (assembly GCA_032716605.1). Lineage (NCBI taxonomy): Eukaryota > Metazoa > Arthropoda > Malacostraca > Decapoda > Lithodidae > Paralithodes > Paralithodes platypus. The sequence goes on along the minus strand of CM064486.1, from coordinate 15,575,801 downwards.
GAGATGGTTCGGCCATATGGAACGTATGGAAAGCGAGAGAATGACTAAGAGGGTGTACGAGAGCGAGGTGGAGGGATGGAGAGGTAGACCGAAAGAGAGGTGGAAGGATGGAGTGAGGAAGTATATGAACGAAGGCGGTGCTGGTTGGGGGGAGGGGCGTCGACTGACTGGGGACAGAGGTGCATGGGGGCGGTCCGTTCGTGGCCACCCCTTCGGGGATCACGGCGTCGGGCGATAGATAGATGGTGTGTAATAGATATGGTTGTAGGGTAATTCTAAATGTACAGCTGGCTGGGGAAATACTGGAACAAGTGGAGTGTTTTAAATACGGTATCTAGGAGGAGTAATAAGCAGGGATGCAGAAGTGGAAATGGAGGTAAGACAGAGTATGTGAAGGAAGGAAATTTTTCGGAGCAATGGGAAGTAAGGTAAGTGGAAGATGAGAAATCTCGGAATGAAAGCTAAAAGTGCAATGCATCAAGGGATAGTTGTACCAACGGTGATGTATGGGGCCGAGACACGGGCTCTGAAGGCACAAGAGAGAAGAAAGTTGGATGTGATGGAGATAAACTGCTTGAGGAGTATGTGTAGAGTGACACATAGAGACAGATTGAAGATTCAAGAGGTACTTAGGAGTGGGACAGAGGAACCCTTGTCGGCCAGAGTGGACAGAAGGGTGCTGTGCTGGTATGGACATGTTGAACGAATGGGAGATGATAGGCTTACAAAGAGAGTATATGAGTCAGATACAAAGGGAGGTAGTGGGATAGGAAGACCTCGGTTGAGATGGAGAGATTGTGTAGTACAAGCGTTAGAAGATAGAGAGATGACTGTAGAACAGGCAAGAGAAGTGGGAATGAATGAAGAATGTTTGTGAATAGATGAGTGATAATGCGGTCGTTGGGAGAGGGGATCAGGCCCCAGTTGAACTAAATAATAGTCCATCAGACACCTGGCCCGGGGAGCTAATGTATATGAAGGGTCATGCCTGGATGTGAAGTGGGCGGGCATTGTGGTATGGTTCCGCTGCGTGTCTGCCTGCTGAGACCGGAACCTCTCCGGGAGGTCTGGGACCGGGGGAGTGCTGGAGGCCCTTAGTGATCCTTGCTCTCTGGGTCTTCTCCTGGGTGACTTAGATGTGTGTGAATTTTTTAATTATTATTATAATTATTATTTGTCTTTATGTTGTGTTCTGTTGTTTTTGTTCGGGCTCTGTCTCAAGTCGGCCACCCCCAGCTATGTGGTATGTACCTGAATTTATACGTACCGGTACATACATAAATTTTAATTACTGGTAGTACAGCTATACAGACACTCTTCACTTAACCCCTCTCTTAAGATTGCCTCATTTTAAGTAGTTTCATTATTAAACTGTTAATTAATTAAGGAATATACGTCACATAAAGTTTTTATGCTTCATTATTTACCCTTTCACGCCTTTGTGACCATCAGGGGTGTTTAGAAACCTTTAGTTTAGTTACCTCTGCAGTTGTCTTTGAGTTATCTGTGGGCAGAAAACTAATTTTAAGATTGAGAGAACTATTTCTTAATGCTAATTGGCAACCCCTGCGTCCACAGGATAGAGAGAGGGTTAAGTTGTAAATTAGACAAACATGGTGTATAATTACAAGAAGAATGACAAAAAACATTGCTTCACTTAAAAGTGTTTCACTTTTCCGGACAGGGTCACCCGCCGATTAGTCTGAAAGAGAGGGATTCATTTGCATACATACCTAGTCCTCTCAAACAATAGGACTAACCAACCATTCTCAATCACATCCAAAAGTAAAAAAAGGAGGAAATGGTTGTACCTTCTTTGGGATGTCAATTACTGTATTTAGTAAATATATAGTATGGTACAGGTAATGCAATTATTGTAAATAGAATCCAGTGATAACAGGACTTTTACCTCAAAATCTGGTTGCTCTTTCTTCATAACAGGCTCGACATCAACAGGATGAATCTCGGACCAGACGAACCCCACCAAGAAGGTGAGGGTCACCACCATCCACACCACACGTGACATACCGGATTACTTTCTGGGAAAAAAGAGAAAATATTCAATTTCAAATGGAAATTAAGGATAAAAAACAAAACACAATTCACATAAAAAAAAAAATCAAATAAAAAGCTTGTGGATTTTGAAATAGCAGCGAGATATGGGCCGCAAGTCTCTAAGCATTTACCTAATTGCACAAAGTCACAGAAAACGCTTCACTTAAGTCTTTTTTATCAGGAATGACTGTTGGATATACTGTAGAGTAGACTAGCCAATTATTGCACAGTGCTTGAATTAGTACCGGTATGAAAATTGCAATATTGATATAATAACATCTGCAACAATTAGTAGAGTTAAATCAATACACTTACGGTAGTTACATAATACAGTATACAGTACAGTACCAGTACTGTACAATAGTTAAGGTAAAGTTCAGTTTGACACTAAATCTATTACTAATTCAACTAATTTTTTGTGAGTACTGTACAGTATTGTTTTCTCATATTATTGCTAAGTATAATAAGTAAGACTGACTTGCGAAGCATGGACGTTGGTTGAGAGACTCAGACCAAGAGTGAGAGCAGTGGAAATGAATTACTTAAGGAGTGCATGCGGAGTTACATGGAGGGATAGACAGACTAATGAGGAAGTAAGAAGGAGGTGTGGTATGGAGGTAGATGTGCTGGAAAGTGTGAAAAGGAACAACTTGAGATGGTTCGGCCATATGGAACGAATGGAAAGCGAGAGAATGACTAAGAGGGTGTACGAGAGCGAGGTGGAGGGACAGAGAGGGAGAGGTGGAAGGATGGAGTGAGGAAGTACATGAACGAAGGCGGTGCTGGTTGGGGGGAAGGGCGTCGACTGACTGAGGACAGAGGTGCATGGGGGCGGTTCGTTCGTGACCACCCCTTCGGGGATCACAGCGTCAGGCAATAGATAGATGAATAGCTCATGTCACCTATTTGTTGTCTGGTTCGTTTGATTGATTGCTAGATGTGAACCATAGCGGACACCAACATTTTTGCCATGACCCATCAAAGACATAAAAAAAGCTATACCTACCGACACTTTTCTATCTAGCTTTGCGCAGTGGCAGTATCGTAACCAATAGGGTCTTGCTGAGTACTGTGGATATTACATTGTCACTGCTATGAGCTAAAAACAGTGTGCAAAATTGGTTAAAGTTTTTGCACCACACACATCTGCCATCCTGTGCGTGGTCTCTCCACGCATCTCGGTTGGGCTACCCCCAAAGGGTAGCCAAGTCGATCCCCACCTGCCCGCGGTGATCTTGCAGACACCACTTTCCATTTTTTTCTTTTCCATTTTAATTTTTTTCCATTGTGGTGGCACTGACGGGGACGGCGCTACCTGGGGTCTGTCCCAGGTAGTTATTTTCACGTTTTTTTAAAACTAGGGTTTTCTCTTATTTTTAATCAGATACAAAATACAGGTGTTTTTGTTTTTAATTATTGGTTACTTCCCCTGAAATGGCAGCGGGCAAGCAGAGTTGTAGTTGTGGGAAGGTTGTGGGCAAGGCCAAATCGCTGGGCTGCTACTCGTGTGGTACCTATTTTCATGTTAACTGTATAAATGTTGATGATGAGGACCTCAGAGTACTTGCAAAGAAGAAACCTGGATTTAAATGGCATTGCACTGTTTGCGATACCACCCCCCTGGCTGCAAAGGATGCAGCAATTAGTCAGCAGACCTTGGATGACCTGACGGCTGCCCTAGTTGGTGAAGTGAAGACTGCCATTGTAAACGAAGTGAAGGGTGCCCTTGCTGCGGTGGCTGTGGAGATAGAGAGTATTGGTAACAGAATGGATATCCTTGAGACTAAAGTTGCTGCCCCCGACATTCCCTTGTTTGCCAAGATAGTTCAGCAAACATTTGAAGAGACCAAAAAGGAGCCGACCAAACGCACCACTGAGGTGGTAGATGGTGGAAAGAAAAAAACTGTCTGGGACCATCAGGTCCTGGTAGTGAAGCCAAAAGACCGATCCTCCGAGCCAGTAAGCCCACCAGATACAAAGGCAATCGAGACTGCTTTGGCTTTGGTTCCGGTTAACAAGTTAACTAGAACTGATTCAGGTGTACTGGTGGTACGACTTCCATCCAAGAAAGCGAAAGAAGATGCAGGAAGGGCCATCAATCAGTGTTTGGGGGTGGACAGTGCCTTCAGTGTCTCCGAACCAAAGAAGATGATGCCAAAAATGACTCTGGTAGGCATTGCTAATGACGCTGAGGATAATGAGATCATTCCCAGCATCCTCAACAAGAACCCAAGAATAAAGTCCCTGGTCGACGATGGCTTAGCTATGAATTTGCTATTCACCAAGCAAAAGTGATGCACACACAAAGACTGCGGTAGTAAAAATGTCACCTGAAATACGCTCTTCCATTGTGGATGATGGCAATTCTGTGTATGTTGGACTTGTGAGATGTCGTGCATACGATCGCTTCTGGGTAACACAATGTTACCATTGCCAGGGCTTTGGTCATACCAGTGACAGGTGTTATCGGAAAAATGAGGATCCAAAATGCAACTTCTGTGCCGGTACTCATAACTCAAAAGACTGCACCAACAAGACTTCCCCCAAATGTATAAATTGTATGAGCTCCACATCAGTTACGGAGCCGCCAAATCATTTCGCCTCAAGTAGAAATTGTCCTCTAATGACAGCTCAGAGAAATAAAGTTATTGAGAACACCAATTTTGTAGGTTCAAAAAACTGAAAAATGCACATGGGAGCCGGTTGAAACTGGGTCTGTTGAATGTTCGTTCCTTGCGTAACAAAATGGATCATATTTGCGAGATCTTGGATGAACGTAACCTTGATGTATTATGTCTCACTGAGACCTGGTTGTTCGAGTCAGATCTGAATATTATCCAGGCGGCATTGCCTAAAACCCATTCCATAATAAATGTTCCTAGGCCTAGGGGAGATCATCCGGGTGGTGGAGTGGCAGTTGTCTACTCCACATCTCTGGTGAATATCTTGCAAATAAGCCATAACCCAGCCCCTCTTTACTATGAACTGTTGGAAGTGGAAATAAAACTCCATCAACAAATTCTAAGAATGGCAGTTGTCTATAGGCCTGGCCATCGTGGCACAGATAGGGGTTTTATGGAAGAGTTTGGGCAGTTTCTCGAGGAATTTTCTGCTAAAACCGGAAGACTTTTGATATGTGGAGATTTTAATTACTGGGTTGACAGCCCTCATCTGAAGCCATTCTCTCCTGAGTTCCTTGAGTTGACTGATCAGAACAATTTTGTAAACCATGTGTCCCACCCAACTCATATCTTAGGACACACCCTTGACTTGGTTTTCTCTCCTGTGGGTTGTGGTGGTGTTCTGGATGTTGATGTTGAGAATGCTGACCCTAATACCTCTGATCATGCTTTGATTACTTTCAGCTTTGATTTCCCTAAGCCACTCACACATGAAAAAGTAATCAGATTTAGAAATTATAAAAATGCAGACCAAAATTTGGCTAGCAGTGAAGTAAAACAGTACTTGGGAAGTATTGATACTTCCAACCTTACTTCAGATGAGCTGGTGGAGGTACATGGAAATGCACTTAAATTAGTGTTCGATCATCACTGTCCAGAAGTAGAGAAGAAAATCATAGTACGAGATGATTCACCCTGGTATAGCACTCGAGTTAAATTTCTTAGAAGAGCGCGTAGAAGAGCTGAACGTGAATGGCGGAAAAATAAAACAGACTCTACATGGTTGCAATATCTGTCAGCCAGAAGAGCTGTGGTCCACACAATCAAAGATGAAAAGAAAGTGTATTATCAGGGAAAAGTTGACTCGTGTGGTAATGACCAGAGGAGGTTGGCTTCAATTGTAAACAGTTTACTTGGAAAAACAAGAGTCAGCTTAAGACCTTCTGTACCCGATGCCGAGTTGGCTGCCAACTTTGTGGCATTTTTTGCTGGCAAGATAACTCGCATAAGACAGGAACTGGATGATGCTTCTGTTGGTGAAGAACTTTCAGTTGTACTCCAACCCCGACACATTCCTAATAATGTCCTCTCATCCTTTCACTCAGTAGAGGTGGACATGCTCGTCCTACATAAGAAACCTCAATAAAACATTTTGCCCGTTGGATCCCATAAATGTTTCCAAGCTACCAAGAGTCTATGATCACACAGTTGAGTTTATTTCCAAAATAATTAATAAGTGCTTCTCTGAAGGTAGCTTCCCACATTCTGAAAAGCATGCACTACTCCGACCTACTCTAAAGAAACCTGGACTTGATGTTGAGAACATGTTGAACTATCGTCCTGTCTCCAACCTGTCCTTCATATCAAAGATATTAGAGCGTGCAATACTTGACCAATTACAACCACTACTTCAGCAGAATGAAACTATCCCAATTTTTCAGTCTGCTTACCGACAGCATCATTCAACTGAAACAGCATTGATTAGAGTACATAATGATCTAGTTGAGAACATTTGCAATGGTGTGGCCTCACTATTGGTCTTGCTTGATCTCTCTGCGGCCTTTGACACAGTGGATCACGAGTTGTTATTGAGTGATCTTTATGATTGTGGTGTGCGTGACTCCGCTCTCTTGCTTCTTGGGTCGTACTTGTCAGGTAGATCCCAGAGTGTGATGGTAAATCAAGTGGTCTCGGACTCGACACCCCTGCAGTATGGTGTTCCGCAGGGATCAGTTTTAGGTCCTATCCTATTTATAATTTATATTAGCAGTTTGTCTCTTCTGCTTCGTGCACATAATGTCACCTTTCACTTTTATGCAGATGACACCCAGATTTATGTGAGAATCACAAATATACTGTAGTTGATATACAGAGTAAGATGGAATTGTTGATGTCTGATATCAAGAAGTGGATGAGAGCGAGAAAACTTAAACTAAATGATGGTAAAACTGATATTCTCATCATCCGAGGAAATAGAAGAGCTGATGATATAGTGGGTGCCCTCTCCATCAATGTGGGTGGATCTCAGCTGCGACCGGCCAACTCTGTTCGAAATCTGGGTGTATATGTGAACTCCCGATTAGATTTCAAAGAGCATGTAAACCAGATAGTTAAAAGTTGTTACTTGCACATCAGAAATCTCTATTTGGTGAAGCCGTTTTTAACCAGACGTTGCCTCCTGACGTTGGTTCACTCATTGGTCTTCTCTCGTGTTGATTATTGCAATGCCCTGTTGGTGGGTCTTCCAAATTATATTTTGAAGAAAGTTCAGTCTGTTCTTAACAGGGCCGCAAGACTAATTTTTGGTGTTCTACCTAGAACTCCTACTACATCTCTTCACATAGAACTGCACTGGCTGCCAGTAAGAGCAAGAATAGAATTTAAGTTGTGTTTGGTGACTTTTAAGGTTCTCAAATTTGGTGAGCCTAGGTACCTTGCGGAGCTTCTCAGGCGCCCACCGGCACACCATGGTGTAGTTGTGCGTCATGACAATGACCCTTTTCGTCTTGATGAACCAAGGGCTTTCCAGCAGTCTTCTTTCTTTGAGAGGTCATTCTCCTACATGGCTCCGAGGTTGTATAACAGGTTGCCGCTGTCCATGAGACAACTGAGTTCTGTTGAATGCTTCAAGAGACAACTTAAGACTTTTCTCTTTGAGAGAAGCTATGATCTTGAGAGAGGTGTCATGACAGATGGCTATAGAGTTTAGGCTATTTTGCCACTGCTAGTGATTGTTAAATGTGTGTTGTATATAAGCCTTCTTTTGATGCATTGATTTTTGTTCTTTTTTCTTTCTCTTTTCGAGCGCTAGTGAATTCTTCGGAAAAATTGGCGCTTATGAGAAATAAGTAACATGCTTATTATTATTATTATTATTATTATTGCCACATGCCTTAAGCTCCGAGAGGGGATGGCCGCGAATGAATTGCCTTTATATGCTTCTATATGGTGAGGCAACTCATTTGATTATATAGCTTGTTTCTGTTCATCTGGGACTGGGAGGTTCGCTTAAGCCCCACCACCCAACCTTGCTTTTTCTACCTGTAAATCATGGATGGCATTGTTGAGCAAATGTAAGGAATGAAGTCAACAAGTATACAGTATATACTGGTACAGTACCTCATTTTAAGCCAGTTACCAAACGATTCAAAGACAATATATGCATCTGTGGGTTCACTTATTAGGTAGTCTCCCCTGTATTGACTAAGGCGAACTTGGTGATATTGTGAGTCAGTCTACGCTTTCTGCATGTGAACTATATACAACTTAATGGCTTTTGTGTCTTCTGAACCTACAAACTGATATCATATGCCCGACTATGATAATTCTGCTTGGGGGTATAGGTCTAGTGGGTTAGCAGTCAAACTTATTCAAGAGTAGCTCAGTAGGCCTAGTGTCTACTTGGGCGGGTGCCCAACCCAGAAAGGGGTTGGGACAATATAAAGTTTATGTAATTAAATTCAGACATCGATTTTATCGTGGCCTACAGGTTTCTTATACCATGTATTTCATTCCTATATGTGTCTAAATGCACGTAAAAATGTATTACTGATCCTGGAAAAAAAAAAATATCCTTTACAGTATATCGCCTACCTCGCAAGAGGCGGGGGGATTTGTTTACATCTTCCGCGAGAGTAGCCTCGGCGAATCGCGTTGGGGAAAATTAGGTTTATGCCCGCTACTGTTGAAATATATGAAGATTTCAATAATTCCTGGGAAGCGGGGGAGGGGGAACTTCCCCCCCCCCCAACATATTTTGTGTCCCACGGCAAACGGTTATGGCCAAATAGTCATTTTTCGCGAGTGGAGGGGCGTGTTTTTAGATTGTTGTTTAATGGGGGGATGGATGTAGACTCCGGGCATACGGTCGTCATGTTTACATAGGGCGATCGCTGTGGTTAACTTCGCGTCTATTTTGACGGCGATTAATTTGGTTATTTGCCCCTGCTGGCAATATATATGATGATGATAATATGTCATGGGGGGGGTGAGGGGGCTTTACATATTATTGTATCCAATGTCATTCAAAATAGACGGGAACATGATTGCGAAGGTCCGACGCCTCCCCCGCCCCCGCCGCTGCTGTCATGTTTACATTTGTCGATCGCCGTGGTTAAGTTCGCGTCTATTTTGACGGCGATTTTTTTTTGGTAATTTTCCCCCTGCTGGCAATATGTCATGGGGGGGTGAGGGGCCCCCCCTAAACATATTATTGTATCCAAAAGCAGTCAAGATAGACGGGAACATGATGGCAATTTAGGTCCGACGCCACTACGTGTAGTGTAAACAAGGCTGGCGGTACGCCCGCACTTAACATTCTTGCTTTAATGGGTAAATATGCATTTCCGCCTATTAACACACATCAAAACACCCTTACACAACTCTAAACTAGATAAAACAAATCAGAACCATTTTTTAGCAATTTAATTACATAAACTTTATATTGACCAGTGGTTGAAATAGGGGAGCTATCTCCCTGCCAAAGGCGACTTTCGGGATGAATGTAGTTACCGGGTGTACGGTCGTCATGTTTACATAGGGCGATCGCCGCGGTTAACTTCGCGTCTATTTTGACAGCGATTTTTTCGATTATTTGCCCCCTGCTGGCAATATATATGATGATGACAATTATGTCATAGAGGGTGAGGGGGGGCAAAGCCCCCCCTCAACATATTATTGTATCCAATGACATTCAAAATAGACGGGAACATGATTGCAAAGGTCCGACGCCTCCCCCACCGCCGCCATGTTTACATTTGTCGATCGCTGTAGTTAAGCGCGCGTCTATTTTGACAGCGTTTTTTCGATAATTTGCCCCCTGCTGGCAATATATATGATGATGACAATGTCATGGGGGGGGGGGTGGGGGGGGGGGTCAAAGCCCCCCCCCCCCCTCAACATATTATTGTATCCAAAGGCAGTCAAAATAGACGGGAACATTATGGCAAAGGCCCGACGCCAGTACACGTAGTGTAAACAATGATGGCGGTACGCCCGCTCTTAACCCACTGAACCCCAGCGATGCAAACAGTGCGTCAGCAATGTATTTTTCCACCAACCCCAGCGTCACATAAGGTGCGTCACGGTTAATTACTCCGGTCCTATGGCACCTAGAGGGCTCAGATTTGTATGGGAACTGTGTAAGTATCCACGCAACAATGCCGATGGTTGAAAACTCTCAAAGTCCAACCGCGTGCGCGTGAGCGCGCAAAAACATGTTTTTGCCTGTATTTACCTACCCATTTCCCCTCTTGTAAATCCGATTTTCGGGCGCAACGTAGGACCCCTTAACCCGGCAACGGCTGCAAAACTCATAAGAAGTTTTACTGGGCGAGGGCGGCAAAGCTCTTAAGAGGGAGGCCTAAAAAAAACATTTAAACGGCCCCAGTAGCACTAAACAATTTTTTTTTTTTTTTTCCCTATACCTCATATGAGGACCCTGGAGGACAAGGGACGAATGCGCCAATACAGTACCTTACTTTCGAGTTATGAGTGTTTAAAGTCTGGAATAGGTGGCATACATAGAATATTACAGAATAGCATGTTATTATATACCATTAGAATCCTCTGGAAGAGACAAATTGATAGAAAATAAAAAATAAAAAAAATAAAAAAAAATAAAAAAAAAATAAAAACGCACAATAATTTTTTTTTTCAGCCTATAGTAATTATTGTTCAATCTGCTTGAAATTTAATCCTTTATTAGATGTCCATGAAACTAAGATACTGTTAAATTTTCAGCCAAAAAAATTTGCAAACGCGCGTGTCATTGGCCGGGAGGCGGGCCTTTAACCCGGGGAATGCTAGCCGGCTGCTCATTGGCTTGAGCGCGCGGGAACATTCGCCCCTCCACCTCCTACAATCCATACCTCCTCCGCCGCTACACAAGGTCGAAGCAAGGGATTTAGAACCTAGGGTACTGAGCCCGCATGGGTGGGAATCGCAAAACGCTCTTCACCATGTGATTTTCAGTGCTTCCATTTATCGGGAACCAGTCCTAACTCAATTTTGCTCATGGTGGCACATTCGCCCCTTGTCCTCCAGGGTCCTCATATCACTCCTCCACATCCCCTCCTTCCCCCCTTTCCCCTCCCCCTTCAATTATCACCTATTTTCCCTGTTATTCCCTAATTCGATGGTATATTTTTGTGCTAACATTAGCAAAATGTGTGGAGGATGTGCTTACGTGCCTAGCGAGTGGGTTACATAAGCGAGAGTGTGTATGAGTAGACTCAGTGTGGCTTGAGGCCTCGTGGAGGGAGGGGTTGCCTCAATTTTCTCCATAATTCATGAATGGGCTGGTCCATCTATATTCGCGATTTTGACCAGAAAAATTATATTATCACTTGTTTTATTGTTGTTACAGGTTACTATCTTCATAGTGAAGGTAAAATAGGCTCATATGAATAAGTAATAATTATATTTATCGTAAAATGACGATTATAGGCCTGAATGGAGCCAATATGCTCGCCCATGGGGAGCTAGTTCAATACCCCCCCCCCTCGCCGTTTTCGGGTTAATGACCTAGGGGATCGGGGGTTTTTTGTGGGTTTTCCTTCATTCCTAACCCATTCCTGGTGTTTTCTGGATTTTTTTCTTTTCTTCAAAACCTGCCGGTCCTGGGTGGTACATTTATTATTAACTAGCTGGGGCTCAGTGGGTTAACATTCTTGCCCGACTTTCTAGGGCCTTTCCTAGCTGATGCGGAGAGGATTGGGTTCTGTACTCGAAGTCACGGGAGAAAAGAGATTCCCGTTTGGCAACCATCTTCGAACCTGTCCGAGTTAGTGCATAGCTAAATGATATCCAATGATGCTAAAAACAACAGACTTCAGTTCTGGTTCTGGTGTTCAGTGTAAAACAGTAAAATAAATTGTATTTACCTTTTTGATAATTATAGGGAATAGGCTCGCAGCCTTATTATACATAATTTATAAGGGACAATGTAGATCTATGGAATCCTTATACTGTACTCATGTACAGTATAATCCACTGTGGGAGAATAATTTTGATCACATTTATAAAACCCGATATTAATAGAAAAAACGCCCATTCTAATCAATCTCGGAGCTCTTTCGGGCATCCTCACCGTTTACAAAAGCTTTCTTTATGCAGTACAGTATAATCGATATTTACCCCCTGCTGGCAACATAGATGACGATTTCAATAATTCATGGGGGGGGGGTGAGGGCCCTCAACCCATTGTGTACCGTCAACTGGGGCGAATTCGGACTTTACGTCAATTAAAAGTTAATTAAATTGATAAATAGATAAGGAATAAACATAATAGAAATCTGTTTTCACTCGATTGTTCGGAATGCTTTTATCTAACTTTCTTACTTAAATAGTTTTGATGTATAATGCGATATGTACCGATTACAAATTAAGAACCGAAAATAAACAAAAAATACAAAATTGTAACATCGGCAAACGTGTTGATGAGTAGATGCAGGAAAGTCTACGGTGCCAAGATGTACTTTCGTAATTAGTGTGAAAGTACAAATTAATTGATTGGCATTACTGTATCTTGTATATTATTCCCATAATTGGGTATTAAATGATTATTTTTAAATTTCTGTGAAAATAGGGCGAATTCGGACAGGATGAAAATTAATTAAATAAATATTATTATTTAATCTAACTTTAACTATAACCTGTCATGACGACAGCAATTAAAAATAAAATAGAAGAACACATAAGGGAGAATGGAGAGGTAAGGGAGACACAGAGTGGGTTTACAAATAAGGGTAGAATCGAAAATAATCTTTTTATATTAAAATACTGTATAGATAAAATATTTGAACAAAAGAAGTCACTCATAGTAATCTCAATAGACTTTAAAGAGGCCTATGACTCAATCAGAAGGGAGAAACTGATAAAAGTATTAAAAGACTACAATATAAATTCAAATGTTATAGACATAGTAAGTAACATATATAAAGATAGTACAAAATTTATAAGTAAGGGGCAAGTAAATGAGACGGAGATTAAGGTACCAAGCGGCATCAGACAAGGCTGTACGGGGTCCACAACATTATTTAAATTAATAACTTATGAGATAATTAAGCAGTTAGAAAATAAAAGAGGGTTTGTAGATGAGTGTTTCAAAATAAATAAATTATTTTATGCCGATGACGGACTACTCTTAGCTCATACAATCCAGGAAGCAGAAAGAGTAATAGATAAATTAGTAGAGATAGGGGGAGAATGTGGCTTAAGTATAAATAAAGACAAAAGTAAAATCCTAATATTTAAAATGAAAAACAAACCAAACAACATACGAGAAATAGAAGTGGTAAAACAAATTAAATATCTAGGAATAAAAATTGGCAAGAATGTAGTTACTGGGTGTACCCCATCATGTTCCCGTCTATTTTGACTGCCTTTGGATACAAAAATACATTACCCTAACCAAACAACCTAACCTAACCTAACCTAGTATTATAAATTTATAAGTATTTATTTTATTATAAGTATTTATAGATGATTTATGTTGTATGTCGGTAGTGGTACACCCGGTAACTACATCCTTCCCTAACAATTAATGATAATAAAAAATGTTTTAAAACCCAGAAAATAGAAGCTTTGGATAAAGCAAATAGAATGGCTAACCTTACATACCCGGTAATATCACAAAGTTGTAATAAGGTACTTATTGGCAAAACATATTGGAAAAGTATTGTGATACCAGCAGTCCTGTATGGCTCGAATGTTATAGGTTTTTCAAAAACAGAAATAAATAAATTACAAAATATAGAGAATAGGGTTTTTAGACACATATTATGGGCGCCCAGATATGCCCAAAGGGTAGGCCTAACCTTAAGGGGTGAAATAGGAGCCTCATCAATGGAGGCGAGAATCACGGAAGGTAATATAAAATATCGGTAAAATTCTAGTTTCACGTACACAGCGACAAAAGGGAGGCGCCGTTGTAAAGGCATAGCTTCCCGACCAACTATGAAGATCAGGGAAATTGCTGGGTAAAAGACGTAATATAATGATAATAAATTACATTAACGACATTAGCCTAACCTAACAACCTTACCTAACCTAACCTAGTATTATGTAATAGCTATGGTGCCGCATATGGGGAGATTTTTTTTTTTTTTTTACAGTAGGTATAATTACGTATAATACATTTCCGCCGCTTTGGACATATATAGGAATTAAGTATGGTATATGACAACTCTAAAGTAGCCATAGAAATTTATGAGTATGCTGTGAAAGCGAAACTAGAATTAAACCAAAATATCTTAAATATTTAGTAGGAGAGGAAAGTAATGACTTGCTAAGAAGAATCACAGAGGAAAACTTAGAAATAGTAAAGATCCCTGGACTGCAGAAATTCGAAAGTATGTAGGGAATTTGAAGTTAGGAGAAACAAATTTAGCAAATATTAAGAAGGACAACATTAGAAAAAGAGTTCTGGACTGGGATTCGGGAAGATGGCGAGAGGAGTTGGCAGAGAAGAGTAGCCTAGAAGTGTATAGAAGTTATAAAAAGGAGATTAGGAGCGAGGAAGATATTTATGACAACACACAGGCATCTATAATATTTTACAGATGTAGGACAAATAACTTAAATCTAAAAGATAGAAATAGGCATGTAGGAGGAGAGAGACAATGCGATCTGTGTAAGGAAGGAACAGAAGACCTAAAACATTTTCTACTAGGCCTATATTTATAATAAATATATGCAATGAATTTTAATTTCTTTAATGCTATGATATGTACCAGCTACACATACAATGCTTAAGATCTTACATTGAGATAAAAACAAGACTAGGCCTACATGCTACGGAAATACGCAAAAATTGTCCGAATTGGCCCCGGTTGACGGTATCCCACATTGGAAATTTGGAATTAGGCCTAGGCTATAACTAAGACCATGAAAACACTAATTTCTCAAAATTTGGAGGAAAAAACATGAAAGTTAAGGGTGCGAGCCAGGCCTATTCCCTATAGCCTAGGCTAGGCTAATTAGGCCTAGGCCTACCACTTTTTTTTTTAAACACAAACCTAAATGAAACTTAGGCCTAAGTATTAGGCTAGCCTAGTATTAGCAGTCAATAATAATAATAATTTCAACTGATGAAATACATGGTTGTGGCATATTAGCCTATAAGGCTAGGCCTACTGTACTTCTGGTTCTGACAGTTAGGTTAGGACTTAGGTCTAACTCCTCTTGTGACAGGTGGCTTGTGGTTAGGCCAAATCCTACAACAAAATGAAAGAAAACTTAGTAAGTGGTTCACTCACAGACAGGCTCCACTAACACCATAGTCCCTCTAAGTGACCTCATACCCATTACTGACCTGTGGCTATTGCGCCTACCGGTAAAAGTAATCTTAGGTTGGGCAATCCAGAAGTCTCAAAGCCTATCTCCACTCTCCTTTCATTATTACAGACAAATCAACAGTGTAAGAGTATTTTGACATCACACAACACAAACTATCTTACCTTAGGGCCTTTGGGGAAGAGGAAGACCGGTAAATAACTGAAGAAACCACAATATTATCCAGATTTTCCTGCCATGACGTGAGATTCGGAGTTGTTGTGAGCATCAGCTGGCGAGAGACCCTGTAGTAAGTAGAGAACGGTCAACAACCGCCATATTGGTGCCTTAAACAAAACTTAATATCAACTAATATGAAATACTCTCGCACTTATTGGAATTATTCTAGCCAATGACACTATCATATACTTCCTATAAGCGACATTTATATATTTACAATTATTCCAGTTAAAACATGCACATTTTCATAGGGAATTATGTCTCCAATATGGCGTCAGAGCGGGAAGTTGACTGGTCTCAGTTTTATATACAGTTTCTAGTGGCTATAGACGCTAGACTCGTGGCGGCCAAAACTGACAAGCAACGTGGAAGTTTATCGCGAGTAGGGTTGGATCGTGATACAAAGAGAACATAAATCTACACAAGATGGGTTATATAGTATCTCCGGCACCACGAATTTGTGCCAGATTTTTTTTTATATAAGATTGATTTCGATTAATTCAAGGCCTTCAACAGTTTGACAATAACAGAACATGCAGATTGTGAGCTGTATGACAATGGAAGGTCGAACTGGTCAATAGACCACCCTGTGGTGTAGACCACATGTAGACGTGCCTCTGAGACACACTTTCTGATTTGCATAGCGCACATCTTTACAAAAAAAAAAAAAAAAAAAAAAAAAAAAAGGAAAGTGGGGATTGGGCCTGAGTAAATAGATAGATAGATAGACATCTGTCAGCCCGAGAACAGCGTTGTGTGGGTCTCCCACTGAACTAGGCTGAACTGATAATAGTAGCCTACTTCGAAATAGTTTCCATAACTTATAAAATACTAAAAAAAGAAAGAAAAACAAATATAATTAAATAGAATATAAAAATACAAAATAGGAAAAGTGGGGATTGGGCCTGAGCATATACTGTAGATAGATAGATCGATAGAAATATAAGTGTCCTGTAGGCAGCACCTAATTGTTCGTATATTTGCCACATATCTATAATATTTTACAGATGTAGGACAAATAACTTAAATCTAAAAGATAGAAATAGGCAGGTGGGAGGAGAGACACAATGCGATATGTGTAAGGAAGGAACAGAAGACCTAAAACATTTTCTACTACACTGTTCATTTTATAAAGCATGCAGAATAAAAGATCCAGGGTTCCAACAGCCTTATATTGAAAATGAAAACCAAGTCATCGGACATCTTTTATTTAACAAAGAAATAAGCGATAGAGTGAAACAGACAATATATCAAATGTGGAGAGTACGAGAAAAAAAATTGAAAGAACTGAAATAAGAAGACTGAAGAGAGAAGAAACAAGAATGAAGGAAGACGAGAGAAGAAACAAGACTGAAGAGAGAAGAAAGAAGATTTCAGAAAAAGGGATGAAAAATGAGATATATTTATTTTTAGACAAATGAGCACGTCACAAAGTCACAAAAAGAAAAATAACAAAACCTCTTAGGGAAGTGCCGACGTTAAGGCTAAACTTCCCGAATTCCAACTGAACTAAACTGAGCAATTTAGGTGATTGGATTGTAGCCTACTTTGTTAACCATTTCAGAATATGATAACATAATGTCATCTTTTTATTTTGGCCATTATTAGAAAATTTTATTCAGTTTAGGAAGTCAGAGGGTTATTTATAGAAGTATTTACCCAATTGATTCATATATATATATATATATATATATATATATATATATATTCTTACAATTTAATGGTTAACATCTAATATCAATGAACGCCGGAACATTAAATGTTTAGATGAAGGATAATATTATGCTATATATGTGGTTTATTGAGATTTAACGAAAGCCTTTGATAAGGTTCCACATGAAAGGTTATATAAGTAAGAATTTAGGTCATTACATCAGCGATGACTGTGGGATGGATAGGGATCAGTTTCTATGGAATAGGACACAGCTAGAGGGTAGGCTATAGTGGTGAATGGAGAGACGTCAGCATGGTAGTGGGGTACCCCAAGGATCAGTTCTGGGACCCCAATAATTTGTTATGTATAGGCCTACACTCTACAGTATATTAATGATTTACCAGAGTCTTTAAAGATTGGCAGTAACATGTAGGCCTACCTATATGCAAATGACACAACATATTTAGAAGGATAGCAAAATAGGCCTATTGAAGATTGTAAAACAATACAGGAGGATATAACCGAGATGAAAAGGTGGTCTGAAGTATGACAGCTGGCTTTTCATCCTGATAAGTACATTAGGATGAGAATAGGTAAATCACAGACGGAAGACTTCAAATATTAATGCATGGACAAATTAAATATGCAAGTTGTGAGAAAGATCTAGGAGTGGATACACTCGGAGATTAACTTCATACATAAATTGACAGAGAAATACTGAGCCGGAGTTAAAGCCAAAATAACGGCCTTCTTGAAATGTTCTACATAATCTATGTATACAGTAGGTACCCTCCCTAAGCTGCATACAGTCGTCTAATAATAGCCAAAATATATTTAAGAAATGTGTCATTATATTATAAAGGGTTTATAGGAGCCTGAGACAAGCAAACATATTATATTGTTCAAAACTCGGTAGTGGTAAACTGGGAAATTGAGGCACATGGACCATCAAGGCCATACAAAATTCTTACAGGGGCCTATAGTCCATTTATTACACATAGGCCAAACATCGTGACTCCTAACCTCTGTCACTAAAAAAAGGGCTAGAGCAAATGAGCTGTAAATGTTCACACCTATTCCTTGGCTGACCCTTCCTAAATGGTAGAAATATTTGCTCGATTACTCTAGTCGTTTATGAGTTATAGAGGTTAGTGATGAAGATGTTTGCCCTAACTATATTGGATAGACTATAGTAATGGACAAGAGTTTAAGGGAGTGGGGGCAAGGGGGTTCTGGATCCCCTTTTCCCTCATGTTTAGCCCATTAGTTTTGACATTTTAAGACATTCACCCCATTAGTTTGGCGATTTTAAGACTTTTCGTGCCATTTAGGTGTCAATTTTTTTTCCTGGCGAGCAATAGCAAAATTGCAACTTAAGAGGGACCAGCCTTAGATCGGGAAATTTTTCTAAGCTTTCCGCCAGTTGAATTCTCGATACTTTATGGAACATTATGAAACTGCTATGTCTCTGCATCATACTATAGATAGTTTTTCACAATAATATTAAGAGTATATTTGTCTATAACATCCTTGTAATAGCTGAGTAATTAACCCTTTGAAGATTATGACGCATTTTGGAAGTTTATTCTGGCTATCATTATACGATTTCATACAGCTTAGGAAGGATCTGTGGGAATTATATGGGTAAAGACTATCTCAATGAACCCGCTGACTTCCACATACCCTTCCTAATCTGAATAAAATCCTCTATTAATAGCCATAAAACAGAAACAAGCAATGGGTAATCGGATCTTGAAAGGGTTAAGACGGGGATAAGTCAGTTGGGGAGTAGTCACTTTCTCGCCAGCTTAAACAAATACATAAATAAATACAAACATACAAAATAACCCTACTGAGTAAACCGTACATAACATCACTTTTGGACGACTGTGTGAACAATACATAATGGTAACTAAACACTAAACATCAAGGGTAGAAAAGAAAAACAAACAAAAAGGTATGCACAAGATATAAGTAACACCCCGTTCTTAACATTAATCATCCATTACAAACCCCAATGTACTTGAATAAACTAATGAAAGCATATGGTCCTCCCGGGATTCGAACTCGGGACACCACACCCAGAACATTAGCACCTAAACCATTACACCACCATATAAAATCATTGGGTATATTCATAGTGGTATACCTAGCTATCCTTATATTAGACGAGTTTATTAATACCAAAACATGTGCTAAAAAAAAAAAAAAAAAAACTTTCCAGTGCCGGGAAAATTAATACTGGAAATGTCTCAAAATTGGGTGACACAGAAAATAGTAGTATCTCCCTATACCATATCCTCCGCCCCCCCCCAGCCCACCTCACTCCCTCCCTCAACTTGACCGCATATTTTGTTTCGCCCATATATTCGTAGCCCTTGGGTTAACCCTTTGAGTACCAGCGATGTGTGTTATCTTTTATTCTAGCTATATTTAGACGATATTAGGCAGCTTAGGAAGGATCTGCAGTAGTTAAAAGGGTTCGTTGAGATAGTTTGAAGCCATATTATTGCCAGAGGCCCTTCCTAATCTGAACAAAATTGTCAAATATTTGCCACAATATGAAGAAAAGGAAATCACCGGTACAGCATGTGTTAACAGGGTAGATTATTCTGGACACATTAATTACCCTTTTCATACCCATGATATTTGAGATTGTATAGTCTATTAATTATTGTTAGGTAAAAATATTTGGCCACTAACACTTCCAGTATGGCTGACTTTTTGTATTATATTCTGGCTGCTGCAAGATGATTATATTTAGTTTAGAATGGACCTCTAGCAATAAAAAGGCTTCTAACTACCTCAATTAACGATCTTAGCTACTACAGATCCTTCCTAAGAGGCTAATAATCGTCTTAATATACTGTAGCTAGAATAAAGTATAATAGATCTCACCCGCACTGAAAGGATTAAGGGGACCGACCTGCCTTTTCTCTCTGGGTTTTATCCATTTAGCCCCATTCAGCCTACTGTTTTAAGACGTTTCTCACCAATCAGGTATCGATTTTTTCCTAGCGAGCGAAAGCGAGCCATCATTGTATGGAGAAATCCGGCTTTGTCGGAGACATTTTTCTACCGAAAAATGTACAAATTAAGTCAGCTGTCTAAAACATAATAAAACAAATATGAGTCATGCGGAAAATATCTGGAAATAAGGCATAATCTGACAATCTTCACATTTGCTCAACGAACCATCCAAGATCGCCAGGTAACCCAGTATATGGATTTAAGGGGAGCAATTTATTTAATTATCGTTTTAAAATTTTCAGTTTCCTCCCTAGACCTCCATGAAGCTTAAAAAACAATACCCCCTTCGAGATAAAGTTGTGCATTATTCGGTAGAACATTTTCCTCTTAAATTTCAGTCTCGCCATCGCTCGCCAGGAAAAAATCGACACCTAAATGGTAAAAAAATTCCTAAAGTTGACGAAGAAATGGGGTGAAAGGTCTTAAAATAGCCAAACTAATGGGGCGAACGTCTTAAAATGTCAAAACTAAGCGGGCTAAACATGAGTGAGAATGGAGTCCAGGTAACAAACATAATAAATAAATAACAATGACGAACGCTGGCAAGATTTGGGATGGTCACTGTGAACCATATTTAGCCATCAAAGACATCGGCCAAAAAAAAAAAAAAAAAAAAAAAAAAAAAAAAAAAATATATATATATATATAATTTATAGCTTATGTGGCCAAGTATATTTACAACTCAGACACTGACTTCTGAATACCTGAGTCATATTATTAACCTCTTCTGTACCGGTGACGTCTTTTTAATTTTATGCAAGCTATATTTAGACGATTTTGTGCAGTTTGAGAAGGATCTGTGGTAGTAAAAATTTTGAAGAGAGATAGTTCGAAGCCTGTAAATTGCTGAAGGGCCCCTTTAAGTTGAATACAATCGTCTAATATTAGCAAGAGCAAAGTTAAAAAGACGGCACCGGTACTGAAAGGGTAAATAAGACCGTGAAGACGATTATTTTTAGTTTGCTCGAGATACATTTGTACATTTTTAGGTAGAACAAATATCCTAAGCTGTATACAATCGTGCAATGATAGCCAGAATAAACTGCTATAATGGGTCATAATCCTCAAGAGGTTAATAACTGGTATTTTCAACGGTTTATTAAGTTTATGAAATGACGGTGTTATGTTGACAACTGTGCTGCCTGGCCTATGCCCGTAAAATAACTTACCGTATATTAATGTACCGGGTATTTATTTTATACACGTGTTCATTAATTTAATTGATTTCATAAAATAGGTATATTTGGAAGTTAATTTGTGGGTTGGTGATATTACTAATAAATTCAGGTTCAGGAGTAATTCCTGTTGAGGCCTTCCCTTGCGGTTAAGGCCCCATCAATTACCCCTTCCATTAATTTAATCATTAGGCTATCATAGTGCAGTTGGGTATAAGTACAGTACATGGTTAGATTAATATCCAGTATTCAAGAATGGATAATATATCATGAGAGTGTGCGTAAACCTTTAACTGTCTTGATAGCGTAATGGTTAGTGCGCTGGAATATTTCCTTGGGACAAATAAACTATAAAGCATTTTTTCTTGGGTCATCTGTACTACAAGGCAATATTTTGGGGGGTTACTGTACTGTAATGCAATATTTTCTTTGGGTAAGTAAACTATAAAGAAATATAATCTTGGGCCAACTGTACTATAGGGCAATATTATCTTGGGCCAACTGTACTATAAGGCAATACTTTCTTGGGCCAACTGTACTATAGGGCAATATTATCTTGGGCCAACTGTACTATAAGGCAATACTTTCTGGGGGCATATGAACTATAAAGCAATATTTTCTTGGGCCAACTGTACTATAAGGCACTATTTTCTTGGGCCAACTGTACTATAAGGCAATATTTTCTTGGGCCAACTGTACTATAAGGCACTATTTTCTTGGGCCAACTGTACTATAAGGCAATATTTTCTTGGGCCAACTGTACTATAAGGCAATATTTTCTTGGGCCAACTGTACTATAAGGCAATATTTTCTTGGGCTATCTGTACTATAACTCTATAAGGCAATATTTTTGGGGGTTACTATACTATAATGCAATATTATCTTTGGGTAAGTAAACTATAAAGCAATATTTTCTTGGGACAACTGTACTATAAGATCTCGTATCATGATTACTACCAGACGTCAGGTGGCACGGTCTCATAAATTGTAACAAATATTATGGGTTTTTAGAAGATTTAGGAAAACTATAATTACAGTGTCGATAATAATCCACCAGTTAAGGGGGTAGGGTTTATATGTAAGTTTATTTATTTATTTATTTTTATTGTTTTAGTTTCCTCCTTAGACCTCCATCAAGTTTAATAATTATCCTCACCATCCTCCTTAGACATTAATTTGTACATTGTTCGGTAGAAAAATTTCCCGGTTCCTCCAAAATTACAGGCGCTATCACATGCCAGGATATAATCGCCACCTGAATGGCACGAGAGGTCTTGACATTGATAACGAAATGGGACTAAGGGTCTTTAAATCGCCAACCTAGTGGGTCGAACGTCTCATAACTAATGGGGCTTAACATGAGGGAGAAGGGGGTCCAGAAAAAACAACTACCTCCCCCTTCAAGGCATATTGGTGGTGATTTAACCCATTTCATACATCTCACATAATTTAACTCCTTGAAGATCTAAGACGCATATATTTCCTATTTTCTGGCGATTATCAGACGATTTTATTCAGATTAGGAAGGGTATGTGGAAGTCAGAGGTTAAATTGAGATCGTCTTTACCCTTTCAACTCCCACAGATCCTTCCTAAGCTGTATACAATCGTCTAAGGATAGCTAGAATAAATTGTCAAAATGCGTCATGATCCTCAAGGGGTTAAGGTATGTCACTGTAATATTGATGTATTTATCTATATTTACCTTCAATTCTTTACAGCGAGAACACACTATAACAAGGGCGACATTACTTTTTAGGGGGCAACTGTACTCACAAATTGCATATCATGACTATATACAAAGCGTCATCTGGCAGGCTCCCATGCAATCACTATATGTCTACAGTAGTGTTAACCCTTTATGTACCGGCTACGTCTTTTTAACTTTAATTTGGCTACTATTAGACGATTTTATGCAGTTTAGAAAGGGCCTCCAGTAATCAAGAGGCTTCGAAATATCTCACTTAACCCTTTTTACTATCACATATCCTTCTTAAACTGCACAATATCGTCTAAATATAGCTAGCAAAATATTTAAAAGACGTCTCGGTACAGAAGGGGTTAATGTGTGTGTGTGTTTTCTTAGCTGACTGTAAATTTCCATGTGTTTATCTTGCTAACTCAGCCATGACTTGAACCTTTGGAACATCAATCTCTCGTCTATTCTTTCAAGACAGGGTAATACCCTGAAAATGTCTTGAGAGAGTAAACGAAAGCTTGGTATTCCAATGTTGCATTTTCCCTATCGAGTATTACATTATTCATATAACATGTACAATCAGGGATATTAAGTGTTGTCATAGATTCCAGTGGTTTTCGCTCAAAAAGTGTTATTGGTATCTTTATAGTTACTGGGAAAAAAGTGATTATCCCTCAAAGTATTAGTCAGTGTCCGAAACTTTGTGAAATATCTGACAACACTTATTAACCTCGACTGTACCACCCTAACACTGATTAGTTGTGTAACCCATAATAACCAATCAGAGAACTATGGAAGTCACATGTAAGATTCCCAATTTCGCTAGGAAGAGGGCTGTGTTTGGCTAAATTGTGTGTTGTCGTCTCCGGAAAATTTGATGCACGACTACTCCTAAACGGCTGCCTCCACGACATTCAACACCAATACCAATGTTGCTCGCAGAGCCAAAATGAACAAAGTGAAATTGACGGATTTCCGCTACTCTCGCTAAGTAGGTAATTTCTCTGCGTTTTGTCGTCTTCAGTACCTTTGAGACGCTACTCCTAAACAGCTGCCTCCACAATATTGAACAGTAAGACCAAAGTTGTTCGCAGAGCCAAAATAAACAAAGATAACCTGCTGCTACCGACTGTAGTGGCTAGTACTCTGCGAGATTTGTCGTCTTCGGAACCTTTGACACACTACTCCTAAACAGCTGCCTCCACGACATTGAACACTAAGACCAAGTGTGTGTGTGTGTGTGTGTGTGTGCTTGTCAATATATGAAACACAAAATATACACACAATTTAAACAAGAAAGCCATACACATGAATCCTTCCTTGATTGAAGAGGGATTCGCACGATAAATGATTTTTGGCAATTCTGATCTTGTATCATCTGAAAAAAAAAAAAAAAAAAAAAAACCACACAAGAAAAACAACCAAACAAAGCATCTAATTCCACCTACATGAATAATCTACTATCAATCTAATTACTAGTGTCAATTCATATGAGTTTTGAAATTCTTACCAGAGAAGAGAGTCCTGTAAGATTAAACCAAACCATCAACAACAATTGGAGAGAGAGAGAGAGAGAGAGAGAGAGAGAGAGAGAGAGAGAGAGAGAGAGAGAGAGAGAGAGAGAGAGAGAGAGAGAGAGAGAGAGAGAGACAGAGAGAGAGAGAGAGAGAGAGAGAGAGAGAGAGAGAGAGAGAGAGAGAGAGAGAGAGAGAGAGAGAGAGCGCGTGTTATTATATAATATACTGTAATGTCTCTACTCACCAACTTTACCGAAGCACGTATATACTCTCCATAAGGCAATACACATAAATTCCCACCGACGATCGAATTACAGCAATAAATCCCCTTGGCCTCCACACAGGGCAATTATGGCCCTTCATAAGAGTGAGTAGTGAGGATCCAAATGAGAGTCATCGGTAATGACTGTGTGGTGTGGAGGGTCACGGATATGGTCACCCCAGTAATGTGTTGGTTGTGGGTGTGGGGGGGGGGGGGGGGGTCATATATCACTAATATCAGGCAGAGTACTGGGTGCTGGCTGGGTTGGCTAAAGCTCTGTAACAACATCCATGATCTTGTTCTGTACTATAAGGGTTGGCATTGGGTGGCGACTCGGTGGCTGCGTTGGCTAAAGCTCTGTACCAACATCCATGATCTTGTGCTATACTATAAGGGTTGGCATTGGGTGGCGACTCGGTGGCTGGGTTGGCTAAAGCTCTGTACCAACATCCATGATCTTGTTCTGTACTATAAGGGTTGGCATTGGGTGGCGACTCGGTGGCTGGGTTGGTTAAAGCTTTGTACCATACGTGTTGGTACTGGGTGACTTAATTGGCGGCTGGGTTGTTCTAAAGCTCAGTATTATTGTCTGGGTGACGGCCTGGCATAGGTACAAATCCCACTGACTACTGGTAGAGATAGTGAGATGAATTATCGTCTGTTAACACCTAGTAATTAAAAACAAAAACAGTAATTAGCCTAATATATATATAATTTAAACAAAAAATAGAAAAATATAATAACATAAGAATCGCACCCAAGGACGATTCAAAACCTGCGCTCTGAGTGCAATTTTCAGACTGAGTGACAAATGTTTGTGATTTTAGTCTCTTGGAGATTTACGTGTAACAAGGGTGTGAATGGTTGGAGCATCGTCCAATGATAACCAAGAATTAATTATATCCATTTAGGTACCAAATGAATGTCCTGGCCAAGTTTGGTCAAAACCCATTAATTCGCTCTGGAGGTATTTTGCTAACCACACACACACACACACACACACTGTTGGATGATATTACAATACCCTTAACCCCTTCATAACCGGTACCGTCCTTTTAACTTTCTTTTGGCTACTATTAGACGATTGTATTCAAATTAAAAAGGGCTCTAGCAACTAACAGGCATCCAACTATTTCAATCTCCCATGTGGGGAGATTGTAGGCACCAATCGATCAGGGCTAGACCCAGGTGAGGTTATAGGCATGTGATAAAGAGTCGCTGGAACTCCTGTTTCACTTGCTTGGCCTCTCTTACTGATTTTCTTTGTGCCTCATTTACACTGAGAGCAATCATAAGAACATAAGAACATAAGAAAATGGGAGTCTGCAGAAAGCCGATTGGCCTAAGCAAGGCAGATCCCTGTCCCACACAACCCCAATTCAATTACAAAGCCCAATTATAGGCTTCACACTCTAATACCCTGAGGATCATCTTACCAAAACGGTTAGAGATTAACGCAGGATTATGGGGGTCTGCAGAGTGCTGATTGGTTTAACCCGGCTGATCCCCCTTCACACCCAACCCTTCTCGTCCATATGCTTATCCAATTTTATCTTAAAGCTCCCTACAGTTTTAGATCCCACTATAGCACTTGGTAGTCCATTCCACCCATCTACAACTCTGTTACCAAACCAATATTTGCCTATATCTTTTCTGAAACGGAATTTATCTAATTTGAAACCATTGGTACGAGTTCTTTCGCTATCACTGAGCTTTAGTACATTTGTCATGTCCCCTTTGTTAATCCCACTAACCCACTTGAACACCTCTATCATATCCCCTCTAACTCTGCGTCTCTCTAACGAATGTAAACCTAATTTCTTCAACCTTTCTTCATACGAAAGATTTCTAATATTATGGATCATTTTTGTCATTCTACGCTGTACTCTCTCCAATGAATCTATGTCCATTCTGTAATACGGACACCAAAATTGGACAGCATAATCCATATGGGGTCTCACTAATGACAAGTAAAGTTTTAAGATAACATCAGCAGTTCTGTTACTCACACTCCTAGAGATGAACCCGAGAATCCTGTTTGCCTTATTACGAACGCTTATACACTGTTTTCTAGGCTTCAAATCACTGCTAACAAACACACCTAGATCTTTCTCGCAGTCTGAATTTTCTAATTCTAAATTAGCTAGTTTATATTTAACATTTGTTTGCATCTTCCCTATCTTTAATACCTTGCATTTGTCAATGTTAAACTTCATCTGCCAATTTACTGACCATTCATGTAAGGTATCTAGATCCCTTTGGAGGCACTCTATATCGCTATCTGAATCAATTGATCTCCCTATTTTAGTATCGTCTGCGAATTTACTTATCCTACTAGTTATACCTAAATCTAGGTCATTTATGTATATAAGAAACAACAGGGGACCTAATACCGATCCCTGGGGGACACCACTTTTGACTGCTCCCCATTCTGACTTGGTACCATTTATGCTGACTCTCTGCTTCCTACCAATTAGCCATGACCTAATCCATCCTAACAACGCCCCACCTATTCCATGTGCCTCAACCTTTCTCATCAATCTCTCATGAGGGACTCTGTCGAAAGCTTTACTGAAATCTAAATATATAATATCATATGACTTGTCATTATCTACTGCTTCATATACCTCTGAGAAAAAACTAAGCAAATTAGTAAGGCAAGACCGTCCCTGAGTGAATCCATGCTGAGAAGAATTGATTAAGTTAAATGTTTCTAAGTGGTTTCTCATTTTCCTAGCAATAATTGACTCTAGTAGCTTTCCTATGATTGAAGTGAGACTAATGGGACGGTAATTGGATGCTATTGATTTATCACCTTTTTTGAAGATCGGAACTACATTTGCAAGCTTCCAAGCTTCTGGAACTATACCTGTTTCTAATGACTTGTTAAATAGAAATGTTAATGGGTAACTTAACTCATCTCTGCATTCTTTTAATACTCTAGCATATACCTCATCAGGACCAGGCGATTTATGAGGTTTCAGTCTGTCAATTTCCTTAAGCACATCATTTCTACTTATAGTAACCGTACTTAACCTATTATCTATACTATCGCTGTATACCTTACGGACTTCTGGAAACTGTGCCAAATTTTCATTAGTGAAAACGGAAAGAAATTGACTATTTAATGTACTGCACATTTCTAAATCATTTTCTGTCATTTCTCCTATCGAAGTTTTAAGGGGACCAATTACATCTCTTTGGATTTATATAGTTGGTAAAAAGCTTTAGGATTATTTTTGAGTCATTGGCAACCTTAATTTCATAATTTCTTTTTTCTTTACTAATATCCTTTTTTACCTGTCGTGATAGATTCTGATAGTAAGCAAGTAGGTGAATTTCGCCTTTTTTAATTTGTCTATATATTCCTCTCTTTTTTCCTAGAAGATCTAATAGTCTATTATTCATCCATTTGGGTTGGTTCTGTGTTGATCTAAATTTTCTTTTGGGGATATATTTATTTTGCGCATTGAATACTGACTTGATAAAATTATCGTATGTATCTACCAAGTTTGACGTCTCTTCCTGTCTTAAGATGACAGGTGCCTGAGAAAGGATACACTCATTTGGACACCTGGATCGACTTAATTTTTTGACCATAGGGTCCGCTAACAGGGCTTCTCTTAACCCACCATAATTGGCTTTTCTGAAGTCAGGTATTAATGTTGTATTCTCTCTGATATTACCTTTCCATTGTATATTCAATCCAGCTAGCTCTCACAAACACCTCCTCCTCCTATCCACTTCACTACACTAAACATGCACACCACACTTCATTCTTCCACACCAAAAAAAAAAAAAAAAAAAATGATGAATTGTAGCCCAGCCTCGGAGTCCCCAGGGGGGGGGGGGGGGGGACCATAAATGCCCCCTCACCCGACCGACCATCCCCTGACGACCCCACACAATTACCTGGACCTCGGCCTGTTACTCTTTCTATTAATTTCTGCAACATTCGCGGACTTTCCTCTAACTTTCACTCTGTTGAGCACCATCTCTCCTCCTACAAACCTGATCTTCTCTTCCTCACCGAAACTCAGGTGTCTGTAGCAACATCCAGCAACCCCTTCTCTGTATCCTCCTACTTTATCTATCCTAGTTTCAAAGCCAAAGGCAGATGTTGTGCATATGTGCACAACAAACTCACTTGCTCTCGTGTTCCCGATTTCGACTCCTCTGAATTCTCAACTTTATGGCTCAAACTTTCCTGTCATTCTCTTACTAAATATTTCTGTGCTGTCTATCTTTCCCCTAACTCTACCAACTTTCCCAAATTCTTTGACTATCTAAACTCTACAGTGGAACACATTCTATCCATTTCGCCTTTCTCAGAAATCTCCATCTTAGGAGATTTCAACGTTCACCACCGCCATTGGCTCTCCTCTCACACTACTGATCCACCTGGTGAACAAGCCTACGTCTTTTCTATCCTAAATGACCTAGCGCAGTTAGTTCAGCAACCCACCCGTATCCCGGATCGCATCGGAGATCGGCCCAACATTCTTGACCTGTTTCTAACTTCTAACCCTTCTTCTTATACTGTCGATCTTTTCTCTCCTTTGGGCTCCTCCGACCATAAACTTATCTCTGTCACCTGTCCTATCTCTCCAGTACAGCCACCCGATCCTCCTAGCCGGCGGCGCTTGTGGCACTTTGGCGCTGCCGACTGGGAGGCTCTTCGGCAGTACTTCTTTGATTTCCCATGGAATGATTTCTGCTTCCATGGCCGAGGACCCTCGGAGAGTGCTGAACGCATTACCGAGGTAATCCTATCGGGCATGGGAGCATACATTCCATTCTCTTTCTCTCAGACTAATGCTAAAAAATCTTGGTTTACTCACGCCTGTTCTACTGCTGTCCGCAATAAGGAGGAAGCATTCAAACGGTACCGACGCCTTAAAACTCAAGACTCTCATTCTTCATATGTTTCTGCCCGGAATCAAGCCAAATCTGTTCTTCGACTTGCCAAACACTCTTTCATCAATAATAATAAATGCACTGAACTATCCAACTCTAGCTCTTCCCAAGCTTTCTGGCATCTAGCCAAAAACCTCTCCAACAATTTCTCTTCCTCGTCTTTCCCTCCCCTTTCCCACTCTGATGGCACAACCATCACTTCTTCCTCTGACAAAGCTAAACTCTTCGCTCAAACTTTTGCTAGAAACTCCACATTGGATGATTCCGGTGCTATTCCTCCCTCTCCGCCCTCCTCTCTCTTACTTATGCCTAATATCCTAATCTCTTCTAAAGAGGTACTTTCTACCCTCTCTGGGCTTAACACTAATAAGGCGTACGGTCCGGACGGTGTTACTCCTGTTGTTCTCAAAAACTGTGCTTCCGTGCTGACTCCCTGCCTAGGCAAACTCTTTCGTCTCTGTCTATCCTCTAACGTCTTCCCTTCATGCTGGAAGTTTGCTCACATTCAACCTGTCCCAAAGAAGGGTGACCGCTCTCAACCCTCCAACTATCGTCCAATTGCTCTTATCTCTTGTCTTTCTAAAGTTTTTGAAACTATTCTTGCTTCCAAATTTCTTAAGCATTTCTCTTCTCATAATCTGCTCTCAGATCGCCAGTATGGCTTCCTTAAGGGTCGCTCTACTGGTGATCTTCTTTCATATCTTACTAACTCTTGGTCATCCTCCTTTCGGGACTTCGGTGAGACTTTTTCTATTGCACTAGACATATCAAAAGCCTTCGATAGAGTCTGGCATAAATCTTTAATTTCTAAACTACCCTCCTTCGGTTTCTATCCCTCCATCTGTGCCTTTGTCTCTAATTTCCTTTCCGGCCGTTCCATAGCCGCGGTTGTGGACGGCCATTGTTCACTTCCTCACCCTATAAACTCCGGTGTTCCTCAGGGCTCTGTCCTATCTCCTATTCTCTTTCTAATTTTTATAAATGATCTCCTTAACTGTACCTTAATTCCCATCCATTCATACGCAGACGACTCAACCTTGCACTACTCCATTAGTTTTTCAGAACGCCCCAGCCAGCAATCCCTCAACGACAAACGTAATGAAGCCATAGAACTCTTAAATTCTGATCTAAATACTATTTCCAATTGGGGCAGAGAAAACCTTGTTAACTTTAATGCTTCCAAAACCCAATTTCTCCATCTATCTACCAGTCAGGATCTCCCAGCGGACTATCCCTTATTCTTCAACAATACAAAAATCAACCCTTCATCTTCTCTCAATATTTTTGGTGTCTCTTTTTCTTCTGCTCTCATTTGGAAGGACCATATTACCAGTCTTGCTAAGGCAGCCTCCCAGAAGCTGGGTGTGCTCAACCGCCTTAGGGGGTTCTTTTCCCCTGCACAGCTTCTTGCTCTGTACAGGGGCATAGTGCCCCCTTGTATTGAGTATTGTTCACATGTGTGGGGAGGTTCCTCTCACACCGCTCTCCTAGACAAAGTTGAAAGGAAGGCCTTTCGTATCATTAACTCCCGTCCACTCACCAACTCTCTGCAATCTCTCTCTCTCCGCCGCAATGTTGCATCTCTCTCGCTATTCATCGCTACTATAATAATCAGTGTTCCTCAGAGCTATCCCAGTGCATACCACCTCCTTTACGTAGGGCACGTGGTACCCGTCTTGCAACTCAATCCCACCCCTACTCTGTGCAACTCTCCAACCCAAGAGTGAAACGTTACTCTCAAACTTTCTTCTACTCAACAGCTGAGCTCTGGAACTCTCTCCCAGAATCAGTCTTTCCCTCTTCCTATGACTTAAATTGCTTCAAACTCCGTGTGTCCAGGCATTTTGGCTCGAACGTCCCTTGATTTTGGCCCTGTCACTCTTTCAACTATGGGGGAGGCACTCGCTATAGGCAGTTATGCCTTTTGCCTCCCTCAATCACATAGAAAAAAAAAAATAAAAAAATAAAAAAAAATAACCCATTTTACTACCACAGATCCTTCTTAAACTGCACAAAAACGTCTAAATTTAGCTAGAATATAATAAAAAAACGTCGCCGGTACGCAATACAAGGTGCGCAATACAACAACATAAACCACTGTCTACTATACCGTGGTTGATGGTGAGTGGTGATGGGCTGGTCTATCAGAGTGAGAACTGAGCGAACTCTGCCATACCCATAGCTTACTCGGACTGTTCCTTTTACTATTATATATTTTCTAGATCTCAAGTGACGGCGTCTCTTCCGTGGATTGACCTCCCAATCTACCAAGATTGGAAGCCAAAGCGTCACATTTTTCCTTTGCCCCTCAACTTTCTCTTCATAATTGCTGAGGGGCACAGGGCCCTGGGTGGGTCTTTGGTTTCCCGGGCGTTTCCGCACCCTCCTCAGCTCCCCGCCATGGAGTGGCTTCGGTCACCCAGGCTTTATTGTGGTCGGCAGGGAGGGTTCTGTTGGGGCGCTCGGTTATGGCCTTGGCCTTGCTTGGGGCCTTGGGGCTGTTCGGCCAGGCAGCTTGGGGAACAACAACAACAACAACTATACCGTACTATCTATAAGACCACTACTACCTTCACCCCTTGTCTTATCCAAAGTATGTATATCTAGTGTGAATATAGTTTGGTGTTTATTAAGGGGAGGTATTTAGTTTATTCCCTAGACCTCCATCAAGGTTAAAATTAAACCCCCTTGACCCCCTTTCAAGATAAATGTGTACATTTTTCGGTAGAAAAATGTCCCGGCCGAAGGCCGATTCCTCTTAAATTACAGGCTCGCTATCGCTCGCCAGGAAAAAATCGACACCTAAATGGTACAAAAAGTCTTAAAATTGACAGAAATCGGGCGAACGTTCTTAAAATCGCCAAACTAATGGGGCGAACATCTTAAAAACTCAAAAGCAATGGGGCTAAACATGAGGGAGAAAGGGGTAAAGAAAAAAATCCCTCAAGTGGAATTCTCCCCCTAACAACCTCCTGTACCTTCTGTGTGTCCGTGTCCAACTCCTGAGGTGTGTTTACTGATGGCCTCAGACAGTGTGTGTGTGTGTGTTGGGTACAGTGGTGAGGCTGAGGCTGTACTGGTGGTGGTGGGCATGGAGGGGAGGGATATAGGTGCAGGCAATACTGGCATCACACACACACACACACACACACACACACACACACACACACACACACACACACACATCAAGATAAAGCCTCATATCGCTGATAAGGCAAAAATGTAGGTTGTTAAACTAGTAAGACAATTGATATTCAACAGCCAGTAAGTGTAGGCTCAATTTATTGATTTGTAGTTTGAAAATTGCCCTCATTGCACAGTAGTGGTGGTATAGAAGATTTAAATTAGCTTTATTGCACCGTAGTGGTGGCATAGTAGATTGGTATTAGCTTTATTGCATAGTAGTGGTGGTATAGTAGATTAAAACTAGCTTTATTGCATAGTAGTGGTGGTATAGTAGATTAAAACTAGCTTTATTGCATAGTAGTGGTGGCATAGTAGATTGGTATTAGCTTTATTGCATAGTAGTGGTGGTATAGTAGATTAAAACTAGTTTTATTGCATAGTAGTGGTGGTATAGTAGATTAAAACTAGCTTTATTGCATAGTAGTGGTGGCATAGTAGATTGGTATTAGCTTTATTGCACAGTAGTGGTGGTATAGTAGATTAAAACTAGTTTTATTGCACAGTAGTGGTGGTACAGTAGATTAAAACTAGCTTTATTGCACAGTAGTGGTGGTACAGTAGATTAAAACTAGCTTTATTGCACAGTAGTGGTGGTATAGTAGATTAAAACTAGTTTTATTGCACAGTAGTGGTGGTATAGTAGATTGATATTAGCTTCATTGCATAGTAGTGGTGGTATAGTAGATTGATATTAGCTTCATTGCATAGTAGTGGTGGTATAGTAGATTGCAATTATAAGGGGGTAGTGGTCATCTTTTGGTCTATTATATTTTTCGTTTTAATATATATATTTTTTTAGTTTCCTCCCTAAACCTCCATCACGCTAAACAAACAATAAAAGCATAACATAAAATAAAACACCTAGACCCCCTTCAAGATAAATATGTACATCTCCTATCTCCTATTCTCTTTCTAATTTTTATAAATGATCTCCTTAACTGTACCTTAATTCCCATCCATTCATACGCAGACGACTCAACCTTACCCTACTCCATTAGTTTTTCAGAACGCCCCAGCCAGCAATCCCTCAACGACAAACGTAATGAAGCCATAGAACTCTTAAATTCTGATCTAAATACTATTTCCAATTGGGGCAGAGAAAACCTTGTTAACTTTAATGCTTCCAAAACCCAATTTCTCCATCTATCTACCCGTCAGGATCTCCCAGCGGACGGACTATCCCTTATTCTTCAACAATACAAAAATCAACCCTTCATCTTCTCTCAATATTCTTGGTGTCTCTTTTTCTTCTGCTCTCATTTGGAAGGACCATATTACCAGTCTTGCTAAGGCAGCCTCCCAGAAGTGGGGTGGGCTCAACCGCCTTAGGGGGTTCTTTTCCCCTGCACAGCTTCTTGCTCTGTACAGGGGCATAGTGCGCCCTTGTATTGAGTATTGTTCACATGTGTGGGGAGGTTCCTCTCACACCGCTCTCCTAGACAAAGTTGAAAGGAAGGCCTTTCGTATCATTAACTCCCGTCCACTCACCAACTCTCTGCAATCTCTCTCTCTCCGCCGCAATGTTGCATCTCTCTCGCTATTCTATCGCTACTATAATAATCAGTGTTCCTCAGAGCTATCCCAGTGCATACCACCTCCTTTACGTAGGGCACGTGGTACCCGTCTTGCAACTCAATCCCACCCCTACTCTGTGCAACTCTCCAACCCAAGAGTGAAACGTTACTCTCAAACTTTCTTCTACTCAACAGCTGAGCTCTGAAACTCTCTCCCAGAATCAGTCTTTCCCTCTTCCTATGACTTAAATTGCTTCAAACTCCGTGTGTCCAGGCATTTTGGCTCGAACGTCCCTTGGTTTTGGCCATGTCACTCTTTCAACTATGGGGGAGGCACTCGCTATAAGCAGTTATGCCTTTTGCCTCCCTCAATCACATAAAAAAAAAAAAAAAAAAAAAAAATGTCGGTAGAAAAATGTCCCTCCTAGAAATACAGGCTCGCTGTCGCTCACCAGGAAAAAATCGACACCTAAATGACACGAACGATCTTTATAATGACAAAGAAATGGTGCAAATAGTCTTAAAATTGCCAAACTAATGGAACGAACGTCTTAAAATCTAAAAGCAAATGGGACTAAACATGAGGGAGAAAAAAAAAAAACACAATATGAGAGGAACCTTTAACACAACAAATAACAGTCATGGAGTTTTGAACTGAGCAAGGAACATGATAGTTTTAAACAGACCAGGAAACAGTAGAGTGAATTTCAACCGAACTGAATGGGTACAGAAAAGGAATGAATGCATGAATGAATATAAAAGTGAGTCAGGGGAGAAGTGGGCATAGGGCAAGGACAAGTATGAATTAATGAATTATTGAATACAAACGTAGATTAGGGGGGAAGTGGGAATAAGGCAAGGATAAGTATGAATGGATGAATGAACGAATGAATAATGCTTAGAAAAGTGGGTTAGGGAGGAAGTGGGAGTAGGGCAAGCATAAGTATGAATGGATGAATGAATGAATATAAAAGTGAAACATGGGAGAAGTGGGCATAGGGCAAGCATAAGTATGAATGAATGAATGAATGAATACAAACGTAGGTTAGGGGGGAAGTGGTAATAGAGCAAGGACAAGTATGAATTAATGAATGAATGAATATAAAAGTGAGTCGGGGGGAAGCGGGCATAGGGAAAGGAAAAGTATAAATGAATGAATGAATACAAACGTAGGTTATGGGGGAAGTGGGAATAAGGCAAGGATAAGTATGAATGGATGCATGAATTAATGAATAATGTTTAGAACAGTGAGTTAGGGGGGAAGTGGGAGTAGAGCATAAGGTTTCAATTAACCAGTTGCTAGTTTCAGGCTATAAGGAAGTTGGAGCTGTAGACATCGATATTTAGCAGAATGATTGGCAAACAAATATATGGTCGTGGTGCACATATAAATACATGAAATTGAATTGACCACTTGCGAGTTTCAGGGTATAAGGAAGTTGGAGCTGTAGGCATCGATAAATGGCAGAATTACCAGCTAAATTACGATTGTAGTGGATTTATACATACCTAAAAACGAATTCAACATATTTTCCATCATAAACTATCATTATTATTGCATTTCTATTTAATATCGATGTCTACCGCTCCAACTTCCTTTTATAGCCCGAAGCTCGCAAGTTGTCAATTATTAATAACACTTTTAATCCTTCACAAATATGCATAATTTATTTACTTCTTCTAAATATTGATGTTTACGACTCCAACTTCCATATAGTCCTTGTACTGTATATGTGAGTAAGCATAGGTAGCACAGTATTTTGATTAGAGACCCTATTAACCCTCTCCGACATATGACGCGATTTTGAGCCTATTGGGGATATTTTAAAGCCTTTGTTACCATCAGGTGTATTTAGAAACCTTTAGTTTAGTTACTTCAACCTCTGCAGTTGTCTTTGAGTTAGCTGTGGGCAGAAACCTAATTTTGGAGAGGTAATTATAAGAGTGAGAGAACTCTATTTCTTGTTGCTAATCTGGCAACCTCTGCGTCATATGAGTCTGAAGGGGTTAAGTCTACCTCACTCATAGTTTCACAGTAATAAGTCTCTCTTTTACACACACACGTATACACCAGACTCAGCGGAGGGTGAAAAGAGAGCCTTCTAATTTGCTGTCCTTTTCTTCTACTATAAACTGGCCAGACCAGTTAGTAGGGGTCGCAAGGTCTGAGTATATGTGTAACTTTGTGTAACTCTCAGCATGAAAGCTGAGAGATCTCTGCTGCAAGTGAGCAAACAGAGGTAGCCCATGCAGTAGTTGGGGTAAGGTGGGATCCAATTAAGACTGTGTGTCCTCCTGGGGGGGTCCCACCACCTCCACCCAGCTCTGTGGTCAGGGGTAGTGTCACAGACGAAAAAGAAAAAAGAACACACAAGAACACACACACAAGAACACAAGAACACACACACACACACGCACGCACGCTCGCACGCACGCACGCACACACACACACACACACACATGTACGCACACCAGACCTTTCTCTCTATTTCATTTTACATACAAGCTGGTGTGTGTCAAGTGCATCTACCTGTATGTATGCATGAAAATGGTGTTTGCTCACACACACCAATTACCCCCACACCCCTCTCTCACTCGCTCTCTCTCCCCTCTCTCACTCTCACACACCCTCTCTCACTCACACACACACACACACTCTCTCTCTCTCTCTCTCTCTCTCTCTCTCTCTCTCACTATCTCTCACACACATAGATTGACCACCAATAGTTGGGGTAAGGGGTGGGCACCAATTAAGAGCTTCCAGTATCACCAACATCATTAGTGGCCACTCTCAAGTTCACAGTTACCAGTCACTCTCACTTACAGTACATATATGCATGGTTACACTCACACCACACCTTATGTCCATCACACACACACACAGACACACACACACACACACACTATAAGCCTCTCTCACAGACAGTCATAAACACTCACGCTATTTGCTTCTCTTGCAAATACAGTCACAATTAGCACTCACACACACCACACCTTATGTTCACACACACACACATACTATCAGCCCCTCACATTCATAATCACAAACACATATACACATTAAATAATTATTACTCGCACACCATAACATACGTCCACAAACACATACACACACACACACAAGCCTTCGGCCTCTCTCAGAAAAAGAGGCACTCACACACACACACATACAATCAGCCTCTCTCACAAACAGATACATAAACACTCTCTCTCTCTCACACACACACACACACACAATCAGCCTCTCTCATAGAGACACAAACACACTATCTCTCTCACACACACACATACTGTATAATCAGCCTCTCACAAACAGAGACAACCAGACACACCCAAACCCACCATATGTTTACCCCTCCCCGTACTATAACTTATGAACATTAGTGCTCCCCCCCCCCTCCAAGGATATAACACATATAACAATGTGCTGCACTGACCACTCTGTTTTGATATTAGATGGTTGGAGCGAGGGAAAGTGATGGATATGGACAGTCTCTCATAAACGTAATGTCCTGCACTGTCAAACATTGTTGCATGCAAAGGGTAATTAGAATGGCCACACTAATACATCTACTGTATATAAAGTATATAATGGCAGTGATAAACCCTATTGATATAAGGATACAAATGTAAAATTACTATCAATATGCCCAATGATTGTTATATACATTATTTTTTCCTTTTTTTATACATTTGACCTTTAGTGCCATATAGGTGTCGATTTGTTCCTGGCGAGTGATAGTGAACCTGCATTTTAAAAGGAATCGGCCTTTGCCTGGAAAATTGTCGACCGAAAAAGTACAAATTCATCTCGAAAGGGGTCTTGTATATATATATATATACATATTAGACAGAAATGAAATAAAGAAAAACATAAAACAAAAACTCAATAAGGACTTGAACAATCTAGCTTGCATTTCTACTAGTTCGGAGGAGTCAAGGTTACTTCCAGTTCTTTAGGTTATTGTAAAGTGTATAGCTTGAATTCAGGAACAAACACTTATCTTTTATTAATTATTTGTTGTTTAGTTTGCTTCCTCGACCTCCATCAAGCTATGAAAAGAAAAAGAAAAAGAAAAAGAAAAAGAAAAAGAAGAAGAAGAAGAAAAAGAAGAAGAAAAAGAAAAAGAAAAAGAAGAAGAAGAAGAAGAAGAAGAAGAAGAAGAAGAAGAAGAAGAAGAAGAAGAAGAAGAAGAAGAAGAAGAAGAAGAAGAAGAAGAAAGAAGAAGACGAAGAAGAAGAAGAAGACGAAGTAGAAGAAGAAGAAGAAGAAGAAGAAGAAGAAGAAGAAGAAGAAGAAAGAAGAAGAAGAAGAAGAAGAAGAAGAAGAAGAAGAAGAAGAAGAAGAAGAAGAAGAAGAAGAAGAAGAAGAAGAAGAAGAAGAAGAAGAAGAAGAAGAAGAAGAAGAAGAAAACACTCCTGGACTCCCCCTTCGAGATAAATGTATACTTTTCTTGGTAGAAAAATGTCTCGATTCTTATTTAATCGGTGTGGACCAACCCTTCCCAAGTTACAGGAGGCTGGAGGTTGCAATGTCTAGACTCGTTATAATGGATAGGCTATGGTTTTACTGTTAACCCTTTCAGCACGGTGATGCCTTTTCACCTTTTATTCTGGCCAAAATTAGACGATCACATGCAGTTTAAGGGGAGGTATTTAGTTTGTTCCCTAGACCTCCATCAAGCTTAAAATTACACCCACTTGAGTCCCTTTCAAGATAAATTTGTACATTTATCGGTAGAAAAATGTCCCGGCCAAAGGCCGGTTCCTCTTAAATTACAGGCTCGCTATCGCTCGCCAGGATAAAATCGACACCTGAATGGCACGAAAGGTCTTAATATGGGGTGAAAGTTCTTAAAATCGCTAAACTAATGGGGCAAACGTTTTATAATATCAAAAGCAATGGGGCTAAACATGAGGGAGAAAGGGGTCAAGAAAAAAATCCCTCAAGTGGAGATCTCCCCTTAAGAAGGACCTATGTTATTCAGAGATATTTTTGAAATCGTATATACCCATTTGAGCCGCAGAGGTAGATTATAAGCTAAAGCAAATCGTTTAATGGTAACCAGAATATGACGGAAAAATACGCCATCGTGCTGAAAAGGGTTTAATTACAAGGTTGATAAATATAAACTTCGTCAAGGCTGTAGCTGAAATAATGGTAAAATATACTTTGGTACGCATTTGTATTATAATGTTATGTTGGGGGGATTTAGTGACAGAGGAAAATCGTCAATAAATTGCTCGCAGGACACCGGCTTGCACACGCCGGAATGGCTGCCTTCACATGGATCATAAAGTTAGTATAATTACAATCACACGCATATACACACATAACCTAGACACACACTCATAACCTCTACACACACACGCGCATACAGAACACACGCACACAAAAAGGGTAACACTGTGACGATGTAAATCAAAGGTCATACATATGGAACTGATAGGTCTGTAGAGTGATGGATGCGGGAATGACAGGTAACACACACACACACACACACACACACACACACACACACACAGGTTATACATATGGTATGGAACTGATAAGTCTGAAGGGTGATGGGTGGTAGA
>CM064486.1:15493301-15530801 GCA_032716605.1 Paralithodes platypus | reverse complement strand
GGGAGAGAGAAAGAAAGAAGAGGGAAGGAGAGAGGGAGAGATAAGAGGAGGGAAGGAGAGACGAGAGAAGAGGAGGGAAGGAGAGAGGAAGAGAGAAGAGGGAAGGAGAGAAGGAGAGAGGAAGAGAGAAGACGAGGGGAGAGGAGAGAGGATAGAGGAAGAGAGCAGAGGGAAGGAGAGAGGAAGAGAGAAGAAGAGGGAAGGAGAGAGGGAGAGAGAAGAAGAGGGAAGAAGAAAGGCAGAGCGAAGAGGAGGGAAGGAGAGAGAGGAAGAGAAGAGGAGGGAAGGAGAGAGCAAAAGGTGATAAAAGGTAAACAGAGACTGCATAGTAAGTAGGAGAAATAAGGTAGCAATAATTGGGGGAGAATAGAGCGAGTGAGAGAAGAGAGCAAAATGGGAGAAGAGAGTGGAGAATGAGAGATAAAAAGGAGGGAATAATAAAGGAAGCAGATAAGGAACAAGGACATGAAATAGTAAAAGATGACGAATGAAATGTGTAAGGAAGACACGGAGATAACAAATATATAAAGAGAATATAACGATAATTGGGAAAGGGAATAGGGCGAGAGTAAGAGGGGAATGAAAGAGGAGAAGAAGTGGAGAGATAAAGATAGGAGGTGGAGAGAGGAGGCAATTGGGCACACACAATAAGGGAACAAGGAAACAAGAAATAAATAGGAGATAAAAGGAGACAATATAATAGAGCAAGATTAAAAGACATAATGTAAGGGGAGAAAGAGAGTGGAGAGAAGAGAGGAATAGAGGCAGAATGAGATAAAAGAGGGAAGAGGAGAGAAGAACCAACTGAGCAGAACCACTACGGGTCTCAACACCAGGAAACAAGGAGAGGAAACAGGCACAGCAGAATAGTGACACGAAAAAGAAGAAACATAGAGACAGATAAAAGTGTAAGAAGTGAGAACAGAGACCGAGACAAGAGGAAAGAAGAGAGGGATAGAGGCAAGAGGGGAAAAGAGGAAAGAGGGGAGAAGAGAGGAATAGAGACAAGAGGGGAGAAGAGAGGGATAGAGACAAGAGGGGAGAAGAAGCAATTGGGCAGTAACAACACATGGACCAGCGCCAGGAAACTACAAACAAATTAAAAACAGAAAGAAAAGAAAAGTGACAAGAAAATAAAGATATTTAAAGAGAGAAAAGGAGTAGGGGAGATAATTTGATTAGGTAGAGGAGAAGGAATAGAGCGAAAGAAGGAAGGGAAGGAAAGGAAACAAGTAAGTGGAGAGAAGGTATGAGAGAAGAGAAGAGGGGAGAGAAACCAACTGAGCACATGCGGGCAAAAAGGAAGTTGGAGCTGTACACATCGATATTTAGCAGAAGTACCAGCTGAAATACAGTTGTAGTGAATATATAAGTACAGTCGGCCAAGTAGGTTGTGTCTCGGCTGTCATTACGTTTTGCTCACTGTGTGCTGTATTAATGTCTGTCAGATGTTGAATAGGGTTTGTATATCTCACTCGAAATGATGAAATATAGTTTAGATAGTGCTAATACCAATTATTGATCAAACTGTACTTGGTGCCGCGATGTCACTTACTTGGCCGACTTTACATATCTTCAAATTCAGGTAATGTGACTGAACTGAGCGGTAACTAAATAAACAAAAGGCTAGCATAACGATACTGTTATAACTACAACCACGCAGCCACATCCACACCATAACAATGGCTGGCGATGTGCATGTGCCTCTATGGGACACACCCACAAAGATCCTCATTAGAAAGACACCATCATCATCACTGCGTACAGACAGACATAAGCACAGACACGGACAATTCAATACTACGCCACCCTTACGGGGGGGTTATGTAATAACAGTGCAAAACATGGGGTGGCACGTGCAAACCTGGGTATCCCTGCAAACAACCAATCAAACCATCCATCAAACTACAGACCAATAGCTATAACTTCCACTCTTGGTAAAGTCTTTGAAATTATATTAAATAATCACATAATTAAGCATCTTGAGAATAATACATTAATCAGTGATAGGCAATATGGTTTTAGACGATGTCATGTCGATCAACTGCAGACATTCTTTGCCTTCTTACGCATCAAATCAACCAAGCTACAGACCAACATGGTGAAACACATACAATAGCACTGGATATATCAAAGGCATTTGATAGAGTCTGGCATCAATCCTTATTGTCGAAGATGTCACACTATGGCCTTGCATCATTAGTTCCACTAATTTCTTCTTATCTTCATAACAGAAAAATACGTGTAATGGTAGATGGCCTTTATTCTCAATTTCACTCAATAAATGCTGGTGTTTCCCCAGGGATCAGTTTTGGCCCCAACTCTGTTCCTCATTCATATCAATGATCTCATATCTACCACTCATAATCCAATACATTCCTACGCAGATGACTCAACACTCCACAGTTCCTTCACATTTACCAATTCTTTCACCCAACCCGATCTTATAAATTCAAAAATAAACGCTGCAATTTCTCTGAACCAGGACCTTTCTAGAATTAATGAATGGGGACAAAAGAATCTAGTTTCCTTTAATGCACAGAAAACCAAGTACATTCAATTTTCTAACCGACAGAATCTCACTGACTCCCATATATTTCTTAATGA
The DNA here is from genome assembly GCA_032716605.1 of Paralithodes platypus. NCBI lineage: Eukaryota > Metazoa > Arthropoda > Malacostraca > Decapoda > Lithodidae > Paralithodes > Paralithodes platypus. Next base: position 15,528,194 of record CM064486.1, on the reverse strand, counting down.
TGTAAATATTCCCACTTCCCCTAGTATTGACATTCTCGGTGTAACATTAACTACTAACTTGAGCTGGACACATTATGTTAGAAGCATTGCTAAGAATGCCTCTAAAAAACTGGTCCTGTACAGAGTTCGAGAATTCTTCATGACGAGCAGTTGGCCGTAATATATAAAAGTCATGTGCGTTCTCAGATGGATTACTGTTCACCTCTGTGGAGTGGAAGTGGAGTGGTTGCATTGAGGCAGTTGGACAAAATTCAAAATAAAGCTATTAGATTAATCAATAACCCTGCAATCACACAGGACCTTCCTACATTAGCCATACGAAGAAACGTTGCATCCCTTGCATTATTCTACAGATATTTTCACAGCAAGTGTTCCGAGGAACTTGCTTCAATTGTGCCGCCTCTCCACTTCTTTCCCCGTAGAACTAGGGCAGCTGAGAGAGCCCATGAATTTACACTTTCTCCTCCACAATGCAGAACTTCTGCTTATCAAAATTCATTTATCCCTAGAACTACTACTCTTTGGAATTCACTTCCCTCGAGTTGCTTTCCACAAACTTACAATCTACAAAAGTTTAAATCCAGTTGTTACAAACATTTTATGAATGGAGGATGCCTTTAGGCACATGGACCTTTTTGTTTTATCTGTGTTTTTCCTTCCTCCGTTCATTGTCTCTTTAAAAAAAAAAAAAAAAAAAAAAAAAAAAAAAAAAATAACAATCAGTTCAAGGCATTACTATTTTTTTTAACCCTGTCATTGACGTAAGCCAACGTGTAAGATATGGATATATATGTTTTTTGCATACCCCCCCCCTCAAAAAAAAAAAAAAAAAAACGACACACACACACTGAACCCATTAGCGGATCCTTAGCGAGCCATGGCGGAACTAAATGAAAATATTCAGGGTTGTCGCCAAATTTAATGCACATAATATAATCAAAAGAACTGAGCTACCCTCACGGTAAATTGGAGGCCCAGTCCTTCCACTCACATCCCCATTATAGAATACTTACCGACATTATACTTAGGGTGTTTGAAATATATATATATATATATATATATATATATATATATATATATATATATATATATATATATATATATATATATATATATATAATACAATATACAATGGTTTAACGTAACTTTCCATTACATACATTGTAATGGCTCAGACGTGGTTGCCTATCCGCAGTTGGAATATAATACAATAAAGTCCCATCACAACACCGCCCCATCATGTTATCACTTTGACTGATGTTGCCATAGTGCTAACCCGTGCCGCAGCAGAAAACTGCAAACCACACCACCATCAACAGTGCTATAGTTAAACAGATACATAACTAAACACTAAGTTCAACCATGGTACAATTACTATTATACACATGATAGTAATTACATCATGGGTTTAACCATTACACAGGGGGGTCACCTGCTTTTTTATCTTTCTCTCCTTTTCTCTCTTTCTCTGGCTTGTATCCATTCGGCCCCATTCAGCCAACTGTTTTAAGAAGTTTATCCCCATCCAGGTGTCGATATCTTCCTGGCGAGCGATAGCGAACCATCATTGTATGGAGAAATCCGGCTTCGCCGGAGATTTGTTTGTATCGAATAATGTACAAATTTAGCTTGCTGTCAAAACAAAAAAATATATATGCTGGCTCGCTACCGCTCGCCAGGAAAATATTGGCACCTGGATGGGAGTAAACTTCTTAAAACAGTAGGCTGAATGGGGCTGAATGGATACAAGCCAAAGAGAGAGGGAGAGAAAGATAAACACAAGCGAGGTGGGCTCCCTTAAATGGTATAAGGTGGGTTCATCGACCAATATGCCTATAAAGGGTAGATTATCACGGAAACTTTATAGACCTTTTTCATCCCCATACTTTTTGAGAGTGTAGGAGTGCATTTGTAGTGAATATAGTTTTGTGTATAGCACCTGCACGATGACGTAATTTTCGTCTAATTCCAATAGATACATTTCTTTAGATCATTATAACCTATCTTCAGGCCTCAAAGGGGCAAATACTATGTCAATAAACCATCTGAAAAAACAAACAAAACAAGACAAGCTTATGCTGCATATTATCGTCTATTGTTTGCCAGAATATCACGTAAATAAATGCGTCATCGTGCGGCAAGGGTTAATACTCTTTAAAACACCGCCGTCACAGCCTGTTGATAAATAATAAAACAAATGTAGGATTTTCTGTGTGACCTTGAAATGCCAAAAGCGAGTGTCCATGCAGTCACTATAATGATAAAGTATATTTTCCACTGGTCTACAATAACGAGACACAAGACATATGAACCAGCCTTCGTACTGACCCCATGGAGAATATTAAAGTTACATAATAATAAGTAAATAATAATTGAACATAAATTGGTGGCAACTCGAACACAAAGCCAAGGATAATTGCCAAGTTGCGCAATATTACCCAAAACAATGAAGGTAAATACAAAATGTAAAACTTGTATAACAAAATGTAATGCACGCCTTACAGAACTTAGTAAAGCCAATCTAAGCACACAATACCACAAATACAATATCCAAAGTATGCGATTCCCTGCAAAATAGCTGCCCAAATTGACCTAACTGGCAACCTAACCGCGGTGAGTAACATCTTGGAGATCCTGTAGACCGGATATCTTTTACTTTGGACGCCATATTGGTACTCTAATTATCGAACAATGGGATGATATTTAATTTTTGAGCATGGATAATTTTACATCTAAAGCCCAGACTATATATCCTGTACTTATATACTGCACCAGTATTGCCCAATGTTTAATATGAACGTGGATATATTCGAAAGTAAAGAGAGGGAATTGACACTGGTGGTAACAATATGGCGGAGGTTGGCCGATCTCTACAACAGGGTCTCTGTAAAAAGTATGATGCAACAGACACCCTCAGTACACCGAGACTGGACAACCTCCGCCATTTTGTCTCCACTCATGACTCATTGTTATACCACTCTGTATGCAACTGAAACTGAAACTGATGCAGAACAAAATGAAATAGATACAGTACTTGTGAGAGTATTATAATATGATGGGAGAGTTAGAAATGGAAATGGAAATACGCCTAACGGCCTTATTGGGCTATCCTTAGTTGGAATTATGCAAGGCTGGTACATGTCATTTTTGTAACATACTATGTGGTACCAACTCTGTAAATTGCTAACTGAATAAATATTATTATTATTATTAGTATGACACTGTGACACAGTATACCCCTTACAGTTATGATATGTGTTATAACCTGACAATCTACTGTATACTGGAAAATTATAGAGCAAATTTTTGATGGCCACAATGCATTTCCACAGGTAATAAACACCTATATATATATATATATATATATATATATATATATATATATATATATATATATTATATACCATTGCACTAACATATCAGATCTTAGTAATATACGCTATCTAATATTAAAGGTAGTCTAGAATCGTATAATACCTAATCAAAATATTATTAAATTGCTACTATCAAGCAATATTGCAGAAACACCTGAACACTTGTGTGGCGTACATCTGGCAACAGTGTTCACATAACACCACCACCTCGCCTCGCCTCGCTCTACCTCCACCAGTGAAACTCGCCTCAAGCCCTCAACTCTGGGGTGTGGTGCTGGGGCAGGAATTATACCAATTTAATAAGTTTGTGGAATACCAGGGATTAACCACTACGCTACAGGTGAGGAATAATGTAATGGGTGACAGTTTGAAAGAGGTAATATAAAGTTAGAGAGGCCCAAGAGGGGTTTATTTAACACCACTGAGGTGATGAAGTGGCGTGGGGAAGCTAGTTGATAACCAAGATACCTAAAACAGGAGGATTTCGTATTTATTATTTCTTTCTATACTGCTAAGTCGGCAATCAAATACCAGGAGAGCCAAACTATTACCACTGTTATAAAATACCAGGAGAGCCTAACTATTACCACTGTTATAGAATACCAGGAGAGCCAAACTATTACCACTGTTATAGAATACCAGGAGAGCCGAACTATTACCACTGTTATAGAATACCAGGAGAGCCTAACTATTACCACTGTTATAGAATACCAGGAGAGCCAAACTATTACCACTGTTATAGAATACCAGGAGAGCCGAACTATTACCACTGTTATAGAATACCAGGAGAGCCAAACTATTACCACTGTTATAGAATACCAGGAGAGCCAACTATTACCACTGTTATAGAATACCAGGAGAGCCAAACTATTACCACTGTTATAGAATACCAGGAGAGCCAAACTATTACCACTGTTATAGAATACCAGGAGCCAAACTATTACCACTGTTATAGAATACCAGGAGAGCCTAACTATTACCACTGTTATAGAATACCAGGAGAGCCAAACTATTACCACTGTTATAGAATACCAGGAGAGCCAAACTATTACCACTGTTATAGAATACCAGGAGAGCCAAACTATTACCACTGTTATAGAATACCAGGAGAGCCAAACTATTACCACTGTTATAGAATACCAGGAGAGCCTAACTATTACCACTGTTATAGAATACCAGGAGAGCCAAACTATTACCACTGTTATAGAATACCAGGAGAGCCGAACTATTACCACTGTTATAGAATACCAGGAGAGCCTAACTATTACCACTGTTATAGAATACCAGGAGAGCCTAACTATTACCACTGTTATAGAATACGTGAATATGAAGAGTAAATACCTATAGCAAGCTAAAGTTCAGTAAATACCTATAGCAAGCTAAATTTAAGTTAAAGTTAAAGTAGAGGGGGATAGACAGGTTGGGAAGATGATGAGAGGTCTGAACAAATGAGAGAGGTAAAGGAGGAAGGAAGGAGCAAAGTAGAAGAGTAAAAGGTGGAGGTATGTCCTAGCTATTGTTTAAGGGGAGATGGGCCGTTTTTCTGGTCCCCTTTCTTCATCATGCTTATCACTATTAGTTTTGAAATTTTAAGACGTTTGCCCCATTAGTTTGTCGATTTTAAGACCTTTCGCTCCATTTTTTATCAACATTAAGACCTTTCATGCCCTTTAGGTGTCGATTTTTTTTCCCTGACTAGCGATAGCGAGCCTATATTTGTGAAGGAACCGGCCTTCGGCCCTGACATTTTTCTATCGAAAAATGTACACATTAATCTCGAAGGGGGATCTAGACTAATGGATGTTTTTTTAAGTTTGATGGAGGTCTAGGGAGGAAAATAAAAAATAATGAATAAATGAATGAAATTGACCAAAAAGTGAACCATCTCCCCTTAAAGGTTTTCCCTATAACGGTACCGTATTAGTGACGTATTGCCGATCTTAATAATTCCTTTGACTGCCATAGACCCATTTTAAACTGACTTAAATTGTCTATTCTGATAAGGACCAGCTCATCAGTCGTATATATATATATACTGTATATATATTCTCACAGGATACCACATACAAATCTTAAACACTCTAACCATTACACCATAAGATATATATGTGCACAAACATGTTAACTTAAAGCATAGTCATTAGTCATCACACATTGAAAGTTAGGACAGCTGGACAGGACAGGAAATATAGTCTATAGAACGTTAGGCTAATTACCGCAGCATTCCTATACCCTGCGCCACCCAACTTAAGGGGGGTCACCGTTGTTTTTTTATCTTTCTCTTCTTTTCTCTCTTTCCCTGGCTTGTATCCATTCGGCCCCATTCAGCCAACTGTTTTAAGATGTTTATCCTCATTTCTTCTTGGTGAGAGATAGCGAGCCAACATTATATGGAGAAATCCGGATTCGCTGGAGAAATTTTTCTGTCGAAAATTGTACAAATTTAGCTTGCTGTCAAAACAAAAATATATATAGGCCTATGCTGGCTCGCTACCGCTCGCCAGGAAAATATTATCACCTGGATGGGGGTAATCGTCTTAAAACAGTAGGCTGAATGGGGCCGAATGGATACAAGCCAAAGAGAGATGGAGAGAAAGATAAAAAGAAAGCGAGGTGGGCTCCCTTAACACTATCTAGTCCGCCGTCTTGTGGGTTATGATGATATTTGGTTTAAGGATTTTGCTTGCTTTTGCCATATTCCAGCAATGTATTTTAGTTTGCCCTTTATACTAACAAAACAGCCTTCCCGGACTGCTTTCAAACTAAGAACCCCTTTCAGCTTTTCAAGCTAAATTAAGGCCCATTTCTTCTAAACTAAGAACCCATTTCAGCTTTTCAAGCTAAGTTTGTACATTTTTCAATAGTCTCGGCGAAGGGCCATTTCTTCTAAGTTACAGGTTCTCTATCGCTCACCCTGGGAAAATAAAATAAGAATAAATAAATAGACAGCTGCATGGGGTAAAGCGTCTTATTATCGCTAAACTAATGGGTTGAAACGCCTTAATGTCTCCAAACTAATTGAGCGAATAAGGAGAGCTTCAAAAAGACCCCCCTCGGGCAAATTGGGATAACATTAATCTTGACCCCTAACATCTTTCTCACTCAAATGGGGGTAGAACAATCGGGCTGTACATTTCCACGCCTATTTCCAATTAGACTCTTCCCAAACTGTAGGACTGTCCGCTGGATTACTCACTCTGAATTACAAGACGTTAGGATGCCTGAGGATGCCTGTCAAGTTGGCTGGCACCGGGTGTAACATCATAATGGTGTTGTGTATAGTCGGCCCTCTATACTCTCGGTCACTAGGATGATGATATAGCTTATAATATACAATGCATAATGCATACACTATAATGAAATATATTATAATAACAAAGAAAGAAACGAAGAAAAATAATTACACACGCACACACACATCAACATATATACTGTATATATATACCGGCATATAAATATATATAATATATATATATATATATTGTATACAGTATATTGTAGATAATTACAGCAGGATATAAAGCTAATAAGGTGTTGTATACCATTGTGTCCAGCTGTACAGTCTCGGTCATATATAGCCTACCTTTAAGGAGAGATAGAAGATTTTTAGGAACTTCTTTCTTCCTCATGCTTAGTCCCATTAGTTTTCCGATTTTAAGGCGTTCGGTCCATTAGTTTGGAGATTTTAAGACCTTTCGCCCCTTTTCTTTGTCAATATTAAGACTTCGTATAATTTAGTCGATTTTTTTCCTTCATTTATTTGCAGGCTCGCTATCGCTCGTCAAAGAGAAGTCGACACCTGAAGAGGGCGAAACTTCTTACAATCGACATAGTAATGGGGGGAAATATCTTAAGATCGCCAAACAAAAGGGGCGAAACAGGGGTGGTCCCAAAAGACTACCCCTGCGTTCATGAATCATGGGTTGATATTGGGTAGTACAGTCGCGCTAGTAAGTGATGTTTCGGCACCAAGTATGTTTTGATCAATAATTGGTATTAGCAATATCTAAGCTTAATTTCTACATGTCGAGTGAAATATACAAACACGTTCCTACACTTACCCACCCTATTCAACATCTGACAGACATTAATACAGCACAGAGCAAGCCAAACGTAATGACAGCATTAAGGGGAGATTAGTCAATTTTGTATGTATTAGCATTAATAAGTATTTAATTAATTAATTTATTTTTTATTATTCTTATTTTCCTTCCAATACCTCCATCGATCTTTGAAAAATACACCAAAGACCCCCCCCCCCCCCCCCTTCGAGTTAAATTTGTGCAGTTTTCGGTAGAACAATATTTGAGGCATTGGGGTGATCAAAATTATGACTAGTCTCACCTTTACTATATTCCCTGTCTGTACAAAAATGTCCCGGCCTTCTTAAATTACAGGCTCACTATCGCTGGCCAGGAATAAATTCGACACCTAAATGGCACAAAAGGTCTTACAATCGCCATAATAAGGGGGTTAAACATGAGGGAGAAGGAGGTTGAGAAAAATCAGTGGCGATCACGTGACAATCAGCCCAGGAAATGACAACGTTCACAGTCACTATATTATCTATACCGCTACTATATTCTGTTCACTGGGAGGAGGGGAGAGTTATCAGGCACCTTCACTCTATATTATACACTATAGTCTGTTCACTGGGAGGAGGGGAGAGTTATCAGCCACCTTCACTCTATATTATACACTATAGTCTGTTCACTAGGAGGAGGGGAGGATTATCAGTCACCTTCACTCTATATTATACACTATAGTCTGTTCACTAGGAGGAGGGGAGAATTATCAGCCACCTTCACTCTATATTATACACTATAGTCTGTTCACTAGGAGGAGGGGAGAATTATCAGCCACCTTCACTCTATATTATACACTATAGTCTGTTCACTGGGAGGAGGGGAGAGTTATCAGCCACCTTCACTCTATATTATACACTATAGTCTGTTCACTAGGAGGAGGGGAGAATTATCAGCCACCTTCACTCTATATTATACACTATAGTCTGTTCACTGGGAGGAGGGGAGAGTTATCAGCCACCTTCACTCTATATTATACACTATAGTCTGTTCACTGGGAGGAGGGGAGAGTTATCAGCCACCTTCACTCTATATTATACACTATAGTCTGTTCACTAGGAGGAGGGGAGGATTATCAGCCACCTTCACTCTATATTATACACTATAGTCTGTTCACTGGGAGGAGGGGAGGATTATCAGTCACCTTCACTCTATATTATACACTATAGTCTGTTCACTGGGAGGAGGGGATGATTATCAGTCACCTTCACTCTATATTATACACTATAGTCTGTTCACTGGGAGGAGGGGATGATTATCAGTCACCTTCACTCTATATTATACACTATAGTCTGTTCACTGGGAGGAGGGGATGATTATCAGTCACCTTCACTCTATATTATACACTATAGTCTGTTCACTAGGAGGAGGGGAGAATTATCAGCCGCCCACCTCGCATTCTCTCCCTCTCTCTTTGGCTTGTATCCATTCGGCCCCATTCAGCCTACTGTTTTAAGACGTTTACCCCCATCCAGGTGTCAATATTTTCCTGGCAAGCGGTAGCGAGCCAGCATATATATATTTTTGTTTTGATAGCAAGCTAAATTTGTACATTTTTCGATAGAAAAATGTCTCCGGCGAAGCCGGATTCCTCCATACAATGCTGGCTCGCTATCGCTCGCTAGGAAGAAAATCGACACCTGGATGGGGATAAACGTCTTAAGACAGTTGGCTGCATGGGGCCGAATGGATACAAGCCAGGGAAAGAGAGAAAAGGAGAGAAAGATACAAAAGCCGGTGACCCCCCTTAAACAAATATAATATATAAACCAATAAATAAAGGCCTCTGATTTACGGGGAAGTTAAATATCCACCTTCCAAATATACCTGTGGTCCCTTTGTGCATGCAGCTTGTGGCAGATTTATGTATTTTTTTGTGCATGAAAGAGACCAAAAAAAAAAACTGCCTGTAACAAGTGTCCCCTCCAAGGTTGAAAGAATGATACAGAGCCAACATCAAGGTACGGTAGGTAAATTAGGTGTGTTGTTAAATAGTGTGTAAAAATTATAGTGTCAGTCTTCGGCCTGGGCATAATTATGTCTACCGAAAAAAAAATATATATATGTATATACCGGTATATATATATATATATACTGTATATATATATAACATATATTTAACTTGAAAGGGAGTTTGGTCGGTTATTAATTATTTTATCATTTCTTAATCTGAAGGGGGTGTGGGGAGGCATATGAATTTAGTCTAAGTGGCAAACGAAAAAAATAGTTTGCACGGAAATGCCAAAATTAAAACCATCACAAATATTTCAAACAGGCACCAAAATAACCCCTTCCAAGCCGTCGGACAAGCTATAATAGCCCCTTAACCACTATTACATCATTTTCATCGTAGCCTGTTTACCATTAGACGATTTTCCCTAGTTCATAATCTACTTCCAGGACTCAAATGGATAAAGACGATCTCAATAAACCGTCTGCATATAATAACCGTCTGCATATAATAACCGTCTGCATATAATAACCGTCTACATATAATAACCGTCTGCATATAATAACCGTCTGCATATAATAACCGTCTGCATATAATAACCGTCTGCATATAATAACCGTCTACATATAATAACCGTCTGCATATAATAACCGTCTGCATATAATAACCGTCTGCATATAATAACCGTCTGCATATAATAACCGTCTGCATATAATAACCGTCTGCATATAATAACCGTCTACATATAATAACCGTCTGCATATAATAACCGTCTGCATATAATAACCGTCTGCATATAATAACCGTCTGCATATAATAACCGTCTGCATATAATAACCGTCTACATATAATAACCGTCTGCATATAATAACCGTCTGCATATAATAACCGTCTACATATAATAACCGTCTGCATATAATAACCGTCTGCATATAATAACCGTCTGCATATAATAACCGTCTGCATATAATAACCGTCTGCATATAATAACCGTCTGCATATAATAACCGTCTGCATATAATAACCGTCTACATATAATAACCGTCTACATATAATAACCGTCTACATATAATAACCGTCTGCATATAATCGTCTGCATATAATAACCGTCTGCATATAATAACCGTCTACATATAATAACCGTCTGCATATAATAACCGTCTGCATATAATAACCGTCTGCATATAATAACCGTCTGCATATAATAACCGTCTGCATATAATAACCGTCTGCATATAATAACCGTCTGCATATAATAACCGTCTACATATAATAACCGTCTACATATAATAACCGTCTGCATATAATAACCGTCTGCATATAATAACCGTCTGCATATAATAACCGTCTGCATATAATAACCGTCTGCATATAATAACCGTCTGCATATAATAACCGTCTGCATATAATAACCGTCTGCATATAATAACCGTCTGCATATAATAACCGTCTGCATATAATAACCGTCTGCATATAATAACCGTCTGCATATAATAACCGTCTACATATAATAACCGTCTACATATAATAACCGTCTACATATAATAACCGTCTGCATATAATAACCGTCTGCATATAATAACCGTCTACATATAATAACCGTCTGCATATAATAACCATCTACAATGATCCCGAATGAAAGGGCGGTTGTTGAAGGGGCTAGTGGTAAGGGGACAGTGGTCGTTTTTTTGGGCTATTAATTAATTTATTCGTTTATTTTTTTTAGTTTCATCGATAGACCTCCATCAACCTTAGATATACACCCCCTAGACCCTCCTTCAAGATAATTTTTTAAATTTTTAGGTAGAAAAATGTCCCGGCCGAAGGCCGGTTTCTCTTAAAATTACAGGCTCGCTATCGCTCAACAGGCAAAACTCGACACCTAAATGGCACGAAAGGTCTAAATATTGACAAAGAAATGGGGTGAAAGATCTTAAAATCGACAAACTAATGGAAAAAACGTCTTAAAATGTCAAAACTAATATGGTAAACACGAGGGAGAAGGAGGTCCAGAAAAAAAGCGAGTAGTATCCCCTTAAAAGGTCTGAGATAAGAACACTAATCTTTCATCATCCTATCAGAGTACCATTAGCGGTCTTATCAAGGTAATCATATCAGTGGTTTAACGCTTTAGTAGTAGTATTAATAGTAGTAGTAGTAGAAGTAGCAGTCGTCGTCGTAGTAGTAGTAGTAGTAGAAGTAGCAGTCGTCGTAGTAGTAGTAGTAGTAGTAGTAGTAGTAGTAGTCGTAGTCGTAATAGTAGTAGTAGTAAATGTAGTAGTACCACAACCAGTGACGGTGGCAGAAGTGGACTACGAGGCAGCAGTGGCAGAGGGTCGCATAGGGAGGCGACTGGATTGAAGTTGCATGGTATAGAGTTGTAATATCTGATGTTTGTAAAATATAATGTATGTACAATATTAAAAAAAGAAAAGAAAACAGGTAGTAGTAATTGTAGTAGTAAACAGTCTACTGCACCAAATCACCACCCAAAACGAGGGGCGTCGCGCTCCTTGGTGCCGCTAGAAGAGTGGCGAACACATCATAAGGTATCATAAGGTAAGGTAAGTAGTAGTAGTCGTAGTCGTAGTCGTAGTCGTATTAGTAGTAGTAGTAGTAGTAGTAGTAGTATTGGTATCTCGCAGTCCAAAACAAATAAATAGAAACAGAGTAATAGGTCCGAGATAAGAACACGTATCGTTCATGTGTCTATCACCTTGCTGGTAGTCTTATCCAGCCATCTAAAACACCTTTTAAGGGGAGATGAGTCGTTTTTATGGTCCCCATTCTTCCTCATATTTAGCCCAATTAGTTTTCAGATTTTATGACGTTCGGCTCATTAGTTCGGTGGTTTTAATCCCTTTCGCCCCATTTCTTTGTCAATAATAAGATTTTTCGTGTAATTTAGGTATCGCGAGCCTGTAATTCTATAACAAAAAATGTACGAATTTATCTAGATGGGGGTGTTTTTTAAGCTTGCTGGAGGTATAGGGAGGAAACTGAAAAATAAAATAAAAATAAATATACAAATGAGCAAATAAATACGCCCATCCCCCCTCAACCCTATCTAATCCAAGGAGAGTCTTTTCGCACCCCCAGGTTTCGCTCTATTAGTTTTTCCGATTTTAAGACGATTTGCCCTATTCGATTTGCGATTGTATGCCGTTAACCCCCGATTAAGGTGTCGACTTTTTTTCCGGGCGAGCGAGAGCGAGCCTGAAATTGAGGAGAAATCAGTCTTTGGCCGGAATATTATTCTACCAAGATATGAACATATTTATCTTAAAGGAGGCTTAGTTAGTTTTAGTTTTCTTAATGTCTTTATTTTGTATTTATCTATTTATATTGCTAAACGGGGGTCTAAGGAGGCATGTTCTATTTAGTCTAGGGCAAACACAACAATTAATTTGCTCGACAATATACTCACACACACACACCCTCAAACACAGATTATATAACTGTCTTCGTGGTGCAATGCATAAGTGTGTTGAATTTCGATGTGAGCGTCCTGGGTTCGAGTCCCCGGACTGCCACATGTGTTTGTTGATTTCATTAATGTTTGGGAGTGAAGTTGGTTGGTGGAGAGAACATAATAATATATATATATATATACAGGGTGTTTCAGCAAAGCCTACATTAAATTGGAGGATGAACTCCTTGGGTAAATTATAAATCATAATGTCTATGGTAAAATGTCAGATTCTGCATAGATCACCTGTTACAATACTTTTAATGTATTGTATTAATTAGGGTGGAAGCTGATGTGAAACCTCCATAGGTTTTGTGATAACTAATCACACTAGTCATATTATGTACAGCAGTACAGCGTGATACAGAAGAATGACACAGCTGCAATGTGACACGGACCGTTTACGACCAATGAGGACAAGGCAGTTACGGTGGGGATTGTGTGGGGGAGTTGAGGTGTGGGGATAGGGTGGGAAAGAGGAGATAATGTAGACTGGCTGTTGTGCACCCCACGACACTCATACCATTGCCCCCGCCCAGGCCGGACACACATGCTTAATCTATTGTGTGCAAGGATACGTCACACTACAGTTATTTACTTATTACAATGACAAATCAGTGGATTATGATTTTTACGTAATTGGTTGTTGTTTACATGTTATGTCAGTCTGTCCTGACTTGGTAACGTAATGTAGTATTGGCTAACATCGTAACCTCTTACGGTAATTATATCTACCACACCACTATCTGCTACCTTACGCCTGCAGGTCACAGTCAGGTGTCGTATCAGATTGCACATCACCATGGAGCTGTACACAGATGCTGAATATGCTGATATACACCTTATATTAGGGGCAACAGGTGGAAATGCTGCAAAGGCTAGACGACTGTATGGAGAAAAGTATCCAAACCGAAGGCTGCCAAACGCCCGCACATTCATCGCTGTTGATCAAAGGTTAAGGGAAAGGGGATCTGTCCGTCGATGTACAGCAGATACTGGGGGACATAACCAACGAAGGGAATCCTCAGACGAGGAAATCTCGAACGAGTAAGACAGTCAATGGTAAGACGTGTACAGGCGTGCTTAGAGGCACATGGGGGCCACTTTGAACATTTCCTGTAGCTTATAAATAAATGAGAACACTAGAAATTTGTGAATAAAGGTGTAAAAAACCTATGTGGGTTTCACTTCAACTTTCAACCTCATTAATATAATACATTAAATGTATTGTAACAGGCAAACTATGCAGAATCTGACATTTTACCATAGAAACATGATTTATAATTACCCAAGGAGTTCATCGTCCAATTTAACGTAGGCTTTGCTGAAATACAATACATATATATATATATATATATATATAATATATATATATATATATATATATATATATATATATATATATATATATATATATATATATATATATACTGTATATATAGATAGAGAGAGAGTCCACTTCATATTAATCTCTTTAGTGTGATGCGACGTTTCGACTAACACAGTAGTCATCTTCAGGCTAAAAATTATAAAAAACAAATATTAACAACCCAGGCAAGTGAAACCTTGCTTAAAATACATATAATAATTCGAAGTCAAATTACGATATTAACACACTATGGTACACATTGGCAAAAACGGGCAGTAGTTTGTGAAATATAAAACCTATTGTGATTTTTATCTAATTGCAACACTTAAATATACACCAAAAATATGTAAAATTAGCTATCTTCATATTTAAAATGATATAGTATGATTAATATAACCTAAACACAAAGTGAGCGGAATACCTAGTCACAGTGAGGAGCTATGTAGACTAATTATGGTATTTTGGATCCAGCCTAAGAATCGTTGCCCCCTCCATTCCTTTCTTAAGCTGGAACCAAAGTATCATAATCAGTCTACATAGCTCCTAGATTAAAATGACAATAGGTTTTATAAATCACAAACTACTGCCCGTTTTTGCCAATGTGTACCAGAGTGTGTTAATATCGTAATTTGACTTCGAATTATTATATGTATTTTAAGCAAGGTATTCACTTGCCTGGGTTGTATATATTTGCTTTTATCATTTTTAGCCTGAAGATATCTACTGTGTTAGTCGAAACGTCGCGTCACACTAAAGAAACTAATAAGAAGTGGACTGTTATCGCCTACCTGATTACCTCTCTCCAAATCAACACCTACTTCGTCGTATATATATATATATATATACACATATATATATATATATATATATATATATATATATATATATATATATATATATATATAATCAAACCCTCAAGAATAATATAGAAAACCCTCCAGAATAACCCCCTCCCACACGTCAGCCGAGGTAGTGAAGTGTTAAGACATTCGCCCCATTAGTTTGTCAATTTTAAGTCCTATCGTGCCATTTAGGTGTCGATTTTTTGCTGGCGAGTGTTACGTCGATTTTAACCCTTAACCAACGGCGCACGACATCTGTCGAGTTAAATAAATTTGGACTATGTGGCGGTGCACGACAGCTGTCGAGCGCCATTTTCAGCACGTAATGTTGCTGAGAGAGAGAGCTGAGCAGTGGGACGAGCGTAGTAACCTTATGACCGCTCCCCACGACCACCGTGGATGTACTGAACTGTATTCCACCCTCACCCTCCCTCTCTCACTCGCTACACAGGGAATTATGTACGGAAATTACCTTATTTTAGGTTTTTTGCACTCATGTTGCACGATCGTTGCAAGAGAACCAGTGGTCGTACAAGGATGGTTCGGGTGTCATTGGAAAGCTCTGTTTACGCCCTTTCAGGGATAGATACTTGTTTTACGCTCTGGGTCTTGTTTATGCATGAAAATGAGCACGGAAACAACCCTATTTAGGGTAAAAACCCCCCGCTGGGCGGTACAGTGTAAAATACCCTACCACCCGCTCTTTGTGTGTTAAGTCCTATCCTGCCATTTAGGTGTCAATTTTTTGCTGGCGAGCGTTAGCCAGCCTGCAATTAAGGAACCGGCTTTCGACCGGAGCATTTTACTGCTAAAAAACCTAGCTTGACTAATAAATATTTGTCTGTATAGTTAAGGCGGTGTCACACGAGCGATTTTGCCGTCAATTTTTACGAGCAATTGTTGTCTAGCATCTTCTAAATTCAAGTTATATCATAAATCAGCCACCTGACATAATCTACCTTCAGTCTAGTTACCGATGCCAATGTGAAAGAGCCTCACAATAATACGAACAAAATTGCTCATCGAAAATTGCCGGAAAATGCGTTCGTGTGACACCGGCTTTAGTTACAAATACGTGACTAACCACTACTTGTCAGCTAGATGCATGATTCACCTTGCTTGACTAATTAAGGGGAGATAGGTCGTTTTTCTGCTCCCCCTTCTCCCTCACGTTTAGCCTCATTAGTTTTCAGGTTTTTAGACGTTCGGCCCATTAGTTTGGCCATTTTAAGCTCTTTCACCCCCTTTATTTGTCAATATTAAGACTTTTTGTGTCATTTAGGTCTCGATTTTTTCCTGGCGAGTGATAGCGAGCTTGTAATTTAAGAGGAACCGGCCTTTGGCCGGGAAATTTTTGTATCGAAAAATGTACAAATATAACATGAATGATGGTTTTGGGAGGGTGTTTTTAAAACTTTGATTGAGGTCTAGGGCGGAAACTAAAAACATTACTAAAAAGATTCATAAACGAACCAATAAATATGGCCACCCCCCATTAAAATAGTCGTGTACAGTTGCTTACAAACCTACGATTACTGCCAACCAGTCAGCCAGAGGAACGATTAACCTTAACCCTTTGATTGAGGCTTATCACGCACTTTGACACTTTATTATGGCTAGCATGAGACGATTTCATTCAGCTAAGGAAGGATCTATGTGAATAACAAGGGTACAGACATCTCAATCAATCCTTTGACATCCATACACCCTTCCTAATCTGAATAAAATCCCCTAATAATAGCCAGAAAGAAAAAAAAAGAAGTGCGTCATCGATCCTCAGAGGGTTAATCGACTAATTTCCTAATATTTTCTGATGTTTACCTAATATACTCACATTTCTCGTACAGTTGGAGCCTTGAAGTATACCGAGCGACCTGTAGTACCGAGCGACCTGTAGTACCGAGGGACCTGTAGTACCCGGACCGAGTGACCTGGCCCGGCTACTGGGGGTGTGTGTGGGTGTGGTCAATGTACCGGTATGTGATGATTAGATAACTCAATATATTACTTCTATTATTAGGATTATTAACTCTTTCCGACATATTAACTTACGAAGGTTAGGGGTTGCCCGAGCGCCCGGTATTTCCCCCACAACACTCTTTCTCACACTGAGGGACTGTTAGAAGTCGGAGGAATTTGGGGTTGCCACCAACCGACAGATTATGATCTAACTTACCTAACTTACTGAGCTCAATATGACACAAATCACGTCGTAAACTTATTATTGAGCTATTTCACTAAGTTCATATGACACGATCGCATCATATGATACTTTTGGGCAAACCCCCATATGACGGAGAGGGTTAAGGGGAGTCACAATTTTTTTTGTTTCTCTCTTTCCCTGGCTTCTATCCATTCGTCCCCATTCAGCCAACTGTTTTAAGACGCTTATCCCCATACAGGTGTCGATTTCTTCCTGGCAAGCGATAGCGAGCCAGCATTGTATGGAGAAATCCGGCTTCGCCGCCGGAGAAATTTTTCTATCGAAAAATTTAAAAATATAGCTTGCTGTCAAAACAAAAATATATATATGCTGGCTCGCTACCGCTCGCCAGGAAAATATTGACACCTGGATGGGGATAAACGTCTTAAAACAGTAGGCTGAATGGGGTCGAATGGATACAAGCCAAAGAGAGAGGGAGATAAAGAGAAAAAAAGCGAGGTTGGCCCCCTTAAGCTTGATAAGTCAGTGTTGCAGGTTATTCTTAACAGTCATCTGCAAGTCAAGAAGATATTTGATGTACAGTATTAAGATTCTGGATGACCATTATACGCCTCAGTGGCTTTTAGTCATCTATAATTATTTATTATGTTATATTATGTTATATTAGATGTGGTGTGTAGTTTATATATATATATATATATATATATATATATATATATATATATATATATATATATAATTATATATATATATTATAGAGACAATGAATAAACAAAGGAAACACAAAGATGAAACACAAATTGTCCATGTACACCCTAAAGGCATCCACCATTCATAAAATGTTTGTGGAAAGCAACTCCACAATGTGTCCAGCTCAGGCTTGCATTCAATGCTACACCAAACATATTATTACTAGAGGTGGCAATATTAATACTAGAGGAGGTGGCAATATTAATACTAGAGGAGGTGGCAATATTAATACTAGAGGAGGTGGCAATATTAATACTAGAGGAGGTGGCAATATTAATACTAGAGGAGGTGGCAATATTAATACTAGAGGAGGTGGCAATATTAATACTAGAGGAGGTGGCAATATTAATACTAGAGGAGGTGGCAATATTTACATCATTAGAAATTATGTGGGAGTCAGAAAGATTGTCTCTTGGAAAGTTGTATGTGCTGTACTTGATTTTCTGCGCATTAAATATATATATATATATATATATGTAGTAAAACTCGCTAGGAAAATAGAAACACTGGAACACCAAGCTTTCCTCTATTCTCTCAAGACATCTTCAGGATAATACATATTACCCTGAAGATGTCTTGAGAGAATAGGCGAAAGCTTGTTGTTCCATTGTTTCTATTTTCCTAGCGAGTTTTACTACACAATATGATCAAACGTATTTGTTATTTTACCTCCATATATATATATATATATAAAACTATATATTTTTTTGTCTTTCAGGTAGACTTCGAGGCGATTTGGCAACTTCAGTCTTTCGAGAATTTCAAGATTTACACAGTCCAGCTGGTACTGATGGTTCCAAGTCATGATGGTCCGAAGTTCTGATGGTCCCAAGTCATGATTGTCCCAAGTGTCCCAAGCCCGGATGGTCCAAAGTTCTGATGGTCCCAAGTCCTGATTGTCCTAAGTCCTGATGGTCCAAAGTCCTGATTGTCCCAAGTTCTGATGGTCCCAAGTTCTGATGGTCCCATGTCATGATAGTCCCAAGTTCTGATGTTCTTAAGATCTCTTACATTTGGAATCTCATTGCGCCATAGGACCATACGGCTGGGAAAGTGTAGATAGCAGAAAAGGGGTGTTGTAGATAGAGGAAGCTGTTGGAATGGCTTTGTTGTGTGTGTTTATTAGTCTTTATACGTCGTCGAAGTGTCCCCCGACAGGGTGCGAGCATGTGAGACACGTTAGGACGTACTACCACACCCACCAAATAGTCCGCCTTGGCTGGGATCGAACCCAGGTCAAGCAGATTCACTTGTGAGCGTACTCTCCACTCGATCGCCATGGCTCTGTCTGGTCAGACTCAAACTTTTATGGCTCTGTCTGGTCAGACTCAAACTTTTATGGCTCCAACCTGATTTTCTTAACCCATACAGTACTGGTGGCATCCTTTTCATTATATTCAGGCAATATTAGACACATTTAATAAGGTTGGGAAGGACATTTACCATTTAAAAGACTACAGGCTATCTCAATTAATCCTTTTAGCTACCATATCTCTTTTCTAAGTCTTATATAATCGTCTAACTGTAGATGAAGTCAAATAATAGAGATGTCGCCGGTACAGAGAAGGTTAAGTCATGATGGTACCAAGTCGTAATGGCCTCAAGTTCAAATGGTCTCGAGTCTTAATGTTCTCAAGCTTTAATGGTTCAAAGTACTGAAAACAGTTTAATGTTGTAGTGTGACAAAAATTATTGACACAAGAACATCTATTGTTTCATGCACTCTACATAAACGAGTCATGCAGCACAAGAAAATAAAGCAAAGAAGAAAAAACTTTGGAATGTAAATGAAACTGTTTAGTACCTATATAGGACTATCAATGGGGTATTAAACTTTCAATGCAATCAATTACGAGCATTCTTCAATGTTAAATATTCATAGTAATAAATCCTAATAAATATTACATTAAAACTGTCAAGATGGCCTCTGCACGCAATTCCACTCTCCCACTGCCCATGGGAAACTACACACAGAGCGACGTATGCTTCGGCAAATATTTCAAGGGTGTGAATAAGTTTGGGCGAATGGTGCTGAATGCTACCTTCCTCCTGATCTACCAGACCCTAGATACCAACCAAGGGACCTTACCAGTGAGGGACTACTGCCTACAAAAACTCCAGTGGTCAGGAAGAGTCTACAACAACACATTCAACTCATCCGAGAGGCAACTGATGGGGAATGATCCAACGAGTGCTGAATTTGCTTGTGATATATCCTTACTCTTCAAGATTATTGTCTATGTGTTGGGCAATTTGTCAGACCCATTCAAGAAAGAAATTAGGGACATAAAGAATCTAAGGAACACTGTCTGCCACGAGGATCTACAGATGGACGAGAATGATCTGAAGGATAGTTTGGATGAGTTAAAAGAACTCTGCAAAGCTGTTTTAAAGAGCGTTGCTTCAATCGTCGATCAAAATCTTACTCATATCATAACAGAGGTGGAGGGTGGTCTGCAAGATCTTCTTGTGGCTAAACTGGAGACCAGTGACATCAATGCATACTTGCAAGAACTGAATAACTTTCGTCAGGAAAAACATTCGAAGATGATAAGTGAGGGCAGAAAAGAGCTTTTATCAGTGTATTCCAAAGTCAAGGTCCTTAACCCTTGCACATGGCTGAGTGATAACAATTTCATAAACTTCACTGTAGAGAATGTGTTCACAACTCTGAAGCTGGCTGATAGTGGAACTCCTTTGCCAATGCACA
This sequence comes from Paralithodes platypus, assembly GCA_032716605.1. Classification (NCBI taxonomy): domain Eukaryota; kingdom Metazoa; phylum Arthropoda; class Malacostraca; order Decapoda; family Lithodidae; genus Paralithodes; species Paralithodes platypus. The sequence continues at coordinate 15,507,480 of CM064486.1, read as the reverse complement.
ATATTTTGAATGTTACCTCAATGAGGCAGAGATTTGTGGCCCGAATGGTGATTGTACAAGGTGTAATGGGCGCTGGAAAGACTTCACTGTACCGCTACCTGTTGCAGCAATGGTGTTCTCGCTCCTCTGCTATTGTGGGCCTCATGGCAGTTGACCTCATCATCGCTGTAGAGATGAGAACTCTGAGCAGTGGTTCTTTGGTGCAGTTCCTCAGGGAGCAGCTTCTCAAAACCACCTCACAGCTCTTCAGTGAGTCTGACATCATTCCAGTTTTACAAGATATGAATGTTCTCTTCCTGATTGATGGAATGGATGAAGCTACACACCATGGCAAAACTGTTGTTAGAGAAATTGTGAATAAATTTACCGACAGTTCCATCATCATAACAACAAGGCCTGAATATACTTTGGAGCTGATGTTGATAGCTGAGGACCACATAGTGATACAGATTGAAGGGTTCGACAGTGAGAGTCAGAAATCATTTATCGAAAAAATCTTCAAATTGAAATTTTCAGACGAGAACCGCCGAAAATACGAAACTGCAGAATTCCTGAAGTACATGTCTGCTGCTACTAACTCCCTCAGCACCCACCTGGCTCTACCCCTCACGCTGGCTCTTCTGTTAGTTCTGTGGTGTGACGGATCCCAGGAGGTCACTATGGTCACCACTGCTACACGACTCTATCACAAGATTTACGAGATGTGTCGCTACAAGCTGATGACCAGGTTGGAGAACAGTGGAGCTGGCCATGGTGCCTCACTCAAGTTGAAAGTGCTACGCTGGATGACTGAGCTAGGAAGAGTTGCATGGGATATGATGTGTGAGGATGTGTTGAATTTGAATCAACAGCGTGCTGATCACCTCATTAACCTGTGTGATAAAGAAGGATTAGATCCCATGCAAACAATGTCAACTTTTCTGAACTGTGACACAGAACAAAACCTGACTGGTACTAAATATAATTTTTCTTTCCACCACAGCTCTGGCCAGGAGTTTTTAGCAGCTTTTTATATAAGCAAGCAGGTCTCCACATCAGCCTCACTCCTTTCAATCATGAATAATGCCTCCTGTTCAAAGTTCAAAGAATTTGTCATCTATGTAACAGGCCTGTTGAAGATTAATGACCTAATCACTCCATCTGTAGCCAGTGAAATCAAAGAAGTGATGATACACTGTCAGGGTAATGATCCAGAGATGTGGGGCCGGCTACTGAAGGAGGCGGAGTGTGACCCAGAAGTGTGTCGGGCGGTGGGCTCTGTGATCAACCAGAAGGACTTGTGGGTCATCAACTGTTGGGACTCATCGGAGGTAACGGAGGCCAAGATTAACCTGCTCAGAAAAACAGGAGCAGCACCTAGGCAAGTATTCATTCATGTCACATACTCATCCAGACTGGAGGACCTCCCACTAATGCAGGATGCCATACAACTGATTGTAGCAGAAGGCAAATGTAAAGTAAGACTCACTTTGGAACAAGATTATTACAAATGTTCAGTTCAAGAAGCTACAGATAATCATATTGCTGAACTGCTCGGGGCTAATAGAATGCTCGAGTTCAAAGGTCATGCTGGCTACTACTTTGCCTTACAGTTGGTGAAGGCAACAAACATTCATACACTGTACATTAGGGTAACATGTTTGGAAACCCTGGACCAGCTTTATCTCAGCCTACGGAAGCACAGACAGTGGAAGACCCGCTTGAAACCTTCCAGAAAGTGGAGTCTGAAGTACCTGGAGATGTTCTTGGACCTTGATTCAAACGTCAACCCCGAAGACCTCCCGTACCTCCACTTCTACAAGCATCTGGTGGTGAAACTAGCGCACCTTAATGATAAACGAGCCGTGTGGGCAGGCAAGGTGCTGCACAGACTCAGCCACCAATATGCTTCGGTCATCCTGCAAAGCTCCGATCTTTCACTAGAGGGCCTCGGGAGCCTTGTGAACGCTGCGGGAAGAGTGAGTTTGGGACAGATTCGTGTAATTTCTAGCCAACCAGCCTCATCTAATGAAGTTCAGAGTTTTAGTAGTAAGTATGGAGTTCAAGTTGGCTGGGGAAGTATATAATAATACAAGAAACTGATAAGGAAAGTGAAACAATTTTAATTGCAAGTATGCAGTTCGAATGGAATGATGGCTTATGTAGAAAAAGAGTGATGAATAAAATTAACACACTTTGTTGGCCAAGGAATTCTGATGAAACAAGTGAACTGAACTACCTGGATCCGTATACAGTAATATCTGTGCTTTCTTAAGTAAAACAATAACATTAACAAGCAGCTTACAGGTAGCCTGAAGTACGATCCTTAAACAAATATATTTACGAAAGTGTTGATTCTCAAAAACAAAACAAAAACAAAGCATTCTCACAATTTGTGAATAAGGGCTGTGAAATAAAGTAATTTTAATAAATAATAATCAATGTGCGAATTGAAGTTACAACACGACAAATCAAAAAATAATCTAGTGTATGAACTATATGAAAACAATTATGTAATTAATATAAATTAAAATACAAACGAGTACAATTTTTTTAGACACCATATTCTTATCATTAGACGAATTAATTCAGCTTAAGAAGTGCCAGAAAGATTAAACAGAAATGACCAAGATAGTTCTGACATCATTGATTCCCAGAGGGCCTTCCTAAGCAGCATAAAATCGTCTAATCTGTTTTAAGCGTGTATTATAGTATACCTTCTTTAAGGGGGGTGACCTGCTTTTTTTCTCTTTCTCTGGCTTGTATCCATTCGGCCCCATTCAGCCTACTGTTTTAAGACATATATTCCAATCCAGGTGTCGATTTGTCCCTGACGAGCGATAGCGAGCGAGCCAGCATTGTATGGAGAAATCAGGCTTCGCAGGAGACATTTTTCTATCGAAAAATGTACAAATTTAGCCTGCTATGTAAAACATTTACACAAATATGCTGGCTCGCTACCGCTCACCAGAAAACAAAAATCGACACCTGGAGTGAGATAAACATCTTAAAAGAGTAGCCTGAATGGGGCCGAATGGATACAACCCAGAGAGAGAGGGAAAGAGAGAATACAAAAAACGAGGTGGGCCCCCTTAAGTCCATAATGTGTTACAGTAGTGCACCCCTACCCCTTAACCCCTTCTGTACCGACCCGTCCTTTTAGCTTCATTCTGACTACTATTAGACGATTTTGTTCACCTTAAAACGGGCTTCCACTTTTAACAGGCTTCAAACTATCTCACCTAACTCATTTTACTACCACAGATCCTTCTTAAGCTGCATAACATCGTCTAAATATAACTAACAGAAAATGTTAAAGTCGTCGCCGGTACAGACGGGGTTAACTATCAGATGTGAAGGTTATGGGTATGACAAGGGTATTTAAGGGGAGATGGTTCACTTTTTGGTCGATATTTGCATGTATTCATTATTTTTCTAGTTTCCTCCCTAGACTTCCTACAAATTAAAAAAAAAAAATCCATTAGATCCGCCTTCTAGATTAATTTGTACATTTTTCGGTAGAAAAATGTCCCGGCCGAAGGCCGGTTCTTCCAACATACAGGCTCACTATTGTTCGCCAGGGAAAAAAATCGACACCTAAATAGCACGAAAGGTCTAAACATTGACGAAGAAATAGCACGAAAGGTCTAAACATTGACGAAGAAATAGCACGAAAGGTCTAAATATTGACGAAGAAATAGGGCGAAAGGTCTTGAAATCGACTAACTAATGGGGCAAACATCTTAACATCTGAAAACTAATGGGGCCAAACATGAGGGAGAAAGTGGTCCATAAAACCGGCCCATCCCCCCTTGATGCGTCCAAAATATTATACCCTTATAGAGTTATATTGGCATTAACCCTTTCTGTACCGGTGACGTCCTTCTCATTTTATTCTGGCCACTATTAGACGATTTTATTCAGCTTAGGAAAGATGTCTACAAATTTAACGGCAACCGACTATCTCGTTTCTTTTCGCCACCACATATCCTTCCTAAGCTTCATAAAATCGCCTAAATGTAGTTAGAATATAATTAAAGCCGTCGCCGGTAGAGAAGGGCCAAATACACCAATCTAATCTATTTTTTATTTATTTTTTATTTTTTTTTTATTTTTTTGTCAGGATAAAATGGACCATCACTATCAATATATAATACCCAATGATTCATATATCGGTTTTATAAGTCTAAACACCATATGAGGAGGAGTATTTTATTGACAACGTTTCGCATATAGCTTCATCAACTCATTGGCCTGATTAAGGGGAGACTGGCTGTTTGCTTGGTCTATTAATTCATTTATTCATATATTTTTTTTAGTTTCCTCCCTAGACCTCCATCAAGCTTCGAAAAACGCCCCATAGATAGATTTGTACATTTTTCGGTAGAAAAATGTCCCGGCCAAAGGCCTATTCCTCCTAAAATTACAGGCTCGCTATCGCTCGCCAGGAAAAAATCGACACCTAAATGGCACGAAGGGTCCTAATATTGACAAAGAAATGGGGTGAAAGGTCATAAAATCCCCAAACTAATGGAGCCAACGTCTTAAAATCTCAAAATTAGTGGGGCTAAACATTAGGGAGAAGGGGGTCCAGAAAAAAACAACCCCTCCCCCCTATTATAAGTCCACTTGTTCAATATTGCACACCATGTAATTTACAGCGCACTCATCTTACTGAATATACTCTAATAATTATGGGTATGATAAGGGTAATTAAGGTGTCCATAATAATCTACAACTTTTAAAACCCCCTTGAGGATTATGACGCATTTTGACATTTTATTCTGGCTTTCATTAGACGATTTTCTTTAGAGTAGGAAGGGTATATGGAAGTCAAGAGGGTTGATTGGGCCAGTCTTAACCCTTATAACTCCCACAGATCCTTCCTAAGATGTGTAAAATCGTCTAATGATAGGCAGAATAAACTGTCAAACACGCGTCATGATCCTCAAAGGGTTAAGCTATACATTTGGTAATAAACCCATTAAATGTGGGTATAAAAATAGGAATTACTGTTAAGGGGAGACTGACCTTTTTTTTTTTGGTCTATTAATTAATTTAGTCATATTTTTCTTAGTTTCCTTGCTAGACCTCCATCAAACTTAGAAACACCCCCTAGACCCCCCTTCAAGATAAATTTGTACATTTTTCGGTAGAAAAAAATTCCCGGCCGAAGGCCGCTTCCTCTTAAAAATTCAGGCTCGCTATCGCTCGCCAGGAAAAAAATCGACACCTAAATGGCACGAAAGGACTTAAAATTGACAATGAAATGGGGTAAAAGGTATTCAAATCGCCAAACTAATGGGCCGAACCTAATAAAATCTGAAAACAAATGGGACTAAACACGAGGAAGAAGGGGGACCAGAAAAACGGCCTGTCTCCCCTTAATATACCCATGATTTGATATACCGGTACGTTTTGTATACCCTTAATTTATTACAGTGTACTAATGTATTCTCACACGTTTACTGACCATCAATTAGCCTATATCCACTATTAACCCCTTCTGTACCAGCGACGTCTTTTAACTTTTAGGCTAGCTATATTTAGACGATTTTGTGCAGTTCAATAAGGAGCTGTGGTAGTAACAACGGTTGAGTGAGATAGTTCGAAGCCGGTTAATTGCTGGAGGCCCTTTTTAAACTAAATATAATCGTCTAATAGTTACCAGAAATATAATGAAAAGGACGTCACTGGTACTGAATGGGTTAAACACTTAGGGTATAGAAAGGGTATGGAAAAGGCATAGAAGAATCATTGGGTATATTGATAGTGATTTACCTTTCCAACTGGTATAAGATGGGTTTATATACAGGGCTTACAAGGGTAAAGAGAAGGTATAGAAGATCTTTGGGTATATTGATAGTGATTTACCTTTCCAACTGGTATAAGATGGGTTTATATACAGGGCTTACAAGGGTAAGGAGAAGGTATAGAAGATCTTTGGGTATATTGATAGTGATTTACCTTTCCAACTGGTATATGATGGGTTTATATACAGGGCTTAACAGGGTAAGGAGAAGGTATAGAAGATCTTTGGGTATATTGATAGTGATTTACCTTTCTAACTGGTATAAGATGGGTTCATTTCAGGTTTTATAGCAAATTATTCTTGTAAGTCAATCACACTAAGTTTCCTTCCATTCATAAAAACATGACATGGGTATAAAGTAATGTAGCCAACTGTACATATAAATGTTTGTATACAGTATATGTATTAATGATGAATCTGTACAAAGTGATCAAAGTACCTATACTGTATACTGTACAATAAATGCTCAAATTATAGATATGTAGATATGTATACTGTATATGTGGGCAGAGACGTAGTTAAATAGAACGCCAAATAGAAATTCATACGCAAAAGTAGATAGATAATTCGACACACACACATACATATACTATATATATATATATATATATATATATATATATATATATATATATATATATATATATATACATATTATATATATATACTGTTACGTATCTTGATCCTCAAGTGGTTAACTTGACGAATCTAGATAGCACAGAGATATATATTAAGGTATCAGTCAGCTGAAGGCAAAACAAAAGTAATATCTAATAAAATTATTTTCTGTTGTTGCTTCCTTTCCTTTTGGATCTTAGGACTTAGTATCCTTTATTGACTGATACTCTTTAATTATGAAAAATACTGAAACTAATTAAAGTCATGTAGTATTTATAAAGAATTATTATTTAACCGAAGCTTAGTAGGCTATGGTTATGAACCGAATAAGTTATATCTAAAGAAGGACTATTAATTCTATAAAAAGTCTTGAAAGATAAATATTAAAGTAAGAATATTTCTGTCTCTTACCCTTTTTGAAATGAATATAGTTTTCTTATAATTGTTATGTCCTTTTATTTATATTTAATGTAATTATTCTTGGTTCTTGTCTTACGTTAACAGTATTATATTATTATTATCATCAGGATTTATATCAAAGTCACATAAAAAGTTAGATATATATTTAATAATTAGTTAAATGTATTTCTTAACCACGTAACATTGAGGTTTGATTAGGAGTAAATTAAGTTACAGGATCGCTTCATAGATTCGATTCAGGTCTCACTCAAATAATATGAAAAGCAAAAATAATATTTTGAAGCTAAAAGAATTTTCTTCAGCTTAGGAAATCACTAGAAGTAATATTAACACAGCCATGTTAGTCTAAGGCGATATTACTAATATGAGACAATAGGATCACCGTTAAGCAATGTAAGCTTAATTAAAAGAAAATGAAAGAACTCGTAAGTATTAATCTAAAACAATAGTATTTACTTTCATCATAACCCAATTACTTAAAGAGTTGCTTTAGTCCACAAGTTAGTCAACTAAAATAGTTAAGTACATAATAGTAGCGTTAACGTTAATTCCCAATCAAATAGTTAAGTACATAATAGTAGCGTTAACGTTAATTCGCAATCAAATAGTTAAACACATAATAGTAGCGTTAACGTTAATTCGCAATCAAATAGTTAAACACATAATAGTAGCGTTAACGTTAATTCCCAATCAAATAATTAAGCACATAATAGTAGCGTCAACGTTAATTCGCAATCAAATAGTTAAACACATAATAGTAGCGTTAACGTTAATTCCCAATCAAATAATTAAGCACATAATAGTAGCGTCAACGTTAATTCCCAATCACATATCTCACTAACCAACATAACGTAAGTGTTTACACCGAACACACTTATATAATCTGACTTACAGTCACAAACCCATTATAATACTTCACCCCGTCTTCCTCCAGCTGCAAGTTCACCTTCCCCAACTCCAAATGAGACTGATTTGAATGCCCACAACTCGGGTCTTATATACTAAACAATGATGGTGTAGGAACGAATCAGGAGGCGGGGGGTGGTGCGCGCTCCTATCATAGCTCCTCGAGTTGCATAACAGGTGCCTGGTCCACTCACAGCTCCTGGCGTCGATCATACGTCATAGCGTCGGGTCATCGAAGTAGTTTGCAGGGTCCCCTATGACGCACGCAGGTATGAAGGCTTGTTTGCTGGTATGCGGGCGAGCTGGTTTCCCACTCGCTAGCCTGCTTCGCCGCTTGGGTAGTTTGAAACTCCTTCAACTCTAATTCTAACTCTTAAATTAACATACAGGGCTCCGTATGTCAGAATACATATTGTATATATACCGGTATATACAGTATATATATATATATATATATATATATATATATATATATATATATATAACAAGCGCACCACACTTTTTTCTAACACACCTAAATTACCTCTAACGTACCTTGAGTTTGGCTCTCTATCACTCTTTCAACCTTGTAGGGGACACTTGTTACAGGCAGTTTTGCCTTTTGTGTCCTTCATGCAAATAGCAAAGAAATATATATAATTATATATATATATATATATATATATATATATATATATATATATATATATATATATATATATATATATATATATATATTGATAGATAAATAGATAGACAGCTAGTATCTAAAAGTGATAGATGCTATATATTTTGTATATGTTGAATACGCTTAACATTAAATAAAGACATACTAACAACCCGTCCTAAAAAGCTTTAATTATATACCTTAGCCGAATTACAATGTAAATTTTGGCTTAAATTAAGCTGGTGTCACGAGCGATTTTTCCGGCAATTACGTTAGTGCTTGTTTTTGGGTCTATACATTTGGTCTATATATTTGGTCTATATTTTTTGGTCTATATACTGTATTTATTAGTCTATATTTGAGTTTCCTCGCTAGACCTCCATCAAGCATTAAACATACACCCCCTAGATCCCCTTTCAAAATAAATTTGTAAATTTTTCGGCCGAAGGCTGGTTCTTTCTGAAATTACAGGCTGGCTATCGCTCCCGAAGGAAAATATCAACACCTAAGTGGCACGAAAGGTCTTAATATTGACAAAAAATCCGGTGAAAGGTCTTAAAATTGCCAAATTATCGGAACGAACGTCTTAAACCTCAGTAATAATAGGCTAAACATGAGGGAGAATGGGGTATTAAAAAAAAAAAAAAAAAAAAAAAAAATCACCCCAAAGTTATATATTATTTCAGTCTCTTAAAATACCCAAATAGGTGGTCCAGAAATCGTGAACCCTAACCTCTGTAACTCAGAAAAGGGGCTAGAGTAAATGGGCAGCCAGTAAATTTCCACCATCTGTGGTAGTTAAAAGGGTTGGTTGAGATAGTTTGAAGCCTTATTATTGCTAGAGGTCCTTCCTAAGCTAAATAAAATCGTCTAATAGTTGCCTTAGTATGATGAAAAGGACGTCCCTGGGTTAACCCCTTCAGTACCGGTGACGGCCTTTGCATAATACTCCGGTAACTAGTAGAGGATTTTACTCAGCTTAAAAAGGGCCTCCAACAATTAACAGGCTTCGAACTATCTCGCTTCACCCTTATTACTGCCACAGATCCTTCTTAGGGGGCTAGTGGTTGGGTTTTGGTCTATATATTTATTTATTTATTTATTTTTGAGTTTCCTCGCTAGACCTCCATCAAGCTTAGAAAATCTCCCACTAGACCCCTTTCAAGATAAATTTTATCGCTCGCAAGGCAAAAATCGACACCTAAATGACACGAAAGGTCTTAATATTGACAAAGAAATAGGGCGAAAGGTCTCAAAATCGCCAAACTAACGGAACAAACGTCTTCTAATCTCAAAAATTATATGCTAAACATGTAGGGAGAAGGGGGTCCAGACAAAGCGAGTACTACACCCTTAAACGGCACAGAATCGTCTCAATATAGCTAGAATAAAAAAAAAAAAAAAAAAAAACGTCGTCGGTACAGAAGGGGTTAAGGAAGACATATACACACGAGACTGGTAAATTTGTTGCTTTAGGTGACAACATTTTAAGGGGGGTCACCGGCTTTTTGTTTTATCTTTATCTCCTTTTCTCTTTTTCCCTGGCTTGTATCCATTCGGCCCCATTCAGCCAACTGTTTTAAGACGTTTATCCCCATCCAGGTGTCGATTTCTTCCTGGCGAGCCTGTAACAAGTGTCTCCCGCAAAGTTGAAAGAGTGACAGAGCCATATTCAAGGTACTCGTTACTATCGTTAGAGTCAAAATGTCTGGGCACACAGAGCTTGAAGCAGTTTAAGTCATAGGATGAGGGAAGCTCACTTGTTGAGTAGAAGAAAGACTGGGAAAATTGGTTCACTCCTGGTTAGAGTTGGACCGAATAGAGGTGGGACTGTGTTGAAAGGCCGGTGCCCCCACTCTCCGTAAGGGGAAGTGTTAGCCATACTTGAAAAACTTGAATAAGGTACGGTATATTGTAAAAAAAAAAAAAAAAAAAAAAAAAAAATTCAAGTTGTATGTTCAGTTTACTACGAGAGGTCATTGCGGAGGTAAACGAATCGTCTAATGGTATCCAGAATATGAAGCACAAGAACGCATCGTAGTCGTGTGTCTCTCTCTCTCTCTCTCTAATCGTTCTTAATCTCTCTAATACCTCTACATGTATTCCCTCTCACTCCTCTCTTCTTCATCTCTGTTAATGAGTTCTCTCCCTCCTTAACCCTTTCACCCATTTATGACGCAGAGGTTGCCAGATTAGCAATAAGAAATAGTTCTCTCAATCTTATAATTACCTCTCCAAAATTAGTTTTCTGCCCACAGCTAACTCAAAGACAACTGCAGAGGTTGAAGTAACTAAACTAAAGGTTTCTAAATACCCCTGATGGTAACAAAGGCTTTAAAGTATCCCCAATAGGCTCAAAATCGCGTCATATGTCGGAGAGGGTTAAGTGCTCTCTCTCTCTCTCTTTCTCTGGAAGTGACTGACTTGGAAAATAATTTGGGTGTTCTGATTAGCAATGATCTACAGTTTTCCAAGCAGTGCATTGAAGTAGAGAAGAAAGCTCAGAAATGATTGTGCTACATTAAGAGGCAATTTAAGTATAGAAATAAAGATTATTGTCCTCACACTTTACAACACTCTGATACGGCCTCTCCTGGAGTATGCTGTTCAATTCTGGTCTCCAGCACTCAGGTAAGAAAAAGAGCGACTGGAAAGAGTACAAGCTAGGGCTACAAAGCTTATTCCATCGATCAGAAGACTGAGCTATGAGGACCGGTTGAGAGCTTTTGATCTCTTTCCGTTGGAGACACGCAGACTACGAGGTCAGCTCATTGAAGTTTTTAAAATACTTAATGGGTTTGACAATGTGGATTATAGCAAAATGTTTAGCCTCGATATGTATACAACACGCAACCATGGCTGGAAATTAGAAATTAAAAGGTTCAGCACTAGTACTTGTGGAAACATTTTCACATACAAGATCTGCTCTACCTGGAACAAACTTCTGTCAGAAGTTGTAAACAATTCTTCAGTAGAGCAGTTCAAGAAAAGAGTAGATAGTATTTTACACTCTCTGTAATGATTGTAGTGCACTAAACAATCTCTCTCCTTTCACTTCGAGTATCTCCCCGGAATGGACCGCAAGGTCTCCGAGATACTAAATATGCCTTGTAACTCCTTGTAACTCTCTCACACACACACACACACACACACACACACTCTCTCTCTCTCTCTGGACCTCTTCATCTCTTCGTTAACGAGTACTCTCCCCTTAAGTACTTTCATTTTTCCCTCTCTCCCCATCTCCAACAGTTCCCTCTCTCCCTGGATGGCTCGGTCACTGTTTCCTTAATTCACGCCGCTTTAAATTAAAACCTTGGAATTATGCTGCATCGTGTCTCCTAATTTCTGAACATAGCCAGATTCTTAGGAGCTCTGTATGCATTATGTCGCCTCCAGATAGTTTAGCTCCGCACATATTCCGGATTTGCAAAGGTTTGAAATATAAGCTCCGAGTTGTTCTGCATTGTCTTCTGATTTCTAATATTTCCACCTTCCAGTATTTGTTTTCATTCTGCACACAATTTGTAGCCTTCAATTTTCGGTAGAAAAAATTTCTGGCCTAAAGCCGGTTCTTCCAAAATTACAGCCTCGCTATCGCTCCCCAGGAACAAATCGACACCTAAATGGCACGAAAAGTCTTCAGATTGATACATATATTGGACGAAGGTCTTAAAATCGACAAACTAATGGGGAGAACGTCTTAAAATCTCAAAACTAATGGGGCTAAGCATGAGGGAGAAGGGGGTCCAGAAAAAAAAACTATCTCGCCCTTAGTTGTATATCTCTTGTGTTTATCATTGTATTATATTTATCTATTCATTTTTAAGGATAGCTTAGGCATAATAATAATATACAGTGTATATACCTGTACTATATATATATATATATATATATATATATATATTTAAACATATTTATACTGGGTAAACCCAATTACAAAAATGTATTCTCACTTGGTGCCCAGTTAAACAAAATAAAAATAAAATAAAATGCAACGATACAATAAAAGTGTATTTCATACTTTGGCTAACACTCACACATAACACTACATAAAGGATAGAGTGCTATGATAATAATAGTAATGACAGTGTTAACAGTTCGTACTATTAGTGGTCATCAACGGTCCGTGAGAGTAGTAGCAGTAGTAATAATAAGTAAACAGTAGTAGTTGTAATAGTAGTTTGTAGTAATAGTAGCAAAAGTAGAACCCGATAGTGGGAGTAGTTCGTCAGAGTTGTAATAGTATGTAATAGCAATAGTCTATTCATTAAGGGGGGGGGGGGGGGTCACTTTTTGGCCGATGTTTGCATGTATTCATTATTTTTCTAGTTTCCCCCCTAGACCTCCATATAACAAAACAAAAAACATCCATTAGATCCCCCTTCTAGATTAATTTGTACATTTTTCGGTATAAAAATGTCCAGGCCGAAGGCCGGTTCTTCCAACATTACAGGCCCACTATCGTTCGCCAGGGGAAAAATCGACACCTAAATAGCACGAAAGGTCTAAATATTGACAAAGAAATGGGGCGAAAGGTTTTAAAATCGACTAACTAATGGGGCAAACATCTTAACATCTGAAAACTAATGGGACTAAACATGAGGGAGAAAGTGGTCCAGAAAAGCGGCCCATCCCCCCTTAATAAACTGCATAGGTAGGCCAGTAATCGTGACGACAAAAAAATGGCTAGAGCAAATGGGCTAGACATGTCCACACCCTATTCCCCGCGTCTGACTCTTCCCAAATGGTAGACATATTATTAGCTCGATCATTCTAGTCGTCTTTTCAGTTATAAAGGTTAGTGGTCATCAAGCTCTTTGGGCTGATTATAATGGTTAGACTATAGTTGATGATAACAAGGGGCGGTAGACCACGATCTGTTCTTTAAGGGAGCCCACCTCGCTTTTGTTCTCTTTCTCTCCCTCTCTCTTTGACTTGTATCCGTTCGGCCCCATGCAGCCTACTGTTTTAAGACGTTTACTCCCATCCAGGTGTTAATATTTTCCTGGCGAGCGGTAGCGAGCCAGCATATATATATGTTTGTTTTGACAGCAAGCTAAATTTTTACATTTTTTGATAGAATAATTTCTCCGGCGAAGCCGGATTTCTCCATAAAATGCTTGCTCGCTATCGCTCACCAGGAAGAAATCGACACCTGGATGGGGATAAACGTCTTAAACCAGTTAGCTGAATTGGGCCGAATGGATACAAGCCAGAGAAAGAGAGAAAAGGAGAGAAAGGTAAAACAAAAAAAAGCCGGTGACCCCCCTTAACTCCTTCAGTACGCGGCGACGTCCTTTTCATCATATTCTGGCAACTATTAGACGATTGTATGCAGCCTAAGAAGGACCTGTGTGACTGAGAGGGTTTACCGAGATCGAATTTACCCCCTTTGAATCCTAGAGGTAGATTATAAGCTAAGAAAATCGTCTAATGGTAACCAGAATATGATGACAAATACGTCATCGTGTTAAAGGGGTTAAATGGTCTCTTAGTCTCGTCGGTGGGTATATATGTGTAATTATTTTTTTCATTTTTCTTTATGCATATATTTGCTTAATTTTCCCTGCTTCTGAATATTACGTCTCCCCTTAGGTTGTTAGCTCTTAGTTATTATATCCTCTCTCACTTTCTTTCTTTCTCACTCTCTCTCTCTCTTTTTCTCTCGCTCTCTCTTTTGTTTCTTTCTCTATCTTTCTCTCTCTCTCTCACACACACACACACACACACACGTCTTGCTATATAATGTCTTGGTGTCTCGCACACACACACACACACATACATACTCTCTCTCT
>CM064486.1:15453301-15490801 GCA_032716605.1 Paralithodes platypus | reverse complement strand
TCCCTTCCTAAGCTGAATAATATCACCTACTGGTGTATCACGAATAAAATATAAAACAAACATAGCCAATATCAAAGCTAGCGTAGGAGGCCAGCAAAGAAAACGAAACCTTACAAGTGGCATAAGAACACGGAGGCTAACGAAGGTAAGACTGAAGTAATCACGCTCCATTACCCCAGCTCAGTCCACGTCAAGCAGCTGAGGCAGGGGGTAGTGGTGGCCGGATTGTTGCTTCAACTTGCTTGTGAGGTTGTAATTTAAGACTTGTTTTATCATTTGAGACCACGGAGAGAAAGATAGTTAGATGTAGATGGACAGTCAAAGTTAAAGTTGATGGGGATAGACAGGTTGGGGAGGTGAGAGGTCGCTAAGAATGAAGAGAGAAGGAAAGAAGGAAAGAAAAAGCAAAGTTGAAGAGCTAAAGGTGGAGGGCTGTCCAGATAGATAAAGGAATTCATATATACTAGATTGACGGATAGACAGTAGATATTAAAAGAGAGTTGCCAGATGGCAATCAGAGAAGAGTAGAGGAATAAGTAGACGAGATAAAATATACAAATATATCATGAGAGTAGCTCGAATTAAATGCAAATCTTCACACACACTCTCTCTAACACACACACACTCTCTCTCACACACACACACACTCTCTCTCACACACATATACACACTCACTCACACTCTCACACATTCACATACACACACACTCACTTTCACACAGACACACACTCTCTCTCTCTCTCTCACACACACACACACACATACACTCACTCACACTCTCTCTCTCACACATTCACATACACACACACTCACTTTCACACACACACACACACACAGACACACACTCTCTCTCTCTCACACACACATACTCTCACTCACACAGCCCGTAGCCTAGTAGGTAGAGCTCTCGTCTCACACACGAGGGGTCGGGGGTTCAATCCCCGGCCGGGCGGAGACAAATTGGGCTTGTCTCCTTTCATGTGTTAGCCTCAGTTCACCTAGCTGTAAATAGGTACCTGGAATAAGTGGACGACGTTGTGACGTCCCATCTGGGGTTGGCAAAAATGGTACAAGGCGAGATGGGTATCATATGGTTCACCTAAGCTGATGGCTACCTAAGCCTTCGGGCGAGACGGTACCATCTATAGTGAGAATGGTACCATACAGATCCACCCTAAGCCTTCGTTTCCGATGTCGCCAATTGGCTAAAAATACAGACTACACACACATCCACAGCCATTCCAACGATACATATAACACCTACACATATAGGAGGCGGGAAATAACGAGCATGCTCACTCCCGCAATACAACTAGAGTAAGTACACTCTCTCTCTCACACATTCACATACACACACACTCACTTTCACACACACACAGACACAGACACATACACAAACACACACGGGGACCAGAACCTCGCCTGTGACTATACACAAACCTCAACACCAAGAACAAGCAACAATACAATACGTTATACTGTGATTATCCGAGGCTTTATTGTATTAAGATCACTATACTATCTTTCTTTTCACATGGCGGTATTGTATTAAGATCACTATACTATCTTTCTTTTCAATTTTTTTTTTTTTCTATATTCCCACTTACTTCCTCTCGGGCATAGGCTGAGAGCCTTAACATTCACCGCTTTACAATGAACAGTGAAGCCCGTGAGGTCTTGTTCCAGTCTAGGGAGTGAGACATGTGAAGCACGTAGAGTACAACGAGCACCTGCCATCTTGCCTTCACATGAGGCACGGTGCTCACTCATGGCCCGAAACGACCCCATCTCTGAAGCCACCTCGTTCCCGTGCTTCACTGTCTCACCCCCTACACTCGGACTCTCACACTTACACACACACAACGCCACCTGTTGAATAGATAACTCATCAGGTATTGCACCCCTATAGTATATTTTGAATATGGGAATATTCATACAGTGCTATTTAATCAGGGAACAATGAGGGTATTTTATTGACGTTTCGGTGGGCTTGTGGTAATGCACTGATACTAGGTACAGCACAAATTCCATCCCAATAATATCTTCCCATTGATACATCGGGATTTGAACCCGGGACCTTTGGATTACCAGGCCAGTGGCAAGACCACTCCACCACACCTCCCCTAACCTCCACATGGCGGTATTGTATTAAGATCACTATACTATCTTTCTTTTCACATGGCGGTATTGTATTAAGATCACTATACTATCTTTCTTTTCACATGGCGGTATTGTATTAAGATCATTATACTATCTTTCTTTTCACATGGCGGTAAATTGAATTCCTTAGCAGCTGACTTATCGATACTTAACCCTTACAGTACCGGTGCCGTCCTTTTAACTTTATTCTGGCTACTGTTTAAGGGGACATGGGCCGGTTTTCTGGACCACTTTCACCCTCATGTTTAGCCCCATTAGTTTTCCGATGTTAAGATGTTTGCCCCATTAGTTAGTCGATATTAAGACCGTTCGCCGCCATTTCTTCGTTAATATTTAGACCTTTCGTGCTATTTAGGTGTCGATTTTTTCCCTGGCGAACGATAGTGTTGGAACGATAATGTTGGAAGAACCGGCCTTCGGCCGGAATTTTTTTCTACCGAAAAATGTACAAATTAATCTAGAAGGGGGATCTAATGGATGTTTTTTTTTTTTAAATTTGATGGAGGTCTAGGGAGGAAACTAGAAAAATAATGAATACATGCAAAAATCGCTCAAAAAGTGAACCATCCCCCAGGTTTTTATTCAGGTTCAAAGAGGCCTCCAGGAATGACCAGGCTTCGAATGATCTCACATAACCCTTCTTTACTACCACAGATCCTTCTTGACCCCTACAGTAGGCCTATATGAGTCTGAAGGGGTTAACCCATACAGTAGGCCTATATGAGTCTGAAGGGGTTAACCCATACAGTAGGCCTATATGAGTCTGAAGGGGTTATCCCATACAGTAGGCCTATATGAGTCTGAAGGGGTTAACCCATACAGTAGGCCTATATGAGTCTGAAGGGGTTAACCCATACAGTAGGCCTATATGAGTCTGAAGGGGTTAACCCATACAGTAGGCCTATATGAGTCTGAAGGGGTTAACCCATACAGTAGGCCTATATGAGTCTGAAGGGGTTATCCCATACAGTAGGCCTATATGAGTCTGAAGGGGTTAACCCAGTAGGCCTATATGAGTCTGAAGGGGTTAACCCATACAGTAGGCCTATATGAGTCTGAAGGGGTTATCCCATACAGTAGGCCTATATGAGTCTGAAGGGGTTAACCCATACAGTAGGCCTATATGAGTCTGAAGGGGTTAACCCATACAGTAGGCCTATATGAGTCTGAAGGGGTTATCCCATACAGTAGGCCTATATGAGTCTGAAGGGGTTAACCCATACAGTAGGCCTATATGAGTCTGAAGGGGTTAACCCATACAGTAGGCCTATATGAGTCTGAAGGGGTTATCCCATACAGTAGGCCTATATGAGTCTGAAGGGGTTAACCCATACAGTAGGCCTATATGAGTCTGAAGGGGTTAACCCATACAGTAGGCCTATATGAGTCTGAAGGGGTTATCCCATACAGTAGGCCTATATGAGTCTGAAGGGGTTAACCCATACAGTAGGCCTATATGAGTCTGAAGGGGTTAACCCATACAGTAGGCCTATATGAGTCTGAAGGGGTTAACCCATACAGTAGGCCTATATGAGTCTGAAGGGGTTAACCCATACAGTAGGCCTATATGAGTCTGAAGGGGTTAACCCATACAGTAGGCCTATATGAGTCTGAAGGGGTTAACCCATACAGTAGGCCTATACCAGTGACATCCTTTGCGTTATATACTGGCAACTAGTAACCGATTTTATTCAACTTAGGAAGGGTCTGTGGTAGCTAAAAGGATTAAGTAAGATAGTTTGTAGCTTATATTAATTGCTAGAGGTCCTTCCTTAGCTGAATACAATCGTCTAATGGTTGGTAGAATGAAATTAAGATGACGTCATCGGTATTGAATGGGTTAATTAAACTTGTACAAAATCGTTTAATGATAGCTACAATAAAAATGAGAAATACGTCGTCGGTACAGAAGGGGTTAATGGAAAATGTGACATACCAAGTTTGTTATGAGTAACTCCTTCACTACCGCTGACCCGCTGACCCCCTTCCCCCCCCCCAAAAAAAAAAGGGAAGGTGGGGATTAGGCCTGAATAAATAGATAGATAGACAGATAGATTACCGCTGAAGTCTTTGTTATTGGATTTCAGCGACATTCAGACGATTTTATGAAGCTGAGGAAGGGTATAGGGTAGCTAAAGGGATTAATTGAGATAGTCTGTAGCCTTTCAATGGGTAGACGTCCGTCCTAATCTGAATAGAATCGCTTAATAGTTGCCAGAATATAATGAGATGTCACCGGTACTGAATGAGTTAAGGGGGCCCACCTCGCTTTTTTTCTCTTTCTCTCCCTCTCTCTTTGGCTTTTACCCATTCGGCCCCATTCAGCCTACTGTTTTAAGACGTTTACCCCCATCCAGGTGTCAATATTTTCCTGGCGAGCGGGAGCGATCCAGTATATATATATTTTTGTTTTGACAGCAAGCTATATTTGTACATTTTTCGATAGAAAAATTTCTCCAGCGAAGCCGGATTCCTCCATACAGTGCTGGCTCGCTATCGCTCGCCAGGAATAAATCGACACCTACAGTAGATGGGGATAAACGTCTTAAAACAGTTGGCTGAATGGGGTCGAATGGATACAAGCCAGGGAAAGAGAGAAAAGGAGAGAAAGATAAAAAAAAAAAAGCCGGTGACCCCCTTAATACATTTGGCTGAGGAAGAGCATATACTTGTATGTGAATGGCCATACTACTTATGTCAAAGGATCAACTAAATCATTAATATAGTTCTTAGGGGGAGGACCGGCTTTCTTTTTTATCTTTATCTCCTTTTCTCTCTTTCCCTGGCTTGTATCCATTCGGCCCCATTCAGCCAACTGTTTTAAGACGTTTAACCCCATCCAGGTGTCGATTTCTTTCTGGCGAGCGATAGCGAGCCAGCATTGTATGGAGAAATCCGGCTTTGCCGGAGAGATTTTTCTATCGAAAAATGTACAAATTTAGCTGGCTGTCAAAACAAAAATATATATTTTCCTGGCTCGCTACCGCTCACCAGGAAAATATTGACACCTGGATGGGGGTAAACGTCTTAAAACAGTAGGCTGAATGGGGCCGAATGGATACAAGCCAAAGAGAGAGGGAGAGAAAGATAAAACATAGCTAGGTGGGCCCCCTTAAATTAACACTTAGAAGATACGAGGACGCATTTCTATTCTTTATTATTCTGGTGGATATTATCAGCCGATTTTATTCAGATTATGAAGGGTATATTGAAGTCAAAGAGTTAAGTGAGTATTTACTCTTATAATTCCCACAGATCCTTCCTAAATTGTATAAAATCGTCTAATGATAGCCAGAATAAACTGTCAAATGCGTCACAAAGTTCAAAGAATTAAAAAGGAAAGAGTCTAATAATAATAATAATATATATTTTTTTTTAAGACAAACCATTAGCATGTTGACAAGGAGGAGGTAATTATATAAGTTAGACACTGGGCGACAAGTTATAAGGAAGAAACAAAAGGCTAACTGGTCAGGTTTGGTATCCCGGGAAACAGGATAGAAGTTGGGCTCAGTGGCTGATAACCAGTACAAAACAGAAAAATACTCTGTTTTCCCGTTTTTTATTCTTCTTTATTTATATTTTTCTTTATTTGCAGTCATGGGTATTTTGCAGGCCAAAAACAATCTCTCTGAGGTCTGGATAGGGGCCGCGGGCCGCCAGTTGAGTAGCCCTGCCGTAGATGATTGTATGACGTTCAGCTGAATTAGAGCATGTTACAGTTTTGTCAGAGGAAGAAATGACGTCATGGTGGTGCCGTCAGAGTGGAAAAGAGGAGGGAAAGACGAGGAAGTAAATTTGTTGGATAGGTTTTTGGCTAGATGCCAGAAAACTTGGGAAGTGACAGAGTTGGAAAGTTCAGAACATTTGTTATTGATGAAAGAGTTTTGGCTAGTCGAAGAACAGATTTGGCATGATTTCGGGCAGAAACATAAAAAGCACAAGATTCTTGATTTTGAAGGTGACAGTACCGTTTGAATGCTTCCTCCTTATTGCGGACAGCAGTAGAACAAGTGTGAGTGAACCAAGATTTTATAGCCTTAGACTGAAAGAAAGGAAATGGAATGTATGTCTCCATGCCCGAGAGCATTACCTCAGTTATGTGATCGGCACACTCCAAGGGTCACCGGCCACGTAAGCAAAAATCATTCCATGAGAATTCAAAGAAGTACTGCTGAAGAGCCTCAAAGTCGGCAGCGCCAAAGTGCCATAAGCGCCGCCGGCTTGGAGGATCGGATGGTCGTACTGGAGATTTAGGACAGGTAAGAGAGATAAGATTGTGATCGGAGGAGCCCAATGGAGAGAAAAGGTTTACAGCATAAGTAGAAGGATTAGAAGTTAGAAATTAGTCAAGAATGTTGGAATGATCTCCAAGGCTGTCAGGAATTCAATTAGGGTGCTGGGTTAACTGCTCTAGGTCATTTAGGATAACAAAGAAGTAGGCTTGTTCACCAGGCTGGTCAGTGAAAATAATATCCTAAGGTGGAGATTTCTGCGAAAGGAGAGGTGGATAAAATGTTTTCAAATTTAGAAGTTAGAATTTTGGATAGTCAGTAGAATCAGGGGAGAGATAAACAGTGCAGAAATATTTAGTTTGAGAGTGACAAAAATGCTTTAGCCAGAGAGTTTAGAATTCAGAAGAATCAAGGTTGGGAACATGAGAGAAATCTAGATTGTTGCGCAAATATACGCAACATCCATCTTTGGTTTGAAATTGAGGATAGAGATAGTAGGAGGTTACAGAGAAGGGTTTGCTGTCAGTAGTCCCAGACAACTGGGTTTCGGTGAGAAAAAGATGTTCAGGGTTGGCAGAGGAAAGGTGGTGTTCAACAGAGTGGAAGTTAAAGGAAAGGCCACAAATGTTGCAGACATTGATAGTAAGAGTAGAAGATAGCGGTCCAGAGTATTTTGACGGGTTGGCAACATGGGCAAATCCATTGGGGGTACTTCTGGTACCCCCCATGGGGACTCTGAGGTGGGTCGTTGAACTGGCATTTTTTATAATTTTGAAAAGGTAGTGTAGTATGTAAGGTGTTTGTAGTATAGTGTGTTGCAAGAGAGAGAAAGTGTTTTGGGGCAAACTGGGGTTGCCCTGTATTGTAGTGAGGCACGGAAAGGATCAGCAATGGAGGCCAAGTGGTGAAACAGAAGTTCCAGTTGTCCTTAGCCACCACCTGAAGCACTTCCCGGGAGTACTGCCCTGTTCGACTGGTACCTACATTCGATTGTAAACAAACATAAGAACTTTCTCATGAGCCATAACTGAATGCAAGCACACAAAAACACATAAATTCCCGCACACAGACACACAAACACAAAGACACAGATACACAGACACACACACTGGCACACAGACAAATACAGTATCCACTTACAACTATTGATACGTACGCGTCAGAAAAAACCCTATGCTATGCAACATTAATTGATTAAATATATAAAAATGATACACAAACATGAGTAAAAATTAGAATATGTAGTGAACAATTAGGTGCGATAATCCCTTAAGCCGCACTGGACCAGATGATATTCTGTCTGTTTTATACACTATCACCGTTGTCATGAGAGGGCTTAACAGTAATATGCTGTCTGTTTTATACACTATCACCGTTGTCATGAGAGGGCTTAACAGTAATATGCTGTCTGTTTTATACACTATCACCGTTGTCATGAGAGGGCTTAACAGTAATATGCTGTCTGTTTTATACACTATCACCGTTGTCATGAGATGGCTTAACAGTAATATGAATATATCTATACAAATAGAAAGCCAATGACGTTTGGGCGTACGTCAGCATATAAATTATGCTGTTTATATTTATAATAATAATAATATTTATTTGTGGGTGGGGAGGAGGGGGGGGGGGGGGGCTATTAAAAATGGGGTAGGGGACTATTACCATGGTGGTAAAAGTCCATTAACAAGGGATAGGGGGCTAATAATGAGGGGGCTATCAGCAAGGTGGTAGGGGGTTATTAACAAGGTGGTAGGTGCTATTAACGAGGGGTTAGGGGACTATAAAAAGTGGTAGGGGGCTATTAGCAAGATTAAAGAGGACTATTATCAATGGGGGCATGTAAACAAGTTAGTAAGGGGGCTATTAACAAGGGGGTAGGGAGGCCTATTAGCAAGGGGATAGGGGGCTATTAACAAGGAGGTAGGGGTAGGTAGGGGGTAGGGGTAGGGGAAGTCAACATTAACACGTGAACACGTGAACATACAGACACATAGGATTTAGTGGGGACAGAGGCGGATTTTTATTATGGGTTTTATATATTTCTTATTTGATCAGCATTTTAATTGCTAGATCTAATTATATTTGAAGGATAGTTTTAGTCTTCATAATATTTCATTACGATATTTATTGGATAATTGCTAGTGATTTGCTCTCATTACTTTAAAGTTGATATGCTAATTGGCTGCATATCATTAATTGGCTGCATATCATTTTACCCAGTTGATATACTGTATGTATATTTCTAGTTTTGTATATTTGTAATGATTTTTACAGTTAATCTACATGTGTTTTTCATGATATTTTTCTATAAACACATACCTTTCCCTGGAATTTACTGTACGAGTCTTTATTTGTCCTAAATTTGAAATATTGATTCATACAGAGTACTTGAACAGCAGCGGAAAGACCATTGTGATCTTTGGAATATTTTCATATGGTTTATTTAGAAGTTATGTAAAATATATTTTCAACCAAACATTCTTGTATTATGCAGCACATGTATATGTCTATTATGAAATAAAGCAAAATGGATTTAATTGAATTAACAGGGGGTAAGGAGCTATTATCAAGGGGTCTATTACCAAGTTACAAGGGGGTAGGAGAGACTATTAAGAAGAGGGTAGGAGGGACAAATTTATCTCGAAGGAGGGTCTCGGGGGTATTTTTTATAGCTTGATGGAGGTCTAGGGAGCATATTAAAGAAATCTAGAGACCAAGCTATATTACTCCCCCCCAAAACAAAATAAAAAATAAAAAAAACAGATAAAATAAATAAAAAATTAAAAATAAAATAACATAAACCTTCAGTACATGTGACGCCATTATTCATTATATTTTGGCTATTAGTCGACGATTTCATGCAGCTTAGGAAGGACGTCTAGTATTCAGAGAGGTGTTGTATCATACCTCCATTAATTCGTTGGCTATCATAAATCCTTCCTAAACCGAGTAAAATCGTCTAATGATAGATAGAATATAAACCAAAATAACTTGACCCGTATTAAAGGCTCCAAACCTACCTTGATGTGACGAACACCTTTGGCCTCTCACCTTATCTGAAATAATAACAGAAATACAAAAACAATTAAGAGAGGGTAGGAGTATATATTTGCATATTTATTTATTTATTTTTGTTTTGTTTATATATTTTTAGTTCCCTCCCTAGACAAGCTTAACAAAACACCCCAAGATTCCCCTTCAAGATATTTTTTTTCATTTTTGATAGAAAAATATCCCGGCCATAGGCCGATTACTACTATATTACGGGCTCGCTATTCTTATATCCCCCCCCCCCGCGGGGGGATTATGAATGGTATATGGCAGACAGTGTTAATTGAGATAGTCTTTACCCTTATAAATCCCACATATCCTTCCTAAACTGTATACAATTGTCTAATGATAACCATGATAAAGTGTCAACTGTGTCATCATCTACTAAAGGGTTGAGGCACCAGCACACCTTCCCTGCGTCACACAGCCATGGTGTTGAATAATGGGCCTGCATCTATTAATGAGTTACATGGGTATCGTCACGTCAACACTACTCCAGTGGCCGCCAAGGTTCTTCAAGTATAACAAAACTTGAAGTCGGCTGTACACAAGGAGGGGAGGGGAGGGGGGGGGGGGATATCAAACTTTTAAAAATAACGATTACCACACTCCACTTCGGGGAGACAATTGTTACAGGCAGCTTTGCCTTTTGTCTCCTTCATACACATAGAACAAAAAAGTTGATTCGCAACATATATCGGAGCTTTGAATCCGCTACAAATTACCATATTATTTTGATTGATTTTGCCGTATATTCTTCTATTGAATTGGACTGTACACGATGAAGAGTTCTAAGATACAAAATACAGTCATGATGAAAGTGAACATTCCTAGATAGTAGACTCGATCTTAGCTACATTTTGACTCGGATACTGTGACTCCGATACCTCTGCCGCTCAAGTGCTTATGTGATGCCGGCGCCACACGGACAACTTTATCCGATAAGCTGTATCCGAGTCTGGTAATTCAAAACTTTCAGCCTTTAACCCGTGGAGCCCCGGCTAGTTTTGTAATGTTTGCGCACCAGAACCCGGCCGGTTTTCAAAAAATGGTTTTATTCCAGAAACAATAGCGAATGGGTTAGGAATGAAGGAAAAACCACGAAAAACCGCTCAAAAAGCTTAAAAAATGGTCCTACAGAGCCCCCGAAAACGGATTTTACAAGAGTAAAAAATTGAAGGCAATTATCCCCAAAAAACAGGTTATTGCGCGCTCGCACGTGGACTTTGAGAGTTTTCAACCATCGGCACGGTTGCGTGGGATACGTACACAGTTCCCATACAAATCTGAGCCCTCTTGAGTGGCTACACCTGAGGTTACGGTCGGCGCAATTAGGGTGACGCGTCAGGCGCGTCTCTGGGGCTGTGCGTTACATACATCGCCGACGCGTCAGACGCGTCGCTGGGGCTGTACGGGTTAAGATCGGGAGACGTTCTTTCAAATTTCATTCTGGCTATCTCAGAATATTTTAGTCAGTTCAAAAAGCACATCTAGCAACAAACCGCCACCCACACTGAAAGGGTTAATATATAATGTACACACACACATACTGTATATATTATATATACCGGTATATACTGTATATATATATATATATATATACCGGTATATATATATATATATATATATATATATATATATATATATATATACACAGTATATATATATATATATATATATATATATATATATATATATATATATATATATATATATACAGTATATATTCTATATATATATATATATATATATATTTTTTTTTATTTCTTAGTTTTGTGAAATGTATAAATATGTTTAAAGATATCTGTTCTTGATGTTAAGGGGAGTTTATTGGATTTTCTGGACCTTCTCCCTCATGATTAATCCCATTAGGTTTGAGATTTTAAGACATTCGCCCCATTAGTTTTGGGATTTTAAGACCTTTTGTGTCCTTTAGGAGAATCGGCCAATGACCGAGGCATATTTTACCGAATAATGCACATATTTATGTCGAAGGGGCAGTTTTGGGGGTATTTATATAAGCTAGACAAAAATAATTAAAATAAACAAACAAATAAAGCCCTCCCTTTAACCCTTAATTAGCGGCGAGCAACATAAGTCGAGTTAAGAAAAGCTGGACTATGTGGCGGCGCTCGACATAGGTCGAGTGGCAATTTCAGCACGTAATGTGGCTGAGAGAGAGAGACAAGTGGTGGCAGGAGACTAGCGAGCGTATGACTGCTCCAGACCACCGCGGCGAACCTACTGACACAAATCTCAGCTCCCTCCTCCCTCTCTCACTCGCTACATACTCAATTATGTACCGAAAGTACCGAATTACCTGCTTTTTGCACTCGCGTTGCACTTATTGCAACTATCCATCATACAAGGATCGTTATGGTGTCATTCGAGGTACTTGTTTTACGTTCTGGGTCTTATTTAGGCATGAAAATGATCACGTAAACAGCCCTATTTTGGCTAAAAACACCCCGCTGTGCGGTACATATAAATAAACCGCATAGGCCGCTCGTAAGGTGTTAAGCTGCGAACTTTAGAATATCGTCAGAATGGAAGTATCATCGGTAACGTGTTTGTTTGTGTATTATGACTCTGATAAAGTGACTCCGAGCCCTCGTGTGACACCGGCTTTAGAGGGGTGGGGGGGGGGGGGTGTTATTGTTTGGTCTGTTTTTATATATATATATATAGCTTTTTAAATTTCCTCCTTAGACCTCCATCAAGCATTAACAAAAACCACACACCCTAGACCCTCCTTGGAGATAAATTTGTACATTATTCGGTAGAACAATTTCCCGGTCGAATGTCGGTTTGTCCTAAAATTACAGGCTCGCTTTCGCTCGCCAGGAAAAACCGACACTTAAATGGCACGAAAGTTCCTAATATTGACATAGAAATCGGGCGAAAAGTCATAAAATCGCCAAACTAATGAGCCTAACATATACAAATCTAAAAACGAATGGGGCTAAACATGAGGGAGTAGGGAGGCCAGAGCCAGTAAAAGCAACCCCCCTCGCTTTCGCTCGCCAGGAAAAAATCGACACATAAATGGCACGAAAGGTCCTACTACTAATTGACATAGAAATCGGGCGAAAAGTCTTAAAATCGACAAACTAATGAGCTTAAAGTATACAAATCTGAAAACGAATGGGACTAAACACGAGGGACAAGAAAAAGCAACCATCTCCCTCTTAACAGAAGCTAATAAATCAGGCCTCACACCAGCAAGAGTATCGGCTAATGGTATCGGAGCCGGGAAAAAGTGATCTAATTATGTTCAGTTATATTTTATTATGTTCAGTTATATTTTATTATGTTCAGTTATATTTTATTATGTTCAGTTATATTTTATTATGTTGTTATATTTTATTATGTTCAGTTATATTTTATTATGTTCAGTTATATTTTATTATGTTCAGTTATATTTTATTATGTTCAGTTATATTTTATTATGTTCAGTTATATTTTATTATGTTCAGTTATATTTGATTATGTTCAGTTATATTTTATTATGTTCAGTTATATTTTATTGATTAGTTGATCTATTTACTTACTTATTTTACTTACTTTATTTATTTATTTTGTATTTATTTTACTTATTTATTTATTTTACTTACTTTATTTTAGTTTCCTCCCTAGACCTCCATCAAGCTTAAAACAAAACATCCCCCAAATCCCCTTTTTAGATAAATGTGTACAAATGGGGCTCCTCCTAAATATCAGGCTCGCTATCGCTCGCCAGGAATAAAAATCGAAACCTAAATGGCACATAAGACCTACGATTGACAAACACATGGGGCGAAAGGTCTTAACATCGCCAAACTAATGAGGCAAACGTCTTAATATCTCATAACTAATGGGACTAAAGATGAGGGTGAAGGGAGTCCAGAAGGATACCCCTCAATGGGGTCAGGAAAGATTTGTGAGAATTAAATGGGTAATTTATATAGTTTACACCCGATCGAATTCCAAGTGGTCCCTGCTAAGCTTAATAAAATCGCATAATGTTAGCCAGAATACAAAATAATTAGCGTCATCAAATATTAATATATGGGGTTAATTTATCTTCAGTCTAATCGCAGAAGCTGGTGCAAAATTGTTCGGAAATATTGTTATCATATAATTATACTGTAGGCTGTCTGTTTTTTTGTTTTTTTCCCTTAGTTGACAGTAAATTATCAAATCCTCATCTTGATTAGTCGGACATTTACGAAGATTGTGTAGTGATAGATATTGTTAACCCTTTCAGTACCAGTGCCGTCCTTTTCACTTTATGCTGGTTACTATTTGACGATTTTATTCAGTTTTAAAAGGTCTCCAGCAATTTACGGGCTTCAAACTATCTTAATTAACCCTTTTTACTATCATAAATCCTTCTTAACACTTTGCCTGCGGGCATATTTCTGCCTATTTCCGTCATACTAGGGCTAATTCAGGCATTCCTGATTTATTAAGCAAGTGTCTGAATAAAATTAAATGTATTCAGCCAAAAACTAGAAGAAAATAGCTTCAAAATGACACCAAAACGAGGTTCGTATCTTGCGGGGTTCACCCGCAGCGCTACCATAGACATTCGCTAAAATTAGCAATTATCGCTAATGTCGTGTTACATTTGCCTTTGCCAGCGCTGTATATCTCGCGAGAGCATGGCTCAGAGTCCTCAGTGCCGCGGCCGGCTGGCTGGAGGAAGGACATGTGGCCTGTCGCGCTCCTGCTCCCTCGCACTCGATTCTACAGGTTTTAAGAGGCTTTAAAAGCTTGTTAATTGCCATGGCGTTCCGGAACGTCTCCAGCAGGCAATGGGTTAAGCTGCACATAATCGTCTAAATATAGCTAAAATAAAAATATAAAAGACGTCGCCGGAACAGGAATTAATTTTGAAAACATGACAATAATACGATGTAAAAACATAACACTTCATATAGTTCCATCAAGTACCGAGAAATCAACTGCATAAGAGTTAGATTATCTTCAAGAAAAAAATAAAAAATAAAAAAATAAAATAAAAATAAAATTGACTACCGGTACAGTTGCTGATCAAAATATAATGGAAATATATTTCGCATGAATCCGATTATAAGCATATGAGCAGCAACCACCGTATCTAAACAAAAAGAATAAACACAAAAAATTAGAAAGAGTAGAATGCTTAACGAAATATTAAGTTGTTTACCTGTGTAACTTGTAAACCTCGTGCAGAGAGTGTGCTAGCTATCACCACCACCACCACCACAGGAACGGTTCTACTAGGGAGGGAGTGTGGTGTAGAGCAAGATATACAGTAGTCTATACTTTAGTGTAGAGAGTATGTTATCACCACCACAGGTACGAGTCTACTGGGGAGGGAGTCTGGCAGATCATCAGGACTAGGAACAATTATATATATCTCTGGGTTCATTATATCAGCGTCATCACTCGTGATCAAGGTTAGAGATACTTATCCACCTAACCCAGTGGAATACATGTATATTCATTAATTATACACCAATAAATATTAAACCCGATATCATTAATTCATTTATTTTTCACTGTATTCTGAACAATAATGACCATGTAACTATTTTCCCAAATATATATATATATATATATATATCCACTATATAAAACAATGATGAAACATATTTTTGTATTTAACAACTATGCTGTATATTAAACCTTTAAATTATATCTACAGCATATGTTTAACAAAGGAGCATTAAACAATTAAAGAATAGCCTTAACCCTTTGAGTGTGGCAATTTCTATAGGGAAGTCAACAGTCTGTCAGGGATTTGCCTGCTATTTTCGCTCAATATACGTCGCCCTAGTACCATATCCAATAGCCCTGACCGAATTCAAACGAGTTTGAATGGAAAGATCAGGTTGACTTTTCCCTTTAAAGGTTTACTTCATTTATTCATATTATTATTATTATTATTATTCATTTATTCATTCATTCTTTCGAGGCCTTGACAATATTGAGTAGAACTTTTCTTGTGTAGTCTACAGCGAGCTGCCAGGCTCCATAGCAGTCGTATTATCGCTCTTTCTCATTTATCAAATTTGGTGTGTAACATGAAATGAACCTCACAATCGTACCTGGTACATAGCTGTCACAAATAGATGTAGAAGTGAACTGGCTTTGTTTTAATTCAGCTTCTAAATCACCTCTTACTTGGACACAAACCCTCTCACAACCGATGCTTGGAGCAGCCTGATATTAATATAAGAGGGGAGCTTGGAACTTATTGAAGCGTCTGGCAACAAACGGAGTTGCTCAGTGCTACCAACTCAGCCGGTAATACCAAAACGTATGGGTATGTTGCCCGCAGTATGGGCCTTTATTACATAGTACATACCAGTATGTTGCCCGCAGTGAAAGGGTTAAACATTCTCGCACTCACACAAAATGAAAATGCCCTGTTTATAGAGCAAATCATATATTTTTTAAAGTTAACTATATGTTTGAAAAAAGACAAATCAACTATAGTAACATGCAGGAAATTTAAACAAAATATAAAAGTTGAAGTGTGTGTGTGTGTTTTATATTTTGTTTTTAATTTATGTTCCTGTGATTCCTGTTGTTGTGTTTTACTGAATTACTTATTAACCAGGGCTCCCTGATGGCTTACGTTAGCAAATACCGAACCCCCTATTTGGTAGTCCTAATAAGTAAGGAGAAGGTAATGATGAGGTCATTATTCTCATAGTCCTCCAGGCGACCCTCCTCATCCCGCTTGTCTTTGAGGTCTCGCTAGTTTATCAGGACTCTATTACGGGGGGATTGGCACACGAGGAAAGAAGCTGGATTAAACTGTAAAGGATTTGCTCTCTCTCTCTCTCTCTCTCTCTGTATATATATATATATATATAAAGTACTGTAAAGGATTTGCTCTCTCTCTCTCTGTGTATATATATATATATATATATATATATATATATATATATATATATATATATATATATATATACTGTATATATATATATATAAAGTATATACTGTACGTTTCACAAATACACGTGAACAACTAAATCTCTTTATATTCCCAGCCGAACTCGAACCACCGACAGTCAGGACGAGTGGCTTTGCTATAATCCACTACACCACGGCGTGATAAAGGATACTTAACATATTCCTTTCTATTTATAGAGAAGGGAAATCCTACATGAAGAAAGTATTTTATTTCATACACATGTTGTAGGATCCACATTCCAGGATACCAGGATACCAGGATTTTTAGAAGTAGCCCCACGCAACTAGGGTTTAAGTTATTTTATTTAATAATCGCCCATCCAAACGCAAGAGACATTAATATAAATTATATCTCAAATATTTTTTGTCTACCGAAAATGTGTAAATATATATCAAAGGGGGAACTTGGGGATGTTTTTTAAAGGTGTAGGGAGGAAATTAAAATAATTATAAATTTATAAATAAACAAATAAATAAATCCTAAACTCTTAACATAAACTGGGCTGTGTGCTGCACATGGTGATGTTTGGAATATATGACATCAATATAATCTAATAACAAGTTTTTAACCCTTTCAATACCGGAGCCGTCCTTTTAACTTTATTCAGGCTACCATTGAACGATTTTAAACAGCTTAAAATAGGCCTCCAGCAATAAACAGGCTTCGATTTTTTTTTTTTTTTTTTTTAAGAGACAATGAACGGAGGAAGGAAAAACACAGATAAAACAAAAAGGTCCATGTGCCTAAAGGCATCCTCCATTCATAAAATGTTTGTAACAACTGGATTTAAACATTTGTAGATTGTAAGTTTGTGGAAAGCAATTCGAGGGAAGTGAATTCCAAAGAGTAGTAGCTCTGGGGATAAATGAATTCTGATAAGCAGAAGTTCTGCATTGTGGAGGAGAAAGTGTAAATTCATGGGCGCTCTCAGCTGCCCTAGTTCTACGGGGAAAGATGTGGAGAGGCGGCACAATTGAAGCAAGTTCCTCGGAACAATTGCTGTGAAAATATCTGTAGAATAATGCAAGGGATGCAACGTTTCTTCGTATGGCTAATGTAGGAAGGTCCTGTGTGATTGCAGGGTTATTGATTAATCTAATAGCTTTATTTTGAATTTTGTCCAACTGCCTCAATGCAACCACTCCACTTCCACCCCACAGAGGTGAACAGTAATCCATCTGAGAGCGCACATGACTTTTATATATTACGGCCAACTGCTCGTCAGTGAAGAATTCTCGAACTCTGTACAGGAGTCCCAGTTTTTTAGAGGCATTCTTAGCAATGCTTCTAACATAATGTGTCCAGCTCAAGTTAGTAGTTAATGTTACACCGAGAATGTCAATACTAGGGGAAGTGGGAATATTTACATCATTAAAAAATATATGGGAGTCAGTGAGATTCTGTCGGTTAGAAAATTGAATGTACTTGGTTTTCTGTGCATTAAAGGAAACTAGATTCTCTTGTCCCCATTCATTAATTCTAGAAAGGTCCTGGTTCAGAGAAATTGCAGTGTTTATTTTTGAATTTATAAGATCGGGTTGGGTGAAAGAATTGGTAAATGTGAAGGAACTGTGGAGTGTTGAGTCATCTGCGTAGGAATGTATTGGATTATGAGTGGTAGATATGAGATCATTGATATGAATGAGGAACAGAGTTGGGGCCAAAACTGATCCCTGGGGAACACCAGCATTTATTGAGTGAAATTGAGAATAAAGGCCATCTACCATTACACGTATTTTTCTGTTATGAAGATAAGAAGAAATTAGTGGAACTAATGATGCAAGGCCGTAGTGTGACATCTTCGACAATAAGGATTGATGCCAGACTCTATCAAATGCCTTTGATATATCCAGTGCTATTGTATGTGTTTCACCATGTTGTCTATCTCACTTAACCCTTTTACTACCTCAGATCCTATTTAAACTGCACATAATTGTCTAATTATAGCGAGAACAAAATTAAATATACGTCTCCTGTACATAAGTGGCTAAATCTATATATTGTATGGTGTGCTCTCCAAATCCTCTACAATGAAAGATCCGTTCGAGAAATAATATATATATTTTCTATATATGCAGTATTATTATGCACATGGTTTCAATTGTATCTTATGTAAGAATCTATTTTTTCTTCAATTGATAAAATGCCCAACCCTTTCGAGATCCGATTACGCACTTTTGTTTATGTTTTCTGGCTATTATTAAATGCTTTCATCCAGATTAGGAAGAGTATATGGAAGTCAGAGGGTTAATTGAGATAGTCTTTACCCTTATAATTCCCACAGATCCTTCCTAAAATACATAAAATCGTCTAATGATAGCCAGAATAAACTGTCAAACTGCGTCATAATCTTCAAAGGGTTAAACTTCTTTAGTCCACATCTGCTACACGTACTGTTGTTATTCCCCTAGGATAAAAAAAATAAAAAAATTGCTTTACGGTGATCGATAATAAATATTTAGTAGATATATATATGAATAAATATGTTAGGAAGAAATGGAAGAGATTGATTAACCATTTTACCACCATTACGAAATTTGTCATTCTTTTATGGTTAACATTAGACGATTTTCATTAAGTTATAATCTACCTCTGCGACTGCAATGGGTAAATACGATCTCAATAACCTATTAACTATTCTTTGTAACAACTTAATTATCTCTCTCTCTGTCTGTCTGTCTCTCTGTCTCTCTCTCTCTTTCTCTCCCTCTCACACACACACATCAAAACCTTATCAAAATGCGAAAAATGCGAAATCTCTTCATAACTTTTGTGTCGCTCTGAATTTTCTTGCTCAAAGAATGTCCCATCCAGTTTTTCTCTCAAACAAAGAAACAAAGCAAAATAACCAGGAAGAAGAAAAATAAAAAAACACTAACTTGTATTTTTTTGTTTTAGGTCGCAATACTTGTTTCCATAGCCTGAATAAATAACTGGTTACGAATAACTATAACTATAATAATAATAATAATAATAATAATAATAATAATAATAAATAATCTTCTTCTTCTTGTTTATTATTATTATTATTATTAGTATTATTAGTATTAGTAGTAGTAGTAGTAGTAGTAGTATTGTTTTTTATTTATTTTAATTACAGGAGTGTTCAAGTTATAGAGGTATTAGTTTATCATTAGACAGCTGACTTAATTTGTAAATTTCTCCGGCGAAGCCGGATTTCTCCATACAATGATGGCTCGCTGTCGCTCGTCAGGAAAACAATCGATACCTGTATGTGGAGAAACGTCTTAAAACAGTAGGCTGAATGGGGCCGAATGGATAAAACCAAGAGAGAAAAAGCAGGTTGGTCCCCCTTAAAATCTTAAAATGGTCACTTCCTTGCGGTGATACTCGTGTCACTCCCTTTGAACCTTATCACCGAATAGTCACTCCCTCGTTATGTTACTCCTTCCATACTAACTCATGACAGACAGATAGATAGATGGGTAGGTGGGTAGTAGGTAGTGGGTAGGTAGGTAGTGGGTGTTAGGTAGTGGGTATTAGGTAGTGGGTAGGTAAGTAGTGGGTATTAGGTAGTGGGTAAGTAGGTAGTGGGTATTAGGTAGTGGGTATTAGGTAGTGGGTAAGTAGGTAGTGGGTAGGTAGGTAGTGGGTATTAGGTAGTGGGTATTAGGTAGTGGGTAAGTAGGTAGTGGGTAAGTAGGTAGTGGGTAGGTAGGTAGTGGGTATTAGGTAGTGGGTATTAGGTAGTGGGTAAGTAGGTAGTGGGTAGGTAGGTAGTGGGTAAGTAGGTAGTGGGTAGGTAGGTAGTGGGTATTAGGTAGTGGGTAAGTAGGTAGTGGGTAAGTAGGTAGTGGGTAAGTAGGTAGTGGGTAGGTAGGTAGTGGGTAGGTAGGTAGTGGGTATTAGGTAGTGGGTATTAGGTAGTGGGTAAGTAGGTAGTGGTGTAGCGGTGACTTTATGGTTGCCCTTTTTACCTCTTACCTTAATTGTCCTTGATTATGCTTGTAGTTGAGGTTTTCACTGTAAAAACATGTTGAGAGGTAATTTGTTAAGGTATTGATTTGAAGTGAAGACACTGTTGGGTTTTCTAGGGTTTATTTACCAACAAAATATATTATGCTTAATTAGGGGCTGGTTTGAGTTATTGATTGTCTTTGTAGGTATTGTAGCTACCCGACTGGGAAATACCTACAGTTTTGCACTATATTATAAAAGCAATTAGATTGAGCTATATTCCTGTGATTATAATCATTCCTGTAAAAGAATAAAGAATAAGAATAGCGAAATATATAATGGTATACAAACTAATTATCGCACTGTATCGTACTGTCACTGTATATGTCACTGTATTAATTACCACGGCCGCATGAAGGGTTAACCTTCCTAATGGCTGGCTGTACTGCTACTGCTCAATGCCTGGGGGCTCGAGCGTGCCGGCTTCTGACCAGTGTGGAGTCATACGATACATGTTGCTAGCAATCATATTGGAGTTGCTGCAATACTTTAAGAAGACCGTGGGAATGCTTGCTTACTCTGCAAGAATTGTACCAGTCCTTTTATAGGTGGGGAGATGATCTGTCTATAGGGAGATCATTCCCAACTAGAATGTACAGTAGTATACTTAAGTAAGTGAATAACTGTTATAAGGGTGTGAGTTATACAAGTGATTATATGAGTTACCCTAGAGTGTACAGTCGCTCATAATGTGCTGTTACACCGCTCGGCCACGTAAAGTGAGGCCCACCGAACATATATATATATCATCCATATCATCCCTATGACTTACATAACGCTATTCCCAGTGTATAGCAATGCCAAAGAAGCATGAAAAGGTAAGAAACAACTTACACAGTCGCCTCGGCAGTTGCCAGCTTAGCCTTACGTCTACGAGTCAGGCGATCAACCCTGAAAGATAGGCGAAGGAAGAGGCCTACAAGGATTAGAATTATTACTGAGAGAGCCAAGGTAGGGTACTGTAGGATACTGTACTGTAGGATAGAGAACGTCTGGGCTGATGGACATGGGGAGAGATGAACTAATGAGATTAGTAAACTCAGAAGAATTCAATGCATTTAACATTTTAATGCTACGTGACTTGATGATCAGGTCTGAAGAGTTGCCTGTGAAAGAAATGTTAATTGGGATGAACTCAGAAGAGAGGTTAGTAATCAGGGCGAGGTGGTGATGAGAAGGTAGAGTATTAATGAGTGAACTCCTTACTTCACAGTGATCAGGGGCCTGATACATCCCGAGTGCATGAAATATATTTCTAGAATCTTGACAAATGAGAGACACCTGGGTCTGGTTAGGGAAGTAAAAGAACTGAATATCTAGCAAGTGTTTATGAAACACGGGGAGCTGAGGAGCCGAGGCGTAAGTACAGTCTTTCATAGCTCCAGTGTCAGTCACAGTGGTTTGAGTCAAGGTAAGTTCGCATGCAGTTTTGTCCGGGGACGTAAAGGAAAACACATACGCTGGACACACATATAGATGAAGATACGAGGACCTACATAAGTTAAGTGCGTCATTGTCAGTCACAGTCACAAGTTGAAGGTCGTCGGAGACGAGCATCATGTCCGCTGTGTCAGTCACGGTTAGTAATCTTCCGTCTAAGAGAAACGGGAACGGGATAATTTTCCAAGCATTGAACATGTGTGAGGAATTGAACGGGATGTGGACTAAAATTGATGAGTGCGTAAGAACTGCTTCCAAGAGAGGGTAGTAGAACTCACATTCACCTGCTTCAAATAGCGGCATCAGGGAATACTGGTCTTTCGCTATCTCTATTGCCGTACTGAGATGTTCTACAGGTACTAGGTCACTGGTGACTCGGCTTAGGGCAGCATCAACGAGATTTGCTATAACCCTCTTCATACCCAGAAATAAATCGCTAACATCTTCCTCAGTAGCTTCCAAGATCTCGGACAAGTAAATGACTTTATCTGTGGAATGTCCATCAGAAACTAGAGAATTAACTACTTGTGTCAAGTTATTAATAGTCGTAATTACCGAGTTAACTGTCGTGAATACATCCTTCATTGCTATTGAGTCGTAATTCAAGACTCTATTCATGTCTCCAGTATACTAAGTCTCTTTCCCAGCTTTTCAATATCAGAAGCTTGGGCTGTTCCAAAGAGCTCATGGGAGATCAAGCCAACAAAATTGAAAAGTCCTCTCTTTGTACGCCGTGAGTGAGCGTGTTTGGCTACCTGGATAGGGTCTTCAGGCAGGACCAATTGGATCTTCCGTAAGTTACGATTCATACGAGCTACA
Organism: Paralithodes platypus; assembly: GCA_032716605.1. Taxonomy (NCBI): domain Eukaryota; kingdom Metazoa; phylum Arthropoda; class Malacostraca; order Decapoda; family Lithodidae; genus Paralithodes; species Paralithodes platypus. The sequence continues at coordinate 15,468,166 of CM064486.1, read as the reverse complement.
TGAGAGCGTTGGAGTATAACTGTAAGTCGTAAGTCACGGGGCAGTGTCTGATTATTCAGTAGGAAGGTAAAAGTAGAGTGTAATGTGTCTAGGCGACGTTGGAGCGTCTCAACACTACGGGGAATGTCAAAGATGTCTCCGAAATCATACTGAACTGCTACTACATCTTCCGCAATTAGCACTCTTCCAACTTGGGCTACAAGGGCGCCAGGTTTCAGATACGAAGGTGTCGTAGAATCAACCATAATTAGTGTTCCAAGTAGAAGAAGGGCTTTCATTAACCAGACCATCTTTCTCGGGAGAAAGGGCAATATTCTACTCGTAGGGGTACTAATAGAATACTTCACTCGCCCAGTAGGATGTACGTGGGGAATGGTGTGCTCTGTCAGATATGTGACGTTGACAGAACGATGATGGGTATAGAATACTTCACTCCCTAACTAGAGTGGTCTTACTTGAGTGGTCTCACTTCACTCTCTTACTTGAGTGGTCTCACTTCACTCTCTTACTAGAGTGGTCTTACTTCACTCTCTTACTAGAGTGGTCTTAGAACGCTCTGCTAGCAGAACGAAGCTTCCGCCTATACTCGTTTGTCTGTGCGGAGTCAGTCTCGGTCGGTGCAGTTGGTTGCACCGCCGAAGGTGATGGAGCAGGTATAATATGGCCATCTACGGAGAGTTCTGGGCTCACCCGTTTTAACCTGTCACCATGAATTACTTCTACCTTGTTTGTGGTAGGGTCTCGAACCTCCTACTTGTTACCGGATGCTGTGTCCGTAACGACATAGGGTCCACTATACTTCGGCGAGAGCTTAGTCATTCTCGTCGGATCTAGGCACATAACTTTGTCACCTACTTCAAGAACAGTCTGGTGTGCTCTTTTGTGCTGTTTCCTTATCATTGCTGCACGGGATGCCTGTAAATGATCTCGGACTTGATGGTGGATCTTGCTAAAGACCTGGAGTTGTCTCTTAGCATAGTCCTCTAGATTGTAGACTGGGGTGCTAGGAGTACAAAGGAGTACAAAGGAAATCAAGCAACAACAGATCTAGTGACCCTTCTAGGTTGCTTGTCCTCCAAAACACTGAGGATCAAGTGTCCAAACAGTGGTTTAGAGTGGGTAAGGGAACATTGGAAAGGGAATTACTGCCCTGGAACTAATGTCTGTGGCAGGATTAGGAAGTTAGTAGGGGACAGATGGGTTAGTAACTGAGGGGGGGATAAAATAAAGTTATTCATTTACAAACGCAGTCAGTCGCGGGTTTGATGCGAGATATTTGTCTAGGCGGAGTTTAAATGAATCAACGGTGATGCAGTCTATAACGTTTCGGGGAAGCCCATTCCACAAGTTGACAACTCGATTGAAGAAGAAATTCTTAGATTCGTGTGAGTTAAAATATTTACCAATAATTTTGCAACCGTTTCCCCGCGTGTAATTAGATTGGTCGATAGTGAAGTACTTACTACAGTTCATATTGTCGATGCCTTTGATGATTTTGAACACTTGAATTAAGTCACCTCTTAATCTGCGCTGGGTTAAAGGAAATAGATTTAATTCTCTAAGACGCTCTTCGTATGGTTTGTTCTTTAGGCTAGGTATCATTTTGGTAACTCTACGTTGAACTCGTTCTAGCTTGTTTATATCTTTTTGGTAATAAGGGCACCAGGATTGAACGCAGTATTCCAGAAGAGGGCGGACTAAGGAATTGTAAAGGGTTAGGATAACTTCTTTGGATTTATGCTCAAATGACCTGCCTATAAAGCCAATTATTTGATTGCCTTCTTAATAACTTCTGAACATTGTTGACTCGGTTTTAGGTTACTCGATATTGTTACTCCCAGATCGGTTTCTCTGTTTACATTCTTAAGCTGAGTGCCATTCATCGAATAGTTTGCTTTCTCATTTAGGTATCCGATATGTAGTACTTTACATTTATCCGCATTGAAACTCATTTGCCAAATTTGGGCCCAACATGACAATTTATCTAGATTGTGTTGCATATCATCAACTTGTTCTTTTGAGAGCTTGGATAGCAGGTCATATGGCAGAATCTTGTCTTGTCCATAGACTATGTAGTGGGGCGTCTTACCTGTAGAGGAGTTTACAGAGCCGTTTACATAAGCTGCCACCTGTGGAAGCCATTCTTCCCACGCTTCATGGAGCGGGTTTGTTACATGGCGTAGGACTTCTAGGAGTGTCCTATTCATGCGTTCTACCAACCCATTTGAGGCTGGGTGGTATGCTGCAATGTACGATTGCTTGATATTGTAGATATCACAGATACTTGCAATCACCTGGTTCTTGAATTCCAACCCGTTGTCCGAGAGGAGCGTCTTAGGGCAGGAGAACGGACAGATGAGATGCGTTACTAATGCATGAGCAACTTCATCCGCTGTTTTAGTTTTAAGCGGGGCTAAAACTACGAATCTTGAGAAGAAATCAACACATACTAGAAGATACTGTGAATCCTGGTGACTCCGCGGCAACTTCAGCAAATCCACTGATACAGTGTCAAATGGAAGTGAAGGCGTTGGATACTCCAAGATTGGTGCGGGACCATCACAGGTTCCCTTGTGCTGGGCACAGGAGAGACATCTTGCTATGTGTTGTTCAATATCCTTTCTCATCATTTTCCAGTAGTACTTCCTTCGTGTCGCTAGGAGCGTTCTATCCCTTCCTGGATGACCAGCTTGGGGAGCATCGTGCATCTGCGTAAGTACTGCTTCTGTGAGCGTGTCTGGAATCACTACACGAGGGCGTGCGTCAAGGTCTGTGGGAATAACTCTAACTAGTATTCCGTCCAGCAACCTGAATTGCGTGTGAGGTACGGGTAGTTCTGGGAGAGTTGTGTTATCCCCTGATTCTAAGGAATATATGACTTTGGACCAAAGCAGATCCTTGCTTTGCTCTTCTTTCACTTGGTCTTCTGTAAGCGTCGGTAGCTGGACCACTGGGGCTACTTGCACATTTCGTGAGAGTGCGTCTGCCGCCACGTTAGCTTTACCTTTGAGATGATACAGAGTAGGATCAAACTGTAATACCGTTTCGTACCACCGCGCTAGTCTGCCAGTGAGATTCTTACCACCCTTGAATATCTTTGTTACCGCCTCATTATCTGTGTAGAGGTGGATTTTATAACCAAGGATGATATCTCTGAAATGTTTCAATGCCCAAGCTACTGCAAGGGTTTCCCATTCCGTTGAGTGATACCTAGTCTCAGCATCATTCAACACACGACTTGCATATCCAATGACTTGCATCTTGCTTCGTTCATCTGGTTGCATTAGAACAGCTCCTAGCCCTTTGAGAGAGGCGTCGGTGCAGTGTGAATGGTCTGTCATGGTCTGGGAAGACTAGGACAGGCGTTCTGGTGAGTGCTTCTTTGAGGTTAGTGAATGCTTCCTCTTGCTCTTGACCCCATGTGAATGGAGCGTCCTTCCGGAGAAGTTGTGTCAGAGACCTCGCTACACTCGCATAGTTCTTCACGAAAGACCGGTAATAGCCAGAAAGCCCGATAAAGCTTCTGACATTCTCAACCGACTTTGGACGTGGAAAATTTTGTACCGCGATGATCTTGTCATTCATAGTGTGAATTCCTTCTGCGTCCACCTGATGACCTAGGAATTTGATTTTCTCTTTTAGGAAATCACACTTACTGATCTTGATACGTAAACCTGCCGTTTGAAGTCTTTCCAATACTTGTTGGAGTTTGCTGAAATGAGAGCTGACGTCTTTGCTACAGACTATGATGTCGTCCAGGTAGGCGAAGACTGAGTCACCCAATAGGCCCGCAAAAAGATTGTTTACTAACCTTTGAAAGGTGAGGGTGCGTTTCTCAGTCCGAACGGCATGCGTAGCCATTCGTAGTGTCCACTGGGGGTAGAGAACGCAGTGACTTCTGTTGATTTCTCATCCATTCCAACTTGCCAGTACCCACTGAGGAGGTCTAGAGTACTGAATACCTTGTTCCCTTTTCCTATGCCTTGTAGTAGCTCGGACAGTACAGGCATGGGGAACCTGTCAGGTATAGTTGCTTGATTGACTTTGCGATAATCAATCACCGGACGCCATCCTCCATCCTTCTTAGGTATCAGGAAAAGAGGTGAATTCCATGGCGAGGATGAATGGCGAATAACATTTTGCTCCAGCATTTCGTCTACCATCCCTTTTACTACTTCCCTTTGACAGTGTGGCAATCTGTACGCCGCTGTGTAAACGGGATTGGTACCTGGTTTGAGGGGTATGGTATGCGTTGTTAGATCCGTTTTACCTAGACGTTCTCCTGGGAGTGCAACTACATCTCTGAAAGACTGTAGCAACTGCAGAAGGGATTCTGCCTCTTCTGGAAAGTCTGTCTTCTTTAGGTTTTGCCTGAGAGGTTCTTCGTCTCGCATTTCGGATGGTGACGATGCTGCAATTGGTGCTTCTGCGGAGGGCCACTCCGGAGGTTCAGGATCTACTGGATAGTCGTACACAAGAGCTTTTCCGATCTTGCAGCCGGACTTCAGTGTGATTGGACTGTTAGACCTGTTATAGACTAGTATCTCGGTCCTTGCTTTACCCTGAAGCTTGTACAAGGTTGATTCGAGAGCTAGTCCTTTAATACATGCACTTTCACTTAGACATACTGCATCCGTGCCTTTCTTGAGCTTGGGTAACCTAACTGGGAGGTGTGCACCCTCTCTAGCACGTATCCTTTGTTTTCCGATCACTACTAAGGGATACAACCGTGAACCTTGATCCGTTAATCCAACACTCTGGTTACTTGGAGTCGGGGACACCAAGGGCCGCGCACGCGAACTGTCCATGCTTGTTGAAACAGCCGCTGCAATGGTCGAGTGCAGGAGAGGATGCGGATTCTGCATTGTAGAATACTTGTGTCAGTTGTAGATCATCTGTTGGTCGGAAGGATTTAAGGCGATGCGATTGTCTTTCATTGTTCCGATGCCTATGAGGCCATCTGCTGGGAGTGGAAAATCCTTCATCACTTAAAACCTCGTCTTGATGTTTGGGTCTCCGTGACGTGTGAACCTAAACGGAATGTCTACCATACCTACTAGTTTTAGGTTATTCCGTGTAACTCCTGTAAGTTGCATGTCTGGGAGATTAAGTTTCCATTTGCACTTAAGCTGATTTTGAAGATTTGTCAATGACTCGTAGGCAAGACATTGGCGCAGGCGCCGGAGTCAAGAGCCAGAGACATCTTCACGTCACCTACCGTTACTGGAATTGACATAATGTTCACTCGTGATACTGACGCAACGAGCGAGGGCACGTGTAAGGGCGACGAGTGGATATTGGTAGGTAACGGTGTAGGTTTTTCTACGTTTGATCGTTGGGTCTTGTGCGCGAGTCTTCCCCCGACGATCCTTGTTGACGCTTTGCAGCTAAGCCTTTGATTGTACGGCAATCCTCTGTGGAGTGTCCTTTCTCACCATGGAACATGCAAGTCATCTTCTGTTTCCCTTGCGCTTGGCCTGTTGGGTGTTTTTGAGCTTGTCCACTTTGGTATGATATCCCACTGGAGGGTGTGAATGTCGTCTTCTTCTTGTACTTGTCTGGAATTAGCTGCGGGTGCAGTCTCCAACAGGCTGTCTTGTCATGTCCCTTCTTGTGGCAATGATCACAGCTGTTGTCTTTCCTCGAGCTGCTACTATACGCTTGTTTGGGTCTGCTCCCTGAGGCTTCTACTGGGGTTACCAAGGCTTTTGGTACTAAGTCTGTGGTAATCTTATATGTACGTTTGCTCACTAACTTCTGCAGGTTAGTGGTGGGTAGGAATTCTGTTTTTGTCATTTCCTTCCTCAGGCGAGGATCCAGCATGAGCATGTATACTAGATATTCCACTACTTTGCCTAAGTTCTCCAGCATCATGCACTCATGGGTAGCAGTGTTGATCCATACTGATGAGGGCGCTAGAAACCTTCCTTTGGCATCTGCATATACATCCCCGGCTATTGCCATGGCCATGTATTGGTCATGCTTTCCGCCATCTGTGTCGAGTTTGTCAGCTAATCTATGGATGAAGGCTAGTTCTCCTCCTTGGTTACCATCCCCAAAGACCTCGATCATGTAGTTTTTCCATTCCTGGTATTTTTTGTTTGGAAGCCTAGGATGGACTGAAAAACTTTAGGTTTCGAGCCATCTTTCAGGTATGATCTAACAAGCTCAATTTTGTCTTCATCAGTAATAATGTTGCTGTTTCTCATGAGTCCTTCTATGTTCGTGAAAAATGTGAGAACTCCCCCCGGGTAATTAGGGCAGTCCTTCCCGGAGTAAGATGCAACACCATGCCCTGTTGGCACAATGGTTATCGTAGGTGGTGGCACGTGTCCTGACATGGTGGGTGTTGTAGTAGCCGTCGTAGTAGTCATCGGCGGAGTAGTTGACATGTTCAAGTTACCTGTCGGATATTGCCTACCTGATCGATGTTGGCGTGCGTCTAAAATTGTAGGGCGTAACTGGAACGACTTGGTTTTTGTAGATTCTGGAGGCGCGTTAATTACCTTTGTCCCCCCGCTTGCGCTTAGGTTTACGCTAGCCTCTGTGTCGACGAGGTCTGATGTAACCTTTTGTGTACCGCAGGCGCTAGAGGAGGTGTCAACCTCCGGTGGATACCTCGATTTATCCTTGAAAGAGTCGGACAGTTGGTTAGTAAGTGTGTCAATGTCAGTGTCAAAAGAATTGTCTACCTCTTTATCTAACTCTGTGACCGACTGTGGTGCTACTTCCCTTCCCTCTGCTTCAGGAGGACTGTCTGAATGTCCATCAGATTGACTATCAGAGGATATGAGATCTACCTCTAAAACATTCTCTTTTCTAAAAAGATTAAAGGACATTAGAAAAAATTACACTTTTGGTAGAGATACCTGGATTGGATGTCATTGACAAATAATCCCACAAAACAAATGTTAGTACTGGTACCAAAATTTTGATAATAGGGATTTCTCTTAACCACACACCTGTACCCAAGATTGTATGGATGATAATGGTGGTTAGTCTGATGAGTGAGCAGTTAGTTTGTGAAAACAGGAAAATTCTGGAAAATTCAGGTTAGTAAGGCACTATAGGGAAGCCTATTCTCTTACTAAGAAATTGAAAAGAAATTAACACAGTGTGTAACAGAAGTAAATCTTTGAATCTCTGCTAAGTTATTACTTGAGAAACTGTTACTGCAAATATAGAGTACTTAATTTAAATTCTTTGATCTAACTTGAATTCATAGAAGGAATGAAATTAATGAGGAACGTACAGTCCCAGCTAAATTATTAGTAGGTAGTGGGTAGGTAGGTAGTGGGTGTTAGGTAGTGGGTAGGTAGGTAGTGGGTATTAGGTAGTGGGTAGGTAGGTAGTGGGTGTTAGGTAGTGCGTATTAGGTAGTGGGTAGGTAGGTAGTGGGTATTAGGTAGTGGGTAAGTAGGTAGTGGGTAGTAGGTAGTGGGTAGTAGGTAGTGGGTAGTAGGTAGTGGGTAGTAGGTAGTGGGTAGTAGGTAGTGGGTAGTAGGTAGTGGGTAGTAGGTAGTGGGTAGTAGGTAGTGGGTAGTAGGTAGTGGGTAGTAGGTAGTGGGTAAGTGGGTAGGTAGGTAGTGGGTAAGTAGGTAGTGGGTAGGTAGGTAGTGGGTAAGTAAGTAGGGGGTAGGTAGGTAGTGGGTATTAGGTGGTGGGTAAGTAGGTACTGGGTAGGTAGGTAGTGGGTATTAGGTAGTGGGTAAGTAGGTAGTGGGTATTAGGTAGTGGGTAATAGGTGGTGGGTGGGTAGGTAGGTAGTGGGTATTAGGTAGTGGGTGGGTAGGTAGGTAGTGGGTAAGTAGGTAGTGGGTAAGTAAGTAGTGGGTAAGTAGTGGGTAGGTAGGTAGTGGGTAAGTAAGTAGTGGGTAAGTAGTGGGTAGGTAGGTAGTGGGTAAGTAGGTAGTGGGTAAGTAGGTAGTGGGTAGGTAGGTAGTGGTATTAGGTAGTGGTTATTAGGTAGTGGGTATTAGGTGGTGGGTAAGTAGGTAGTGGGTAGGTAGGTAGTGGGTAAGTAGATAGTGGGTAGGTAGGTAGTGGGTAAGTAAGTAGTGGGTAGGTAGGTAGTGGGTAAGTAGGTAGTGGGTAAGTAGTGGGTAGGTAGGTAGTGGGTAAGTAGGTAGTGGGTAAGTAAGTAGTGGGTAGGTAGATAGTGGGTATTAGGTAGTGGGTAGGTAGGTAGTGGGTAAGTAGGTAGTGGGTAAGTAAGTAGTGGGTAGGTAGGTAGTGGGTAAGTAGGTAGTGGGTAAGTAGGTAGTGGGTAGGTAGGTAGTGGTATTAGGTAGTGGGTATTAGGTGGTGGGTAAGTAGGTAGTGGGTAGGTAGGTAGTGGGTAAGTAGGTAGTGGGTAAGTAAGTAGTGGGTAGGTAGGTAGTGGGTAGGTAGGTAGTGGGTAGTAGGTAGTGGGTAAGTAGGTAGTGGGTAAGTAAGTAGTGGGTAGGTAGGTAGTGGGTAAGTAGGTAGTGGGTAAGTAGGTAGTGGGTAAGTAGGTAGTGGGGGGGATAAACAGGCGAGGAGTGGTCTCACAGGATTAGAGAGAAGAGAAGTGTAGTAAGGAAGAAGTGTAGTAAGGAAGAAGTGTAGTAAGGAAGAAGTAGAAGAGTAAAAGGTGATGGGCTGTACGTCTTGATACGTCTCTCTCTCTCTCTCTATATATATATATATAATATATATATATATATATATATATATATATATATATATAATATATAGAGAGAGAGAGAGAGAGAGAGAGAGAGAACAAAAATAGAGAGACAGACAGATAGATAGATATAGATAGATACCACATAATATATATAAACACCAAGACCGATTCATTTCCAGACCCTCCACCCTACCTCTATCCCGGACCAAATTTTCCGTGCCCCCAAGCAAAGGCCTCCACCTCCTGTCAAAGCCAAAGAACTACTAAGTGCGACTGTCCTTGCATGAAATTCCACCCGCTGCTCAACGACATCCTTCATGCACACTCATTAAAAAGAAAAAAAAAAAGTGGGGAAAAATAGTTAAAGCCTCCTCCAATGCTACCTTAAGGGGAGACGAGCGTATTTATTTCATAATTTGTGTATTTTTGTATTTACTATTATTTTATTTTATTGGTGGTCAAGATTTTTGGCCTAACTATAATGAATATACTATAGTCTCGTTACATTGAATAGACTCTAATATAATATCTTTCCTTCCTAGACCTCCATCAAGCTTAAATAAAGCTTCCATTAGATCCCCCTTCTAGATTAATTTGTACATTTTTCGGTAGAAAAATGTCCCGGCCGAAGGCCGATTCTTCCAAAATTACAGGCTCACTATCGTTCGCCAGGAACAAAAATCGACACCTAAATAGCACGAAAGGTCTTAATATTGACAAAGAAATGGGGCGAAAGGTCTTAAAATCTCCAAACGAATGGGCTGAACGTCATAAAATAAAACAAACTAATGGGGCTAAACATGAGGATGAAGGGGGACCAGAAAAACGACCCATCTCCCCTTAAAGCCGGTGTCACACGGGCTATTTTCCGTCATTTTTGTACGGCCAATTGTAGTCTGGCAGCTTCGAATTTGGAGGTCCGTAAGAATTAAAGTATACCTAACATAATTTGGAGGTCCGTAAGAATTAAAGGATACCTAACATAATTTGGAGGTCCGTAAGAATTAAAGTATACCTAACATAATTTGGAGGTCCGTAAGAATTAAAGTATACCTAACATAATTTGGAGGTCCGTAAGAATTAAACTACCTACCATAATTTGAAGGTCCGTAAGAATTAAAGTATACCTAACATAATTTGAAGGTCCGTAAGAATTAAAGTATACCTAACATAATTTGGAGGTCCGTAAGAATTAAAGTATACCTAACATAATTTGAAGGTCCGTAAGAATTAAAGTATACCTAACATAATTTGAAGGTCCGTAAGAATTAAACTACCTACCATAATTTGAAGGTCCGTAAGAATTAAAGTATACCTAAAATAATTTGAAGGTCCGTAAGAATTAAAGTATACCTAACATAATTTGAAGGTCCGTAAGAATTAAAGTATACCTAACATAATTTGGAGGTCCGTAAGAATTAAACTACCTACCATAATTTGAAGGTCCGTAAGAATTAAAGTATACCTAACATAATTTGAAGGTCCGTAAGAATTAAAGTATACCTAACATAATTTGGAGGTCCGTAAGAATTAAAGTATACCTAACATAATTTGAAGGTCCGCAAGAATTAAAGTATACCTAACCTAATTTGAAGGTCCGTAAGAATTAAAGGATACCTAACATAATTTGGAGGTCCGTAAGAATTAAAGTATACCTAACATAATTTGGAGGTCCGCAAGAATTAAAGTATACAGAACATAATTTGGAGGTTCGTAAGAATTAAAGTATACCTAACATAATTTGAAGGTCCGTAAGAATTAAAGTATACCTAACATAATTTGAAGGTCCGTAAGAATTAAAGTATACCTAACATAATTTGGAGGTCCGTAAGAATTAAACTACCTACCATAATTTGAAGGTCCGTAAGAATTAAAGTATACCTAACATAATTTGAAGGTCCGTAAGAATTAAAGTATACCTAACATAATTTGGAGGTCCGTAAGAATTAAAGTATACCTAACATAATTTGAAGGTCCGTAAGAATTAAAGTATACCTAACATAATTTGAAGGTCCGTAAGAATTAAAGTATACCTAACATAATTTGAAGGTCCGTAAGAATTAAACTACCTACCATAATTTGAAGGTCCGTAAGAATTAAAGTATACCTAACATAATTTGAAGGTCCGTAAGAATTAAAGTATACCTAACATAATTTGGAGGTCCGTAAGAATTAAAGTATACCTAACATAATTTGAAGGTCCGTAAGAATTAAAGTATACCTAACATAATTTGAAGGTCCGTAAGAATTAAAGTATACCTAACATAATTTGAAGGTCCGTAAGAATTAAAGTATACCTAACATAATTTGAAGGTCCGTAAGAATTAAAGTATACCTAACATAATTTGAAGGTCCGTAAGAATTAAAGTATACCTAACATAATTTGAAGGTCCGTAAGAATTAAAGTATACCTAACATAATTTGAAGGTCCGTAAGAATTAAAGTATACCTAACATAATTTGAAGGTCCGTAAGAATTAAAGTATACCTAACATAATTTGGAGGTCCGTAAGAATTAAAGTATACCTAACATAATTTGAAGGTCCGTAAGAATTAAAGGATACCTAACATAATTTACCTTCGATCTGGTTTCCGATTCCTTTGCGACAGAGCCTCAGAATAGTACGAGACAAACTGGCTCATCGAAAATTGCCGGCAAATGCGCTCGTGTGACACTACCGTTAAGGGGGGTGACCTGTTTTTGTTCTGTCCTTTTCTATCTTTCTCTGGCTTGTATCCATTTGGCCCCATTCAGCCTACTGTTTTAAGACGTGTATCCCAATCCAGGTGTCAATTTTTTACTGGTGAGCGGTAGCGAGCCAGCATATTTTTTATTTTTGTTTGACAGCAGGCTAAATTTGTAAATTTTTCGATAGAAAAATGTCTCCGGCGAAGCCGGATTTCTTCATATAATGATGGCTCGCTATCGCTCGCCAGAAAGAAATCGACACCTAGATGGGGATAAACGTCTTAAAATAGTTGGCTGAATGGGGCCGAATGGATACAAGCCAGAGAAAGAGAGAAAAGGACAGAAATAACAAAAATCAGATCACCCCCCTTAAAGAGTCTCCTTTAAGACTGCCTTTGAGCAATATTCTTCAGTATACACTATACAGGCATGGACAACTGTTAAATTATAGGCTCGCAATCGCTCGCTAGGAAGATATCGACACCTACTTGAGGGGAGGTTTTTAGTGTGTTTCCTAGACTTCCATCAAGCTTGAAATTACACCCCCTTGACCCCCTTTCAAGATAAATTTGTACATTTTTCGGTAGAAAAATGTCCCGGCCGAAGGCCGGTTCCTCTTAAATTACAGGCTCGCTATCGCTCGCCAGGAAAAAATCGACACCTAAATGGCACGAAAGGTCTTAAAGGTGACATAAATCGGGTGAAAGTTCTTAAAATCGCCAAACTAATGGGGCGAACGTCTTAAAATCTAAAAAACAATGGGGCTAAACATGAGGGAGAAAGGGGTAAAGAAAAAAAATCCCTCAAGTGGAAATCTCCCCTTAATACCACGAATTCTGGCTAGAATTAAATGATTGTATGCCGTGTAAGAAGGACCCATGTTACTAAGAGGGTCAATTGAGATCGTATTTACCCATCGGAGTCGCATAGAGGTAGATTATGTACTGAAGAAAATCGTCTAATGGTAACCAGAATATGATGACAATTACGTCATGGTGGTGAAGGGGTTAAGGGAGCTCAGACGGTATTGTGCAGCATAATTTACTGGTTCGGCTCAATGGTTTAAGGAAGGGGTTTAATTTGCTCTCTAAACATACATCAAACTTAAAAAATCACCCACAAGACCCCCTTCGATATACTGCATATGTGTACATTTTTCGGTAGAAAACTGTCCCGGCCGATTCCTCTTCAAATACAGGCTCGCTATTGCTCGCCAGGAAAAAATCGGCCACTAAATGGCACGAAAGGTCTTAATATTGGTAAAGAAATGGGGCCAAAGGTCTGAATATCGCCAAACTAAAGGGGCGAATGTCTTGAAATCTCATAACTAATAGGGCTAAATATGAGGGAGGAGGAGGAGGACTCGAAAAAACAACTGCCTCCCCTTAAACAGTCAAAACGGCACCACTCCCACAACCAAAACGGCCACACACCAACACTGCCTTTGGGTTAGGTTGGTAGATATGCTACGTTTGGTTACGATACGACATTTGGTTAGGTTGGATTAGCAGACTACCTGGATTATAGTTGGGAACATTTTGGTTGTGGCCATTTAAGTTTTGGCAGTGGCGCTTTAGGATTGTGGCTTTATTTATGTATTTTTATGTTTTGTGTTACTTAGGTTAAGTTAGTTAGTTAGGTATTAGTTAGGTCAGGTTATGGTCGTTTAGGAATGTAGCCGTTCAGGAGTTTGGCCTTTTTAACCAACTCCCCCCTCATTCCCCCCCCCCCGACCCCCCACCACTGTTGAAGCCCCATGAAATATAATTCAGAGAACTGGCCCCGGAAGGGCTCTTGAAAAACTCCCCGCTCTTGAGTTTTTCCCGGAGAGCGGCCGCGTGGGTCAAGTCGGCGTGAATGGTGGACAGCGGCAGAAGGAAAGGAAAAGGGGACAAATGACGGAGGTTGATTGGTGAGATGATTGGTCGATTGGTTGGTTAGTCGGTTGTGACAGGGAAAGATTGATTTCTTTATTGATTGGTTAGTGGGTTGTTACAGGAATATATTGATGGATTGACTGATTGATTGATGGGTTAGTGGGTTGTTACAGGAAGAGATTGATTGATTGATAAATGCGTCGGCGGCAATGTATGTAACGCTAAACCCCAGCGCCGCATAGGGTGCGTCGCGGTTAATTACTCCGGTCCTATGTGTGTGTGTCTGTGTGTGTGTATTGTATGTATGTATGTGTGTGTGTGTGTGTGTGTGTGTGTGTGTCTGTGTGTGTATTGTATGTATGCATCCAAGTTTCGTTAACCCTATTTGGTCGAAGGGGATCTTTTTGGATCTCCCCTGTTTCGCCCAATTAGTTTGGAATTATTAAGACGTGTCGCCCCATTAGTTTGGCGATAATAAGACGCTTCACGGTATTCAAGTATTCGGCCTTTGTCCGAATTATTTGTCAACGTTAACAACGTTAACGAAACATGTTATAGGTTAATGAGCGTCTGGCAGGGCATTTATTTTTAGTTTGAAGGAAGTCTGGGAACTTGCGTATGTAGCCTACTGTAGTTAGCCTAGACGACAAACTAAACTACATCGCTCGAAACTGGCAAAAAAAAAAAAAAAAAAAATTCACTAATAATTAAATAGATAACCCTAATAACCCTCCCAATGTCCGGCCTGATAGTGTTAATTAAAGTTTGGGTCTACAAATTGAGATATTAAATTTTAGTGAACAATCTTACAATCTTACAATCTCACAATATCTCTCTCTCTCTCTCTCTCTCTCTCTCTATATATATATATATATATATATATATATATATATATATATATATATATATATATATATAGTAAAACTCGCTAGGAAAATTGAAACAATGGAACACCAAGCTTTCGTCTATTCTCTCAAGACATCTTCAGGGTAATACAAGAAAACAGGGGGAGAGTGAGGCTTAAATACCCGTCCTAAATCATCTGTGAGTTGCTAACTAGCATATAAATACAAAAAGTGTTGCCAGCCTACTGCCTGTTGCCATATTTTTAGGAACATACTTAATTTATATACAACGTATATGTACATATATACATTGAAATGTGCCTAACAATACAATCTAATCATATATACAATTTGATACACATCAATGAACTTGCAGATCCCTTTCAAACTGTTATCGTAACTTATGTAAATATGAAGACAACATATACCTGTAGAAATACATATAATTACATATACATACACATATACATGCATACTGTATACACACATACATTACATACATACACATACAAATTACATATATAAGAAAAATAGAAAAAGAAACAAAAAATTATGGGAGTCTGCAGAAAGCCGAAAGGTCACACAAGGCAGAAGTTTTACTACATAATTTGATCACACGTATTTGTGATTTTACCTCCATATATATATATATATATATATATATATACTGTACAGTATATACATATATATAACTATCAAAGTGTTTATTATATATCCATCTATCTATCTAACTATCTATATATCTGTCTATCTATATGTGTCATAATATGCCCCGCCAGTGCCTCTAGGTCTAGGTGATACCACA
>CM064486.1:15420801-15450801 GCA_032716605.1 Paralithodes platypus | reverse complement strand
TCTCTCTCTCTCTCTCTCTCTCATATTACATTATATATTGCTTGAGGCCTCTCTCTCTCTCTCTCTCATTCCATATTACATTATATATTGCTTGAGGGGATTAAAATAGCTCACTTCTCTCTCTCTCTCTCTCTCTCTCATTCCATATTACATTATATATTGCTTGAGGGGATTAAAATAGCTCACTTTTTTTCTCTCTCTCTCTCTCATTCCATATTACATTATATATTGCTTGAGGGGATTAAAATAGCTCACTTCTCTCTCTCTCTCTCTCTCTCTCATTCCATATTACATTAGATATTGCTTGAGGGGATTAAAATAACTCACTTTTTTTTTCTCTCTCTCTCTCTCTCTCATTCCATATTACATTATATATTGCTTGAGGGGATTAAAATAGCTCACTTCTCTCTCTCTCTCTCTCTCATTCCATATTACATTAGATATTGCTTGAGGGGATTAAAATAGCTCATTTTTTTCTCTCTCTCTCTCTCTCATTCCATATTACATTATATATTGCTTGAGGGGATTAAAATAGCTCACTTCTTCGTGCTCTCACTCTCACTCTCTCTCTCTCATTCCGTATTACATTATAATTATAATATTACTTATCTCTTTCGTCTTATGTTTCTTGTTATATATTACTTTATTATTTCCGCCAACGAAGATATAGGAGGTTATTTTTTGCCTCCGTTTGTATGTCTGGTAGCAACAAATCTACTCCTCTCTCCCTCTCTCCCCCATCCCTACTCTCCCTCCCTCCCTCCGTCTGTTTGTCTGGTAGCAACAAATCTAACAAAAGGTATGAACCGATGATCACGAACATTTGGTGGACAGATAGGATATGCACCAAGGAAGAAGTGATTTAAGGAAGCTCAGACGGTATTGTGCAGCATAATTTACTGGTTCGGTTCAATGGTTTAAGGAAGGGGTTTAGTTTGCTCTCTAAACCTCTATCAAGCTTAAACAAAAACACACACACCCACAAGACCCCCCTTCGATATAAATTTGTACATTTTTCGGTGGAAAATTTCCCGGCCGAAGGCTGATTTCTCTTCAAATACAGGATCGCTATCGCTCGCCAGGAACAAATCGACACATAAATGGCACGAAAGGAAATATTGGCAAAGAAATGGGGCAAAAGGTCTGAAAATCGCCAAACTAATGGGGCGAATGTCTTGAAATCTCATAACAAATAGGGCTAAACATGAGGGTGGAGGATTCGAAAAACCAACTGCCTCCCCTTAATTGAAGAAATAATCGGTAGAGCGCATCCCTCCGCCATCGTAGACGGTGATATACGCGCTCTGTCTGTATTTGTTTTACTCTGTTGACTTCTAATCTGTTTTATTCTCCTATTCACATAATTATACACTCCCTCCCTCCCTCCCCATCCCTACTCTCCCTCCCTCCCCATCCCTACTCTCCCTCCCGCATCCCTACTCTCCCTCCCGCATCCCTACTCTCCCTCCCGCATCCCTACTCTCCCTCCCCTATCCCTACTGTCCCTCCCCCATCCCTACTCTCCCTCCCCCATCCCTACTCTCCATCCCCCATCCCTCCCTCCCTCCCCCATCCCTACTCTCCCTCCCTCCCTCCCTCCCTCCATCCCCCATCCCTACTCTCCCTCCCCCATCTCTACTCTCCCTCTGTAATAGTATTCTTATGAATAATAATGCGAGTGCATTAAGAGACTGTGGACTTATGGAGATTTAGAGATTTTGGGATTCTATGAGATTATGTTAGGAGTGAGAGGGTACTTTGGGTAAGAAACCCTCTCTCCCCTCCTCGACCAGTAAACCGCAGACAGGACCCCTCTGTCCAGCTAGGCCTATGTGTATGTACGCACACGTGAGCGTGTGTGTACAGTCAGGTGCGTGTGAGCGCTTTTGAATCTGAGGGCTGCTTGGGGCACCCTATGGTACCCCTCAGCTAGCCAGTCTTAGCCCAGCCACGAACGACGATAGACCTAGGCATACGGGTCTAGTCGTGAGGGTGTGTGTGTGTTATAACTATTGTTGTAAGCAAGTAACAATAAGGACATCAATAAACCTACGAACAGAGAAAGTATTTGGGAGTTTAACTAATACCGATGTGTGTATATATGTAACTAAGAAATGTAAGAAACAGATCGTTACAAATGGTGGCAGCAGGTGGGATACTAATTGCAAATCGTGCCTTGTTACACATCGGTAATTATACTGGTATAAACTATTCCCTCTATCAAGACTCTACGAGATATACCAGCACGGATATACGCTACCACGTCCAATATCGACGCACGCACACACACACACACTCTGGCATTGTAAAGAGAGCCGTACGCAAGGAGAATTCCACCAACGTGACGACGGTGGAGTGAAGCCTGTAGCAGCATCTTCAAGGAATATTTGATCATCGTGGAGGAGAGAAGAACGACGGGAGCAGAATCAACGAGAAATCAACGAGTTGGAGGCAGAATCAACCAGTTCCCGCGTAAATTCCTAACAAGGAAGCGAGGGACGAAGGCGGCAGCGTGGGGTGCAGCGCCGTCTACTGGGAGCATCCTATCAACGTGGTCGCGCCATTGTGTAGCGCGGCTGGGGAGAGCGAGCGAGAGGATCAGCTGATGTGAAGGGTGCATGGACCTGTACCAAAACGACGCGGCTTGGGCGAGTGGACCTGGCGGCGAGAGGACCTTGGACTACTAGTCAGCTGATGTGTGGAACGCGATCTTATGGAAGTATCGTATAAATCCAATTTTAGTATATGTTTTGCCTGAAGTTGGTACACCAATAGTGAGATAAGAGGTTTAGTTTATTCAATCTTGCATTAAGATAAAATTTAAATTTTATTTAGAGATGCCTTTTGACTTAGACTAATTCTTGTAACTTAACGATTTTGAAGTGTAACATTAATTGTTGAGCTGATTTTTTTTTTTTAAAGTTAGGAAATACCTCTTATCTAACATTATTTTATTTTGAAGTCATCAAAATATTATAATTTCATGTTTTGTCATTGACATTACATTTTCTAGAATTCTGGGTGATTGTATCCGTTTTCTATACCTAATATAATTTCAAGGGTTGCTTATTTATTTTTATAATAGGCCTACGCCAGTGTTTGAAGTTTTGAATTGCATAAATATTGTGATTTAAGATTTTGATTGATTCACGTGATTAACATTGCAATATTGTTGTGAATTAGGTGATATAGCATTTTTGTCAGAGACATACAGTGATTGGATTCAGTTTGATTATTGGTGGTTTATGGTATTAATATATACAGTATATAACTGGGGATAGCAACTCATATATGACCCGATTTCTCAGGTTGAAGGTAGGCAAATAGCTCTACCTGGAGACCAACCCTGACAAGAGAGGACTTGTGCTTCCGGTAGCAGACGGCTATCCCTGGACAGCCCTTCTCTGTCTGCCAGAGGATTACATCGTCAACTGCAAGGATTTCAAGTGGAAATCCTAGTGAGTATAAGTTTGTTGTGTCCTTTCAAACGCGGAACATGTTTTCTTAGTGAATCATGCATGACTATTTTACTAGAAGTCATAAATCTCGCGAAGTCTTTCAAGACAACATGGCCGACTCGGTAATTAATAGGCCTACAGCTCCTTTCGTTGGAGACAGTCAACCTACAGCAGTAGCAGTCGAACCTGACAGGCCGACCGACCGTGCCGACGCGACAAATTGCACTCCTAACCCTGCTAATGGAAGGCCACAGGATGTGCCGCGAGATAATTTCCCTAGTATCACTTCTCCCCCAGAACATTTTGCCAATAATCCGACTTTTATGCGCATGATAGCGGAATGTGTCTCCCAATGCATGTCTCAAGCCAAGACAAATGCCTCGGCACCCTCAACTAATCAAGTGCCCGAAGGTGCCCATGTGCCCCAAAGTTCCTTTACAGTTCCCAGCGCACCACCCGTGACAATGTTTACCCCTACACCCTTCGCTCAGACTCCATATTCTCAAATTCATACCAGTTACGACCTTCGGACCCATATGGTCAACCTTCCCAAATTTTCAGGAGACCCCACTGACCCCTTGTCTTTAGATCAGTTTATCTATGTCCTTGATGGGGAAATAGCTAACCGTAAAATAGTGAATCATGTAGATAAGATTAATTTCTTCAGAGGTCAGATTAATTCTGATAAGGGTACAGCTAGGTCAATTATGGCTCTCACACATCTGCAATTCATCACAGATTATGCTGATTACGTGCAGATGTTCAGGAAGTACTTTAAGGATATTTCCGATAATACAGCTATCGGTGTAGCGGGGAAACTAGCACAGATTAAACGGGAGGTTAATGAGGACCTTGAATCCTTCACAGCTAGGCTAGACAGGGCTGCAGAGAATTTAGGCCCCATGTTAGTTGCCGACGGTTGGGCAGAAAACGGTACGGTCAAACTCAGGCATGTAGGCAAAATTATAGCCATGTCAGTGTACCTACAACAAGTTAACCCTGCTACCCGCAAACACTTAGACTATAAGAAGATTAAGCCTCACCAGGAGTTAGGTGAGCTTCTGTTGAAATGTCGCGAAGTTGAGAAGAAGGGTACTAAATACACACCACCTGCACAATCCAGTCTACCTGTGCTTAGGGCGGCGTCTAACTCTCCGGGCAAGAGTGGAGGCCGCTCATGCAGCTCAGGTTGTAGTAATGCTAACGGTAATACTAACGTTGCTCAGTGCAATGTTGCCACAGGTAGACAATGGGGGTCTACCCAAGGTCAGTTGGGTCCCTCACAGGGGGTGACAGCCTCTAGACCTAACACGCAGCCCTCAAGGGTTTATGCCAGACAGCCAGCCTTCACTGGACAGCAGGCAAGGAATGCTCAAACAAGAGTTTACAACCATCCACAGAATGTGAATGGTTATCCAGGAACATATGCCCAGGTAATATGTTTTAATTGTGGCAGTCCAGGACTCCCAGAATACCTAACATAGTAGCAGAGGCAAGATCCATCGAAGAGGCACCTGATTATGAAGTTAACGTAAATCCAGTCCCTAAGGTAGTTACTATCAATTGTATCGAGCAAGGCCCATTGATTGAGGTGCGGTTACAAGGTAAACCTCTTAATGTTTTATTTGACACTGGTGCGAGTGTGAATTTGATCAATTTGCCCACTTTACTGAAGTACGTTCGTTTGCAACAGCCTTACGAGAAACATTTATGCCCCTCTAACGTAGTCATCACTGGAGTGACGGGCTCAAAGATGAAGCCTGTAGGTGTCATCCATTTAAAGGTTAAGTTTCACAGACACATTTCTCCAGTCTTAATACCTTGTCAAGTATTGTCTCATGCTCCAGATTTGAATGATAACTTACTTTTGGGTTTAGAGACCATGAGAGAGCACAAGTTTCTGATAGACCCTAGTCGCTGGGGTGTCTTTTACAAGAGCAATTTTTTGCGTTTTCTTGGTGAGCCGTACATGGTCCCTAGAGTTGTGCAAATGCTGTATGATAAGAGGGACAATGAGGTTAATGGTAGCGGTAATAGCGTTGCCGAGCGGTCTAAGGCTTTACCTACAGAGATAATTCCTCAGTCTAGATTTATGAACAACGAGGACATTTCTATTTTGCTTGCAGACAGTGTGATATGGAATGGTTCGGTAATAAAGTCAACAATATTGCCAGGTCATACGATATCAAAAGTCTCGGTGAAACTAAAGAATGTTCCTCATGAAACGGTTGTGATGGCTTTACCTGAAAGTTTCGTGCACAGAACCTTGATGTTGAGTCCGCCTTATGCACCGTAAATAGAAAGACTGTAGACATATTTGTGTTTAATAAGAAAGGTTACTCTATTCCACTAGATGAAGGATTTCACTTACTGGATTTCTTAACTTACCCCCACCCGGTTAAGGTAGTTGAGACGTCTGGTGAGGGTAATCATGAGTTTCGTGGGCGTGTGTTTCAAACCACAGTGCATGAAAATGTTGAGAAAGAAAAAAAAAAAAAAAAAAAAAAGTAATCATAATAATATTAATAATTTTCACTTCTGCATTGGCACAGGAGTTTATTGCACTGGACTTCCATGATTTTACTCTGTATTGTTCTCAATTCCTAAGCGATGGGGCATGATATAGATTGTTTTGGGAGTCTAGTAGTGGTATGGTTAGGTAATATTTGTGATTTTGAGGAGTTTGTAATAACTGATATTCCGTAATGAGTTCTTTTAAACTCAATATATTTTTCCTCGATATTCTTGGCTAATTGTTTGACCTACGAGTACCTCCGGATTATGCGGCACTGCCCTCTCGGAGAATTACTTGTAGGCCTACAGTATTTCCCTTCAGAATATTGGTTTGCTACCAAACATACCGGTAATTGAATTTTGAACTTTGCACTCATACAGTTCCTTCCTTACTTATTGACATGTCGTGTCAGGCCCGATGGTACGATACTGCTGATATCTGTAGACTTGCGTTGAAAGTTAAACTTACCGTTTTAAGAAATATTACTTTTCTTTACAGTACTGTATTTATTGACCAATTATTATTTTATGCATGTGTTTGGAAAGAGTTATTTTATCTTTCTTGTTCCGTGTTTGGATTTAAACAACATGCTACTTGTACTCACAAGTGAAAACCTCTGTTGAAAGTACATGTCCTAGACATTATTTATACTTAAGAGAGATACTGGACTTCATGCTAATTTTTGTCCAATACAGTAACCTTCAATGTTTGTGTCCCTTGGTGGACTGTACTCTGTTTGTTAATTGTTTTCATGAGCATTATCTTCAATTTACTTTCCTTGTTAAAGGATAAAATGAACTAGTTACTGATCTCATATATTAGGAGTTTCTGCTAATTATGTTCCCATTATAATCATTGGTCTCTTCGTTAGTTATTTGTATATGAGAAAGGTGTGCCAGAGCTGGTGACACTGCTGTGGACCCTGCCAGGATCCCTATACCTGCCAGGACAACACTTCAAGCTTCCGGTGATCATCGCCGTGTCAAGAATTCACTGGACGATACCTGGAATTTTAGCAATTATTTTTAAAGTTCAAATACCCCAATTATGGACATTTGTTTGGGTGTTTTTATTAAGAAAATTAATTAATTTGCCACTTATATGACAATAAAAAAAAAATATATATAAAAAAAAAAAAAAAAAAAAAATCATATATAAAAAATAGAAAAACAAATAATAATTATTATACTGAACGAACTTTTGTGACTTCCTGTGAAGTGATTCATCCAAAAACATTATCCAGTGACCTCGGCGAACTGTGTGGAATACTTCTTAACACGAACTATGCAAGTCGTTGCAGTGTCTCAAATGTATATATTTATTTCTTATGTCTATTTTTAAGTATGAATTTTGGCCAATTTTTCATGTTTACCTTTATGTGTGATATTTCCTCAGGGATGATAATTATACTTTACTTGTTGCATTGCATTCTATGCCTCACCTAAGTTGCCTTTCACCTCATACCAGTCGAGACGCCTGGAGTAGCGTGATCGAGCATTGTAATAGTATTCTTATGAATAATAATGCGAGTGCATTAAGAGACTGTGGACTTATGGAGATTTAGAGATTTTGGGATTCTATGAGATTATGTTAGGAGTGAGAGGGAACTTTGGGTAAGAAACCCTTTCTCCCCTCCTCGACCAGTAAACCGCAGACAGGACCCCTCTGTCCAGCTAGGCCTATGTGTATGTACGCACACGTGCACACGTGAGCGTGTGTGTACAGTCAGGTGCGTGTGAGCGCTTTTGAATCTGAGGGCTGCTTGGGGCACCCTATGGTACCCCTCAGCTAGCCAGTCTTAGCCCAGCCACGAACGACGATAAACCTAGGCGTATGGGTCTAGTCGTGAGGGTGTGTGTGTGTTATAACTATTGTTGTAAGCAAGTAACAATAAGGACATCAATAAACCTACGAACAGAGAAAGTATTTGGGAGTTTAACTAATACCGATGTGTGTATATATGTAACTAAGAAGTGTAAGAAACAGATCGTTACACCTCCCCCATCCCTACTCTCCATCCCTCCCTCCCCATCCATACTCTCCCTCCCTCCCTCCCCCATCCCTACTCTCCCTCCCGCATCCCTACTCTCCATCCCTCCCTCCCCCATCCTTACTCTCCCTCCCTCCCTCATCCCTAATGCGCCGAACGTCTTATAATCTCAAAACTAGTGGGGCTAAACATTAGGGAGAAGGGGGTATAATATATACCCATCTAAAGGGGACATGGGCCGCTTTTCTGGTCCCCTTTCTCTCTCATGTTTAGCCCCATTAGTTTTCAGATGTTAAGATGTTTGCCCCATTAGTTAGTCGATTTTAAGACCTTTCGCCCCATTTCTTCGTCAATATTTAGACCTTTCGTGCTATTTAGGTGTCGATTGTTTCCCTGGCGAACGATAGTGAGCCTGTAATGTTGGAAGAACCGGCCTTCGGCCGAGAAATTTTTCTACCGAAAAATGTACAAATTAATCTAGAAGGGGGATCTAATGGATTTTTTTTTTTTTAAATTTCGGAGGTCTAGGGAGGAAACTAGAAAAATAACGAATACATGCAAAAATCGCCCAAAAAGTGAACCATCCCCCCTTAACCCACTCTGAACCACTGTTGGACACTTTGAATAACAATGAGTTAGAGGGAAACCAACCTCGTAGGGTCGCTAGATCTGTTGATGTTTGACTTCCTTTGTACTCCTTTGTACGCCTTTGTATTTCACCATCAGTGGGCCTAAATAGCTTCCCTCACTGATTGACAACCATACATACAAACACACACAATCACATATACACTCCACACACACACACACACACATAAACATATAGACGCACACATAATTTTTGTTCTCTCTGTCTCTCTCTGTCTGTATTTCACCACCAGCGAGCCAAAATAGCTCCCCTCACTGATTGACACCCATCCTATTTTCTCCTATTTCACCATGTTAGCTCTATGGGGTCCCTCTTTCACAACACTCACACACTCTCTCTCTCTCTCTCTCTTACTTACTTACTTAATGGGCTTAACAATGTGGATTATAGCAAAATGTTTAGGCTCAATATGAATACAACACGCAACCATGGCTGGAAATTAGAATTGAAAAGATTCAGTACTTGTATAAGTGGAAACATTTTCACATAAAAGAACTGTTCTACCTTGAACAAACTTTCCTCAGAAGTTGTAAAAAGTTCGTCAGTAGAGCAGTTCAAGAAGAGAGTAGCTAGTATTTTGTACGCTCTATAATGAGTGTAGTGCACTAAGCAACCTATCTCCTTACACTTCGAGTATCTCCCCGATATGGACCGCAAGGCCTCCGAGATACTAACTATTCCTTGTAGCGCCTTGTAACTAACTCTAACTCACTCCCACACTCTCTCTCTCTCTCTCTGTATGGAATTCGTTAAATATGTACTCTCTCTCTCTCTCTCTCCCCTTCTTCCTCATGCTTAGCCCCATTAGTTTTCAGATTTTAAGATGTTCGGCTCATTAGGCCGCGTCTCACACAGTACGTTAGCCGCCGACCACAGCCGATATTTTCAAAATATTTGAATTTTTCCGGGATTGTCTGACATCGTCTGTGATCGTGTAAAAAGATCGCCTCGTATCGTGGTAGGCGAGGGGTGGTCGAGTGGCGCGGAAATGGTCGGCGGTGATCGGCCAAAAAATAGTGGCTGCACTAAATTCTGTCCGATAATCGGCAGAAAAAACGGTTAAAAAAACGTTAAATTTGATCGTGTGACGCCCGTGTATATGTTTATATGTTGTGCAACGAGCGTATGTGAATCCTGGGATATCTTCATTGTCATCCTCTGATCGATGGTTGATTGTGTATGATTTTAGTCTATATATTATATGTGTGTGAGTAGTTTGTGTGTGTGTGTTTGTGTGTGTGTGTGTGTGTGTGTGTGTATTATTTAGTTTATATATATTGTGTGTGTATGTGTGTGTGTGTTTTTGTGCGTGTGTGTGTGTGTGCGTTTCCGTGTTTGGTTGTGTATTATTTAGTTTATATATATATTGTGTGTGTGTTTGTGCGTGTGCGTTTGCGTGTTTGGTTGTGTATTATTTAGTTTATATATATTGTGTGTGTGCGTGTGTGCGTTTGCGTGTTTGGTTGTGTATTATTTAGTTTATATATATATTGTGTGTGTGTATGTGTGTGTGTGTTTGTGCGTGTGCGCGTTTGCGTGGTTGGTTGTGTATTATTTAGTTTATATTTATTGTGTGTGTGTGTGTGCGTGCGTGCGTGCGTGTGTGTGCGCGTGCGTGCGTGTGTGTGTGTGTGTGCGTTTGCGTGGTTGGTTGTGTATTATTTAGTTTATATATATTGTGTGTGTGTATGTGTGTGTGTGTGTGTGCTTTTGCGTGGTTGGTTGTGTATTATTTAGTTTATATATATTGTGTATGTGTGTGTGCGTTTGCGTGTTTGGTTGTGTATTATTTAGTTTATATATAAATTGTGTGTGTGTGTGCGTTTGCGTGGTTGGTTGTGTATTATTTAGTGTTTTATATTGTGTGTGTGTGTGTGTGTGTGTGTGCGTTTGCGTGTTTGGTTGTGTATTATTTAGTTTATATATAAATTGTGTGTGTGTGTGCGTTTGCGTGGTTGGTTGTGTATTATTTAGTGTTTTATATTGTGTGTGTGCGTGTGTGTGTGTGCGTTTGCGTGTTTGGTTGTGTATTATTTAGTTTATATATATTGTGTGTATGTGTGCGTGTGTGTGTCTGTGCGCGTTTGCGTGGTTGGTTGTGTATTATTTAGTTTATATATATTGTGTGTGTGTGTATTATTTTAGTCTATATACTGTATTGTATGTCTGCGAGTAGTTCTCTCACTCACTCACTCTCTCTCTCTCTCTGCGTGCGTGTGTGTGTAGCCTATAGTGAACATAAACATCTACAAGTTTACTAAAATACATCCACTTGTAAACTAATGATATACTGCATCAAAGTCAGTGTATACCAGATCGTGTAATGATATAGGTATACATTCACCTATCGACTACTTAACTACAGCGTATTATTATTATAGTTTTATTCAAGTATATTGGGGTTTGTAATTGATGATTAATGTTAAGAACGGGGTGTTATTTATATATATTTATATATATATACAGTATATATATACATAGGGCGGTTCCTTTGCCGTGTCAATATCGTGTGTGGCCTACAACGGTCGTATTTATCATTCAACGTATGTGCATCTGTTGTGCTGTAAACGTATGGTTGTCAACCAAAAGCGGCATTATCGTGCTCTTAACGTACTTTAAATGTATGACGAACGTGTGATAGCCGAGTGAGTAGCGTCGCCGGTCAGCGATTTATTCTACAACGGCTGTGTTGCCGGCGTGTATGACGTGTGTGTGACGTGTGTGTGTTGAGTGACTGTCGAGGGTTTGTTGTACAGCAAACGTGTGCCTGCGAAGATCATGCAGTGATCCAGTGATTCGATTACAATTGGCGAAAAAGTGCAAGTCGTCCTCTGTCGGCAGCTGTCGAGCGGTGGCCGTACTGTGTGAGACACGGCCTTTAGTTTGGCGATTTTAAGACCTTTGGCCCCATTTCTTTGCCCATATTATTATTGTTGTGTCATTTACGTATCGGTCTTTTCCTGGCGAGCGATAGCGAGCCTGTATTTAACCCGTGGAGCCCCGGCTAGGTTTGTAATGTTTGTTCACCAGAACCCGGCCGGTTTTCAAAAAATGGTTTTATTCCAGAAACAATAGCGAATGGGTTAGGAATGAAGGAAAAAACACGAAAAACCGCTCAAAAAGCTTAAAGAATGGTCCTACAGAGCCCCCGAAAACGTATTTTACAAGAGTAAAAAATTGAAGGCAATTACCCCAAAAAACCAGGTTATTGCGCGCTCACGCACACGCACGTGGACTTTGAGAGTTTTCAACCATCGGCACGGTTGCGTGGGATACGTACACAGTTCCCATACAAATCTGAGCCCTCTTGAGTGGCTACACCTGAGGTTACGGTTGGCGCAATTAGGGTGACGCGCCAGACGCGTCTCTGGGGCTGTGCGTTACATACATCGCCGACGCGTCAGACGCGTCGCTGGGGCTGTACGGGTTAAGGAGGGACTGGATTTGTTTCGTTTTTTTTTTAAAGTTTGATGAAGGTATAGGAAGGAAACTAAAAATATAATAAATGAGTTAATACATTGACCAATAGATAAACTCTTTCCTCTTAACCCCTTCTGTACCGGCAACGTCCTTTTAACTTTATTCTGGCTACTATTGGACGATTGTATTCAGTTTCAAAAGGGCTTCCAACAATTAAAAGGTTTCGAACCATCTTACTCAACCCATTATACTATCACAGAGCCTTCTTAAACTGCACACAATCCTCTAAATATAGCTAGAATAAAATGAAAAAAGACGTCGCCGGGACAGAAGGGGTTAGCCGATAAACTCTACCCTACTATTATATAAACCAGTATACCTTCCCAAATCTACAACCCCCAATAGTACAGCTTTAAACCCTTTGATGACTAGGCTCGGCCGGGTTTGGACGGTTTATTCTGGCTAGCATTAGAAGATTTTACACGATTTTACACGATTTTACATTTTAGGAAGGATCTGTGTGTGGGGGGGGGGGGGGGGTTCAAAGGGTAATGACTGTCTCTATCAACCCTGCTACTGCAACGTACCTAAAACAACATAAAATGATAGAAACGGTCATAAGAGACAGACTCGTAAATCACTTAGAGGAAAATAACATACTCAAAGATACTCAACACGGCTTTCGTAAAAAACGTTCCTGTTTAACAAACCTCTTAGACTTCTTCCACGATATCCTCAACCTCTACGATGAGAGTAAAGCTGTAGATATTATATACCTTGATTTTCAAAAGGCCTTTGACAAAGTTCCCCACAAACGTTTACTGCTAAAACTAAAAGCGCATGGAATACAAGACGGTGTGTTGAAATGGATAGAAAATTGGCTCAGCGACAGAAAGCAAAGAGTAGTCATAAGCGGTAAGGCATCTAAATGGACCAATGTAAGTAGCGGGGTACCCCAGGGATCGGTACTAGGACCAATTCTCTTTCTAATTTACATCAACGACATAGATGAGGGTCTCACCTGTACAATCTCAAAATTTGCTGACGATACAAAAATTGCAAATAGCGTACTCTCAAAAGAACAAGTTGACGATATGCAACACAATCTAGATAAATTGTCACATTGGGCCCAAATTTGGCAAATGAGTTTCAATGCGGATAAAATGTAAAGTACTACATATCGGATACCTAAATGAGAAAGCAAACTATTCGATGAATGGCACTCAGCTTAAGAATGTAAACAGAGAAACCGATCTGGGAGTAACAATATCGAGTAACCTAAAACCGAGTCAACAATGTTCAGAAGTTGTTAAGAAGGCAAACAAAATAATTGGTTTTATAGGCAGGTCATTTGAGCATAAAACCAAAGACGTTATCTTAACCCTTTACAATTCCTTAGTCCGCCCTCTTCTGGAATACTGAGTTCAATGCTGGTGCCCTTATTACCAAAAAGACATAAACAAGCTAGAACGAGTTCAACGTAGAGTTACCAAAATGATACCTAGCCTAAAGAACAAACCATACGAAGAGAGTCTTAGAGAATTAAATCTATTTCCTTTAACCCAGCGCAGATTAAGAGGTGACTTAATTCAAGTGTTCAAAATCATCAAAGGCATCGACAATATGAACTGTAGTCAGTACTTCACTATCGACCAATCTAATTACACGCGAGGAAACGGTTGCAAAATTATTGGTAAATATTTTAACTCACACGAATCTAAGAATGTCTTCTTCAATCGAGTTGTCAACTTGTGGAATGGGCTTCCCCGAGACGTTATAGACTGCAGCACCGTTGATTCATTTAAACTCCGCGTAGACAAATATCTCGCATCAAACCCGCGACTGACTGCGTTTGTAAATGAATAACTTTATTTTATCCTCCCCTCATTTTTTTTTTTTTTTTTTTTTCTATATTCCAACTTACTCCCTCTCGGGCATAGGCTGAGAGCCTGGACATTCACAGCTGTACAATGAGCAGTGATGCCTGTGAGGTCTTGTTCCAGTCTAGGGAGTGAGGCATGTGAAGCACGTAGAGTACAACGAGCACCTGCCATCTTGCCTTCACATGAGGCACGGTGCTCACTCATGGTCCGAAGCCACCTCGTTCCCGTGCTTCACTGTCTCACCCCCTACACTCGGACTTTCACTCTTACACACACACACAACGCCACCTGTTGAGCAGCTAACTCACCAGGCATTGCACCCCTATAGCATATTTTGAATATGGGAATATTCATACAGTGCTATTTAATCAGGGAACAATGAGGGTATTTTATTAGCATTTCGGTGGGCTTTGTGGTAATGCACTGATACTAGGTACAGCACAAATTCCATCCCAATAATATCTTCCCATTGATACATCGGGATTTGAACCCGGGACCTTTACTAACCCATATGTCCCCTACTAACTTCCTAGTCCTGCCACGGACATTAGTTCCAGGGCAGTAGTTCCCTTTCCAATGTTCCCTTACCCACTCTAAACCACTGTTTGGACACTTGATCCTCAGTGTTTTGGAGGACAAGCAGCCTAGAAGGGTCACTAGACCTGTTGTTGCTTGATTTCATTCGTACTCCTTTGTAGCCTTCCTAATCTGAATGAAATCGTCTAATAATAGCCAGAAAACATGCGTCATTTAGCTATTGCTTTTTTTCATGGCGAGCGACAGCCAGCCTGTAATTTTAAGAGGAACCGGCCTGTGGCCAGGACAGTTTTCTACCGAAAAATTTACAAATTTATCTCGAAGAGTGTCTAGGGGGTGTTATTTTTTGTTTAGCTTGGCAGAGGAAACTAAAATATAAATAAACAAATACATAAATAGACCAACAAAATAAATAAATACAAAATAAATAAATACATAAAATAAACCATAGCCCCTTCAACCTTTACTACTATATCTACAACCATGACCTTCTGAGCTATCAACCACCACCCCAACCAAACCCACACCAGCAGTTAGCGTTAATCATCGGCCATATCAAACTCACTCCACCACCCAAAATATAGGGCTTGGGTAAACTTGTGGTGTAACTCAAAACTTGGGTAACTTCCTTCACACGGTGGCTTGATGAGGGAGGGAGGGAGGTGTTGAGGGTGTGAGGCGGTGGGTGTGTGTGTGTGTGTGTGTGTGTGTGTGTGTGTGTGTGTGTGTGTGTGTGTGTGTGTGTGTGAGTGTGTGTGTGTGTGTGTGTGTGTGTGTGTGTGTGTGTGGTGTGTGTGTGTGTGTGTGTGTGTGTGTGTGTGTGTGTGTGTGTGTGTGTGTGTGTGTGTGTGTGTGTGCATATGTGTGTGTGTGTGTGTGAGGTGTGTGTGTGTGTGTGTGTGTGTGTGTGAGGTGTGTGTGTGTGTGTGTGTGTGTGTGTGAGGGTGTGTGTGTGTGTGTGTGTGTGGTGAGGGTGTGCTGTGTGTGGTGAGGGTGTGCTGTGTGTGTGCATATGTGTGTGTACTCACCTAACCTAATTGTACTCACCTAATTGTAGTATACAGGATTTGAGTTTTTAGGCTAGTATTGTCCCACCTCCAAAGATTCTGTTAACTAATTTGGCTTTAAAAATTTGGATATTCCCCGCACCCACCACTTCATCATCCAACTGATTCCACATATCAATACTTCTATATGGAAAGCTGAATTTCCTCACATCTCCTTTACATCTGCCTTTCTGTAACTTGCAACTATGTCCTCTAGTCCTCCCTTTATCTCCCTCGATAAAGTCCTCCTTGTCTATCCTTTCCAATCCCCTAACACATTTATACATCATAATCATATCCCCTCTTTCTCTTCTCTCACTTAGAGTTGGCAAATTCAATCTCTCTAATCTCTCTTCATATGTCAGTTCTCTTAGTTCTGGAATCATCTTCGTTGCAGCTCTCTGTACTTTCTCCAACTTAATTATGTGTTTTTTAAGATGGGGTGACCACACCACTGCCGCATATTCCAATTTAGGTCTCACCATTGATTTTATTGTATTTACTAGCATCTCTTCATTCAAATACTTGAATGCTATTTTTACTTTATTCAACAGGCCATAAGCTTCTCCCACAATTTTGTTAATATGGCTCTCGGGTGAAAGATCTCCCTGTATTATAATGCCCAAGTCCTTTTCTTTCTCTGAGGGGTTAATCGTGCATTCTCCTAGTTTATATTCCCAATGAGGTCTTCTTTAAATTAGAAATTAGATTTTAACAAAGATAAATGTCATGTGATGGAAGGGGGTGTGAACCCCCTTCCATCACATGACATTTATCTTTGTTAAAATCTAATTTCTATATCTTGCTCCATCGGTCTATCTTATCCAGATCACTCTGTAGCTCTCTACAACTGTTTTCGTCCACTATATGTTTCATAATTTTTGCATCGTCAGCAAACATATTCATGTATGCATTTATTTCCTCTGGCATGTCATTTATATAGACCAGAAATATAATTGGGGCCAACACTGATCCCTGTGGAACTCCGCTTGTAACATCCCTCCATGTTGATAAGCTGTCTCTTATCATGGTTCTCATCTGTCTTCCCGAGAGATAGTCCTCCATCCACTTCAACAAATTACCCTGAACCCCTCCAAACTTCTTCAACTTCCATCTAAGTCTACTATGAGGAACTCTGTCAAAGGCCTTCTTTATATCAAGATACACACAGTCCGCCCATCCTTCTCTCTCTTGTAGTATATCTATCATCCTATCATAAAAGCTCAGCAGATTAGTAACACATGATTTTCCCTCTCTGAATCCAAATTGTCTTACAGTAAGTACATTATTTTCTAACAAGTACTTTATCCATCTTTTCTTAATAATCTTCTCACACATTTTACAAACAACACTTGTCAGTGACACTGGTCTATAGTTTAGCGGCTGCTCCCTATTCCCACCTTTGTAGATTGGTACTACATTAGCCCTTTTCCAGTCTAGTGGTAATTTTCCAACTTCAATAGAGTACTTAATTATTTCATATATAGGTTTTACCAATTCCTCAGCACATTCTTTTAGAATCCATCCTGCTATATTGTCTGGGCCCATAGATTTTCTCACATCTAGTCCCTTCATAAGTTCTAGTAGTTCCTCTGGTTGAAAGATAATATCCCCCAATTTTTCATCATTTTGGTATATAATCTCTGGTTCTAAAAATTGTTCATCCATAGCATAAACTGAATGTAATGTATTATTCATAACCTCACATATCTTCTCATCACCCTCATAAATATTGTCTCCTTCCCTCAGCTTCATTATCTTGTCCTTAACCTTCATTTTGCTATTTACATACCTGTAGAACAATTTGGGATCACTTACACATTTTTCCAATGTTTTTTCTCATAATTTCTTGCTTCCTGTTTCCTAATTCTGACATACTCGTTCCTTAGCTTCCTATATGTATTCCAGGTCTGTTCATTTCTCCTTCTTCTGGCTATGTTCCATGCCTTATTTCTCTTATCCCTAGCTATTCTACATTTATCATTAAACCAGTCTTTTATCTTTTCAGTCTTATTTCCTTGTCTTGGCACATACCTGTTTACAATATCATCATAAATGTTTTTAAACACACAGTATTTATCATTAACATTGTTTTTCTGTTCAATTTCACTCCAGTCTGCATCCCTGAAGCAACTTTTTAATAGCTTAAAATCTGCTTTCCCATAGTTCAATCTCCTTTCTTTATGTTCTTCTCTCTCTAGCATTGTTGGATAACCCATCAGGATTTCCATTTCAATTACCACATGATCACTATTTCCTAGCGGAGGTAGGTATTTAGTATTTGTAATCATATCTGGATCTCTTATAAACACCAAGTCTAATCTAGACGATTCATCTTTACCCCTTCTTCTTGTGTTTTCCTTAATATTCTGAATTAACGGGTTTTCTGTAACCAAGTCTAGTAGTACATTCCCCCAAGAGCTCATATTACTACCTGCGTCTCCCTCCTCCCAATTAACCTCTCTACAATTAAAATCCCCTACCAATATTAACTCGTTGTTTCTGCGAAATAAGTGTTCCATAGTTTTGATCATCTCCTTTTTTAATCCTTGGTATTCTTCATCTTTCCAGGCCCTCGTATATGGTGGCATATATGCTACCGCAATATCATTTTTTTCTTCATTATTTTCATTAATTACCTCCACTGCTATAATTTCTGCTATATTGTTTTGTAAATCTATCATTTTAACTTTTAATTTATTGTGTGTAATGATTAATACTCCACCCATCTTGCCCTTCCTATCCCTTCTCCACAAATTATAGTTATCCCATCCCATCACTTCCAGACTCATATCTTTATTTAACTTTGTTTCTCGTAAACACATTATCATGGGCTTTTCTTGTTTTATGAGGTCACCAATCTCCAATTTTTTGGATATTAAACCATCCACATTGCTATACACCAGTTTACAGTTGATACTTTTATATTTTGTACTATGTTTTCTTTTCCTCGTTTTTAATCCCTCTTCTTCGCCAACTCCCCCTCCTAATTCTCTCTCCCCCCCGCCTCCCTAACTTGGAGAGGTGTATATCACTTGCTTGCTGTCTTTTGTCTTGTTCTTATTTATAATTTACTGAAATAACACACTATTCCTTCGTAACTTGTTCGTATCCTCACTAATAATTCTGTTATTGTAATTACTGGACAAGGGCTAATGTAGTACCAATCTACAAAGGTGGGAATAGGGAGCAGCCGCTAAACTATAGACCAGTGTCACTGACAAGTGTTGTTTGTAAAATGTGTGAGAAGATTATTAAGAAAAGATGGATAAAGTACTTGGAAGAAAATAATTTACTTACTGTAAGACAATTTGGATTCAGAGAGGGAAAATCATGTGTTACTAATCTGCTGAGCTTTTATGATAGGATGATAGATATACTACAAGAGAGAGAAGGATGGGCGGACTGTGTGTATCTTGATATAAAGAAGGCCTTTGACAGAGTTCCTCATAGTAGACTTAGATGGAAGTTGAAGAAGTTTGGAGGGGTTCAGGGTAATTTGTTGAAGTGGATGGAGGACTATCTCTCGGAAAGACAGATGAGAACCATAAGAGACAGCTTATCAACATGGAGGGATGTTACAAGCGGAGTTCCACAGGGATCAGTGTTGGCCCCAATTATATTTCTGATCTATATAAATGACATGCCAGAGGAAATAAATGCATACATGAATATGTTTGCTGACGATGCAAAAATTATGAAACATATAGTGGACGAAAACAGTTGTAGAGAGCTACAGAGTGATCTGGATAAGATAGACCGATGGAGCAAGATATGGAAATTAGATTTTAACAAAGATAAATGTCATGTGATGGAAGGGGGTGTGAGTAAAAGAAGACCTCATTGGGAATATAAACTAGGAGAATGCACGATTAACCCCTCAGAGAAAGAAAAGGAATTGGGCATTATAATACAGGGAGATCTTTCACCCGAGAGCCATATTAACAAAATTGTGGGAGAAGCTTATGGCCTGTTGAATAAAGTAAAAATAGCATTCAACTATTTGAATGAAGAGATGCTAGTAAATATAATAAAATCAATGGTGAGACCTAAATTGGAATATGCGGCAGTGGTGTGGTCACCTCATCTTAAAAAAACACATAATTAAGTTGGAGAAAGTACAGAGAGCTGCAACGAAGATGATTCCAGAACTAAGAGAACTGACATATGAAGAGATGAGAGAGATTGAATTTGCCAACTCTAAGTGAGAGAAGAGAAAGAGGGGATATGATTATGATGTATAAATGTGTTAGGGGATTGGAAAGCATAGACAAGGAGGACTTTATCGAGGGAGATAAAGGGAGAACTAGAGGACATAGTTGCAAGTTAAAGAAAGGCAGATGTAAAGGAGATGTGAGGAAATTCAGCTTTCCATATAGAAGTATTGATATGTGGAATCAGTTGGATGATGAAGTGGTGGGTGCGGGGAATATCCACATTTTTAAAGCCAAATTAGATAACAGAATCTTTGGAGGCGGGACAATACGAACCTAAAAACTCAAATCCTGTATACTACAATTAGGTGAGTACAATTAGGTTAGGTGAGTACACACACATAGCCACACTCAGCACACCCTCACCACACACAGCACACCCTCACCCCACACACACACACACCCACCCACACACACACATAGTCACACTCAGCACACCCTCACCACACAAAGCACACCCTCACCACACACACTCAGCACACCCTCACCACACATACACACACACACACCCACACCCACCGCCTCACACCCTCACCACCTCCCTCATCAAGCCACCGTGTGAAGGAAGTTACCCAAGTTTTGAGTTACACCACAAGTTTACCCAAGCCCTATTTTTTTGGTGGTGGAGTGAGTTTGATATGGCCGATGATTAACGCTAACTGCTGGTGTGGGTTTGGTTGGGGTGGTGGTTGATAGCTCAGAAGGTCATGGTTGTAGATATAGTAGTAAAGGTTGAAGGCCCATGAAGGGGCTATGGTTTATTTGATTTATTTATTTATTTTGTATTTATTTATTTTGTTGGTCTATTGATGTATTTGTTTATTTATATTTTAGTTTCCTCTGCCAAGCTAAACAAAAAATAACACCCCCTAGACACTCTTCGAGATAAATTTGTACATTTTTCGGTAGAAAACTGTCCTGGCCACAGGCCGGTTCCTCTTAAAATTACAGGCTGGCTGTTGCTCACCATGAAAAAAAGCAATAGCTAAATGACGCATGTTTTCTGGCTATTATTAGACGATTTCATTCAGATTAGGAAGGGTACAAAGGAGTACAAAGGAAATCAAGCAACAACATATCTAGTGACCCTTCTAGGCTGCTTGTCCTCCAAAACACTGAGGATCAAGTGTCCAAACAGTGGTTTAGAGTGGGTAAGGGAACATTGGAAAGGGAACTACTGCCCTGGAACTAATGTCCGTGGCAGGACTAGGAAGTTAGTAGGGGACATATGGGTTAGTAACTGAGGGAAGGATAAAATAAAGTTATTCATTTACAAACGCAGTCAGTCGCGGGTTTGATGCGAGATATTTGTCTACGCAGAGTTTAAATGAATCAACGGTGCTGCAGCCTATAACGTCTCGTCTCGGGGAAGCCCATTCCACAAGTTGACAACTCGATTGAAGAAGACATTCTTAGATTCGTGAGAGTTAAAAGATTTCCAATAATTTTGCAACCGTTTCCCCGCGTGTAATTAGATTGGTCGATAGTGAAGTACTTACTACAGTTCATATTGTCGATGCCTTTGATGATTTTGAACACTTGAATTAAGTCACCTCTTAATCTGCGCTGGGTTAAAGGAAATAGATTTAATTCTCTAAGACGCTCTTCGTATGGTTTGTTCTTTAGGCTAGGTATCATTTTGGTAACTCTACGTTGAACTCGTTCTAGCTTGTTTATGTCTTTTTGGTAATAAGGGCACCAGCATTGAAGTCAGTATTTCAGAAGAGGGCGGACTAAGGAATTGTAAAGGGTTAGGATAACGCCTTTGGATTTATGCTCAAATGACCTGCCTATAAAGCCAATTATTTTGTTTGCCTTCTTAACAACTTCTGAACATTGTTGACTCGGTTTTAGGTTACTCGATATTGTTACTCCCAGATCGGTTTCTCTGTTTACATTCTTAAGCTGAGTGCCATTCATCGAATAGTTTGCTTTCTTATTTAGGTATCCGATATGTAGTACTTTACATTTTATCTGCATTGAAACTCATTTGCCAAATTTGGGCCCAATGTGACAATTTATCTAGATTGTGTTGCATTTCGTCAACTTGTTCTTTTGAGAGTACGCTATTTGCAATTTTTGTATCGTCAGCAAATTTTGAGATTGTACAGGTGAGACCCTCATCTATGTCGTTGATGTAAATTAGAAAGAGAATTGGTCCTAGTACCAATCCCTGGGGTACCCCGCTACTTACATTGGTCCATTTAGATGCCTTACCGTTTATGACTACTCTTTGCTTTCTGTCGCTGAGCCAATTTTCTATCCATTTCAACACACCGTCTTGTATTCCATGCGCTTTTAGTTTTAGCAGTAAACGTTTGAGGGGAACTTTGTCAAAGGCCTTTTGAAAATCAAGGTATATAATATCTACAGCTCTACTCTTATCGTAGAGGTTGAGGATATCGTGGAAGAAGTCTAAGAGGTTTGTTAAACAGGAACGTTTTTTACGAAAGCCGTGTTGAGTATCTTTGAGTATGTTATTTTCCTCTAAGTGATTTACGAGTCTGTCTCTTATGACCGTTTCTAGCATTTTACGTTGTTTTAGGTACGTTGCAGTAGCAGGGTTGATAGAGACAGTCATTACCCTTTGAACCCCCCCCTCCCCACACACACAGATCCTTCCTAAAATGTAAAATCGTGTAAAATCTAATGCTAGCCAGAATAAACCGTCCAAACCCGGCATAGCCTAGTCATCAAAGGGTTTAAAGCTGTACTATTGGGGGTTGTAGATTTGGGAAGGTATACTGGTTTATATAATAGTAGGGTAGAGTTTATCGGCTACCCCCTTCTGTACCGGCGACGTCTTTTTTCATTTTATTCTAGCTATATTTAGAGGATTGTGTGCAGTTTAAGAAGGCTCTGTGATAGTATAATGGGTTGAGTAAGATGGTTCGAAGCCTGTTAATTGTTGGAGGCCCTTTTCAAACTGAATAAAATCGTCCAATAGTAGCCAGAATACAGTTAAAAGGACGTCACCGGTACAGAAGGGGTTAAGGGGAAAGAGTTTATCTATTGGTCAATGTATTAACTCATTTATTATATTTTTATTTTCCTTCCTATACCTTCATCAAACTTTAAAAAAAAACGAAACAAATCCAGTCCCTCCTTAAATACAGGCTCGCTATCGCTCGCCAAGAAAAGACCGATACGTAAATGACACAACAATAATAATATGGGCAAAGAAATGGGGCCAAAGGTCTTAAAATCGCCAAACTAATGAGCCGAACATCTTAAAATCTGAAAATTAATGGGGCTAAGCATGAGGAAAAAGGGGAGAGATTACATATTTAACGAATTCCATACAGAGAGAGAGAGAGAGGGAGTGAGTTAGAGTTAGTTACCAGGCGCTACAAGGAATAGTTAGTATCTCGGAGGCCTTGCGGTTCATTTCGGGGAGATACTCGAAGTGTAAGGAGATAGGTTGCTTAGTGCACTACACTCATTATAGAGTGTACAAAATACTAGCTACTCTCTTCTTGAACTGTTCTACTGACGAACTTTTTACAACTTCTGAGGAAAGTTTGTTCAAGGTAGAACAGTTCTTTTATGTGAAAATGTTTCCACTTATACAAGTACTGAATCTTTTCAATTCTACTTTCCAGCCATGGTTGCGTGTTGTATTCATATTGAGCCTAAACGTCTTGCTATAATCCACATTGTTAAGCCCATTAAATAAGTAAGTAAGAGAGAGAGAGAGAGTGTGTGAGTGTTGTGAAAGAGGGACCCCATAGAGCTAACATGGTGAAATAGGAGAAAATAGGATGGGTGTCAATCAGTGAGGGGAGCTATTTTGGCTCGCTGGTGGTGAAATACAGACAGAGAGAGAAAGAGAGAGAGAGAGAGAGAGAGAGAGAGAGAGAGCGAGAAGAGAGAGAAGAGACGCGAGAGCGAGAGAGGCGAGAGGGAGTCCAAAACAAGGAGTACAAAGGAACTCAAGCAAAACAATAGGTCTAGATGACCCTTCTAGGCTGCTTTGTCCCTCCAAAACACATGAGGATCAAGTGTCCAAACAGTGGTTTAGAGTGGGTAAGGGGGAACAATTGGAAAGGACTACTTACCTACTGCCCTAGAACTAATGTCCGTGGCAGGATTAGGAAAGTTAGTAAGGGACAGATGGGTTTAGGACCTGATGGGGTATAAATAAAAGTTATTCATTTACAAACACCGTCAGTCCCGCGGTGTTTGATGCCGAGATAATTTTGTCTAAGCGGGAGTTTATATGAATCAACGGTGCCTGCAGTCTATAAACGTCTCGGGGAAGCCCATTCCACAAGTTGAACAAACCTCGAATTGAAGAAGAAATTCTTAGATTCGTGTGAGTTAAAGGGAAAATTTGTTAACCAATAATTTTGCAACCGTTTCCCCCCCGCGTGTAATTGATAGATTGGTCGATAGTGAAGTACTTACTACAGTTCATATTGTCGATGCCGTTTGATGATTTTGAACACTTTGATTAAAAGTCACCTCTTTAATCTGCGCTGGGGTCAAGGAAATAGATTTTAATTCTCTAAGACGCTCTTTCGTATGGTTTTTTCTGTTTAGGCTAGGTTATCATGAGAGAGAGGAGAGAGTAGAGATGAGAGGAGGAGGAGAGAGAGTGAGAGGAGATGGAAGAGAGAGAGTGAGGAGAGGATGAGGGAGAGAGAGAGAGAGGAGAGAGAGAGAGAGAGATGAGGGGAGAGGAGATAGAGAGAGGGGAGGAGGAACTGGAGAGAGAGAGGAGAGAGGAGAGAGATAGGAGATACAAAATGGTATGTGGTGCGTCTATATTTTATATGTTTGTGTAGTGGTGTGGAGTTGTAAATATGTGATTGGTTTTGTTTGTTACGTATGGTTGTCAATCAGATGAGGAAGCTATTTAGGCCCCCCTGATGTTTAAAAATACAAAACGTACAAAGGAGTTACAAAGGAATTCCAAACATCAACAGATCTACGGCGCCCTACTCGAGGTTGGGCTGCCATTTCCTCTAAACTCATTGTTATTCAAAAGTGTCCAACAGTGGTTCAGAGGTGGTTAAGTGGGGATTGGTTCACTTTTTGGGCTATTTGGTTGCATGTATTCTATTACCCCGTTTCGTTATTTTTTCTAGTTTTCTAGGTTCTCCTAGACCACTCCTCAACAGACCCTAAACTCTCTCCTCTCCTACCTCTACTGCCTCTCTCTCCATCAAATTTCAAAAAAAAAAAAAAAAAAAAAAAAAATAAAATCCTTATTAGATCCCCCACCTGTCTGAAATTAAGTATATAAATTTTTCGGTAGGAAAAAGTGTCCAGTAAGGGGGGCCACAAGGCCGTTCTTCCACAAACAATTACAAGCTCACTATCGTTTCGCCAGGGGGAATACAATATCGAACAAAACGAACCAGAAAACACAATAGCTACATATACAGAAAGGGTCTAAATATTGACGAACGTGAAGAAATGGCGCGAAAGGTCTTATAAATCGACTAACTAATGGGGGCAAAACATCTAACTCACAACACACATCTATCGAAAGAATGCTACATGAGCTATGAACATGAGAGGAGGTGACCACAAGCAAAAGCGGCGGGAAGCGGGAGCGGCCGCGCCGGGCGCGGGGCCCATAAGCTCCTTTTAGATGGGTATGATCTATTATTAACCGCCCTTCTCCCCTAATGTTTAGACCCCACTAGTATGTTGGGATTGATACACGTTCGGCCCCATTAGGGATGGGGGAGGAGGGCGGGCTGGGAGGGAGATAGGGATGGAGATTAGGGGCATAGGGAGTAGCAGGGATGAGGGAGAGAGGATGGGGGGAGGGAGGGATGGGAGAGCGTATGGATGGGGGGAGGAGGAGTGATGGGAGAGTAGGGATGGGGGAGGGAGGGCTGGGGGAGTGGGGGAGGGAGGGAAGGGGTTAGGGATGGGGGGCGGGAAGTAGGGGAAGAGGAGGGATGGGGGTAGGGTAGGGAGGCGAAGGGAGGTAGGGAATGGGGGAGGAAAGGGATGGAGAGTAGGGATTGGCGGGAGGGGAGGGAGGAGGGTGGAGGGAGGGAGGTAGGGGGATGAGGGAGGGAGAGTAGGGATGGGGAGGGAGGGGCGGGATAGGGAGGGAGAGTAGGATGATGGGGGACGGGAAGGGAGGGAGTGGTATAATTATGTGAATAGGAGATATAAACAACTATTAGAAGTCAACAGAGTAAACCAAATAAGTTACAGACAGAGCGCGTATATCACCGTGCTTCTACGATGGGCGGAGGGATGCGCTCTAACCGCTTATTTCCTCAATTAAGGGATGGCAGTTGTTTATGCGAATCAACCTCCACCACCCCTCCATAGTTTTAGCCCATTGTTGATTAATGGAGATTTCAAGACCTTCGCCCCATTAAGTTTTTGGCGATTTCAGACCTTTTGCCCCCATTTCTTTGTCCAATAGTTTTTCCTTTCGTGTTGCCCATTTATGTGGTTCCGATTTTTTTTTTTTTCCTGCGCGAGCGAGGTAGGCGACCATGTATTTGTAAGAGAAATCAGCCGTTTCGGCCGGGAAATTTTGCCATATAACCGGAAAAATTTACAAAATTTATATCGAAGTGAGGGTCTTGTGGGGTGTGTGTTTTTTGTTGTGGAATCTTGATAGATAGGTTTAGGAGAGCAAAACTAAACACCTCGCTATCCTTAAAAGAACCATTGCAGTTCCGAACGCAGTAACAATTATATATGCTGGCACATAAACCGTCTGAGCTTCCCCTTAAAGTTCCTTGAAAATCCCGTGCTTGTCGATCTTTCCTTTCACTATCTGCACTACCTTCTGTTTTTGCCTACTTTTTTGTCTACTTGTTCTCACGTCTTATGCGCCTGCTTCTCTTGGCTTTCTATTTATTCCTTTGTTCTCCTCTTCGTTACTTTCTTGACTTCTTCTTCCATGGTGGCATATATTATAATCCTATTCTCTATCTGGTGCATAATTATCCTTATCTGTCGCACGCAAATGTTGCGTGGAAAAACAGAAGAAGAAAATCATATGGATAGCAATCATATACAAATTGATCATCGGTTCATAAACGCTTTTGTTAGATTTGTTGCTGACCCAGTACAAACAGACGGAAGAGGAGGGATGGAGAGAGTAGCGAGGGAGAGTAGGTGATGGGTGAGAGAGGGAGGAGGAGAGTAGATTTGTTTGCTTACGCAAGACAAAAAACAAACGGAGGTCAAAACATAACACCTCGCTATCTCTACTTCGTTTGGGTGGTCGAAATAATAAGTAATATATACTCAAGAAACATAAGACGAAAGGGGAGATTAAGTCATGATTATAAATTATAATGTAATAAAATACGGAAAATGCGAGAGAGAGAGTGAGAGTGAGAGCACACGAAGAGGTGAGCTATTTTAAAAAAAAAAAAAAAATCCCCCCATCAAAAGCAATTATATTAATTTAATAATGGAATGAGAGAGAGAGAGAGAGAGAGAGAGGATAGAGTGATAAGTGAGCTATTTTAAATCACCCCCTAGTAATTTTAATCCCCTCATGGCAATATATAAATTAATATGGGCTATAGAGAGAGAGAGAGAGGAAGTGAGCTATTTTAAAAAAATCCTCCGATCAAGGCAATATATAATGTAATATGGAATTGAAGAGAGAGAAGAGCGCGAGAGAGAGAGAGAGAGAGAGAGAGAAGAGGAAGAGAGAAGTGTAGCTAAAAAAAAAAAAAAAAAAAATTTTAAATATAATCCCACTCAAGGGCAATATCTAATGTAATGAACTAGTGAATGCATGAGAGAGGAGAGAGAGACGTAAGTGAGCGTATTTTAAGTCTCCTTAAGGCACTATATAATGTACATAGGTTGGGGGGCGTGCGGGGGAGGCGGGGGCGAGCGAGATGAGCGCGCGAGTCCGAACATCAAGAAGAGCAGAAGTGTAGGATCTAAACTTCCGCTATTAATCCCCCTCAAGTCATATATCTGATACTATGGACCGGAAAGGAAAGAGAGGGGGAGAGAGAGAGGAGGCGACGAGTAGAAGAGAGAGAGAGAGAGGTGAGAGAGGTGAGCTATTTTAATCCCCTATTATAGGCAATATATAATGTAATGTAGTAATGAGTGAGAAATAGAGAGGAGAGAGTGAAAGAAAGAGAATGAGCTAATTTGAATCCCCTCGAAAAGGCATGCGCTCGTCTCTCTCTCGTCCACTCCCTTCATAAATTTTTTTTTTTTCCCCGTAAGGGGGGTCCCCATGCTTTTTTTTATCTTTTTCCCTCTTGTCTCGATCTCTTTCTCTGACTTGAATCCATTCATCCAACGGGGGGAACTGGTTCATAATCTTTATATCTTCCATTTGGTGTCGATTTCATCCTCGGCGAGGCGATAGTCGAGGCCAGCATTGGTAGTGGATAAATCCGGCTTCGCCGTACAATTTTTTCGATAGAAAAATTGTAAAAATATTACAACTTGCTGTCAAAACAAAAATATATATTCAGCATATGCTGGCTTTCTAATCTACCCGCTCGCCAGTAAAAAAAATTAAGAACACGCTCGATGGGGGTAAATCGTCTTAAAAATAGTAGGCTGAATGGGGCAGGAATGGATGACAAACGCAGAGAAAAGGAGAGAAAAAAAAGCCGGTGACCCGGGCCGTCTTAACGCCATCTTCTGTGTGTTACGCTTATTCTGTCCTGTGGTTCCCTTTAAAAAGAAGACCCCCAAGTCCCTCTTTCGAGATAAATGTGTACTGTAGCGCTTTTTCGGTAAAGAATTAAAAATATCTCCGACCGGTTCGCGCATTCATTCTAAATTGCATACATCGTAAATAAGTGCTGAATGGCGTTTGGCCTCGTAGAAAAAAGAAAAAGTTGACACCATTAATGACACTATAGTTCTTAAAATTGGAGCAGAAATTGGCGAAAGATCTTACAGTCGCCAAGCTAACGGAGTGAAT
Organism: Paralithodes platypus; assembly: GCA_032716605.1. NCBI lineage: Eukaryota > Metazoa > Arthropoda > Malacostraca > Decapoda > Lithodidae > Paralithodes > Paralithodes platypus. The sequence goes on along the minus strand of CM064486.1, from coordinate 15,422,193 downwards.
TCGTCATAAAGATCTTACAGTCGTGCCAAACTAATCGGGGAGTGAACGCAATAAAGATCTTACAGTCGCCGAACTAACGGAGTGACGGCAATAAAGATCTTACAGTCGCCATAACTAACGGAGTGAACGCAATAAAGTTCTAGCAGTCGTTCGCAAATCTAACGGAGTGAACGCAAATAAGATCTTACAAGTCGCCACAACTAACGGAGTTGACAAACCCACCCCCCCCACCCCCACCCCACCTCGCAATAAAGATGCTACAGTCGTCCAAACACAATAAGCGAGAGTGAACGCAATAAAGATCTTACAGTCGCCAAACTAACGGAATGAACGCAAGTAAAAGATGCTTACAGTCGCCATAACTAAGCGGGAGTGAACGCAATAAATATCTTGACAGTCGCCAAACTAAGCGGAGTGAACTCACTAACTGATCTTGAACAGTCGCCAAACTAACGGAGTGAACGCATAAAGATCTTACAGCGGCCGAACTAAGGCGGAGTGAACCGCAATTAAGATCTTATCAGTCGCCGAAACTAACGGAGTGAACGCAATTAAACAGATCTTACAACAGTCGCCATAACTCACGGTAGTGAACGCAATCAAGATCTTACAGATCGCCAAACTAACTGAGTGAACGCAAATGAAAGTACTTAGCAGTCGGCCTAACTAGACGGAGTGAACGCAATAAAATCTCAATAACAAATGGTGGTCTCAAATTATGAGTGGAGAAGAAGGGAGTCAAGAAAAAAAGGAGTCAGATCTTCAGCTTAATCCCTCCCCCCTGCCCGCCCCGTTCTCTTCCCCCTCCAAGGCCCGGTTGTTTGGCCTATAGCTCCAAGCTTTGAGGTGCCTTGCTGGCTCGGTCATCGCATAGTATAATATATGAGTGAAATATTATATGGGCACCGTAAGCTAATGAAATCTGAACTACCCTTCAAATAGGTTAATGATATAATTATACCGTATATATATATATATATATATATAAATATATACACCCCTATACACACACACAAGGGCGAAAGGGTGTGTTTATCTGCATTACACACTCACACCACACATATCATACACACACCACACAACTACGGCACACAACACGCAAACAAACACAATTCTCAAACATTCATATTTGGTGGATAAACAAACGCCTACTACCTGGCACTACAAAACTTTCATGAAAACAAATCACAAGATTAAATTCATAATCTAACACTACACAAATATCCTACACCCACAGAGCTTTTAGCGTTAGCAAAATGAACACACATCTCCTTATTATAGCTGTAACGCACCGCACACATCACAGAAAAAACAGGACTCCACAAGATGTCCAAACTCAAACACTAACCCAAGTTTTACCTAGCCACACCCACGCATATGTTATTGTAAGCA
>CM064486.1:15302719-15420701 GCA_032716605.1 Paralithodes platypus | reverse complement strand
GAGAGGGAAAATCAGTGGTACTAAGCGCTGAGCTGTTATGATCGGATGATAGATATACTACCCGAGAGAGAAGGATGGCGCGACTGTGTGTATCTTGAAATATACATGAAGGCCTTGTGGATCAGAGTTCCTCATGAGGTAGACGTAGATGGAAGTCCATGCAAAGCAATGTTTGGAGTAGGCATTCAGAATCGGTCCGTGGTAATTATGGGTACTGTGAAGTGGGATGGAGGACTATCTGCCTCGGGAAGACAACAGATTGGAGAACCCCATAAGAGACGTACAAAGCATTATCAACACAGGAGGGAGTGTTAACAAGTCGGAGTTCCACAGGGACATCAGTGCATTGGCCCCAATTATATATTCTGATACTATATAAATTGACATGCCAGAGGAAATAAATGCATACATGAATATGTTTGCATGGACGCTACGCAAAAACTTATGAAACATATAGTGGCACGAAAACAGTTGTAGAGAGCTACAGAGTGATCTGGAATAAGATAGACCGATGGAGCAATGATATGGAAATGTAGACTTTTAACAAAGAAAATATGTCATGTGCATGGACGGGGGTGTGAGTAAAAGAAGACTTCTCTATTGGGAATATAAACTAGGAGAGATGCACGATTAACCCCTCAGAGAAAGAAATGGACATGGGCATTATAATACACGAGGAGATCTTTTCACCCGAGAGCCATATTAACAAAAATTGTGGGAGATGAGCTTATTGGCCTGTTTAAATAAAGTAAAAATGAGCATTTCACTATTTGAACTGAAGAGATGCTAGGTAAATAATAATAAAATCAAACTGGTGAAGTACCTAAATTGTAATATGCGGCAGTGGTGGTGGTCACCTCATCTTAATAAAACACAGTAATTAAGTTGGAGAACATAACAGAAAGAGCTGCAACGAAGATGAGTCCAGAACTAAGACCCACTGACATATGAAGAGATGAGAGAGAATTGACATTTTGCCAACTCGAAGTGAGAGAAGATGAAATGAGGGGATACATGATATTATGATGTCATAAATGTGTTAGGTGGACTTTGGAAAGCATAGACAAGGAGGACCTTTACTCAGAGGGAGATAATAGGGAGAACTAGAAAAAAGGGGGACAGAGTTTCCAGTTAAAGAAAGGCAGAGTAAAAGGAGATTGTGAGGAAATTCAGCTTTCCATATAAAAGTATTGATATGTGGCAATCAGTTGGATGATGAAGTGGTGGAGTGCGGGCCAATATCACACATTTTGTAAAGCCAAATTAGATAACGAGAATCTTTGGAGGCGGGACAATACGAGCCTAAAACTCAAATCCTGTATACTACAATTAGGTGAGTACAATTAGGTTAGGTGAGTACACACACACACCCACCACTCAGCGACCCACCTCAACCACACACACAGCACCCCCCTCACTAGTGCGCCCACACACTACCCACCCCACAAGCTACAAAAACACACACTAGTCCACACTCAGCACAGACCCTCACAGTAGCACACAAAGCACAACAAACCCGTCACCACACACACTTCAGCACACCCCTCACCACACATACACACACACACACCCTACACACCACAGCCGCCTCACACACCCTCACCACCTCCCTAATCAAGCCACCGTGTGAAGGAAGGTTACCCAAGTTTTGGAGTTTACACCACAAGTTTACCCAAGCCCTATTTTGTTGGTGAGTGGAGTGAGTTTGATATTGGCCGATGATTCACGCTAACCATGCTTGTGTGGGTTTGACGTTGGGGGTGGATGGTTGACATAGCTCAGAAGGTCAAACGCTGAGTTGTAGAACTATAGATAGTAAAGTGGTTTGAAGGGCCCATGAAGGGGCTATGGTTTATTTGATGTAGTGTTATTTTATTCATTTTGTCTATTTATTTATTTTGTTGGGTACTATTGATGTATTTGTTTCATTTCATTATTTGTAGTTTCCTCTGCCAAGCTACAACAAAAAATAACACCCCCTAGACAACTCTTCGAGATAATTTGTACATTTTTTTCGCGCGTAGAACAACTGTCCTGTCCACAAAAAAGGCCGGTTCCTCCTCTTAAAATTACAGGCTGGCTGTTGCTCACCATGAAAAAAAGCACTAGCTAATGACGCATCGTTGTTCCCTGGCTATTATTAGGACGATTTCATTATGATTCAGGAAGGGTACAAGAGGAGTACAAAGGAAATTTGTCCCCAAAAAGGCCAAATCAACATACCATAGTGACCCTTCTAGGCTGCTTGTCCTCCAAAACACTGCGAGATCAAGTGTCCAAACCGTGGGTTTTAGAGTGGGTATAGGGAATCATTGGAAAGGGAACTACTGGTCCGCCTGGAACTAATGTCGTGGCAGTGACCTAGGAATTTAGTAGGGGAACATATGGGGTTAGTAACTGAGGGAAGAGAACAATAACGTTATTCAATTCTACAATCGCAGTCAGTCGCGGGTTTGATGTGCGAGATATTTGTCTACAGGCAGAGTTTAAATGAATCAACGGTGGCTGCAGGCCTATAACGTCCTCGTCTCGGGGAAGGCCCATTCAACCACAAGTTGACAACCTCGATATTGAAGAAGACATTCTTAGATTCGTGAGAGTTAACAAGATTTCCAATAATTTTGGGCAACCGTTTTCCTTCCCCGCGTGTCAATTAGATTGGTCTAACTAGTGAACGATACTATTACTAAAACAGATTCATATTGTCCGATGGCACTTTGATGATTTTTGAACACTTGAAAATTAAGTCGACCGTCTTAATCTTGCGCATGGGTTAAAACCGGAAATAGATTTGAATTCATCATAAGACGCATCTTCACGTCCTACTGGTTTTGATTTCTCTTAGGGCTAGGTATACAGTTTTTGGTATACGTCTAACTTTTCGAACTCGTATTTCTAGCTTGTTTATATGATCTTTTATTGGGTAATAAGGCAAACTAGTCCCAGTCACCACGCCGGACTTGTCAGTCAGTATTTAACTAAATAGATCCCAGAAGCAGGTGCGGCGTAAGGAATTGTAAAGTGGTTAGGATAACGCCTTTTGGATTTTAGACTGCTCAAAGTGACCTGCCTATATAAGTGCCAAATTAAATTTTGTTTTGCCTTCTTAACAACTTCTGCTAAAACATTGATTGACCTTCGGTTTTAGCGTTATCCCTCGATATTCTGTCCTCCTACTAATTCCTACTTAGATCGGTTTCCCTTCTTTCTGTGTTACATTCTTAAGCTGAGTCGCCATTCAATGCGAATTTTTTGCTTTCTCCCTTATTTCTAGGTATCTCGATATGGTCGTACTTCAGGTACATTTTATCTGCATTGAAACTTCATTTGCCAAATTTGAGGCCCAATTGTGACCAATTTACTAATCTAGATTGTGTTGTGCATTTCGTTGCCCAACTCTGCTTTCCTTTTTGAGAGTACGCTATTTGCAATTCTATGAGTTTGTATCGTCAGCAAATTTTGAGACTTTGTACAGGTGAGACCCTCAATCTATGTCGCTCTTGATGTAAATTTAGAAACTGAGAAGCTTGGTCCATAGTACCAATCCCTGGTGGTAAACCACCCGCTTAACTTTACATTGGTCCATTTAGATGCCCTTACCGTTTATGACTACTCTTTGCTTTTCTGTCCTGCTGAGTACCAACATATTAGGTTCTATCCATTTCAACACACCGTCCTTTCGGTAGTTTTCCCATTGCGCAGCTTTTAGTTTTTTAGACAGTAAACGCTTTTGGAGAGGGAACTCTTGGTCACAGGCCTTGATTCGAAAATCAAGGTAGTATACTATGCTACAGCATCCTTAACTCTTATCGCGTAGAGGTTGAGGATTATCGTGGAAAAGAAGTCTAAGAGTGTTTGATTAAACAGGAACTGTGTTTTTTACGAAAGCCGGGAGTGTCCGTTTGAGTATTTCTTCTTTGAGTTATTGTTATTTTCCTCTCTAATAAGTGATTTCTAACGAGTCAATGAATCCTTCTAATTAGTGACTTGTTTTTCATTAAGTTCATTTTACACAAAACTTCGTTCAGCTTTATAGGTTTATAAGAGAAATAATATATGAACAAAACTTTGCAGTAGCAGGGTATGATAGAATCCAGAACAAGTCATTACCCCTTTGAGCACAACACCACACCCCCCTCTAATACCACAACATACACAAAAACACATTTCAGAATCCTTCAACTTCTAAAAAATGAATTAAAATCCGTGTAAAATCTACAATGAACAAATTTAGTCCAAACAAAGAAATAAACTCAAAGCGTCACAATCACAACCTGGCAATAAAGCCATATACCGTCATCACAAGGGTTTAAAAAAAAGCTGCTACTATTGGGCGGCTCTGTATGATTTTTGGGAAGGTTAACTGCGTTTAGTATAATAGTATGGTATCGTTTTATATCGGGCCCCCTACCCCCTTGCTGTACCGGCGACGTCTTTTTTTTTCCAGTTTATTCTAGCTATATTTAGAGGATTGTCCCTGTGCAGTAGTTAAGAAGGCTCCTGTGACTAGTAAATAATGGGTTTGAGTAAGATGGTTCGAAGCCTGTTAATTGTTTTGGAGGCACTTTTCCAACTGAATAAAAATCGTCCAATAGTAGCCAGAATACAAGTTAAAAGGACGTCACCGGTACAGAAGGGGTTCAGGTGGAAAGAGTATTACAATTATCATATTGGTCAATTGTATTAACAATCATTTAAATTGATCTATTTTATTTTCCATTCCTATACACTTTCATCAAACATATTACAAAAAAAAAACAGAACACTCAAATCCAGTCCCTCCTTAAATACATGGCTCGCTAATCGCTCGCCAAGAAAAGACGCGATACGATAAAATGACCACAACACTTAATAATATGGGCAAGAAATGGGGCCAAAGGTCCCTTAAAATCGTCCAAACACTAATGAGCCTAACATCTTTAATAATCTGAAAATTAATGGTGGGCTAAGTTCATGAGGTACAGAAGGGGAGAGAGAGACCAGAGAGATTTACACATAATTTAACGTTCATTCCCACGATACAGAGAGAGAGAGGAGAGGGATGTTGAGTTATAGTTAGTTCTACCAGGAACGCTACAAGGGAAGTAGTTAGTATCATCGGAGGCTCTTGCGGTCCATTTCGGTGGGAGTATACTCGAAGTGTATAGGGATATAGGTTGCTTAGTGTCAACTCTACACTCATTATAGAGTGTACACAATTATATACTAGCTACTCTCGTTCATTGAAACTGCTCTACATGACGAAAGCTTTTTACAAGCTTCTGAGGTATAGTTTTTGTCCTCAAGGCATAAAGAACAGTTCTTTTTATGTGACGACAAATGTTTCCACTTATACAAGCAATGCAATCTTTTCAATTCTCAATTAATTCCAGCCATGGTTGACGATGTTTGTAATTCATATTGAGCCCTAACACGAATATTTTGCTATGAAATCCACATTGTGAAAGACCCATAATATAAGTAAGTCACAAGTAAGAGAGAGAGAGAGAGGTGAAATTGAGAGAAGAAGAGAGAGAGAGAAAAGAGTGGAGAAAATGACAATAATTGTGATTAATGTTGTGAAAGAGGGACAATCTCCATAGAGCTTACCATGGTTGAAATAGGAGAAAATGATGGGTGTCCCAATTCTAGTGAGTGGGAGCATTTATATTTCCGCATCTGCTGGTGGTGAAATAGCAGAGAGAGAGAGAAGAGAGAGAGAGAGGAGAGAGAGAGTAGAGAGAGAGAGAGAGCGGCAGATATACCTTGACGATCGAGCAGCGACGAGAGAGAGAAGAGAGCTACAAAGGAGTAACAAACACGGAAATCAAATCAACAATAGGTCCTAGTCCGACCCTTCTAGGCTGCTTATGTCCCTCCACAATAACACTGAGCCGATCAGGTGTCCCAAACAGTGGTTTAGAGTGGGTAAGGGAACATTGGAAAGGAACTACTCTACTAGCCACTACGAACTAATGTCCCGTAGGCAGGCATCTAGGGTAGTTCGCTAAGTGGACAGCCATGGGGTCTTAGTACTGCGGGGGGTATAAAATAAAGTTATTCATTTACAAACACAGTCAGGCGCGGGTTTGATGCGAAGAATATTTGTTCTAAGCGGAGTTTAATATGAATCAACGGTGCTCGCAGGTCTATAACGTCCTCGGGGAAGCTCCCATTCTCCCACAAGTTTGACAACCTCGATGGAAGAAGAAATTCTTAGATTCGTTGTGAGCTTAAAAATTAACCAACAATTTTGGCAAAACCGTCTGTTTTTTCCCCCGCGTGTCAATTAGATACATATGTAAATTACGATAGTTGACGTACTTACTACAGTTTCATATTGTCGATCGCCTTTTATGACTTGATTTTGAACAACTTCTGAACTTAAGTCCCCCTTCTTAATCTGCCGCTTGGGTCTTAAAGGGCAAATAACAACGTATGATTTAATTCTCACCCCTAAAGACGCTCCTTGTTCGTATGGTTTTTGTCTTTCTTTAGGCTAGTACTCAAGATAGGAGAGAGAGAGAGGAGAGAGCGAGAGAGAGAGAGATAGAGAGAGAAGATAGAGAGAGTAGAGATGATAGAGAGATACAGAGAGAGCTCAGAGCCGAGGAGAGACGTATGAGAGAGAGAGAGAGTCCACTGCGCCCCGACACTATGAGGAGCCACGATAAAATAAACTAAAAAAGAGAACAAAAAAAGCTATGTGTGCGGGATCTCGTAGTACGGTTTAGTGGTTGGGTAGGTCTATACTGTTGTTGTTGTTAGCTTTCGTGTGAGTGTATATGGGATTGTTTGTGTTTTTGTTATCGTACAGTTTAAGCGTTGTGTTACAATACCATCAGTGAGGGAAGCTATTTAGGCCCCCCTGATGGTGAAATACAAAGGCCGTACAAAGTCAGTACCCTAAGGAAGTCTTTCCAACATCAACAGATCTCTTAGCGCACCCGCTACGAGGTTGGTTTCCCTCTAAATCATGTGTTATTCAACAGTGTCCCAACATGTGTTGTCATAGTGTGTCCTAACGGGGGTGGTTCACGTTTTTTGGGCGATTTTCTGCCATGTCATTGTCGTTATTTTATTGCCTCTTAGTTTTTTGCCTCCCCTATAGACCTTCCATCAAATTAAAAAAAAAAAATAAAATCCATTTAAGATCCCCCTTCTAAATTATTTGTAAATTTTTTTCGGTAGACCAAAAAAATAATGTCCAGTGTCCAAACGGCCGGTTCTGCCGTTCCAACATTACAATCCTCACTAATTACATCGTCTCGCCCCGTCCAGGGAAACAATCGAACACCTAACATAGCACGAAAGGTCTAATATCTTGACTGATGAAATGGGGCCGAAAGGTCTTAACTAATCGGACTAACTAATCGTCACTCAATGGGGCCATCAGAACCATCTTAACAAACACATCCGGAAAAACTAATGCGCGCTTGGGCTCACCAAACAATGATGCAGAACCACGACAAGCGGGACCCAGAAAACTGGCTGCCCATACTCTCCTTTAGATGGGTATAAGTTTATACCCCCTTCTCCCCTAATGTTATAGCCCACTAGTTGTTGTGGGATTATAAGACGTTCGTCCATTAGGGATGGGGGATGAGAGGGGAGGGAGAGAGGGAAGTAGGGATGGAGAGTATGGATGAAAAGTGGAGGAGGATAAGGGGGGAGGGGAGGGAAGGAGATTATGCGGGATGGGGTAGGGAGGGATGGAGTAGTAGGATGGGAGGAGGGTGGGGATGGAGGGGAGGGATAGTAGGGATGGGGAGGAAGGAGGTGAGAGTAGGGGTGGGGGAGGAGGGATGGATATAGGGGGGGAGGAAGGGATGGAGAGTAGGGATGGGGGGGAGGGGAGGGAGGGAGGGAGAGTAGGGATTGGTGGAGGAGGAGAGGGATGGGAGGGAGGGATAGGGGAGGGCGATATAGGTGAGTGATGGGGGAGGGAGGGAGGGAGTGTATACTTATGTGAATAGGAGAATAAAACCTAGATTAAGAAGTCCAAACAGAGTTAAAACAAATCCAGACAGAGCGGCGTATATCACCGTCTCACGGGATGGCGGAGGGGGCGCTCTACCCGATATTTTTATTATTTCCTCAATTAAAAGGGGAAGGCAGTTTTGTTATTTCGAATCCACCACCCGCATGTTTTTACACCCCTATTTTGTTATTGAGATTTCAAGACATTCGCCTCCATTAGTTTGGCGATTTTCAGACCTTTTGCCCCATTCTTTGCCAATATTGTCCTTTCCGTGCCATTTAGTGTCACGATTTTTATCCTGGCGAGCGCATGAGCGAGCCTGTATTTGAAGAGAAATCAGCCTTCGGTCCGGGAAACTTGTTCCAATGTTCCAACAACCGCAAAAAATGATAACACAAATTTATATCGAATGGTGGTCTCTGTGCTGGTGTGGTGTTTTTTTGTAAGCTTGATAGAGGTTTAGAGAGCAAAACTAAAAACCCCTTCGCTTAAAAACAATTGAGCCGAACCCGTAAATTATTCCTGCACAATACCGTCTGAGCTCTTCGCCTTAAACTCACTGACTTCTTTCCTTGGTGCATATCCTATCTGTCCACCAAAAAAAATTTTGTTCTCGGATCATCGCGGGCACCGTTCATAACCGTTTTGGTTAGATTTGTTTGCTCTACCCGTACCATGAACAAACAGACGGGGAGTGTCTGAGGCCGAGAAGAGGAGAGTATGGATGGGGATAAGAGGGAGAGAGAGTAGATTTTCTGTTGGCTACCGAGTACAAAACAATACGGATGCAAAAAATAACCTCCTATAATCTTCGTTGGCGGACAATAATATATTACATATATAACAAGAACTATAGCACTTCCACTTCCTTTTTGGCGTCTCTAAAGAGATAAGTAATATTACTAATTAGAACTGGGTAACATACGGAATGAGAGAGAGAGAGTGAGAGTGGAGAGCACAGCACGAAGAAGCTCCTGAGCTATTTAATCCCCTCAAGCAATATATAATGTAATATGGATGAGAGAGAGAGAGAGAGAGAGATAGAGAGAAGTGAGCTATTTTAATCCCCTCAGCAATCTAATGTAATATGGAATTAAGAGAGAGAGAGAGTAGCTATATTTTAATCCCCTCAAAGACAATATATAATGTAATATGGAGAGAGAGAGAGAGAGAGAGAGAGAAGAAGAGAGAGAGAGAGAGAGAGAGAGAAGGAAGCTATTAATCCCCTCAAAAGCATATATAGAGAAAAGAATGAGGAAGAGAGGAGAGAGAGGAAGAAGATTTAATCCCCTTGAAGCAATATAATGTAATATGGAATGAGAGAGAGAGAGAGAGAGAGAGAGAATAAGAGAGCGAGAAGTGAGATCTTTTAATCCCCTCAAGAATATATAATGTCGAGAGAGGAATGAGAAGAGAGAGAGAGGAGAGATAGAGAGAGAGAGATGAGAGAGAGAGAGAGGTGAGCTATTTTAATCCCCTTAAGCAATATATAATGTAATATGGAATGAGAGAGAGAGAGAGGAGAGAGAGAAGTGAGCTAATTTAATCCCCTCAAGCAATCCTCTCTCTCTCTCTCCCTTCCTATATTTTTTCCTTAAGGGGGGTCACCTGCTTTTTTTTATCTTTTTCTCTTGTTCTCTCTTTCTCTGACTTGAATCCATTCAGCCAACTGTTTTAAGACGTTTATCCCCATTTGGGTGTCGATTTCATCCTCGCGAGCGATAGCGAGCCAGCATTGTATGGAGAAATCCGGCTTCGCCGGACACATTTTTCTATCGAAAAATGTAAAAATTTACCTTGCTGTCAAAACAAAAATATATACAGCATATGCTGGCTCTCTACCGCTCACCAGAAAAAAATTGACACCTCGATGGGGGTAAACGTCTTAAAATAGTAGGCTGAATGGGGCAGAATGGATACAAACCAGAGAAGAGGAGAGAAAAAAAGCCGGTGACCCCCCTTAACCATCTTCTGTGTGTTACCTTATTCCCTGTGGTTCCCTTTAAAAAGAATACCCCCAAGTCCCTCTTTCGAGATTAATGTGTACGGTACCTTTTTCGGTAAAAATTAAAAATATCCCGACCGGTTCCTCCTAAATTGCAGATATCGTTTAATATCGTTAAATATCGTTTGCCTGGAAAAAGTTGACACCTTAATGACACGATAGTTCTTAAAATTGACAGAAATTGGCGAAAGATCTTACAGTCGCCAAACTAACGGAGTGAACGCAATAAAGATCTTACAGTCGCCAAACTAACGGAGTGAACGCAATAAAGATCTTACAGTCGCCAAACTAACGGAGTGAACGCAATAAAGATCTTACAGTCGCCAAACTAACGGAGTGAACGCAATAAAGATCTTACAGTCGCCAAACTAACGGAGTGAACGCAATAAAGATCTTACAGTCGCCAAACTAACGGAGTGAACGCAATAAAGATCTTACAGTCGCCAAACTAACGGAGTGAACGCAATAAAGATCTTACAGTCGCCAAACTAACGGAGTGAACGCAATAAAGATCTTACAGTCGCCAAACTAACGGAGTGAACGCAATAAAGATCTTACAGTCGCCAAACTAACGGAGTGAACGCAATAAAGATCTTACAGTCGCCAAACTAACGGAGTGAACGCAATAAAGATCTTACAGTCGCCAAACTAACGGAGTGAACGCAATAAAGATCTTACAGTCGCCAAACTAACGGAGTGAACGCAATAAAGATCTTACAGTCGCCAAACTAACGGAGTGAACGCAATAAAGATCTTACAGTCGCCAAACTAACGGAGTGAATGCAATACAAATCTTACAGTCGGCAAACTAACGGAGTGAACGCAATAAAATCTCAAAACAAATGGTGCTAAATTATGAGGGAGAAGGGAGTCAAGAAAAAAGTCAGTCTTCCCTTAATCCCCCCCCCCCCCCCTTTCCCCCCTCCAAGGCCCGGGTGGTTGGCCTATAGCTCCAGACTTTGAGGTCCTTGCTGGCTCGGTATGCATAGTAGTAATATTGAGTTGAAATTATATGGCAACGTAGCTAAGAAATCTAACTACCCTCAAATAGGTAATGATAATATTATACCGTATATATATATATATATATATATATATATATACACACACACAAGCGACGGTGTGTTTATCTGCACACACTCACACACACATACATACACACACACACACACACGCACACACAACACACACAAGCTCAAACATTCATATTTGGTATAAACAAACGCCCTACTACCTGCACACAAAACTTTCTTAAACAAACACATTAAATTCATAATCAACACACACACACCCACACCCACAAGCTTTTACTTACACACACAGCTCTTATTATACTGTAAACACACACACATACAGACTCACAGATGTCAAACTCAAACACTAACCCATTTTACCTACACACGCATATGTTATTGTAAGCACACACACATACGTACGTCAGAAGCGAAGATCCATGTGAAGAACGCATACACACACACACACACACACACACACACACACACACACACACACACACACACACACACACACAGCTGGGTGAGCATATTGCGGGACATACCAAGCATTCTTTACATGTTTGTGGTATCACCTAGACCTAGAGGCACTGGCGGGGCATATTATGACACATATAGATAGGCAGATAGATAGATGGATAGATAATAAACACTTTGATAGTTATATAGTTATATAGATAGATAGATAGATAGATACATATTGTTCACTAAAAAGTAATATCTCAATTTGTAGACCCAAAGTTTAACACTATCTGGCTTGACATTGGGAGGGTTATTCGGGTTCTCTGTTTAATTATTATTGAAAATGTTGTTTGTTTTTGCCAGTTTCGAGCAATTTAGTTTAATTTGTCCTCTAGGCTAACTACATACACAAGTTCCCAGACTTCCTTCAAACTAAAAATAAATGCCCTGCCAGACGCTCATTAACCTAAACATGTTTCGTTAACGTTGACAAATAATTCGGCCAAAGGCCGAATACTTTAATACCATGAAACGTCTTATTATCGCCAAACTAATGGGGCGACACGTCTTAATAATTCCAAACTAATGGGGCGAAACAGGGGAGATCCAAAAAGATCCCCTTCGACCAAATAGGGTTAATGAACCTTGGATGCATACACACACACACACACACACACAAACACAGGACCGGAGTAATTAACCGCGACGCATCCAATGCGGCGCTGGGGTATAGCATTACATAAATTGCCGACGCATCACGTGCGTCGCTGGGGTCCAGTGGGTTAATAACAAAATCTACTCACACCAACTCCATCTCTCCACCTTCCTGTGTCTGCATAGTCAATTTATATATACGGAGTTTTCGTGCCTGCTCCGATTCTCTCTCTCTCTCTTTCTCTCTCTCTCTCTTCTTCTTTTCTATCCTTTCCTTCAACTTTCCTGTTCAATCGGGTATACCATCTCTAGAGATCTCGTTTAGATCGTAAGGTCTGTGTGGCCAGTGTATCTATGTAAGTCTATGTAAATCTAAAATACTTAATGGGTTTGACAATGTGGTTTATAGCAAAATGTTTAGCCTCAATATGAATACAACACGCAACCATGGCTGAAAATTAAAATTAAAAAGGTTCAGCACTAGTATTTGTTGAAACTTTTTCACATATAAAACTGTTCTACCTGGAACAAACTTCCTCGGAAGTTGTAAACAGTTCTTCAGTAGAGCAGTTCAAGAACAGAGTAGATAGTATTTTGCACACTCTGTAATGAGTGTAGTGAACTAAACAGTCTCTCTCCTTCCACTTCGAGTATCTCCTCGGAATGGACCGCAAGGTCTCCGAAATACTAAATATTCCTTGTAACTCCGTGTAACTCTCTCTCTCTCTCTCCTTATCTATCTGTCTGTTTATCTAAATATCGATCCATTAATCAAATCATCAATCTATCTAACAACGCATTTATCAATCAATCAATCTCTTCCTGCAACAACCCACTAAACAATCAATCAATCAATGCTATGTAGATAGATAGTTATGTGTATGTATAATATATATTATGTATTGTTTGTATTTACGTATAATTAGCTCAAGTATCGATGTTGGACTATGGTTATGTTTTCGCCTGTTTGTCTGTATGTATGTGTCTTTGTCTGTTAACAAGATATCTCACAAAGTTATCAACCGATTTTTATGACATTTTTGGGGCAGATAGGATATGCGCCAAAGAAGTTATACAACTTAGGATGGGATTCGAAGATTTTCACGTCATCTGGTGGGCATATCTCACAATGTTATTAATCGATTTTCCCATGAAATTGGGTGGGCAGATAATTTATGCACCAAGGAAGAAGTTATTCAATTCAGTAGGCGATCAGTAGATGTTCAAGACATTTGGTAGGCAGATAGGATATGCTCCAAAAAAGAAATGCTTCAATTGACTACTTGCGAGTTTCGTTCTATAATGAAGTTGGAGATGTAGACATCGCTAATGAGCAGTTTTACCAGCTATAATATGGTTGCACTACATCTATAAATACATAAAACCCAATTAAACCTACTGTTTAGCCGTCAGAAACCTACAGTATTATTGCATTTCTATTTACTATCGATGTCTACAGCTCCAACTTGCTTATAGCCTGAAACTCGCAAGTGGTCAATTTAGGAGGCGATCCGGATCATATCCTGGAACCCAGATCCAGAAGAATAATTTAAGGGGACACTGACTGCTTTTTTGGACTATAAATTCATTCATTCATAAATTCTTAGTTTCCTCGCTAGACATCCCTCAAAATTAGAAAACATCCCCTAGAATCCCCCATCAAGATAAATTTGTACATTTTTCGGTAGAAAAATGTCCCGGCCGAAGGTCGGTTTCTTTTACAATTACACGTTCGCTATCGCTCGCCAGGAAAAAATAGACACCTAAATGGCACGATAGGTCTAAAATGTATATTGAAATGGGACGAAAGGTCTTAAAATCTCAAAACTAATAGGGATAAACATGAGGGAGCAGGGGGTCCAGAAAAACGGTCTGTCTCCCCTTAAGCCTATGCTATTATGCGGTAAAGAACTATAGCCCATGGAGGCGGAGGGATGCGCTCTACCGTGTGCCCCTCGAGTTGTAGGTGAATTAAGGTGAAGCTGATGGACTGTTGAGGTTAACGGGAGATGGGTCGTTTTTCTGGTCCCCTTTCTCCATCGTGTTAAGCCCCATTTGTTTGGAGATTATAAGACGTTCGGCCCATTAGTTTGGCGATTTTAACACCTTTCGCCCCATTTCGTTGTCAATTTTAAGACCTTTCGTGCCAATTAGGTGTCGATTATTTCCTGGCGAGCGATAGCGAGCCTGAAATGTTAAGAGGAACCTGCCTTCGACATTTTTCTACTCAAAAATGTACAAATTTATCTTGAAGGGGGGTCTACGGGGTGTTTTTCTAAGCTTGATGGAGGTCTAGCGAGAAACCTAAGAAATAAAGGAATAAATGAATTAATAGAAGACAAAAAAAAGGTCCGTCTCCCCTTAACAGACGCCTGGCTTGATACTAATGACGCCCCGGATGATAATAAAGCCCTCCTCTGTGTGTGTGTGTGTGTGTGTGTGTGTGTGTGTGGGTGTGTGTGTGTGTGTGTGTGTGTGTGTTATGATGAAACTTATGGCGTTAATAATGAGGTTGGATCCCCGTCTCTCTGTATCTAGTAACTCCCCATTGTGTGAACCCAATCCGTTTACTCTCAAACCCTATGTGTGTGTGTGTGTGTGTGTGTGTGTGTGTGTGTGTGTGTGTGTGTGTGTGTGTGTGTGTGTGTTATGATGAAACTTATGGCGTTAATAATGAGGTTGGATCCCCGTCTCTCTGTATCTAGTAACTCCCCATTGTGTGAACCCAATCCTTTTACTCTCAAACCCTATGTGTGTGTGTGTGTGTGTGTGTGTGTGTGTGGTGTGTGTGTGTGTGTGTGTGTGTTATAATGAAACTTATGGCGTTAATAATGAGGTTGGATCCCCGTCTCTCTGTATCTAGTAACCTCCCCATTGTGTGAACCCAATCCTTTTACTCTCAAACCCTATGTGTGTGTGTGTGTGTGTGTGTGTGTGTGTGTGTGTGTGTGTGTGTGTGTGTGTGTGTGTGTGTGTGTGTTATGATGAAACTTATGGCGTTAATAATGAGGTTGGATCCCCGTCTCTCTGTATCTAGTAACTCCCCATTGTGTGAACCCAATCCTTTTACTCTCAAACCCTATGTGTGTGTGTGTGTGTGTGTGTGTGTGTGTGTGTGTGTGTGTGTGTGTGTGTCTGTGTGTGTGTGTGTGTGTGTGTGTGTTATGATGAAACTTATGGCGTTAATAATGAGGTTGGATCCCCGTCTCTCTGTATCTAGTAACTCCCCATTGTGTGAACCCAATCCTTTTACTCTCAAACCCTATGTGTGTGTGTGTGTGTGTGTGTGTGTGTGTGTGTCTGTGTGTGTGTTGTGTGTGTGTGTTATGATGAAACTTATGGCGTTAATAATGAGGTTGGATCCCCGTCTCTCTGTATCTAGTAACTCCCCATTGTGTGAACCCAATCCTTTTACTCTCAAACCCTATGTGTGTGTGTGTGTGTGTGTGTGTGTGTGTGTGTGTGTGTGTGTGTGTGTGTGTGTGTGTGTGTGTGTGTGTTATGATGAAACTTATGGCGTTAATAATGAGGTTGGATCCCCGTCTCTCTGTATCTAGTAACTCCCCATTGTGTGAACCCAATCCTTTTACTCTCAAACCCTATGTGTGTGTGTGTGTGTGTGTGTGTGTGTGTGTGTGTGTGTGTGTGTGTGTGTGGTGTGTGTGTGACCCGGTAATGAGAAGAGGGAGGAGAAGACGGTGGAGGTATGTAAAGAGAGAGAGAGGGGGGGGGGGGGGAAGAAAAGGCACTGGAGATATGTAAACAGAGAGAGAGAGAGAGAGAGAGAGAGAGAGAGAGAGAGAGAGAGAGAGAGAGAGAGAGAGAGAGAGAGAGAGAGAGAGAGAGAGAGAGAGAGAGAGAGAGAGAGAGAGAGAGAGAGAGAGAGAATAAGACGACGACGAAGGCACTGGAGGTATGTAAACAGAGATAGTGAATGAATTATAGGCCCCTTTTACACTCATCCTTACGTGTGTGTGTGTGTGTGTGTGTGTGTGTGTGTGTGTGTGTGTGTGTGTGTGTGTGTGTGTGTGTGTGTGTGTGTGTGTGTGTGTGTGTGTGTGTGTGTGTGTGTGTGTGTGTGTGTGTGTGTGTGTGTGTGTGTGTGTGTGTGTGTGTGTGTGTGTGTGTGTGTGTGTGTGTGTGAGAGAGAGACCCGGTAATGAGCGGGCGAGGAGGAGCAGGGTGAGGAAGAAGGAAAAGAAGGCACTGGAGATAATGTCAACAGAGATGCTCAATGAGAAATAGACGGGGCACACGATAAAGAAGCAGAAAAGGACGACCTCCAAAGAATTGAATTACACAGATGGAGTTACAGGAGAGAGGAGCAAGCCAGGGTAGATGAGAAGAAGACGATGGTGATGATGGCAAACAGAGGCGTCAATATAAAAGAGAGAGAGCGAGAGAGAGAGAGAGCGAGAGCGAGAGAGAGCGGCACATTATAAAGAAGAAGAAGAATGCACTGGAAAAATGTAAACAGACATAGAGAGAAGCAGGACAGTTAATAGAGAAGAAGATAACACGAAACGAAATACACACCCACCCACATATACTAAACATACACACCCACACCCACGCATACATACCCACACACACACACACACATACACCCACACATACACACAAACCTACCCACACAAACACATACACACACACACACACACACAAACCTACACACACAAACCCACACCCATACCCACACACACCTACCGTGTATATATAACGGGTCGGGGTGGTATAATGATCAATTAGTGTGGTGATCGTGTTGTTAGTGGTAATGATGGTGGTGGTGGTGTTGATTGTAGTGATGTGGTGGTGATGGTGTTGGTGGTGATTGTGGTTACGTGGTGGTAGTGCTGTGGTGGTGATGGTGTTGGTGGTGATTGTAGTGACGTGGTGATAATGATGTGGTGGTGATGGTGTTTAATTGGTGGTGATTGTGACGACGTGATGGTAGTGATGTGATGACGTAGTGGTGATGGTATGGTGGAGATTGTGGTAACGTAGTGGTTGTGATCGTGGTGAAGTGGTGGTGACGTTGGCAATGATGGTCACATATTAGTAGTGGTGACAGTTACGATGAGGGTGTTGGTGATGATTATAGTGGTGATGAAAAAAACACATTGAAGACAGAAAGCAATATCGAGGAAAATTATTGGCAGACGTACACATCTAACTTACACAATTAATCCCTTATAAGTGTTAAACAAACTTGATCTTGATTCTAGTTACTGTTCTAATCCAATTAAAGGAGAAGAAAAGAAGGAAAGACGAGAGAAGAAAATAAGAAAAGAGGAGACAAGAATAGAAGAGAAGGGACAAGAAAACAAGAGATAAGAGAAAATAAGGAAAGATAATAGAAAGAAATGGACAAACGAACGAGAAAAGAGAAAAAAAGGGAAGATATAGAAGAGAAGGAACACGCGATAATAAAATAGAAAAGGGGACAAGGAGATGAGAATAGAAGATGAAGAGAGGAAAAACAGAAGAGAACAGAAGAGAACAGGAGAGACAAGAGAATCTAGCTATCTATCAATTGCCGGACGCCTTACCCCCTCACCCTTAAGGGGGGTGACCTGTTTTTGTTCTGTCCTTTTCTATCTTTCTCTGGCTTGTATCCATTTGGCCCCATTCAGCCTACTGTTTTAAGACGTGTATCCCCATCCAGGTGTCAATTTTTTACTGGTGAGCGGTAGCGAGCCAGCATATTTTTAAAATGTTTTTGACAGCAGGCTAAATTTTTACATTTTTCGGTAGAAAAATATCTCCGGCGAAGCCGGATTTCTTCATATAATGCTGGCTCGCTATCGCTCGCCAGGAAGAAATCGACACCTAGATGGGGATAAACGTCTTAAAATAGTTGGCTGAATTTTTTTTTTTTTTTTTTCTATGTGATTGAGGGAGGCAAAAGGCATAACTGCCTATAGCGAGTGCCTCCCCCATAGTTGAAAGAGTGACAGGGCCAAAATCAAGGGACGTTCGAGCCAAAATGGGGCCGAATGGATACAAGCCAGAGAAAGAGAGAACAATTAAAAAAACAGGTCACCCCCCTTAACCCTTTGAGTACCAGCGACGTGTGTTATACTTTATTCTGGCTATATTTAGACGATATTATGCAGCTCCGGAAGGATCTGTGGTGGTAGTTAGAAGGGTTGGCTGAGATAGTTGAAGCCTTATTATTATTATTCAGCCTAAAGGTCCTTCCTAACCTGAATACAATCGTCTAATAGTGGCCAGAATAATACAATCGTCTAATAGTGGCCAGAATAATACAATCGTCTAATAGTGGCCAGAATAATACAATCGTCTAATAGTGGCCAGAATAATACAATCGTCTAATAGTGGCCAGAATAATACAATCGTCTAATAGTGGCCAGAATAATACAATCGTCTAATAGTGGCCAGAATAATACAATCGTCTAATAGTGGCCAGAATAATACAATCGTCTAATAGTGGCCAGAATAATACAATCGTCTAATAGTGGCCAGAATAATACAATCGTCTAATAGTGGCCAGAATAATACAATCGTCTAATAGTGGCCAGAATAATACAATCGTCTAATAGTGGCCAGAATAATACAATCGTCTAATAGTGGCCAGAAATACAATCGTCTAATAGTGGCCAGAATAATACAATCGTCTAATAGTGGCCAGAATAATACAGTCGTCTAATAGTGGCCAGAATAATACAATCGTCTAATAGTGGCCAGAATAATACAGTCGTCTAATAGTGGCCAGAATAATACAATCGTCTAATAGTGGCCAGAATAATACAATCGTCTAATAGTGGCCAGAATAATACAGTCGTCTAATAGTGGCCAGAATAATACAATCGTCTAATAGTGGCCAGAATAATACAGTCGTCTAATAGTGGCCAGAATAATACAATCGTCTAATAGTGGCCAGAATAATACAATCGTCTAATAGTGGCCAGAATAATACAGTCGTCTAATAGTGGCCAGAATAATACAATCGTCTAATAGTGGCCAGAATAATACAGTCGTCTAATAGTGGCCAGAATAATACAATCGTCTAATAGTGGCCAGAATAATACAATCGTCTAATAGTGGCCAGAATAATACAGTCGTCTAATAGTGGCCAGAATAATACAATCGTCTAATAGTGGCCAGAATAATATAATAAAATAGGACGTCACCGGCACTATACACGGGTTAAGGGGGGTGACCTGCTTTTTTTCTCTCCTTTTCTCTCTTTCTCTGGCTTGTATCCATTCGGCCCCATTCAGCCAACTGTTTTAAGACGTTTATCCCCATCCAGGTGTCAATTGCTTACTGGTGAGCGGTAGCGAGCCAGCATATTTTTAAGATGTTTTTTACAGCAGGCTAAATTTGTACATTTTTTGATAGAAAAATGTCTCCGGCGAAGCCGGATTTCTTCATATAATGATGGCTCGCTATCGCTCGCCAAGAAAAATTCGACACCTAGATGGGGATAAACGTCTTAAAATAGTTGGCTGAATGCCCCGGGGCCGAATGGATACAAGCCAGAGAAAGAGAAAAAAGGAGAAAAATAAAAAAAGCAGGTCACCCCCCTTAATGAGGATGGCCATACACAGAAGGCCCCCAAGCGGAACTAGGCAATGCAATAAACGACGCCCCACTCATCACGGGGTGCATTGGAAGCGGTGTAAGGGGCTGGGCGCGCTTCCCATAATAAACGCCCCCCCCCCCCCCCCCCCCCCACACACACACACACTCATCACGGGGTGCATTGGAAGCGGTGTAAGGGGCTGGGCGGGCTTTCCATAATAAACGCCCCCCCCCCCCCCACACACACACACACTCATCACGGGGTGCATTGGAAGCGGTGTACGGGGCTGGGCGGGCTTCCCATAATAAACGCCCCCCCCCCCCCCCCCCCCCCCCCACACACACACTCATCACGGGGTGCATTGGAAGCGGTGTACGGGGCTGGGCGGGCTTCCCATAATAAACGCAACGCACCCCCCCCCCCCCCCCACACACACACTCATCAGGGGGTGCATTGGAAGCGGTGTACGGGGCTGGGCGGGCTTCCCATAATAAACGCACCCCCCCCCCCCCACACACACACACTCATCACGGGGTGCATTGGAAGCGGTGTACGGGGCTGGGCGGGCTTCCCATAATAAACGCACCCCCCCCCCCCACACTCATCACGGGGTGCATTGGAAGCGGTGTACGGGGCTGGGCGGGCTTCCCATAATAAACGCACCCCCCCCCCCCCCCCCCCCCCCCCCCCCCCACACACACACACACTCATCACGGGGTGCATTGGAAGCGGTGTACGGGGCTGGGCGGGCTTCCCATAATAAACGCACCCCCCCCCCCCCCCCCCCCCCCGACACACACACTCATCACGGGGTGCATTGGAAGCGGTGTACGGGGCTGGGCGGGCTTCCCATAATAAACGCACCCCCCCCCCCCCCCCCCACACCCCCCACACACACACACTCATCACGGGGTGCATTGGAAGCGGTGTACGGGGCTGGGCGGGCTTCACATAATAAACGCACGCACCCCCCCCACACACACACACTCATCACGGGGTGCATTGGAAGCGGTGTACGGGGCTGGGCGGGCTCCCCATAATAAACGCACCCCCCCCCCCCCCACCCCACACTCATCACGGGGTGCATTGGAAGCGGTGTACGGGGCTGGGCGGGCTTCCCATAATAAACGCACCCCCCCCCCCCCCCCCCCCCCCACCCCACACTCATCACGGGGTGCATTGGAAGCGGTGTACGGGGCTGGGCGGGCTTCCCATAATAAACGCACCCCCCCCCCCCCCCCCACCCCACCCCCACCACGGCGTGCATTGGAAGCGGTGTACGGGGCTGGGCGGGCTTCCCATAATAAACGCACCCCCCCCCCCCCCCCACCCCACACTCATCACGGGGTGCATTGGAAGCGGTGTACGGGGCTGGGCGGGCTTCCCATAATCTTCAGGAGAATTTGTTTACCTTTATTATTGATTTATTTAATTCTTAGTTTCCTCCCTAGAAATTTACCAAGCTTAAAAAAATATAATGCCGCCAAGACCCCCTTTCGAGATAAATATAGTCATTTTTCGGTAGAACAATGCCCCTAGCAAAGGTTGGTTCCTCTAAAATTCCAGGAAACAATCGACGCTTAAATGGCACAAAAGTCTTAAAATTGACAAAGAAATGAGGTGAAATGTCTTGAAATAGCCAACCTAATGGGGCGAATGTCATCAAATTTATAAAATAATGGGGCTAAACATGAGGGAGAAGTGAATCCAGAAACAACAAAGATAAACACTAGTTGCGCAACGGGTAATGGAGGAGTTTTCATTATTATTTGGAGGGTTTCTGTGACTCTCTCTCTCTCTCTCTGCTGACATACCTCTAGCGTCTTCGTCCTTCTACTTTCACCGTCTTTATTTACATTTATCAAGTGCCTTCTTCTTCTTCTCTATAATCTCTCTCCCTCTCACTTCCATCTCTGCTGACATACCTCTAATGTCTTCTCCTTCCTTATCATCTGCCCTTGTACTTCTCTTCCATCGCCACTGTGTGTTTCTTTTTATGTGGATGAGGGAGACAAAAGGCAAAACTGCCTGTGACGAGTGCCTCCCTCAGAGTTAAAAAGAGTGATAGGGCCAGAATCAAGGAACGTTCAAGCCAAAATGAATGGACACACAGAGTTTGAAACAGTTGGATTCAGGGAGAGAGTTCCAGAGCTCAGCTGTTGAATAGAAGAATGATTGGGAGTATCGTTTCACTCTTGAGTCGGAGAGTTATACAGAGTAGGGGTGGGATTGTGTTGCAAGACGGGTACTACGTACCCTACGTAGGGGAGGTGGTATGCACTGAAAGAGCTCTGAGGAACACTGATTATTGTAGTAGCGATAAAATAGTGAGAGATGCAACATTGCGACGAAGAGAGAGATTGCAGAGAGTCGGTGAGTGGACGGGAGTTAATGATACGAAAGGCTTTCCTTTCTACTTTGTCTTGAAGTGCTGTGTGAGAGGATCTTCCCCACACATGTGAACAATACTCAATACAAGGACGCACTGTGCCCCTGTATAGAGCAAGAAGGTGAACAGGGGTAAAGAACCCCTTGAGGCAGTTGAGCACACCCAGTTTCTGTGTGCCTTACCAAGACTGATAATACGGTCCTTCCACGAGAGAGCAGAAGAAAAAGAGACACCTAGAATACTGAGAGAAGATGAAGGGTTTATTTTTGTAATGTTAAAGAATGAGGGATAGTGTATGTATGTCCAGTGTGTTATCTTCTTCTCTATTAACTGTCCTGCTTCTTCTCTCTATGTCTCTGTTTACATTTTTCCAGTGCATTCTTCTTCTTCTTTATAATGTGCCTCTCCCTCTCTCTCTCTCTTTTATATTGACGCCTCTGTTTGCCATCATCACCATCGTCTTCTTCTCATCTACCCTGGTTTGCTCCTCTCTCCTGTAACTCCATCTGTGTAATTCAATTCTTTGGCGGTCGTCCTTTTCTGCTTCTTTATCGTGTGCCCCGTCTATTTCTCATTGAGCATCTCTGTTGACATTATCTCCAGTGCCTTCTTTTCCTTCTTCCTCACCCTGCTCCTTCTCGCCCGCTCATTACCGGGTCACACACACACACACACACACACACACACACACACACACACACACACACACACACACACACACACCAATTTGTATTCTGCACATGCATCATTATTGTATTTATTTATTTTGTTTGTAAACTGAGCTTACCATCCTCATATCTGTACATCTCATGTTCATCCACTAAATTGTAAAATGTGTATTTTCAGCTCATGAGGCTGCCATTCTTTAATAAACCGTTTATTATTATTATTATTATTATTACACACACACACACATAGGGTTTGAGAGTAAAAGGGTTGGGTTCAGACAATGGGGAGTCTAGATACAGAGAGACGGGGATCCAACCTCATTATTAACGCCATAAACTTCTTCATAACACACACACACACACACACACACACACACATATAGGGTTTGAGAGTAAAAGGGTTGGGTTCAGACAATGGGGAGTCTAGATACAGAGAGACGGGGATCCAACCTCATTATTAACGCCATAAACTTCTTCATAACACACACACACACACACACACACACACACACATATAGGGTTTGAGAGTAAAAGGGTTGGGTTCAGACAATGGGGAGTCTAGATACAGAGAGACGGGGATCCAACCTCATTATTAACGCCATAAACTTCATCATAACACACACACACCCACACACACAGACACACACACACACACACACACACACACACACACACACACACAGAGGAGGGCTTTATTATCATCCGGGGCGTCATTAGTATCAAACCAGGCGTCTGTTAAGGGGAGACGGACCTTTTTTTTGTCTTCTATGAATTCATGTATTCCTATATTTCTTAGTTTTCTCGCTAGACATCCATCAAGCTTAGAAAAACACCCCTTAGACCCCCCTTCAAGAAAAATGTATACATTTTTCGGTAGAAAAATTTCCTGGCCGAAGGCCGGTTCCTCTTAACATTTCAGGCTCGCTATCGCTCGCCAGGAAATAATCTACACTTAAATGGCATGAAAGGTCTTAAAATTTACAACGAAATGGGGCGAAAGGTATTAAAATCGCCAAACTAATGGGCCCAACGTCTTATAATCTCAAAACAAATGGGGCTAAACACGAGGGAGAAAGGGGACCAGAAAAACGACCCATCTCCCCTTAACTTCAACATTCCATCAGCTTCACCTTAATTCACCTACAACTCGAGGGGGACCCGGTAGAGCGCATCCCGCCGCCTCCATGGGCTATAGTTCTTTACCGCATAATAGCATAGGCTTAAGGGGAGACAGACCGTTTTTCTGGACCTCCTTGACGTTCGGCCCATTTGTTTGGCGATTTTAAGACCATTTGTCCCATTTCATTAAACATTTTAAGACCTATCGTGCCATATAGGTGGTGATTTTTTCCTGGCGAGCAATAGCGAGCCTGTAATTGTAAGAGGAACTGGCCTTCGGCCGGGACATTTTTCTACCGAAAAATGTACAAATTTATCTTGAGGGGATGTTTTTCTAAGTTTGAGGGATGTCTAGCGAGGAAACTAAGAATTTATGAATGAATGAATTTATAGTCCAAAAAAGCAGTCAGTGTTTCCCCTTAAATTATTCTTCTGGATCTGGGTTCCAGGATGTGATCCGGATCGCCTCCTAAATTGACCACTTGCGAGTTTCAGGCTATAAGGAAGTTGGAGCTGTAGACATCGATAGTAGATAGAAATGCAATAATATTGTAGGTTTCTGACGGCTAATCTGTTTAATTGGGTTTTATGTATTTATAGATGTAGTGCAACCATATTATAGCTGGTAAATCTGCTCATTAGCGATGTCTACATCTCCAACTTCATTATAGAACGAAACTCGCAAGTAGTCAATTGAAGCATTTCTTTTTTGCAGCATATCCTATCTGCCTACCAAATGTCTTGAACATCTACTGATCGCCTACTGAATTGAATAACTTCTTCCTTGGTGCATAAATTATCTGCCCACCCAATTTCATGGGAAAATCGATTAATAACATTGTGAGATATGCCCACCAGATGACGTGAAAATCTTCGAATCCCATCCTAAGTTGTATATATAACTTCTTTGGCGCATATCCTATCTGCCCCCAAAATGTCATAACACTCGGTTGATAACTTTGCGAGATATCTTGTTAACAGACAAAGACACATACATACAGACAAACAGGCGAAAACATAACCATAGTCCAACATCGATACTTGAGCTAATTATACGTAAATACATACAATACATAATATACAGTATATTATACAAACAATACATAATATACAGTATATTATACATACAATACATAATATACAGTATATTATACATACAATACATATACAGTATATTATACATACAATACATAATATACAGTATATTATACAAACAATACATAATATACAGTATATTATACATACAATACATAATATACAGTATATTATACATACAATACATAATATACAGTATATTATACAAACAATACATAATATACAGTATATTATACATACAATACATAATATACAGTATATTATACATACAATACATAATATACAGTATATTATACATACACATAACTATCTATCTACATAGCTATCATGAAAAACATATGATTCACACATAATGCATTTAATATATATATATATATATATATATATATATATACTGTATATATATATATATATATATATATATATATATACAGGTATATATATATATATATATATATTGTATATATATATACGGTATACCAGAATACGTATTTGTTTAACAATCTACTGTATATTTTCCCATCTTGCTAAGTGGGGTTTATCAAAAAGTGGTCAAGAGAGAGAGAGAGAGAGAGAGAGAGAGAGAGAGAGAGAGAGAGAGAGAGAGAGAGAGAGAGAGAGAGAGAGAGAGAGAGAGAGAGAGAGAGAGAGAGAGAGAGAGAGAGAGAGACTTGGAGCTCATTATCAGTACATTAATAATACACTGTAGTACCTTACCTTATACGTGTTACTCAAAGTGGACACAGAGCCTCGCCTGGTATAATTATGGCTTTGATGTCAAGGTGTTATTAAGGAGGGTCACCGGATTATTTTTATCTTTCTCTCCTTTTCTCTCTTTCCCTGGCTTGTATCCATTCGGCCCCATTCAGCCAACTGTTTTAAGACGTTTATCCCCATCCAGGTGTCGATTTCTTCCTGGCGAGCGATAGTGAGCCAGCATTGTATGGAGAAATACGGCTTCGCCGGAGACATTTTGCTATCGAAAAATGTACACATTTAGCTTGGTGTCAAAACAAAAATATATATATGCTGAGGAAAATGTTGACACCTGGATGGGGGTAAACGTCTTAAAAAAGTAGGCTGAATGGGGCCGAATGGCTACAAGCCATAGAGAGAGGGAGAGAAAAAGAAAAAAAACAGCGAGGTGGGCTTCCTTAACCCCTTCCTTACCTAGGATGCATTTTGTGTTATTTGAGCTATATTTAGGCGATTTTTTGAAGCTTAGGAGGAAACCGTGGTATTTAAGTTTGATAATCGAGATAGTTTGAAGCCTTTTAATTGCTACACGTACTCCCTAAACTGGATAAAATTGTCTAATAATATCCAGATTACAATGAAAAGGACACCTCGGTACTAAAGGGATTAAGAAAGACTAATAATTCATTCATTTTAAGGCCCTCTCTGATTCAAAGGGTTAAACACTCAGTTCTTCGATTAACCCCCTTCACCACCATGACGTAATTTCCATCATATTCTGGTTACCATTAGACGATTTTATTTAGTTCACAATCTACCTCTATGACTCAAATGGTAACTACGATCTCAATACTGTACTGCTGTTTGCTGATGATACAGTTCTGATGAGCGATAATGAATGGGAGTTGCAGGGTCTGGTAAATATGTTTGGAACAGTGTGCAGAAAACGGAATCTGAAGGTACATGCGGGGAAGAGCAAGGTTATGGTCTTTGAAAGGGGTGAAGCCACAGAGTGTGAGGTGAAGTTGAACAGTCAGGCTATGGAGATTGTCAGCACATTTAAGTATCTGGGCAGTGTGTTGAGTAAAGATGGGACTATGGATGAAGTAGTGCGGGAGAGGGTGTAACAGGGGAAGAGGGTTGTAGGAACGCCGAAAGCAGTAACAAGAAATAGGGTGGTCAGTATGGAAGTGAAGAAGTCCTTGCATGACAGTGTGGTAATCCCGACACTGACTTACGGAAGCGAAGCATGGACGTTGGTTGAGAGACTCAGACCAAGAGTGAGAGGGGTGGAAATTAGTTACTTGAGAAGTGCGTGCAGAGTTACATGGAGGGATAGACAGACAAATGAGGAAGTAAGAAGGTGGTGTGGTGTGGAGGTAGATGTGCTGGAAAGTGTGAAGAGGAACACCTTGAGATGGTTCGGCCATATGGAACGTATGGGAAGCGAGAGAATGACTAAGAGGGTGTACGAGAGCGAGGTGGAAGGACAGAGAGGGAGAGGTAAACCGAAAGAGAGGTGGAAGGATGGAGTGAGGAAGTATATGGATGAAGGCGGTGCTGGTTGGGAGGAGGGGCGTCGACTGACTGGGGACAGAGGTGCATGGGGGTGGTTCGTTCGTGGCCACCCCTTCGGGAATCACAGCGTCAGGCAATAGATAGATAGATCTCAATAAACCTTCCGAGTAACACAGTTCCTTCTTAAACTGCATAAACTCGTGTAATTGTAGCCATAATCAAAGGTGAAGAAGGCGTCATGGTGCTGAAAGGGTTAAAACGACTAACCCCCCCCCCCCCACGAGTATAAAATATGAGTATACAACATTCTCTCAAAGCTATTGTATTATGAAGCGGGTTGGCTACACTCTCTCTTATAATCAAGCGAAGCACCACTACCTCCCAAGATAATGTAATGAAATATGTAGAGAGGGCCGGACAGACCCTCCACTTTGGCTGAGTAGTGGTAAACAAACTTAGTATTCTCTCGGACTTTTCAATTTATATTTTTTTCGGAGACGGCGCAGCAGGAACCGAGGTCTTAGCCGACGCCGAAAACACCTGATCCGAACTGCAGAGAGATATAGAAACTATACTCTGTTTTTTTCTTCCAGCTAATGGTAAATTGCTATCTCTCCATCCTGATTACTCGGCTATTACCATTATTTTGTAGCGAAATATGTTGTTAATTAGCATTCAGAAATAAGAGGCTTCTCAATCTCATAACTACCTCTCCAAAATTAGTGTTCTGCCCACAGCTCACTCAAAGACAAATGCAGAGGTTGAAGTAAATAAACTAAAGGTTTATAAACACCCCTGATGGTCACAAAGGCCTTTAAGTATCCCAGAAAGGGCGTAAATCGCGTGAAAGGGTTAACACCACATAATAGCCATTGTGGATGTCAAAGCAAGCCAGTCTTCCAAATCAAGCGTGCCTCTTTTATAGCATTATGCTACATTGGTAAACATAGGTCTGGTCCTACCCAGAGTGAGGTTTGGCAGCCTCTACTCAACCTTAGCCGTTTCTGTCTGTCTCTTTTAATGTCCTATTTTTCGTTCTGGCTGCAGGCGGCTAGGAATCCTCCTCCCCTTGTAACATTCACCTACTAGATGATACATAGTGAGGGGCGGTGGAACGCGAAGGTGGTCCCGGACCCTAGGAATTGGAACTTTGAGTGTTGTTTCTGTTTGAGATCTGTCTGGAGCCGGCCACCCCCAGCTATGGGGTATGTGCCTGAATATATACATACATACATACATAGGCCTACAGTTAACTGGCTAGAAAAAAACACCATCAACCAATGTTTCAACAATTCCTATTCTATACCTAACTACCTAGAACTCTACGTGTGTACTGGGGTTTCGCAGGAGGAAAGACCCTCTTGTATGTTAGTCAATGTATTCTGGCTAACAAGATGACTTCACTTCATCCGTGCTAGCCCCCCCCCCCCCTCCCCCCAACCACCTGGAATATTGATATACACGAGGACAGGTGCAACGGGGGGTGGGGGGGGGGGGTGGAATGTGTCGTCTACCTGGTGGGAAAATATGACTGGGAGGGAGGGAGGAGTGGATGGGTGATTGAATGGAGAGAGAGAGAGAGAGAGAGAGAGAGAGAGAGAGAGAGAGAGATAGAGAGAGAGAGAAGAGAGAGAGAGAGAGAGAGAGAGAGAGGAGAAAAGAGAGAGAGAGAGAGAGAGAGAGAGAGAGAGAGAGAGAGAGAGAGAGAGAGAGAGAGAGAGAATATTGGTTTGATAGACAGATGTATGGATAGAGGAACTGGTGAGTGGGTAGAGGGCTGATTGATGGGATGTTAGGAAGAGTAAGAGTTCCAAGGAGTTACAATAGTTCCTGTGGTCTCTCTTCATCCAACACTCTCTCTCTGCATCCAACACTCTCTCTCTCTTCATCCAACACTCTCTCTCTCTCTCTCTTCATCCAACACTCTCTCTCTCTTCATCCAACACTCTCTCTCTCTTCATCCAACACTCTCTCTCTCTTCATCCAACACTCTCTCTCTCTTCATCCAACACTCTCTCTCTGCATCCATCACTCTCTCTCTTCATCCAACACTCTCTCTCTCTCTCTTCATCCAACACTCTCTCTCTGCATCCAACAGTCTCTCTCTTCATCCAACACACTCTCTCATTCATCCAACACACTTTCTCGTTCTCACACTCTGCTTCCCTTTTTCCCGTCCATCCCTTTGCCTCAAATTGGAAATCAAAGCTCCCCCTTCAATCTCCGAGTATCCCCTCCAACACTTTTATTTTTTACTTCTCCATTCTGAAGGTGGAGTGGGAGCCTTGATAACTATGTACAGGTACTGCTATGTGAGCCTTGATAACTATGTACCGGTACTGCTATGTGAGCCTTGATAACTATGTACCGGTACTGCTATGTAAGCCTTGATAACTATGTACCGGTACTGCTATGTAAGCCTTGATAACTATGTACCGGTACTGCTATGTGAGCCTTGATAACTATGTACCGGTACTGCTATGTGAGCCTTGATAACTATGTACCGGTACTGCTATGTGAGCCTTGATAACTATGTACCAGTACTGCTATGTGAGCCTTGATAACTATGTACCGGTACTGCTATGTGAGCCTTGATAACTATGTACCGGTACTGCTATGTGAGCCTTGATAACTATGTACCGGTACTGCTATGGGAGCCTTGATAACTATGTACCGGTACTGCTATGTGAGCCTTGATAACTATGTACCGGTACTGCTATGGGAGCCTTGATAACTATGTACCGGTACTGCTATGTGAGCCTTGATAACTATGTACCGGTACTGCTATGGGAGCCTTGATAACTATGTACCGGTACTGCTATGGGAGCCTTGATAACTATGTACTGGTATTGCTATGTGAGCCTTGATAACTATGTACTGCTATGGGAGCCTTGATAACTATGTACCGGTACTGCTATGTGAGCCTTGATAACTATGTACTGCTATGGGAACCTTGATAACTATGTACCGGTACTGCTATGGGAGCCTTGATAACTATGTACCGGTACTGCTATGGGAGCCTTGATAACTATGTACCGGTACTGCTATGTGAGCCTTGATAACTATGTACCGGTACTGCTATGGGAGCCTTGATAACTATGTACCGGTACTGCTATGGGAGCCTTGATAACTATGTACCTGTACTGCTATGGGAGCCTTGATAACTATGTACCGGTACTGCTATGTGAGCCTTGATAACTATGTACCGGTACTGCTATGTGAGCCTTGATAACTATGTACCGGTACTGCTATGTGAGCCTTGATAACTATGTACCGGTACTGCTATGGGAGCCTTGATAACTATGTACCGGTACTGCTATGGAAGCCTTGATAACTATGTACTGCTATGGGAGCCTTGATAACTATGTACTGCTATGGGAGCCTTGATAACTATGTACTGCTATGGGAGCCTTGATAACTATGTGAGCCTTGATAACTATGTGAGCCTTGAAAACTATGGGAACCTTGATAACAATGGGAGCCTTGATAACTATGTACTGCTATGTGAGCCTTGATAACTATGCGAGCCTTGATAACGATGGGAACCTTGATAACTATGGGAGCCTTGATAACTATGTACTGCTATGTGAGCCTTGATAACTATGGGAACCTTGATAACTATGTACTGCTATGGGAGCCTTGATAACTATGTGAGCCTTGATAACTATGTACTGCTATGTGAGCCTTGATAACTATGGGAGCCTTGATAACTATGTACTGCTATGGGAGCCTTGATAACTATGTGAGCCTTGATAACTATGTACTGCTATGGGAGCCTTGATAACTATGTGAGCCTTGATTACTATGTACTGCTATGGGAGCCTTGATAACTATGTGAGCCTTGATAACTATGTACCGGTACCTGTCGTGCGGGTATTAATTTACCCCTTAGCCAGATTTGTTTTTCTTTTCTGAGTATGAAGAAGACAAAAAGCAAAGGCACCCGCAACAAGTGTCCCCCTCCGAAATTGAAAGAGCGAGAGCCAAATTATGCAAAAAATAATAAAAAATAAAATACATGAAATAATTATAAATAAATAAAATAAACAAATCAATAGAGATATATAAATATAATACAACAAAATAAGATATGATAAAATTGGTGTACATTATTGGAAAAAAGAGTGGTGTGCTTGTTTAGTGCAGTGCAATGGATAGGAGGAGGAGGAGGTGTTTGTGAGAGTTAACTGGATTACTCTCTGTGTAGGTGAGACATACACAGAAACAGTGAGGGAAGACAGACAGATGATTTAAGTGGTATTCCGTTGAAACAATCCTTTTATTAATCATTATTATTTACAAGAACAATAAGCGAATAATACATATATCTTATTATCATGGTTATCATTTTCATTGTTGTTTATTTGTTGTTGTTGTTATTTGTCAGTTAGCAAGTACCTTCGTGGTATTCCCTCTAATTGATTATCAGTTCTTTATATAGTTATTCTTGTTGGTAATAAGTACAATTGAAGACTGCAAATATACTGCTATTATTTTTTACTAGCTGAGGTACCCGGCGCTGCCCAGGGGAAAATTGAAGTATGTATATCTTGGGTAGGGGGGGGGGGGAAGAGTCTCCGTCCCCCTCCCCCCTCCCACCGGGGAGGGGGGGGGGGGGTTGAGGGGAAACAACGTTTTTTGTTTAAAACCTATTCTGGTACCTCCTTAGTATGCATGCCAGGTATGGGCTCTCCATCTTGAAAACTGAGGTAGTAGATCGTGAACAAACACAGACATACAGAAAGTGCCCTTTATAAAGTAGATTATTGTTGCTTTAAATTGTTGTTTATATTTTTGTTATGTCGTCCTGTTTGTTTTCTGTTAGCAAGTTGTTTTCATGGAATTCACTCAAAATGATTTTTTTTTTATCTATTCATTATTATTGATAAGAATTATAAGTGAACAATACAAATATATTATAATAATTGCTATTATTTGTATTGTTATTGTATTTGTTGATGTTATTGTTGTCATTTGTTGTGCTGGTATTTCGCAGTTACCAAGAATTTGTGTGCGATCCGATTTTAATTTAATTATATTATTTATTTTGATATTGTAATTGATAGGACAAACAATTTAATATTACAAATATATCATTATTATTATTGCTATTATTATGATTGTATTTTTTGCTGTTGTTTTGTTATTATTATATATATTTACTTATTTATATATTATTTATCTATTAATTCATATACTGTATATATATATATATATATATATATATATATATATATTTTTTTTTTTACCGCATATAGAATCAACCCCCTCGTATCTCTCTCCGGTATTTCTCTCCCTTTTCGGATTTGTCATT
Organism: Paralithodes platypus; assembly: GCA_032716605.1. Classification (NCBI taxonomy): domain Eukaryota; kingdom Metazoa; phylum Arthropoda; class Malacostraca; order Decapoda; family Lithodidae; genus Paralithodes; species Paralithodes platypus. The sequence goes on along the minus strand of CM064486.1, from coordinate 15,388,259 downwards.
TGGCGTGATAATAAATTCCCCGGTATATATAGAGGATGAAGGGCCGCGCACATCGGCATATAGATATCGTCATAAGAGGCCGCCTATGAATACTGATCACACACGAAACGGAATTTGGAGGGGGGGGGGGGATTTTTGTTTTGTTTTGGAATATGTGTGAAGTTTATATATATACAGTATATATATTCTATTTTTGTTTTCCTTTTTTTTTTTTGGTGGTGGTACTGGGAACACCCCCAGATCCCGCAGCACTACGTCGCCATTTTTGCCTCCGTCACGTCAGCGAGAGGAAGGTATATAATATTATGTATTTTTTTTCTATGTGGATGAGGGAGACAAAAGGTAAAACTGCCTGTGACAAGTGCCTCCCCCAGAGTTGAAAAAGTGACAGGGCCAAAATCAAGGAACCGTCGAGCCAAAATGCCTGGACACACGGAGTTTGAAGCAATTTAAGTCATAGGATGAGGGAAAGATGGATTCAGGGAGATTTGCACAGAGTAGGGGCGAGATTGTGTTACAGGCTGGGTACTACGTACCCTACGTAGAGGAGGTAGTATACACTGAGAGAGCTCTGAGGAACACTGATTATTGTAGTAGTGATATAATAGCGAGAGATATGCAACATTGCGGCGAAGAGAAATAAATTGCAAAGAGCGCGGAGAGTGGACGGGAGTTAATAATACGAAAGGCTGTCCTCTCTACTTTGTCTAGAAGTGCTGTGTGAGATGATCCTAACCATACATGTGAACAATACTCATATGGGCCCTTCGCTTCCTTTTCCTTTCTTGCATTGTTCTATGTATATGAAGGAGGTAAAGGGCAAAGCCGCCTGTAACAAGCATCTCCCCCAAAGTTGAAAGAGTAAAGTCGTTATCTCAAACTTTTTTTTTTTTTTTTTTTTTTTTTTTTTGTATGGGAAAGAAGTGTGGTATGCTTGCAATGCATAGTGTAATTAAATGAATAGGAGGAGGTGGTGGTGTTTATGAGAGCTAGCTGAATTACTCTCTGTATAGGTAAGACACAAACAGAAACAGTGAGGGAAGCCAGACAAATGAAACAGGACTTCCAGCAACTCCTTATCACACGCCTATGAATCCTCCCCTGGGTATATATTGCCCAACTCGATTGGTGCCAACAGTGTCCCCTCGACTCACTTATATTGTTAAGGGGAGGCAGTTGGTTTTTAGAGTCCTCCACCTCCCTCATGTTTAGCCCATTTATATATATAAAGTTATGAGTTTTCAAGATATTCACCCCATTAGTTTGGCGATTTTCAGACCTTTTGCCCCATTTTTTGCCAATATTAAGACCTTTCGTGCCATTTAGGTGTCGATTTTTTTTACTGGCGAGCGATATGCGAGCCTGTATTTGAAGAGGAATCGGCCCATCGGCCGGGACATTTTTCTACCTAAAAATTTACAAATTTAAATCGAAGGGGGGTCTTGTGGGTTTTTTTTTTTTTTTTTAGCTTGATAGAGGTTTAGAGAGCAAAATAAACCCCCTCCTTAAACTATTGAGCCGAACCATTAAATTATGCTGCACAATACCGTCTGAGCCCCCTTAAATCAGCCCCATGACGTAGTTTTCATCATATTCTGGCTACCATTAGACGAGTTGCTTTAGGTTTTTATTTAAATTTGCGACTCAAATGGGTAAATACTATAACAAAAAACACACTCTTAAATGCATAAGTCCTTCTTAAACTGCATACAATCGAATAATCTGTCATTAAACCAATACAAACATGTAAATCGGCTGGCACTAGGGGTGACACAAGGTCGGCTGGCACTAGGGGTGACACAAGGTCGGCTGGCACTAGAGGTGACACAAGGTCGGCTGACACTAGGGGTGACACAAGGTCGGCTGGCAATAGGGGTGACACAAGGTCGGCTGGCACTAGGGGTGACACAAGGTCGGCTGGCACTAGGGGTGACACAAGGTCGGCTGGCACTAGGGGTGACACAAGGTCGATGATCTTGTGGCACTTGAGGGGCCACATACAACATTAAGGGGGGTGACCTGCTTTTTGTTATTTCTGTCCTTTTCTCTCTTTCTCTGGCTTGTATCCATTCGGCCCAATTCAGCCAACTATTTTAAGACGTTTATCCCCATCTAGGTGTCGATTTCTTCCTGGCGAGCGATAGCGAGCCAGCATTATATGAAGAAATCCGGCTTCGCCGGATTTTTTTTTTCTATCGAAAAAGTACAAATTTAGCCTGCTGTCAAACAAAAATAAAAAATATGCTGGCTCGCTACCGCTCACCAGTAAAAACTTGACACCTGGATGGGGATAAATGTCTTAAAACAGTAGGCTGAACGGGGCCAAATGGATACAAGCCAGAGAGAGATAGAAAAGGACAGAACCAAAACAGGTCACCCCCAAGACCTCCCTTATAGCCATTACATACATATATAGCCATATTATATAGCCATATTATATAGCCATATTATATAGCCATATTATATTGCCATATTATATACAAGTAAGTTGTCACCGAGGTGTAGATATTAAAAGCAATATAAATGAAAATAATAATAGAAAACTCGAAAAATATGAAAACAAAATCCTATATTAAATAAACATGACAACGCTCACTGATGCCCCACACAAACATTCCAATAATACTAATAATCCTCCCCACCCCCGCAATCGAATAATCCTCCCCACCCCCGCAATCGAATAATCCTCCCCACCCCCGCAATCGAATAATCCTCCCCACCCCCGCAATCGAATAATCCTCCCCACCCCCGCAATCGAATAATCCTCCCCACCCCCGCAATCGAATAATCCTCCCCACCCCCGCAATCGAATAATCCTCCCCACCCCCGCAATCGAATAATCCTCCCCACCCCCGCAATCGAATAAGTTAGTTAGTTTGCATATTCAAATTTGAACAAAACCAATTCCATTATTACTGGTGTATATATATATATATATATATATATTACTTTTTTGTTAGAGTTAAGGGGAGATATCCACTTCAGGGATTTTTTTCTTGACTCCTTTCTCCCTTATGTTTAGCCCCATTGTTTTCCTAATGTTAAGACGTTCGCCTCATTATTTTGACGATTTTAATAACTTTCAACCCATTTCTGTCAATTTTAAGACCTTTCGTGCCATTTAGGTGTCGATTTTATCCTGGCGAGCGATAGCGAGCCTGTAATTTAAGAGGAACCGGCTTTCAGCCGGGACATTTTTTTACCGAAAAATTTACAAATTTATCTTGAAAGGGGCTCAAGGGGGTGTAATTTTAAGCTTGGTGGAGGTCTAGGGAACAAACTAAATACCTCCCCTTAAGCGTGTATCACTACGATTTAAACTTGTTGAGGTAATGTAGCACCAACAAAATACTTGTTAGATGAAATATTCGTGCTTGTTCCTATGTTGTAGCCCAAGTTCAGTGTGTGTGTGTGTGTATGTGTGTATGTGTGTGTGTGTGTGTGTGGGTATGTGTGTGTGTGTGTGTGTGTGTGTGTGTGTGTGTGTGTGTGTGTGTGTGTGTGTGTGTGTGTGTGTGTGTGTGTGTGTGTGTGTGTGTGTGTGTGTGTGTGTGTGTGTGTGTGTGTGTGTGTGTGTGTGTGTGTGTGTGTGTGTGTGTGTGTGTGTGTGTGTGGGTATGTGTGTGTGTGTGTGTGTTTAAGAAGCGTGACTGTGTAAGTGGGTAAGGACTGTATGTGAGTATGTATGTGTAATAAGTGTGACTGTGTGTGTATGTAGGAAGAGTGTGATTGTGTGTATGTACAAACAGTGACTCTGTGTGTGTTACGACTCTATGTGTGTGTGTATGTGCAAGAAGTGTGTGTGTGTGTGTAAAAAGTGTGACTATGTGTGTGTAACGACAGTATGTGTGAGTGTATGTGTAACAAGTGTGTGTGTGTGTGTCTATGTATGTGTGTGTGTGTGTAACAAATGTGATTGTGTGAGTGTGTAAGTGACCAAAACCTGACCCTGGAACACATACTGTGGAGAGGTGGCATTAAGGGAGCCCACCTCGCTTTTGTTTTCTCTTTCTCTCCCTCTCTCTTTGGCTTGTATCCATTCGGCCCCATTCAACCTACTGTTTTAAGACGTTTACCCCCATCCCGGTGTCAATATTTTCCTGGCGAGCGATAGCCAGCCAGCATATATATTTTTTGTTTTAACAGCAAGCTAAATTTGTATATTTTTCTATAGAAAACCATACAATGCTGGCTCGCAATCGCTCGCCAGGAAGAAATCGACACCTGGATGGGGATAAACGTCTTAAAACAGTTGGCTGAATGGGGCCGAATGGGTACAAGCCAGGGAAAGAGAGAAAAGGAGAGAAAGATAAAACAAAAACGGTGACCCCCCTTAACCCTTTGAGGTTCATGACCCGCTTTGACAGTTTATTCTGGCTATCATTAGACGATTTTGTACACCTTAGGAAGGATTTGTGAGACTTAGAGGATACAAACTATCTCAATTAAACCTCTGACTTCCATATAAACTTCCTAATCTGAATAAAATCGTCTAATAATAGCCAGAAAACAGAAAGGAAATGCGTATTGTATCTTGACATGCTTTAAGGGGGTCACCTGTTTTTTTTTTATCTTTCTCTCCTTTTCTCTCTTTCTCTGACTTGTATCCATTTGACCTCATTCAGCCAACTGTTTTAAGACGTTTATCCCCATCCAAGTGCCGATTTTTTCCTGGCGAGCGATAGCAAGCCATGCCTGTATGGAGCAATCCGGCTTCGCCGGAGACATTTTTCTATCGAAAAATGTACAAATTTAGCTTGCTGTAAAACACAAAATTATATATGCTGGCTCGCTTTGACACCTGAATGAGGCTAAATGTGTTAAAACAGTAGGCTGAATGGGGCCGAATGGATACAAGCCAAAGAGAGAGGGAGAGAAAGAGAACAAAAGCGAGGTGGGCTCCCTTAATAAACAACCACAACCTAATAACGTATATTAATAATGCCAATAAACATTAAATAGTCTCGCCTGCCTCAAACATCAATATTATATTATATTGGGAGGGAGGGCCGTATTTATTGTCTTATTTATATATCTTTTAATTATTGGCTTATTTATGTATCTTTTAATTATTTGCTTATTTATGTATCTTTTAATTATTGGCTTATTTATGTATCTTTTAATTATTGGCTTATTTATGTATCTTTTAATTATTTGCTTATTTATGTATCTTTTAATTATTGGCTTATTTATGTATCTTTTAATCATTTGCTTATTTATGTATCTTTTAATTATTCGCTTATTTATGTATCTTTTAATTATTGGCTTATTTATGTATCTTTTAATTATTTGCTTATTTATGTATCTTTTACTTATTTGCTTATTTATGTATCTTTTAATTATTGGCTTATTTATGTATCTTTTAATTATTCGCTTATTTATGTATCTTTTAATTATTTGCTTATTTATGTATCTTTTAATTATTTGAAAAGTTTCCTCCCTAGAATTCCATCAAGCTTAAAAACAACACCATTAAGACTCCCATTCAAGATACATTTGTACATTTTTCGGTAGGAAAATGTCCCGGCCTGGTTACAACTATATTACAGGTTCGCTATCGCTCGCCAGGAAAGAAATTGACACCTAAATTGCAAACATAGTCTATATATTGCCAAAAATGGGGCGAAAGGTCTTAAAATCGCCAAACTAATGGGGCGAACATAATGAAAAGGACGTCACCGGTACTGAGTGGGTTAGCCCCATTAGTTATGAGATTTTAAGACGTTCACCTCATTAGTTTGACGATTTCAAAACCTTTCACTCCATTTTGTTCTCAATATTAAGACCTTTCATGTCATTTAGGTGTCGATTATTTCCTGGCGAGCGGTAGCGAGCCTGTAATATTAAGAGGAACCGGCCTTTGGGCAAGACATTTTTCTACCGAAAAATTTACAAATTTATCTTGAAGGTGGGATTGGGGGTGTTTTTTTAAAGCTTGACGTAGACCTAGCGAGGAATCTAAAACATAAACAACATAACATCTCCTTAAATCGTACATATTGCGAGGCTTTGTGCTGGAATACGATAGGAGCCTTGCATGTCCTAGTACCGCTCCATTCACCTCTACAACTCCTTCATTAAATGTGCAACTAACGTGAATGTGGGAGGTGGGAATGTGTCTGTGTGTGTGTGTGTGTGTGTGTGTGAGAGAGAGAGAGAGAGAGAGAGAGAGAGAGAGAGAGAGAGAGAGAGAGAGAGTGTGTGAAGGAAGCCTGTGTGTGTGTGTGTGTGTGTGTGTGTGTGTGTGTGTGTGTGTGTGTGTGTGTGTGTGTGTGTGTGTGTGTGTGTTTTGTGTGTATTGGTGACTGTGTGTGAGTGACCTGCCGGGTAGTAAGGGTTTCCGGGTTCTTGTAGTCATCAATATTACAGGACACCATGGAGGTAACCTGTCTTATACATGTTGGAGAGAGAGAGAGAGAGAGAGAGAGAGAGAGAGAGAGAGAGAGAGAGAGAGCGGAAAAATTGACACCTAAATGGCACGAAGGGTCCTAATATTGACAAAGACATAAAAGGTCATAAAACCTCCAAACTAATGGAACTCACGTCTTAAAATCTCAAAACTAATGGGGCTAAACATTAGGGAGAAAGTGTTCCAGAAAAACGGTCTGTCTCCCCTTAAGGCCAAGTTCTGAAACATTTGGGGTATAATCACATATTGTATTGTGTCGTTTGCGTTCGATATTGCTGCCAAAGGGTGCGTCGTCTTTTATGCTCTTGACTGTACATAGTGTAGTGGAAGAGTGCGAGTGTAATCATTGGGCTCAACACAACCATCATAACACAATCATGGCAAACACCAAAACTTCATTACTTAAGGGAGCCCACTTCGTTTTTTTTTTCTCTTTCTCTCCCTCTCTCTTTGGCTTGCAACCATTCGGCCTCATTCAGCATACTGTTTTAAGACGTTTACCCCCATTCAGGTGTCAATATTTTCCTGGCGAGCGGCAGCGAGCCAGCATATATATATCTTTGTTTTGACAGCAAGCTAAATTTGTACATTTTTCGATAGAAAAACTTTCTCCGGCGAAGCCAGATTTCTCCATACAATGCTGGCTCGCTATCGCTCGCCAGGAAGATATCGACACCTGGATGGGGATAAACTTCTTAAAACAGTTGGCTGAATAGGGTCGAATGGATACAAGCCAGGGAAAGAGAAAAAAGGAGAGAAAGCACAAAAGAGCCGGTGGCCCCCCCTTAATCGAAAATAACAACACATGATTTTCAGATAAAGTCTCCGGGGTTTGATCACCAAGTTTTGTAAAGTCTCTGGGGTTTGATCACCAAGTTTCTTAAAGTCTCTGGGGTTTGATCACCAACTTTTGTAAAGCCTCTGGGGTTTGATCACCAAGTTTAGTAAAGTCTCTGGGGTTTGATCACCAAGTTTCGTAAAGTCTCTGGGGTTTGATCACCAAGTTCGTAAAGTGTCTGGGGTTTGATCACCAAGTTTCGTAAAGTCTCTGGGGTTTGATCACCAAGTTTCGTAAAGCCTCGGGGGTTTGATCACCAAGTTTCGTAAAGTCTCTGGGGTTTGATCACCAAGTTTCGTAAAGCCTCTGGGGTTTGATCACCAAGTTTAGTAAAGTTTCTGGGGTTTGATCACCAAGTTTCGTAAAGTCTCTGGGGTTTGATCACCAAGTTTCGTAAAGTCTCGGGGGTTTGATCACCAAGTTTCGTAAGGTCTCGGGGGTTTGATCACCAAGTTTCGTAAAGTCTCTGGGGTTTGATCACCAAGTTTCGTAAAGTCTCTGGGGTTTGATCATCAAGTTTCGTAAAGTCTCGGGGGTTTGATCACCAAGTTTCGTAAAGTCTCGGGGGTTTGATCACCAAGTTTCGTAAAGTCTCGGCGGTTTGATCACCAAGTTTCGTAAAGTCTCGGCGGTTTGATCACCAAGTTTCGTAAAGTCTCTGGGGTTTGATCACCAAGTTTCGTAAAGTCTCTGGGGTTTGATCACCAAGTTTCGTAAAGTCTCTGGGGTTTGATCACCAAGTTTCGTAAAGTCTCTGGGGTTTGATCACCAAGTTTCGTAAAGTCTCGGGGGTTTGATCACCAAGTTTCGTAAAGTCTCTGGGGTTTGATCACCAAGTTTCGTAAAGTCTCTGGGGTTTGATCATCAAGTTTCGTAAAGTCTCGGGGGTTTCATCACCAAATTTCGTAAAGTCTCGGGGGTTTGATCACCAAATTTCGTAAAGTCTCGGGGGTTTGATCACCAAGTTTCGTAAAGTCTCGGGGGTTTGATCACCAAGTTTCGTAAAGTCTCGGGGGTTTGATCACCATGTTTCGTAAAGTCTCGGGGGTTTGATCACCATGTTTCGTAAAGTCTCGGGGGGTTTGATCACCAAGTTTCGTAAAGTCTCGGGGGTTTGATCACCAAGTTTCGGTCACTATAACCCTGTGTATAGAGAATCAGACCTCCACGATAATGGGCACGGTGAGAACTATTTTGACTTAGTTAGAATATGACTTCATAGGCTATCAACCCTTCAGGATTATTAAGCCAGTACACTGTAAGTCAAGAATAACGTCAGGACTGGAGCTCCTTTTCGGGAGCATCAGTCCCTTTAATTTTTTCATTTATAAATGCATAAACCCAATTCAACATATCTTTTACCATAGACTGCTTTTACCTATCAGAAACCTACATTATTATCGTTTTTCTGTTATTCATCGATGCTTACGGCTCCAACTTCCTTATACAGTAGCCTGAAACTCGTAAGGTCAGTTCCTGAGGTTCCAATATGGCGTCAGTGTTACCTAGTTGTCCAGTCCCTCTATGCTAAAGGCCCTCCAATCAATACCAACTCCGTCTTGGTAGCGGATAATGGTCAGTAGTCGGGGCCGGATTGAGGTTCGCTGATGTTGACCTAGTCGTTAAGGGTGACGGGGCCGGGGTGGAGGGCCGGAGAGAGCGACCTTACCGACACAGAGGAGGGCCGGATCACTTGCTCCGGTAGACGCAATTACTCACTAATTCTCACTGTCTATATATTGGGGCCGAGTTACTGGTCGGGTGGGTGGGTGGGTGGGAGGAGGGGGGAGAGGAGGGCTTGGTCACTATATGGTCAAATGGTTTAAGGCGCTCTCTCGCGCTGACCGCAAGGGCCGGGGTAAGGGTTCGAATCCATCAGAATCCTAAATGTTTTTTTGGCCATAGCGACGGAGAGAATTGTATTGTGGTTCCTCCTTAACCAAGCTGCTGTCAGCGTGTGTTAGCTTACACATCTTCTCACCAATACAAAGTCGCATCTGCGCATCTGCGCACATACGCATCTGCGTATGTACAGTACTTGGTGGGAAGCCAGGCACCTCATGGTCGCCAAAGGTCGCATGTGACCTCGTAGTTAAGGTAGAATAAGTATTGTAGTGTACCTAGGTCTAAAAAAAAAACTGTAGATTTTCAGCCTCACGGCTGCAATGAACAATAAACCGACAATTATTACTAATTATTATTATTACACACACACACACACACAGTTTGTTTTCTCTCTCTTAATTCCACTGACTATTATAATTATTGGAGGGAGTTAGTGGTGGGGAGAAAGGCTGAAAAGTGGGGAGAGAGAGTAGTTTGTTCACTGTTTTGTTACTCTGGGTGTGCATATCTCTCTATCTCTCTCTCTCTCTCTCTCTTCCCTAATTGGCTCTACCTCCCGTTAAGCTTTTGTAATAACGAGTGTCTCCTTTAATTGACTTGGGCCAGAAATAACTCGTAGTTATGGCTCTTCCTCTGAACTACACGAGCCCCTTACAGTGTACAGTTGGCCGCGGGAGTTTGTGTCCACTCGCTGATGATATGTACGAGAGGAAACCCAGTATGATTGACGTAAAAGAATAATTTGTTCTACGATCGTTATCTCACAAACTCCTCCTCCCGCTATTCATTATATTGCATTAAACAAGCTCACCACACTTCTTTCTAATACAACAATTAAACAATAAAAAAAGAAAGAAAGAAAATAATATATATATATATACTGTACTGTATATACAGTGGCTCTGTCACTTATTCAACTTTGGGGGAGACACTTGTTGCAGACAGCTTTGCCTTTTGAATAGTTTGTACCCCTTTTATTTTCCGAGGTAATTAAATTAGTTTAGTATCAGTCAGAAAAAAAGATACATATATATAAAATAAGACAGCTATTCGGTGATGGCACTAAATGGGTTAAGTTCAATCAAGGAAGCGGTAGGTGTTGTGAGGGAGGATATCGAGGACAGGGGGGCGAGATAGTAGTGGTGGTGGTGGTGGAGGTGGTGGGGTGGGGGTGGGGGTGGCAGGAGGTGGTGGTGGGGCGAGGACGAGAACATTGAGAGAGAGACAGTGACAGAGAGTGACAGAGAGGGGTATGTGACCTCGAGGAAAATTATCTCTTCAACTTTGAACCCCTCGACCTGAATCTGACTCTCTCTCTCTCTCTCTCTCTCACACACACACACACTCTTCCTCTCTCTCTCTCACACACACACACACTCTTGCTCTCGCTCTCCAAGTTACTAGTCACTCTCTCTCTCTTTCTCACAAACACACACACACACTCTCTCTCTCTCTCTCCATGTTACTATACACATAGTGTCTCTCTCTCTCTACTTACTAGTAGAACAAATATTTGAAGACCTGGATAACCACAGCTTAACCCCTTCAGCACAATGACGTAATTTTACCTTTGATTCTGGCTATAATTATACAATTTTATGCAGTTCAATAAGGACCTGTGTCACTCAAAGGGTAAATTGAGATCGTATTTACCCCTTTGAATCGTAGAGGTAGATTATAAGCTAAAGAAAATCGTCTAATGGTGACCAAAATATAAGGGCAAACTACGTCATCGTGCTGAAGGGGTTAATTACGGATTCCCAATATGGTTCACGTGACACCAATCACGTCTGACTATAATGCTAGAATTCCTCCACGAAATGCTAAATGATTATGACAAAAGTAAAGCCATGCACATCGCTTATTAACTTTTCAAACAATGACAAAGTGCTTGATTGTAAAAAATTAAAGCACTAGTCAAAAGTGTAAGAACTATTATAGATGGTTTCATTTCAGCTGACGGTATATTGAATCCCTTAGCAACTGATTTATCGATACTTACTAGAACAAACATAACACGATTATGTCTCTGCATCATTCAAGTACCAAGTTTTCATAATTCACAACATATTTCGTAACCAAATCTTCGTATTAGCCAAGTAATTTTGGTGAAGACATTGCAATTTACAGTCACCTGAAAATAAACCAACTGCAGGCACCAATACAGAGGTAACTAATTGGACAGAAAGTTGGGTAACAGGTAGACAGTAACGAGTTGTAATCATTGGTGCGGCTTCTGAGAGGCCTTCTGTCACTTCAGGAATTTCACAAGTATCTGTTCTTGGCCTACTGCTGTGATTATATGTTCTTGGCCTACTGCTGTGATTATATGTTCTTGGCCTACTGCTGTGATTATATGTTCTTGGCCTACTGCTGTGATTATATGTTCTTGGCCTACTGCTGTGATTATATGTTCTTGGCCTACTGCTGTGATTATATGTTCTTGGCCTGCTGTGATTATATGTTCTTGGCCTACTGCTGTGATTATATGTTCTTGGCCTACTGCTGTTATTATATGTTCTTGGCCTACTGCTGTGATTATATGTTCTTGGCCTACTGCTGTGATTATATGTTCTTGGCCTACTGCTGTTATTATATGTTCTTGGCCTACTGCTGTTATTATATGTTCTTGGCCTACTGCTGTTATTATATGTTCTTGGCCTACTGCTGTGATTATATGTTCTTGGCCTACTGCTGTGATTATATGTTCTTGGCCTACTGCTGTGATTATATGTTCTTGGCCTACTGCTGTGATTATATGTTCTTGGCCTACTGCAGTGATTATCTGTTCTTGGCCTACTGCTGTGATTATCTGTTCTTGGCCTACTGCTGTTATTATATGTTCTTGGCCTACTGCTGTTATTATATGTTCTTGGCCTACTGCTGTTATTATATGTTCTTGGCCTACTGCTGTTATTATATGTTCTTGGCCTACTGCTGTTATTATATGTTCTTGGCCTACTGCTGTGATTATATGTTCTTGGCCTACTGCTGTGATTATATGTTCTTGGCCTACTGCTGTGATTATCTGTTCTTGGCCTACTGCTGTTATTATATGTTCTTGGCCTACTGCTGTTATTATATGTTCTTGGCCTACTGCTGTTATTATATGTTCTTGGCCTACTGCTGTTATTATATGTTCTTGGCCTACTGCTGTTATTATATGTTCTTGGCCTACTGCTGTGATTATATGTTCTTGGCCTACTGCTGTTATTATATGTTCTTGGCCTACTGCTGTTATTATATGTCAATGACATAAATATTGGTCTGTTAAGTGTGATCTCCAAGGTTGCAGATGACATTAAGGGGACACTGACTGCTTTTTTTTTTAGCCTATAAATTCATCCATTCATAAATTCTTAGTTTCCTCGCTAGACATCCTTCAAACTTGGAAAAATATCCCATAGACCCCCCCTCAAGATAAATTTGTACATTTTTCGGTAGAAAAATGTCCCGGCCGAAGGCCGATTCCTCTTACAATTACAGGCTCGCTATCGCTCGCCAGGAAAAAAATCGACACCTAAATGGCACGATAGGTCTTAAAATTTATAACGAAATGGGACGAAAGGTCTTAAAATCGCCAAACAAATGGGCCGAACGTCTAAAAATCTAAAAAATAATCGGACTAAACACGAGGGAGAAAGGGGACCCGAAAAACGACCATCTCCCCTTAAGTGTGATCTCCAAGGTTGCGGACGACTTAAGCTAGGAGTTAGTGCGAACAATTCTAACAACTCGGCATGTGTCTTAAGGGGAGATGGTCATTTTTCTGGTCCCCCTTTTTCCCTCGTGTTTAGTTCCTTTATTTTTCAGATTTTTAGACGTTCGGCCCATTTATTTTGGGCGATTTTAAGACCTTTCGTCCCATTTCGTTATACATGTTAAGACCTATCGTGCCATTTAGGTGTAGATTTTTTCCTGGCGAGGGATAGCGAGTCTGTAATTGTAAGAGGAACCGGCCTTCAGCCGGGACAGTTTTCCACCGAAAAATGTACAAATTTATCTTGAGGGGGGGGGGGGGGGGGGGAGGGGTCTAGGGAATGTTTTTCTAAGTTTGAGGGATATCTAGCGAGGAAGTTAAGTATTTATTAATGACAATTTATAGGTCAAAAAAGCAGTCAGTGTCCCCTTAATATACTCGCTGAATGGTCTAACACATGACGGATGCCTCTCATTATGGGTTTTTTCCTATGTGAATGAAGAAGACAAAGGGCAAAGCTGCCTTTAATAAGCGCCTCCCCCAAAGTTGAAAGAGTGACAGAGCCAAATTTAAGGTACGTTTGAGTCAAAATGTCTGGGCACACTCAGCTTGAAGCAGTTTAATTCATAAGACAAGTTAATCATTAATCCGAATAAATAAATAAATAATTAGATTAATATATATATATAAATAAATAAATACAAAAATATATATATATATATATATATATATATATATATATATATATATATATATATATATATATATATATATATATAGAGAGAGAGAGAGAGAGAGAGACGATTTTCTCTAGTATATAATTTACCTATACGACTCAAATGGGTAAATACGATCCCAATAAACCCTCTTAGTAACATAGGTCCTTCTTAAACTGCATAAAATCTAATGTTATCCAGAATTAAAGGTAAAAGGGCATCATGCTGCTGAATTAAAGGTAAAAGGGCATCATGCTGCTGAATTAAAGGTAAAAGGGCATCATGCTGCTGAATTAAAGGTAAAAGGGCATCATGCTGCTGAATTAAAGGTAAAAGGGCATCATGCTGCTGAATTAAAGGTAAAAGGGCATCATGCTGCTGAATTAAAGGTAAAGGGGCATCATGCTGCTGAATTAAAGGTAAAAGGGCATCATGCTGCTGAATTAAAGGTAAAAGGGCATCATGCTGCTGAATTAAAGGTAAAAGGGCATCATGCTGCTGAATTAAAGGTAAAAGGGCATCATGCTGCTGAATTAAAGGTAAAAGGGCATCATGCTGCTGAATTAAAGGTAAAAGGGCATCATGCTGCTGAATTAAAGGTAAAAGGGCATCATGCTGCTGAATTAAAGGTAAAAGGGCATCATGCTGCTGAATTAAAGGTAAAAGGGCATCATGCTGCTGAATTAAAGGTAAAAGGGCATCATGCTGCTGAATTAAAGGTAAAAGGGCATCATGCTGCTGAATTAAAGGTAAAAGGGCATCATGCTGCTGAATTAAAGGTAAAAGGGCATCATGCTGCTGAATTAAAGGTAAAAGGGCATCATGCTGCTGAATTAAAGGTAAAAGGGCATCATGCTGCTGAATTAAAGGTAAAAGGGCATCATGCTGCTGAATTAAAGGAAAAGGCATCATGCTGCTGAATTAAAGGTAAAAGGGCATCATGCTGCTGAATTAAAGGTAAAAGGGCATCATGCTGCTGAATTCAGGGTACATTTGAGTTGAAAGACTTGGAAGTTCGGGTTTCGAAGGAATTTCCTATCTCTCTGAATCTCTGACTGACTGTGCGTTCCCAACACACACACACACACACATACATGCAAAGACTCACACACACAGATGCAAAGACACACACACACACAGATGCAAAGACACACACACACACAGATGTAAAGACACACACACACAGCTGCAAAGACACACACACACACACACGATGCACAGACACACACACACACACACACAAACATACACACACACACACGATGCAAAGACACACACACACACAGATGCAAAGACACACACATACACACACGATGCACAGACACACACACACACACGATGCAAAGACACACACACACACACACGATGCAAAGACACACACACACACACGATGCAAAGACACACACACACACACGATGCAAAGACACGATGCAAAGACACACACACACGATGCAAAGACACACACACGCACGATGCAAAGACACACGCACACACAGATGCAAAGACACACGCACACACAGATGCAAAGACTCGCGCGCGCGCACACACACACACACAGATGCAGACTCGCACACGCACACACACACACACACATACAGACAGACAGACATAGCTACACAGACACAGAGAGGAGATCCGTCCATAACCGCTTCAGCACCATGACGCCTTTTTACCTTTGCGTCTGCCTAAAATTAGACGCTTTTACGCAGTTTAAGAAGGACCTATGTTATTTAGAGGGTTAATCAAGATGTATTAAACCATTTGAGTCGTTGAGGTAGAATACAAACTAGAGGAAATCGTCTAATGATAACCAGAAATTAATGATAATATCGTAATGGTGTCGAAGGGGTTAAATTATACTGTTCAGCGATTAAGGGGAGACTGCCAGCTTGTTTGGTCTATTAATTCATTTATTCATATGTTTTTCTAGTTTCCTCGCTAGATCTCCATCAAGCTTAAAAAAACACCCCCTAGACCCCTCTTCAAGATAAATTTGTAAATTTTTCGGTAGAAAAATGTACCGGCCGAAGGTCGGTTCCTCTTAAAAATGCAGACTCGCTATCGCTCGCCAGGAAAAAATCGACACCTAAATGGCACGAAAGGTCTTAAAATTGACAACGAAATTGGGCGAAAGGTGTTAAAATCGCCAAACTAACGGGCCGAACGTCTTATAATATCAAAACTAGTGGGGCTAAACATTAGGGAGAAGGGGGTCCAGAAAAACGGTCTGCCTCCCCTTAATTCCCATATACCAAGGCAGTGGAAGAACATAACACAATAGGCTCTTTCCCCACCCTCCGCCAAAAGCCGTCCGGGAAATTAAATAGAAAAATACCTTGCATATTTGGAAATAATATAGAAAAGGGGGGGGGGGGGAGAGAGCGAGAGAGAGAGAGTGAGGGTGAGAGTGAAGAAAGAGAGAGAGAGAGAGAGAGAGAGAGAGAGAGAGAGAGAGAGAGAGAGAGAGAGAGAGAGAGAGAGAGAGAGAGAGAGAGAGAGAGAGAGAGAGAGAGAGAGAGAGAGAGAGAGAGAGGGAGAGAGAGAGAGAGAGAGGGAGAGAGAGAGAGAGCTATTCCTGGAAAGATCGTAATTCAGCAGGACCATAATAACTGCAAAATAAACGTCAGATTATGGATGATGGATAACACAATGAACTCGGTGGAGGAGGATCTGGAGAATAAAAGTTGAACTCATATTTTTGGATTCTGGACATCTCAATTAGTAGATCATTTCAACTTGTAGATCTCAACCAGTGCCAAATCAACCAGGGCCCACTAAATAAGATCCAAATAAAGTTAAAATAGGAATTCAGAGGCTATCAACCTCTGAACAAAATAAAAATAAATAAATAAATAAATAAATAAGCAAGCACACTGTAAGTCAAGAACAACGCCAGGACTGGAGCCTCGCTGCGAGAACTCCAGTCCCTTGATGTCAGCGCCAAATTGTTCTAATCTAATTTTACCGAACCTAACTGAACTGTATTGGTTGGTTTGGCACTGGTCGCGGCGGTCAAGTGGAGAACATGCTCACGTGTGAATCTGCTTGACCTCGGTTCGATCCCAGCCAAGGCGGACATATTTAGTGAGTGTGGTAGTACGTCCTAGCGTGTTTCACATGTTTGCACCCAGTCGGGAAACACCTCGACGATGTATGCAGACTAAATATAGAGAAAAAAAAAAACACCATATAGAGCAACAATCCTCCTCCAACTCTTAACCCGTACAGCCCCAGCGACGCGCCTGACGCGTCGGCGATGTATGTAACGCACAGCCCCAGAGACGCGCCTGGCGCGTCACCCTAATTGCGCCGACCGTAACCTCAGGTGTAGCCACTCAAGAGGGCTCAGATTTGTATGGGAACTGTGTACGTATCCCACGCAACCGTGCCGATGGTTGAAAACTCTCAAAGTCCACGTGCGTGCGCGCGAGCACGCAATAACCTGTTTTTTTGGGATAATTGCCTTCAATTTTTTACTCTTATAAAATCCATTTTCGGGGGCTCTGTAGGACCATTTTTTAAGCTTTTTGAGCGGTTTTTCGTGGTTTTTCCTTCATTCCTAACCCATTCGCTATTGTTTCTGGAATAAAACCATTTTTTGAAAACCGGCCGGGTTCTGGTGCGCAAACATTACAAAACTAGCCGGGGCTCCACGGGTTAATCCCATATCAATTTCAACCAGTGTTTCATATTTCCACCTTGAAGTGTTCAGTGTCCGGCCTTAATATACCTTGGCCCTTTTTCTCTCCTAAGTTTCCTACTGCTAATTGTTGTGATTTTATTTATGGTATATAAATTGATAGATATATAGATAGATAGACGGATAAATACATAGATAGATGTAAATGGAAAGACACAAATCTCCTCCAACCATCTCTAAATCCCATATAAATTTCAATCAGTATTTCTCGTTTCCACCTTGAAGTATTCAGTGTCCGGCCGTCATATACCTTGGCCGTACGTCTCTCTTAAGTTTCCTACTGCCAAATGTCGTGATTTGATTTATAGTATATAAATTGATAGATACATGGATATATAAATAAACAGATATAAATAGAAAGACAAGCCAGCTCCAACTAACTCTAAATCCCATATTAATTTCCACCAGTGTTTCTAGTTTCCACCTTGAAGTGTTCAGTGTCCGGCTGTAACATTCCTCGCCCCTAAGTTTCCGTCTTGGGCCAGAGTTCCTTCTTCCCTCCTCTCCTCCTTCACAACTTCTCCCCTCAGCCAGATAGTTACTTTTTTTCTTCCTTCCCTGCAAACTTCTTCCTCCCTTACTCTCCCTGTCTCTGTCTCTCTAACTCTAATTCCAACTCTCCAACTCTAATCCTTTCTCTCTCTCTGTCTATAACTATATATCTCATGATGCTCCTTGATCTTCATTTGAGTTATTATTTTCTATACTACATATCCCCCCCCCCCTTTCTCTCTCTCTCTCTCCTGATTCTCATTTCATCTTCAGACGTCATATACTGGTATTAAAAGTTCTTCGCTTTCCTCTTTGCTCACTCTCACTCACGCACTCCCTCATTCATACACACACACAGACATACACAGACACACACACACACACCCTCTCTGTGCAGGCTTTGAATATTAATGAGCCACATCTCCATGCAAGTGATCCAATCGTGGGTTCATTATTGATACCACAAGTACTGCAAACTAAACATTAAACGTCCAATTGCTTGTGTTGGGTTCTCTACATGGGTACTGGCGGTATGTAATCTCTTTGAATACTGTAACACTTCACTGTTTTCCTAAATGGCCTAAATCAGTATACAGTGACACGTTTCTTAATTTTATTCTGGCTATCATATGGCTATAAATCATTTAAGTCTTATTGACAGGTGATTTCTGATTCCCAATAATAAGAACAATAACTACTAGACAACAACAACAACAACAACAAAGTCGACCATTGATAGCCCTTGGTGTTCGACGCCCAATTCGGAGTGGGTCAACACTCGCCTAAACTTTAACCATTTCATCCAAAGAGATCATTTCTAACATTTGTAAAATCGTCTGCCAGTAGCTATACTATTTTTGAGGAATATGTTTTCTGTAAATACAAAAATAAACAAAACCAGAAAAAAACAAGTTTAAAGGTAAGGCATGTTATAGGCAGATTGAAGGTTACAAATAGGTATATGCCAAAGAAAGATGGATGGATAGTATGTATGTACTGTATGTATATACTCAGACACACACCCCATAGCTGGGGATGGCTGACTCTAGACAGAGACCGAATATAAAGAACATTTAAAGTTCCTATTCTTAGGGTCCGGGACCACTTTTGTGTTCCGTCGCACCTTTCTCTGTCTCGTTTAGCTGGTGATTTTTACAAGGGGAGGAGGATTCCTAGCCACCCGCCCGCAGAATAAAAAGTAGGACAGTAAAAGAGACAGACAGAAACGGCTAAGGGTGCGCAAAGGATGCCAAACCTCACTCTGGATAGGCCCAGCCCTGGATGGATTGATAGACACATACATAAATACTGCTGATAGACATTTATACATAACAATCATACAGTGTAGTAAGCGACCCCGGCCTAACAGATAGATAGCTAAATAGGTAGATACAAAGAAAGACAGACAGATAGATATATATATATATACAGCTAAATTGATAGGTAGATTTACAGCTGGATGGATGATAGACAGGGAAAACCACACACAGATATATAAATAGATTGGGAGGTAGACAGATAGATAGATAGATATATAAATAGATAAGAGAGAAAGATAAATAGATAAACACAAATTATAAATCAGCCCCCCCTCTCCCATGATAAGCCATAACAAATTATAAGATGAGCCACACAAAATTCAGGCTAAGTTGAGAGAAAGATACAGATAGATAGATAGAGAGATAGATACAAAGATAGATAAAAAGATAGACAAAGATGAGAGATCAGCCTTCCCCCTTCCCTCTTCCAAGATTAGCCATAACAAATTATAAGATGAACCAAACAAAATTCAGGCTAAGTTGAGAGAAAGATAGACGGATAGCTAGCTCAATAGATAGATAAATACAAAGATAGATAGCTAGAAAGATAGACAAAAATTTAAGATCAGCCACCCTCTCCCAAGATAAGCCATAACAAATTATAAGATGAGCCACACATAATTCAGGTTAAGTTGAGAGAAAGATAGATAGATAAATACAAAGATAGATAGATACATACAAAGATAGATAGATACATACAAAGATAGATAGACGAAGATTAAAGATCAGTCCCGCTCTCCCAAGATAAGCCATAACAAATTATAAGATGAACCACACAAAAGTTGCCGCATTTTTCACACAAGTTGGGAAATGTTGTTAAATTGCTTCACACATAAAACACCACGATATATTTTATGCTCTTTAAAACCTTGACAATGTGAAATATTTCGGTCGTGTGTCATGGAAGAAAAGATTACATACGATACAGAATGATACATATACTGTATACATACAGTGAACATTTAATGATACAATGATATCCGTTACTCTCAAACTTTCTTCTACTCAACAGCTGAGCTCTGGAACTCTCTCCCAGAATCAGTCTTTCCCTCTTCCTATGACTTAAATTGCTTCAAACTCCGTGTGTCCAGGCATTTTGGCCCGATCGTCCCTTGATTTTGGCCCTGTCACTCTTTCAACCATGGGGGAGGCACTCGCTATAGGCAGTTCTACCTATTGCCTCCCTCAATCACATAGAAAAAAACAAAACACCAAAAAAATATACCGGTACCGGGCTATACTATTTACCGCTTCAGCACAATAACGTAGTTTCCGTCTTATTATGGTTACCATTAGACGATTTTCCTGTTTATAATCCATCTCTAGGACTCAAAAGGGCAAACACTGTCCCAATAAACCATCCCGGCCGAAGGCCGATTCATCCTTAATTGCAGGCTCGCTATCGCTCGCAAGGAAAACATCGACATCTAAATGGCACGAAAGATCTTATCATTGACAAAGAAATGGGGAGAAAGATCTTAAAACCGCTAAACTAATGGAGCGAACGTCTTAAAATATCAAAACTAATGGGGCTAAACATGAGGAAGAAGGGGGTCCAGATAAAGCAACTATTTCCCCCTAAACTGTCTCATTGTTGTCCAATAATTATTACTTCTAACCTTATATTAGAGCAACCAGAGGTCTTTCAGATCATAGAGCTATAACAGAATGCCTACCGGTACTACTATAATCTACATCTTCATATAGCTATCATAGAATAATCTACATCTTCATATAGCTATCATAGAATAATCTACATCTTCATATAGCTATCATAGAATACCTCCCACCATATCCTTCAGAACAAATATATCAAAATTATTATAAGACTATTATTATTATTATTATTATTATTATTAACCCTTTGACGATTGTGACGCATTTTGACAGTTT
Organism: Paralithodes platypus; assembly: GCA_032716605.1. Taxonomy (NCBI): domain Eukaryota; kingdom Metazoa; phylum Arthropoda; class Malacostraca; order Decapoda; family Lithodidae; genus Paralithodes; species Paralithodes platypus. The sequence goes on along the minus strand of CM064486.1, from coordinate 15,367,347 downwards.
ATTCTGGCTATCATTAGACGATTGTATACAGTTTAGGAAGGATCTGTGGGAATTATAAGGGTAAAGACTATCTCAATATTAACTCTCTGACTTCCATACACCCTTCCTAATCTGAATAAAATCGTCCGATAATAACCAGAAAACAGAACAGAAATACGTATTGGATATGGAAAGGGTTAAGGTGATGGATATTATTTTTAGGGTGACAAAATAATAGACCAGGTATGACAATCAAACCTGGCGTGTTATATCCGTAGACTTTATATCAATAGTACGGTATATTAACCCGTACAGCCCCAGCGACGCGCCTGACGCGTCACCCTAATTGCGCCGACCGTAACCTCAGGTGTAGCCACTCAAGAGGGCTCAGATTTCTATGGGAACTGTGTACGTATCCCACGCAACCGTGCCGATGGTTGAAAACTCTCAAAGTCCACGTGCGTGCGCGCGAGTGCGCAATAACCTGTTTTTTTGGGATAATTGCCTTCAATTTTTTACTCTTGTAAAATCCGTTTTCGGGGGCTCTGTAGGACCATTTTTAAAGCTTTTTGAGCGTTTTTTCGTGGTTTTTCCTTCATTCCTAACCCATTCGCTATTGTTTCTGGAATAAAACAATTTTTTGAAAACCGGCCGGGTTCTGGTGCGCAAACATTACAAAACTAGCCGGGGCTCCACGGGTTAAGGGAGCCCACCTCGCTTTTTTTCTCTTGCTCTCCCTCGTTCTTTGGCTTGTATCCATTCGGCCCCATTCAGCCTACTGTTTTAAGACGTTTAACCAAATCCAGGTGTCAATATTTTCCTGGCGAGCGGTAGCGAGCCAGCATATATATATTTTTATTTTGACAGTAAGCTAAATTTGTACATTTTTCGATAGAAAACTGTCTCCGGCGAAGCCGGCTTTCTCCATATAATGCTGGCTGGCTCGCTATCGCTCACCAGGAAGAAATCGACACCTGGATGGGAATAAACGTCTTAAAACAGTTGACTGAATGGGGCCGAATGGATACAAGCCAGGGAAAGAGAGAAAGATAAAAAAAAAAAAAAAAAGCCGGTGACCCGGTGAGTTTTTTCCCTCATAAATAAATATATCCGAATAGAGACGAACATATGTGGAGCTCTGTAAAATAGCGTAGGTAATAAAAGATGCATGGGAATGACAGAGAAGGGTGGGAATGACAGAGAAGGGTGAGAATGACCATTACCCATCCATTTTGAGGGGAAACACACCGCTAGTTAGGGCGTTGGCTACATTTAAGGGGACAGTGGTTATTTTTGGGTATTTATATTTATTTACATATATATTTTATAGAACCCTCGCTAGACCCCCATCAAGCTCATAAAAACACCCCCTAGACCCCCTATCAAGATAAATTTGTACTTTTTCGGTAAAACAATGTACCGGCCGAAGAAAATTACAGGTTCGCTCGCCAGGACAAAATCGACACCTAAATGGCACGAAAGATCTTAAAATTGACAACGAAATGGGGTGAACGGTATTATAATCGCCAAACTAACGAGCCAACGTCTTAAAATCTCAAAACTAACGGGGCTATTCACGAGGGAGAGGGGGGTCCAGAAAAGCCAACCTTCCCCCTTTAAGGGGGGTGACCTGTTTTTGTTCTGTCCTTTTCTATCTTTCTCTGGCTTGTATCCATTCGGCCCCATTCAGCCTACTGTTTTAAGACGTTTATCCCCATCCAGGTGTCAATTTTTTACTGGTGAGCGGTAGCGAGCCAGCATATTTTTTTATTTTTGACAGCAGGCTAAATTTGTACATTTTGCGATAGAAACATTTCTCCGGCGAAGCCGGATTTCTTCATATAATATTGGCTCGCTATCGCTCGCCAGGAAGAAATCGACACCTAGATGGGGATAAACGTCTTAAAACAGTAGGCTGAATGGGGCCGAATGGATACAAGCCAGAGAAAGATAGAAAAGGACAGAAATAACAAAATGCAGGTCACCCCCCTTAAAGTCGTGCACAGATGTTTGGGGGCGTAATTTATGAAGACTAATTCAGACACATGCAAGTCATATATTATCCCAGCTGAGGTAAAATACAAGAAAGCCACACAGAACAAGCACAAGACTTGGACCCATAACATAACGCTTCAGTTTGGCTTCAATGGACGGCAAATTCTATCCCTTAAGGGGAGGTTTTTAGTTTGGTCCCTAGATATCCTTCAAACTTAAGATTACACCCCCTTGAGCCCCTTTCAAGATAAATTTGTACATTTTTCGGTAGAAAAATGTCCCGGCTGAAAGCCGGTTTCTCTTAAATTACAGGCTCGCTATCGCTCGCCAGGATAAAATCGATACCTAAATGGCACGAAAGGTCTGAAATTTGACAGAAATGGGTTGAAAGTTCTTAAAATCGTCAAAATAATGGGGCGAACGTCTTAAAATCTAAAAAAACAAACAATGGGGATAAACATGAGGGAGAAAGGGGGTAAAGAAAAAAAAATCCCTCAAGTGGAAATCTCCCCTCAATAATCGATTGCTCGAGAATGACTGGGTAAATACTCAACTACTATGTGTCGCTGTATCTTATCAATGCCAAGTTTGAATAATCAACACAAACTATATTTCACTACAAAATCTTCAAAATGACTGAGAACATTTTGAGGGGAACTTTGCAATTTACCGTCAGCTGGGATGATACCGACTGTGGTTGATAATCCGCTGTCACACGAGCGCTTTTCCCGTCAATTTTCCATGAGCAACTTTTGTTCTCGTATTATTATTCCGAGACTCGTTCGCACCGGTATCGGCATCTAAACGGAAGGTAGATTATGTTAGGCGGCTGAATTCTGAAAAAGTGTAGTTTATGAAGCTTCCAGACCATAATTGCCCGTAAAAAATTGATCGAAAAAGGGCTCGTGTGACACCGGCTGTATACTTATAGAATAGTATACGTATAACACAACCACAGGGCCAATATAGGGTGAAGTAAGGAGTGGAGCAGTAGACATTATAGGAGGATGCAACCCAACTAACTATCCCTCTCTAACTACATCCAATACTTGTGATTGTATATTATGTCTCGAGACTTTAAGGGGAGGTTTCTAGTTTGTTTCCTACTCCTCCAGCAATCTTAAAATGTCACCCCCTTGACCCCCTTTCAAGATAAATTTGTACATTTTTCGGTAGAAAAATGTCCCGGCCGAAGGCCGATTACTCTTAAAATACAGGCTCGCTATCGCTCGCCAGGATAAAATCGACACCTAAATGGCACGAAAGGTCTTAAAATTGACAGAATGGGCCGGAAATTCTTAAAAATCACCAAACTAATGGGGCAAACGTCTTAAAATCTCAAAAGCAATGGGGCTAGACATGAGGGAGAAAGGGGTCAAGAAAAAAGTCCCTCAAGTGGAATTCTCCCCTTAAATGCCTCTCATTGATCGCATTATTTTCGTATTATTAGACACATGAGACAAAACACACAGTAAACTAAATATGTAACGGGTAACAATGGGCTAAATTATGTATTTTAAATTATACTCTTAAATGTCTTGATGGTGTAATGGTCAGAGTGTTTAAGATCTGTTTGTGGTAACCCATGTTCGAATCCCGGTAGGAGCACATACTTTGATTTAATTTCGTTGGGAGGTGTTTGGTGTTGGGAGTGAAATGCATACATTTGATTATCAATAGGTTCAAGAATATTATGTCGTAGCGAGGTCGGTCCTAAATGATCTGGGCCCCATAAAATATTCTTTCCTTTCGCTTAAGGGGAGATTTCTACTTGAGCGAAATTTGTCTTGACCCCTTTCTCCCTCATGTCTAGCCCCATTGCTTTTGAGATTTTAAGACGTTCGCCCCATTAGTTTGGCGATTTTAAGAATTTCCGCCCCATTCTGTCACTTTTAAGACCTTTCGTGCCATTTAGGTGTCGATTTTATCCTGGCGAGCGATAGCGAGCCTGTAACTTAAGAGTAACCGGCCTTTGGCCGGGAAATTTTTCTACCGAAAAATGTACAAATTTATCTTGAAAGAGGGTCAAGGGGGTGACATTTTAAGATTGCTGGAGGAGTAGGAAACAAACTAAAAACCTCCCCTTAAGCATTAGGCCATCCATAGTGCAGTTGGGTACAGTACATAATGATATCTTCTAATAATTGCCAGAATATAATGGTCAAGACGTCGCCAGTACATAAGGGGTTAACAGTGGTCATATCTGTCCTGATGTTATACAAATACAGTATAGGAGGACGTCCTTTTAATATGCTCTGGCTAACATTAGATGTTTATAATCAGTGTGTGAAGACCCCAGGGAATAATAGACAAAACATATTTCAAATAAGCGTTTTCCAAAATTCCTTCCTAAACTGAACAAAACCGTCTATATAAAGCCAAAATAGAGTTGCAGAATGCATCACGATATACTGAAATGGTTTGTCTGGAATGAACAGATCTCTCAATTGAACACATTTTTTTCCTATGTGAGTGAGGGAGACAAAAAGGCAGAACTGCCTGTAGTGAGTGCCTCCCCCAGAGTTGAAAGGGTGACAGGGCCAAAATGCTTGGACACACGGAGTTTGAAGTAATTTAAGTCATAGGAAGAGGGAAAGACTGATTCTGGGAGAGAGTTCCAGAGCTCAGCAGTTGAATAGAAGAAAGTCTGAGAATAACGTTTCACTCTTGGGTTGGAGAGTTGCACAGAGTAGGAGTGGGATTGTCTTACAAGACAGGTACTACGTACCCTACGTAGAAGAGGTGGTATACACTGGGAAAGCTCTGAGGAACATTGATTATTATAGTAGCGATAGAATAGTGAGAGAGATGCAACATTGCGGCGAAGAGAGAGAGACTGCAGAGAGTTGGTGAGTGGGCGGGAGTTAGTGATACGAAAGGCTTTCCCTTCTACTTTCGTCTAGGAGTGCGGTGGAAGAGGATCCTTCCCACACATGTGAACAATACTCAATACAAGGATGCACCGTGCCCCTGTACAGAGCAAGAAGCTGTGCAGGGGTAAAGAACCCCTTGAGGCAGTTGAGCACACCCAGCTTCTGGGAGGCTGCCTTAGCAAGACTGGTAATATGGTCCCTCCAAGTGAGAGCAGAAGAAAAATATACACTGAGAATATTGAGAGAAGATGAAGGATTGATTTCTGTATTGTTGAAGAATAAGGGATAGTCCTCTGGGAGCTCTGAACGGGTAGTAAGATGAAGAAATTGGATTTTGGAAGCATTAAAGGCAACAAGGTTTTCTCTGCCCCAATTGGAAATAGCAGTTAGATCAGAAAATAAGTGTTGCATGGCTTCATTACTTTTGTCGTTGAGGGATTGCTGGCTGCCCCAGCCAGCTTAGTTCAGGAAAACTAATTGAGTAGTGTAAGGTAGAGTCATCTGCGTATGAATGGATGGGACTGGAGGCACAGTTGAGAAGATAATTTATGAAAATTAAAAAGGGAATGGGAGATAGGACAGAGCCCTGTGGAACAACGGAGTTGATAGGGTGAGGAAGTGAGCGATGGCCATCCACAACCGCAGCTATGGAACGGTTGGAAAGGAAATTAGAGACAAAGGCACAGATGGAGGTATAGAAACCGAAGGAGGGTAGTTTAGAAATTAAATATTTGTGCCAGACTCTATCGAAGGTCTTCGATATGTCTAGTGCAATGGAAAAGGTCTCACCGAAGTCCCGAAAGGAGGATGACAAAGAGTTAGTAAGATATGAAAGAAGATCACCAGTAGAGCGACCTCTAAGGAAGCCATACTGGCGATCTGAGGGTAAATTATGAGAAGAGAAATGCTTAAGAAATTTGGAAGCAAGAATAGTTTCAAAAACTTTAGAAATACAAGAGATGAGAGCAATTGGACGATAGTTTGAGGGTTGAGAGCAGTCACCCTTCTTTGGGACAGGTTGAATGAGAGCAGACTTCCAGCAAGACGGGAAGACGTTAGAGGAGAGACAGAGACGAAAGAGTTTGCCTAGGCAGGGAGTCACCACGGAAGCACAGTTTTTTAGTACAACAGGAGAAACACCGTCCGGATCGTACACCTTCTTAGTATTAAGCCCAGTGAGGGTAAAAAATATATCTTTAGAAGAGATTAGGATATTAGGCTTTAGTAAGGATCGGAACCACATTACCACCCACGCTCCCAGATAAACCCGAGCTGGTGACGTCACTGTAATCCGCTTTACCGGCATCATCAGTAAGTTTGTTAAGACTCGTCATTGGGGAAGATTGAGAAAGTCAGAGAAGGGGGGGGGGGGGGATTAACTGATAGATAGATGGATTGGTAAATAGAGAGATAGAGAGATGTATAGATACATAGATGGGTAGATATACAGTGGACAGATAGATAGGTAGATAGTTGGATAGATATATAGATAGATATAAATAGATGATTAGGTAGAGAGAGAGAGAGAGAGAGAGAGAGAGAGAGAGAGAGAGAGAGAGAGAGAGAGAGAGAGAGAGAGAGAGAGAGAGAGAGAGAGAGAGAGAGAGAGAGAGAGAGAGAGAGAGAGAGAGAGAGAGAGAAAGAGAAAGAGAGAGAGAGAGAGAGAAAGAGAGAGAGAGAGAGAGAGAAAGAGAGTGAGAGATCCACAGGCCGACTCAGCAATCTCACGAACCCTGCCTGACCCTGCTGACTAATCAAGAGGAGTGATTTGATAATTGGTGAGATTATGAGCTATGTATTTCCTGCAGAGAGAGAGAGAGAGATGAGTGAGTGTGTGTGAGTGTGAGAGAGAGAGAGAATGGGTGTGTGTGCGTGTGTGCGAGAGAGATAGTGTGGGTGCATGTGCGTGCGTGTGTGTGTGTGTATGCGCGCGTGTGTGAGAGAGTGAGTGTGGGTGCATGTCCGTGTGTGAGAGAGTGAGTGTGTGTGTGGGAGTGAGTGAGTGTGTAAAAGAGTGAGTGAGTGTGGGTGTGTATATGTGCGTGTGTGTGTTTGTGTTTGAGAGAGTGAGTGTGAGTGTGTGTGTATATATTTGTGTGCGTGTTATTATGAGCCATGTGTGTCTTACAGTAGGGCCCCAGACCGCTCCATAACCTCCCCCATTACTACGTCAACCATCAACCACCGCTAGATAACTCACGCTATGACTTATCCTGAGAGAGAGAGAGAGAGAGAGAGAGAGAGAGAGAGAGAGAGAGAGAGAGAGAGAGTACAAAGGAGTACAAAGGAAATCAAGCAACAACAGATCTAGTGACCCTTCTAGGCTGCTTGTCCTCCAAAACACTGAGGATCAAGTGTCCAAACAGTGGTTTAGAGTGGGTAAGGGAACATTGGAAAGGGAACTACTGCCCTAGAACTAATGTCCGTGGAAGGATTAGGAAGTTAGTAGGGGACAGATGGGTTAGTAACTGAGGGGGGATAAAATAAAGTTATTCATTTACAAACGCAGTCAGTCGCGGGTTTGATGCGAGATATTTGTCTAAGCGGAGTTTAAATGAATCAACGGTGCTGCAGTCTATAACGTCTCGGGGAAGCCCATTCCACAAGTTGACAACTCGATTGAAGAAGAAATTCTTAGATTCGTGTGAGTTAAAAGATTTACCAATAATTTTGCAACCGTTTCCCCGCGTGTAATTAGATTGGTCGATAGTGAAGTACTTACTACAGTTCATATTGTCGATGCCTTTGATGATTTTGAACACTTGAATTAAGTCACCTCTTAATCTGCGCTGGGTTAAAGGAAATAGATTTAATTCTCTAAGACGCTCTTCGTATGGTTTGTTCTTTAGGCTAGGTATCATTTTGGTAACTCTACGTTGAACTCGTTCTAGCTTGTTTATATCTTTTTGGTAATAAGGGCACCAGGATTGAACGCAGTATTCCAGAAGAGGGCGGACTAAGGAATTGTAAAGGGTTAGGATAACTTCTTTGGATTTATGCTCAAATGACCTGCCTATAAAGCCAATTATTTTGTTTGCCTTCTTAACTTCTGAACATTGTTGACTCGGTTTTAGGTTACTCGATATTGTTACTCCCAGATCGGTTTCTTTGTTTACATTCTTAAGCTGAGTGCCATTCATCGAATAGTTTGCTTTCTCATTTAGGTATCCGATATGAAGTACTTTACATTTATGCGCATTGAAACTCATTTGCCAAATTTGGACCCAACATGACAATTTATCTAGATTGTGTTGCATATCTTCAACTTGATCTTTTGAGAGTACGCTATTTGCAATTTTTGTATCGTCAGCAAATTTTGAGATTGTACAGGTGAGACCCTCATCTATGTCGTTGATGTAAATTAGAAAGAGAATTGGTCCTAGTACCGATCCCTGGGTTACCCCGCTACTTACATTGGTCCATTTAGATGCCTTACCGTTTATGACTACTCTTTGCTTTCTGTCGCTGAGCCAATTTTCTATCCATTTCAACACACCGTCTTGTATTCCATGCGCTTTTAGTTTTAGCAGTAAACGTTTGTGGGGAACTTTGTCAAAGGCCTTTTGAAAATCAAGGTATATAATATCTACAGCTTTACTCTCATCATAGAGGTTGAGGATATCGTGGAAGAAGTCTAAGAGGTGTGTTAAACAGGAACGTTTTTTACGAAAGCCGTGTTGAGTATCTTTAAGTAAGTTATTTGCCTCTAAGTGATTTACGAGTCTGTCTCTTATGACCGTTTCTAGCATTTTACATACAATTGAGGTTAAGCTAATTGGACGTTAGTTACTGGGTAGGGATTTGCTGCCTTTTTTGAATATCGGTGTTACGTTGGCTAGCTTCCACTGATCAGGCATAGTCCCAGACTGCAAGGATTCATTGAATAGCAATGTCAGTGGTTTGGAGAGCTCATCCTTAGCTTCCTTTAGAACTCTAGGCGAGATTGTATCAGGTCCAGGCGTTTTATTTACCTTGAGTTTATCTAAACAATTCAATACTTCTCTCTCTGTAACAGTGATATTGCTTAGAACATCTGAATTATCAATCTGAATCGGTGATGGTGTAGGGATATCACTGAGGTCTTCGGTTGTAAAAACTGATGCAAAGAAGGTATTGAGGGCATTACTCATTTGTACTTCGTCTTTGGTGTATTCTCCATTTTCATCGACTAACGGTCCAACAGTTGAAGTAACTACTGTTTTCTTTCTGATATAACTATAGAATTCTTTCGGGTTTGTTTGACTTTGATTCGCAACATGTAACTCCAGGGTCTTTTTACTTTGCTTAATTAACTTTTTGGCTTTGCGTCGTAGCTCTACAAATTTCACCCGTTCTTCGTCATTTTGTGAGGATTTTAATCTATCATTAGCATTTTTTTTTAGCAAGCAGACAGTCTGAAATATCTTTATTCCACCATTTGGGCTTATCATTATGGCCTGGACGCCGTATTTTCGATGGTATGCAGTCTTGCACTGCCTTAATAAGTGGTTGTGAAACACTCCCAAGATGTATTTATGTCGTTATTGTTAGTCAGAAAGCTCCAGTCAGTTTCTTTAAGCTTTGATTTAAGTTTATGAAAATTTGCTTTCTTGAAATTAGGGACTTTCTCAATGCTGCTATTTGATTTGTTACTAGTAAACTTTAAAGTGAAAGAGAGAGAGAAAGAGAGAGAGAGAGAGAGAGAGAGAGAGAGAGAGAGAGAGAGAGAGAGAGAGAGAGAGAGAGAGAGAGAGAGAGAGAGAGAGAGAGAGAGAGTACAAAAGAAACAAGCAACAACAGGTCGTGCGACCCCTCGAGGTTACTTGCCCTCCAAAACACTGCTGTTCCAAGTGTTGCAACAGTATTTCGGAGAGAATGTGGGAAAGATGTGAGAAGGAAGTGCTGCCCTGGGGCTTAGTCCATGGCAAGGGAAATTATATTAATATCTATTAGGTTATTGAAGGAACACTACTAAAGAAATTATTTATTCAATTACAAATGCAGTCAACCTTGGGTTCAGGGCAAGGTGCTTGTCTATGCGAACTTTGACCACAAGTTGACGACTAGAGTGAAGAAGAAATTCTTGGATTCGTTAGAGTTGAATGATTTACCAATGATTTTACAGCCATTTCCCACCGTGTGATTTGATCGGTTAACCCCTACTGTACCAGAGGGTATTACCATAAATGTACCATACAGTACCAGGCATTGTGGCAAACATGGCTTCAGAGTCGACAGAGAACACCCTTCCACCTCAAAAGTTGGAGGTATACTGAGCCAGCCAGCCTGTGTGAGTTGGATATAAGCTGAGAAGTGTTGCCAACGTATAACAGCAGTCCGTACAAGTCATGGTGGCAGATGCCGCTCAATACGGGCAGTTACAAGGACCGCATATTACTGACGGCGATCTTCCGTCGCTGATACAGGCGAATGACGTTTTTACTGACGGCAATTCGGCGTCGTTGGTATAGTACTGGTTTAATGGTAAAATATGTACTACCGTTCATGTTGTTGATGCCTTTAATGATCTTGAAAACTTGAATAAGGTCACCTCTCAATCTGCGCTTGGTTAATGGATATATATTTAGTTTTTTAAGACTTTCTTCGGATGGTTTGTTCCGAAGACAGGGTATTATCTTGGTAACTCTATGTTGAACTCGTTCCAATGTGTCTATATCTTTTTTATAGTAAGGACACCAGAACTGAACGCAGTATTCCAAAAGTGGGCGGACTAATGAATTGTAAAGGGTGAGGAAAGAGAGAGAGAGAGAGAGTTAAAAACGGATTTGGTTCAGCCATATATAACTGTGTGTGCAATTTTGTTAAAAGAAATTCTTAGGTTACGAGATTGGTTCTGGTTCTGGTTCTCTCTCTCTCTCTCTCCCTCCCTCTCTCTCTCTCTCCTCAACCTCTACGATCAGAGTAAAGCTGTAGATATTATATACCTTGATTTTCAAAAGACAAAGTTCCCCACAAACGTTTACTGCTAAAACTAAAAGCGCATGGAATACAAGACGGTGTGTTGAAATGGATAGAAAATTGGCTCAGCGACAGAAAGCAAAGAGTAGTCATAAACGGTAAGGCATCTAAATGGACCAATGTAAGTAGCGGGGTAACCCAGGGATCGGTACTAGGACCAATTCTCTTTCTAATTTACATCAACGACATAGATGAGGGTCTCACCTGTACAATCTCAAAATTTGCTGACGATACAAAAATTGCAAATAGCGTACTCTCAAAAGATCATGTTGACGATATGCAACACAATCTAGATACATTGTCACATTGGGCCCAAATTTGGCAAATGAGTTTCAATGCGGATAAATGTAAAGTACTACATATCGGATGCCTAAATGAGAAAGCAAACTATTCGATGAATGGCACTCAGCTTAAGAATGTAAACAGAGAAACCGATCTGGGAGTAACAATATCGAGTAACATAAAACCGAGTCAACAATGTTCAGAAGTTGTTAAGAAGGCAAACAAAATAATTGGCTTTATAGGCAGGTCATTTGAGCATAAATCCAAAGACGTTATCCTAACCCTTTACAATTCCTTAGTCCGCCCTCTTCTGGAATACTGCGTTCAATGCTGGTGCCCTTATTACCAAAAAGATATAAACAAGCTAGAACGAGTTCAACGTAGAGTTACCAAAATGATACCTAGCCTAAAGAACAAACCATACGAAGAGCGTCTTAGAGAATTAAATCTATTTCCTTTAACCCAGCACAGATTAAGAGGTGACTTAATTCAAGTGTTCAAAATCATCAAAGGCATCGACAATATGAACTGTAGTAAGTACTTCACTATCGACCAATCTAATTACACGCGGGGAAACGGTTGCAAAATTATTGGTAAATCTTTTAACTCACACGAATCTAAGAATTTCTTCTTCAATCAAGTTGTCAACTTGTGGAATTGGGCTTCCCCGAGACGTTATAGACTGCAGCACCGTTGATTCATTTAAACTCCGCCTAGACAAATATCTCGCATCAAACCCGCGACTGACTGCGTTTGTAAATGAATAACTTTATTTTATCCTCCCTTCAGTTACTAACCCATATGTCCCCTACTAACTTCCTAGTCCTGCCACGGACATTAGTTCCAGGGCAGTAGTTCCCTTTCCAATGTTCCCTTACCCACTCTAAACCACTGGTTGGACACTTGATCCTCAGTGTTTTGGAGGACAAGCAGCCTAGAAGGGTCACTAGACCTATTGTTGCTTGATTTCCTTTGTACTCCTTTGTACTCTCTCTCTCTCTCTCTCTGTCTGTCTGTCTCTCTGTGTTCTTGGTGTTGTTCTCTCCGCAAGCCCCCCCCCCCTCTCTCTCTCTCTCTCTCTCTCTCGATCGATACATAAACTCCACTCCCTTGACTGACTGGGAAAAACAAAACAAAACACGGTGTCTCTCTCTCTCTCTCGATACATAAACTCCACTCCCTTGACTGACTGGGAAAAACAAAACAAAACACGGTGTCTGTCTCTCTCTCTCTCTCTCTTTATTTCCACAAAACAGTGTGCCGAGATAAATTAACCCCTTCTGTACCGGCGAGGTGTTTTAAATTTAATTCTCGCTATATCTATATGATTGTATGCAGTTTAAGAAGGGTCCGTGGTAGCAAAAAGTGTAGTTCGAAGGCTGTAAATTGCTGGAGGCCATTTACAGCAGAGTAAAACCGTTCAATAGTAGCCAGCATAAAGTTACAAGGACGGCACCGGTACTGACCGCTTTAACTATTGGCCAGTATTCGCTGACCCCCCCCCCCCCCCCCCCCCCCGACAATGAACCGAGACAATCTGGTGTGTGTGTGTGTGGTGGATAGCAACGTAACGTAAGCCTATTGAAGGGGGAGCTATAGTGTGGCTATTTTCTGGATCCCCCTCCCCCCCCCCCCCCCCTCTTCTCCCTCATGTTTAGTCTCATTAGTTTGGACATTTTAAGACGTCAGCGAAAAAGCCACATTTTGTTATCAATATTTAGACCTTTCGAGCCATTTAGGTGTCGATCCTTTCTTGGCAAGCGATAGCGAGCCTGTAACTTATTAGGAATTGGCCTTCGGCTGGGACTTTTTATGCTGAAAAATGTACAAATTAAGACGTCCGCCCCACTAGTTTGTCGATTTTAATACCTTTCGTCCTATTTATTTATCAATATCAAGCCCTTTCGAGCCATATAAGTGTCGATTCTTTCCTGGCGAGCGATAGCGAGCCTGTAGTTTTGGAGGAATTGGCCTTCGGCCGGGAAATTTTTCAACAGAAAAATGTACAAATCAATAACGAAGGGAGATCTCCAGGATGCTCTTTTTTCTTTTTAGCTTGATGGAGGCCTAGGGAGGAAACTAAAATAATCATAAATAAACAAATAAATAAACAACACCTACCCCTTTAACCAATCGGCCCACTAGACCACTCGATCCAATGTAGTTACTTGACTTAATTCGACCGCTCCATTCGACCATTCAACCCAATCCCTCACTCAGTCCAATTGACCCGCCTCAGCCCTTTGTTCGGACGTTTATAGCCTATTTGAGCGTTAAGGGGAGATTTCCACTTGAGGGACTTTTTTCTTGACCCCTTTCTCCCTCATGTCTAGCCCCATTGCTTTTGAGATTTTAAGACGTTTGCCCCATTAGTTTGGTGATTTTTAAGAATTTCCGCCCCATTCTGTCAATTTTAAGACCTTTCGTGCAATTTAGGTGTCGATTTTATCCTGGCGAGCGATAGCGAGCCTGTATTTTAAGAGTAATCGGCCTTCGGCCGGAACATTTTTCTACCGAAAAATGTACAAATTTATCTTGAAAGGGGGTCAAGGGGGTGAAATTTTAAGATTGCTGGAGGAGTAGGAAACAAACTAGAAACCTCCCCTTAAGCCTTAGTTGACCAATCTACCCAACCCATTCAATTCGACATTTCTATTATCATCTGGTAACTAGTTGACGATTTTATTCAGCTTAGGACGGACGTCTTTCAATTCATAGGTTACAGGCTATCTCCATTATTCCTTTTAGCTACCATATATCTTTCCTAGGCTTCATCAAATCGTCTACATGTAGCTGGAATCGTATAAAAGAGACGTCACCGGTACAGTAAGGGTTAATCCTTCCTGTACTAAACCGAATTATTTTCTTCCATTGAAAGCTTCACATATACACACATTAGGACTATATTATAACATATATATATATATATATATATATATATATACAGTATATGCAGTGTGTCCGTATGTTGAAACCATAACCCTAAGCGTGATGCCCAAGTTATCTATTTCCGCTGTAAATCTTCAGAATAATTACATATTAATAACAGCCCGGAAACCGTAGACAACATAGCCCAACCAAACCCAATTATTCGCTCGCCTACCCTTTTTATTTCTACCATACATTTTTTTTCCCCGTCTGTCCTGTTTTCAACTAGTGGTCTGGACGTGGGGCCGTTTGCCGTTGAATTACAATTGAAAACTCCTATATAACCCGCGCGCTGGTCATTCCCTTTCCCAACTGGGCTCTGTCAATACCGGGATAGTTTCAGTCCCCTTGATATATAGGTAGCCGATGTGGTGGTGGGTCTGGGGCGGTCAAGGGAGTGCTGCGGCCTGCGTTTATGTGGAAGGAGAGAGGAGGAGGGAAGAAGAGAGAGAAAGGAGAGAGATGTAGAATGAACTAAAGTGGGTTTATGTGGAGAGAGAGAGAAAAGAGAGAGTGTGAGAGAGATGCAGAATGAACAAGAGTGGGTTTATGTGGAGAGGAGGAGGAAGGGAGAGAGGGAAAGGAGAGTGCAAGAGATGCAGCATGAACTAGAGTGGGCTTACTTGAAGAGAGAGAGAGAGAGAGAAAGGAGAGAGTGCGAGAGAGACGCAGAATGAATTAGAGTGAGTTTATGTGGAGTGAGGGAGGAAGAGAGAGAGAGAAAGGAGAGAGTGCGAGAGATGCAGAATGAACTAGAGTGGGTTTATGTGGAGGGAGGAAGAGAGAGAGAAAGGAGAGAGTGTGAGAGAGACACAGAATTAAGTAGAATGGGTTTATGTGGAGAGAGGAGGAGGAAGGGAAATAGAGAAAGGAGAGAGTGCGAGAGAGACGCAGAATGAACTAGAGTGGGTTTATGTGGAGTGAGGGAGGAAGAGAGAGAGGAGAGACTGCGAGATATGCAGAATGAACTAGAGTGGGTTTATGTGGAAGGAAGGAAGGAGGGAGGAAGAGAGAGAGAGAGAGGAGAGAGTGCGAGAGAGACGCAGAATGAACTAGAGTGGGTTTATGTGGAGGAAGGGAGGAAGAGAGAGAGAAAGGAGAGAGTGCGAGAGAGATGCAGCATGAACTAGTGGGCTTACTTGAAGAGAGAGAGAGAGAAAGGAGAGTGCGAGAGAGACGCAGAATGAATTAGAGTGAGTTTATGTGGAGTGAGGGAGGAAGAGAGAGAGAGAGAGAAAGGAGAGAAAGGAGAGAGTGCGAGAGAGATGCAGAATGAACTTAGAGTGGATTTATGTGGAAGGAGGGAAAAAAAGAGGGAAGAAGAGAGAGATACAGAATGAACTAGAATGCTCCGTAGAGAACGTATCTCTTACATGTGTGCACATCTGAGAAAATGTTTTTTGAGCTATGGGACCGGGCTAGATAATTGAATTGGGTCAAACTGGATGGAGTGGTCACAGTAGAATGGGGTTGAGCATTCATGGGGACACCCCCTTCTCCCTCATGCTTAGCCCCATTAGTTTTGAGATTTTAAGACGTTTGTCCCATTAGTTTGTCGATTTTAAGACCTTTTGTCCCATAAATTTAACAATATCAAGATTTTTCGTACCATTTATATGTCGATTTAATTTTTCTGGCGAGCGATAGCGACCCTGTAATTTTGGAGGAATCGGCCATCGGCCGATTTTACAAATATATCTTTAATGGGGATCTTGAGGATAATCTATTAAGCTTGATGGAGATCTAGGGAGAAAACTAAAATAAAATTAATATATGAATAAACCAACCAATAAATAAACCCTTCCGCCCTTAAGGGAAGGCTCCACCTTAGTAGGCTAATCCCAGTTGTATACCCTGTATTGTGTAAACGTTTATAGTATTTGATCCCAGTGCTTTAAGGAATAGCTAGTGCAATTTGCATCACCTTATGTTTGCGCGCGCAGCAGCGAAATCCTTTTTATACTAATATTAAATTCAAGGATCATATATTTCCCAATATAAATCGCCTGTTTTTTGTTTAAAGTAGCCTAACTATATTACCTACAAATGTGCAATATTAGTATTCCCCAATCATACATACAAGCCGTGGAAAAAAAATATTGAATGTATGTTTAGTATCAGGGCCCTATATTACAAAAACAAAAATTTGATGAAAAAAACCCATAGTTGTAAACACACTTTCCTTTTGTGCAAAGTTGCGTAGATACATATGGGATTTGTCTGCAAAGTATGGATGATATCAAGTAATATTCATGAGTACAGTTGATTTTACATGTCTATAAGACATTTATTGCAGAAAAAGCAAAACAAAATTGCAAGTGAAATTTTGAGATAGAAATCTGGGTAAAATGTTTTAGTTACCACTATAATATCGTTCTCTGATACACGGTGTAAAAGAAAATGGAGCTGCCAGAGAATATTTGGGTAACAATAATATTTGTTATTATTTTTTATCTCTCACATACCAAAAACACACGTAAATGGGGAGGTGGGGGTTGGAGATATCAGATGGTGATTTTTTTTATCTTCCCTTTCATTTTATTACACTGTAGGAAGTATTATAGCTACAAACAAAAAATATAAGTTTCGGCTGTGCGATATATGGGTGGGGGGAGGTTGAAGAAGTTGGATGGTGTTTTTTACTCTTCACTTGCACTTTCCTACACTGTAGGAAGATTTTAGCTAAAAAAAAAAAAAAAAAAAAAAAAAAAAAAAAAAAAAAATGCATTCAGGGTCCCAAAAGGTGTACCCTCTCCTTAAGCTTGATGGAGGTCTAGGGAGGAAGCTAAAACAATAATAAATAAATAAATAAATAAATATATAAATGAACAAACTAATAAATAAACCCTACCCCATGAACCAACACAATTCAGTTGAGGTTGAGCTAATTACCACATGGAGAAATACCTGGCTATTCAAAAGCTTTATATAATCCGAAATATCCAAACCCCCCCCCCCCCTAAGTGAAGTAAGGACCAGGACAAATACGCTTTATAAATTGTAGAGGATAATAACTTCCTACACATAACTAAAATATAGTACATATGTTAAAAGTAATATATAAATGAACAAATATATACATACAAAATAATATCTATCTATCTATCTATCTATCTATATATATATATATATATATATATATATATATATATATATATGATTCGCCTAATTAATTTGAACCGAGTATAGTGGTGTGGATGGTTGTAGTGGGTTTCGAACCCATTAAGGAGGGTCATTGTTTTGTTGATCTTTCTTTCCTTTTTTCTCTTTTCCTGGCTTATATGCATTCGGCCCCATTCAGCCAACTGTTTTAAGACGTTTATCCCCATCCAGGTGTCGATTTCTTCCTGGCGAGCGATAGCGAGTCAGCATAGTATGAAGAAATCCAGCTTCGCCGAAGACATTTTTATATCGAAAAATGTACAAATTTAGCTTGCTGTCAAAACAAAAATATATATATGCTGGCTCGCTACCGCTCACCAGGAAAATATCCTTCTTTGAGAAGGAACACTTTATTAACAAAATTTCGCATAGGGCTGGCTCAGGAATTGGTGACCTAACGAAACTATAAAAGAGAATCGTTGTCAATAAAGTGCTCCTCCTCAAATGATGTACGATAGGTGTACGAATGGCCGGATGTCAAATGTTGTACGATAGGTGTACGAATGGCCGGATGTCAAATGATGTACGATAGGTGTACGAATGGCCGGATGTCAAATGATGTATGATAGGTGTACGAATGGCCGGATGTCAAATGATGTACGATAGGTGTACGAATGGCCGGATGTCAAATGATGTACGATAGGTATACGAATGGCCGGATGTCAAATGATGTACGATAGGTGTACGAATGGCCGCCGGATGTCAAACCGGAGCAAATTTGTGTGAAGAGTTGAAAGAATATCAGCAGGAATATAAGAAAATTACACAAATATCATTGCTTTGGCCATTTTATTAGGTCAATAGGCATAATTTAAACTATAAACCATAATTTTATCTTTACATATATAACTATAAAGAGTAGTGTGTTAGGGTGGTTAGAGTGTTTAAAAATCTGTGTGTGATAACCCAGGTTCGAATCCCGGTGGATCACATATAAATTTGCGTTCATTAATTTCAATGAAGGTGTTAGGTGTTGTGGTGAAATTAATATAAATATAAATAATAGACTCGGCTTTCGTTTGACACCCTGAGTCGACTGGTGTACGGTGGGTGAGAATGGCGTACGATACCGGTAGGAAAACAAAACTACTAACCCTCCAGAATTCCCGTGGTCACTTCTGGCTTGGTCCGCCCGAAACAAATTCCCTAATGAGGTCTCCAGCACAATTATCGTTAGCGGGACCCGGATTTATTTTATCACTAGCAATTAGGGTGCAGCAGTCAAGTGTATATATATATTTACTTTTTGCCCTCTTTCTCCGGCCGGTAAAATTCGCGTACAATTGTGGGAGCCGTTTTCTTTTCGTTTTCTTTTTTGTTTGTTCCCGGGGCGTTCATTGGTGAAGTCTTTTATTTGTTTTTGTTTTTACGCGCTGTCTGGCCGGAGAATTTTGTAAATTAATTGTCTGGGGGGTCAATTGTGGGGCTGTGGAGGAAAGGGAGAGGTAGTAAGGAGTAATTGAGAAAATGTATTCGATTAATATTTATTATGTATGGTTTGGTGCAACTGGATTCTTATTCACCGGGTAGAAACAGACGCGCGCGCACTTGAATACGTACAGACAGATAACAAACATACACACGCACATATACAGTATAGCACACCACACACATACACACATTTAGAAACAGTCACAAGAGAGAGTACATACCATCTCAATTCATCCTTTTAGCCACCATATATTTTCTATAAGCTTCATATAATCGTCTAAATGTAGCTGAATTATATGCTACCTTCATTTACTCGATATTTTTATACTTAGGAAGGATATATGATATTGAAAAAGATTGGTCGAGTTAGTCTGTAGCCTTTTAATGGATAAACTTCCGCAGCTGAATAAAATCGCACAATAATTGCTAGAATATAATGAGAAGGACGTCACCTGTACCGAATGGGTTAATATATAATTAAAATATATAAATACACAAATATATACTGTACATAAACAAGGAACCATTAAAAAATCATGATGCATTAACAATCATATGTGTTTTGTCTTTAAGGGGGGTCACCGTCTTTTTTTTTCTCTCCTTTTCTCTCTTTCCCTGGCTTATATCCATTCGGCCTCATTCAGCCAACTGTTTTAAGACGTTTATCCCCATCCAGGTGTCTATTTCTTCCTGGCGAGCGATAGCGAACGAACCAGCATTGTAAGGAGAAATCAGGCTTCGCCGGAGACATTCTTCTATCGAAAAAAGTACAAATTAAGCTTGCTGTCAAAACAAAAATATATATATGCTGGCTCGCTACTGCTCACCAGGAAAATATTGACATCTGGATGGGGGTAAACGTCTTAAAACAGTTGGCTGAATGGGGCCGAATGGATACAAGCCAAAGAGAGAAAGATAAACAAAAGCGAGGTGGGTTCCCTTAACAGGTATGGTGTAAAGGTCTGACAGGAGTTTTATTATTGTCCACAGTAACCCATTAGGAAACCATCCCCATACTCTCTCTCATTACCATAGAAAACGCAACCTCAGTACCCCGCACCTGAGAGCGAGAGCGAGAGCGAGAGAGAGAGAGAGAGTGTGTGAGTGAGTGGCTATTGCTTTTTCTTTTTCTTTACGCCGTTTTAGTGCCTCACTTATCAAAACACAAGCTTTAATTTACTTTTGGCTTATGTTGAATGTATTATGTGTATGTATGTATTTATAAACTAATGAGGCGAACGTCTTAAAATCTCAACACTAATGGGGCTAAACATGAGGGAGAAGGGTGTCCAGAAACTGCAACTACTACCTCCCACTTAAACTCTCGCAATCCGAAATCCCAGCAACATCGTAATTTAGCCCGAACGAGTGAAAGCAGTAACATTAATAGAGTGCCTTTTGAAACTCCCCAGGAAATAGTCCAGGTTAATTCGTCGGTGGACTTGCTGGAGCCCACCTCGCTTTTTTACTCTTGCTCTCCCTATCTCTTTGGCTTGTATCCATTCGGCTCCATTCAGCCTATTGTTTTAAGACGTTTACCCCCATCCAAGTGTCAATATTTCTTGGCAAGCGGTAGCGAGCCAGCATATATATACCGCCAGGGATAACGACCGAGGACCGATGTCAGCCATGAATGTAAATGTAGATCCGACCAGAACCAAAAATTTGATTAAAGAACGTTCTGTGAGTTCTAAAACCGCAACTTTAAAGGTTTTCTATGCAAACGCTCGTAGCATACGCAATAAATTTTCAGATTTAGAGGAACTAGTGTTTACTGAAAATTATGATGTGATTGGTATAACAGAATCTTGGCTCAATACAGAAGATAGAGACTTTTTAGCAGAGTATTCACCTCCCGGTTATGTAATGTTTGAGAAAAGCCGAATAAATAAAAATGGAGGTGGCGTTTTATTTTATATCAAAGAAAGTCTTAACCCGACCCTCTTGTCAAAACCTCAAATTGTAACATCGACACATCTTTTGTGCTAATAAAGAATAATAAAGGTACAAAAATAATACTTGCATTAATATACAGACCTCCAGCTCAATCAGTGCAAACTGACCGAGAAATTTATGAACAAATTGCAGATGTAAGTAACTCACAAGATACCGTATTTATTGGCGACTTTAATTTACCTGTGACCAAGTGGGGCGATACTCTTACTTCACACTCCGGACATGACTTGTATACGAACTTGCAAGAGAGTTCGCTTTATAAATTTGTTCGAACACCGACCCGTGGTAATAACGTTCTTGACATTGTACTTGCAACAAAAGAAGAATTAATAGAGAATTTGAATGTTGGTGATGAATTCAGTAACAGCGACCATCGTACGATAACTTTCACTTTAAACTTTACTAGTAACGAACCAAATAGTAGCATCGAAAAAGTCCCTAATTTCAAGATAGCAAACTTTCATAAACTTAGAGCTATGTTTAAAGAAACTGACTGGAGCTTTTTAATTAACAATAACGACATAAATACATCTTGGAAGTTATTCGAAACCACTTACCTAAAAGCAGTGCAAGACTGCATACCATCGAAAATACGGCGTCCAGGCCATAATAATAAGCCCAAATGGTGGAATAAAGATATTTCAAACTGCCTTCTTGCTAAAAAATTTGCTAATGATAGATTAAAATCCTCACAAAATGACGAAGAACGGGTGAAATTTGTAGAGCTACGACGCAAAGCCAAAAAGTTAATTAAGCAAAGTAAAAAGACCCTAGAGTTACATATTGCGAATCAAAGTAAAACAAACCCGAAAGAATTCTATAGTTATATCAGAAAGAAAAAAGTAGTTACTTCAACTGTTGGACCGTTAGTCGATGAACATGGAGAATACACCAAAGACGAAGTACAAATGAGTAATGCCCTCAATACCTTCTTTGCATCGTTTTTACAACAGAAGACCTCAGTGATATCCCTGTACCATCGCCGATTCAGATTGATAATTCAGATGTTCTAAGCAATATCACCGTTACAGAGAGAGAAGTATTGAATTGTTTAGATAAACTCAAGGTAAATAAAACGCCTGGACCTGATACAATCTCGCCTAGAGTTCTAACTTCTAAAGGAAGCTAAGGATGAGCTCTCCAAACCACTGACATTACTATTCAATAAATCCTTGCAGTCTGGAACTATGCCTGATCAGTGGAAGATAGCCAACGTAACACCGATATTAAAAAAAGGCAGCAAATCCCTACCCAGTAACTATCGTCCAATTAGCTTAACCTCAGTTGTATGTAAAATGCTAGAAACGGTCATAAGAGACAAACTCGTAAATCACTTGGAGGAAAATAACATACTTAAAGATACTCAACACGGCTTTCGTAAAAAACGTTCCTGTTTAACAAACCTCTTAGACTTCTTCCTTGAGATCCTCAACCTCTACGATGAGAGTAAAGCTGTAGATATTATATACCTTGATTTTCAAAAGGCCTTTGACAAAGTTCCCCACAAACGTTTACTGCTAAAACTAAAAGCGCATGGAATACAAGACGGTGTGTTGAAATGGATAGAAAATTGGCTCAGCGACAGAAAGCAAAGAGTAGTCATAAACGGTAAGGCATCTAAATGGACCAATGTAAGTAGCGGGGTACCCCAGGGATCGGTACTAGGACCAATTCTCTTTCTAATTTACATCAATGACATAGATGAGGGTCTCACCTGTACAATCTCAAAATTTGCTGACGATACAAAAATTGCAAATAGCTACTCTCAAAAGATCAAGTTGACAATATGCAACACAATCTAGATAAATTGTCACATTGGGCCCAAATTTGGCAAATGAGTTTCAATGCGGATAAATGTAAAGTGGTACTACATATCGGATACCTAAATGAGAAAGCAAACTATTCGATGAATGGCACTCAGCTTAAGAATGTAAACAGAGAAACCGATCTGGGAGTAACAATATCGAGTAACCTAAAACCGAGTCAACAATGTTCAGAAGTTGTTAAGAACGCAAACAAAATAATTGGCTTTATAGGCAGGTCATTTGAGCATATATCCAAAGACGTTATCCTAACCCTTTACAAGTCCTTAGTCGGCCCTCTTCTGGAATACTGCGTTCAATGCTGGTGCCCTTATTACCAAAAAAAAATAAACAAGCTAGAACGAGTTCAACGTAGAGTTACCAAAATGATACCTAGCCTTAAGAACAAACCATACGAAGAGCGTCTTAGAGAATTAAATCTATTTCCTTTAACCCAGCGCAGATTAAGAGGTGACTTAATTCAAGTGTTCAAAATCATCAAAGGCATCGACAATATGAACTGTAGTAAGTACTTCACTATCGACCAATCTAATTACACGCGGGGAAACGGTTGCAAAATTATTGGTAAATCTTTTAACTCACACGAATCTAAGAATTTCTTCTTCAATCGAGTTGTCAACTTGTGGAATGGGCTTCCCCGAGACGTTATAGACTGCAGCACCGTTGATTCATTTAAACTCCGCCTAGACAAATATTTCGCATCAAACCCGCGACTGACTGCGTTTGTAAATGAATAACTTTATTTTATCCTCCGCTCAGTTACTAACCCATATGTCCCCTACTAACTTCCTAATCCTGCCACGGACATTAGTTCCAGGGCAGTAGTTCCCTTTCCAATGTTCCCTTACCCACTCTAAACCACTGTTTGGACACTTGATCCTCAGTGTTTTGGAGGACAAGCAGCCTAGAAGGGTCACTAGACCTGTTGTTGCTTGATTTCCTTTGTACTCCTTTGTACTGTATACAGTATATATATATATTTTTACAGCAAGCTAAATTTGTAAAAAAAATTATAGAAAAATGGCTCCGGCGAAGCCGGACTTCTCCATACAATGCAGGGGTTTTGGGATTAGCAGGGATTTTGGACCAAAATATTCTCGATTCTGGGCGAATAGCTGGGCGAAAATGAAATATAAGACCATGTATAGAAGCAGCTAGGCGAGAAAAATTGAATGGCACCAAGTAGAATTCCCTAGGACGTATAGTTTGGGCTACAGAGGACTTTTAAAGTCCAAAACACGGTCCCCTGGGCCCTCCAGGAAGGCCCAGTCAAAATCGAAATCCTAAACTAATAGTCCGATTTCAATTCTGTTTGCGCCATTCGATTCAGCGTGTCAAAGTGAACTTTAGGTAAACATTTGAACAAAATCCATACATAGATAACTCGTCTATGGATTTTTTAACCTTTTAAACTTTAAAATAGACCTATTGGGCCTAAAAATTGGTCAAAATTAAAAAAATCATATAGGCCTACCGTTGGAATCGTAATGACGAGACAAATCCATATATACCCATGCAAAATCGAAATTCGAAAGTTGCCCGCCCAAGTGCAAAAATTTGCCTGGGCTTTTATATTAAACGCAAGGATTTTGGACCAAAATATTTTCGATTCTGGGCGAATGGCTTGGCGAAATTTAAATATAAGACCATGTATAGAAGCAGCTCGGCGAGAAAAAGTGAATGGCACCAAGTAGAATTCCCTAGGACGTATAGTTTGGGCTACAGAGGACTTTTAAAGTCCAAAACACGGTCCCCTGGGCCCTCCAGGAAGGCCCAGTCAAAATCGAAATCCTAAACTAATAGTCCGATTTCAATTCTGTTTGCGCCATTCGATTCAGCGTGTCAAAGTGAACTTTAGGTAAACATTTGAACAAAATCCATACATAGATAACTCGTCTATGGATTTTTTAACCTTTTAAACTTTAAAATAGGCCTATTGGGCCTAAAAATTTGTCAAAATTAAAAAATTCATATAGGCCTACCGTTGGAATCGTAATGACGAGACAAATCCATATATACCCATGCAAAATCGAAATTCGAAAGTTGCCCGCCCAAGTGCAAAAATTTGCCTGGGCAACGCAGGGATTTTGGACTAAAATATTTTCGATTCTGGGCGAATGGCTGGGCGAAAATGAAATATAAGACCACGTATAGAAGCAGCTGGGCGAGAAAAATCGAATGGCACCAAGTATAATTCCCTAGGACGTATAGTTTGGGCTACAGAGGACTTTTAAAGTCGAAAAAACGGTCCCCTGGGCCCTCCAGGAAGGCCCAGTCAAAATCGAAATCCTAAACTAATAGTCCGATTTCAATTCTGTTTGCGCCATTCGATTCAGCGTGTCAAACTGAACTTTAGGTAAACATTTGAACAAAATCCATACATAGATAACTAGTCTATGGATTTTTAACTTTTTAAACTTTAAAATAGGCCTATTGGGCCTAAAAATTGGTCAAAATTAAAAACATCATATACCGTTGGAATCGTAATGACGAGACAAATCCATATATACCTATGACAAATCGAAATTCGAAAGTCGCCCGCCAAGTGCAAAAATTTGCCTCGCGATAAATCGACACCTGGATGGGGATAAACGTCTTAAGACAGTTGGCTGAATGGAGCCGAATGGATACAAACCAGGGAAAGAGAGAAAAGTAGATAAAGATAAAAAAAAAACGGTGACCCCCCTTAAAGAACGGAATAATTAGAATCCGTTCAACAATATATTATAATAAAACAGTGATACCAAGTTCTTAAATAAATCATATTTTATTTCCTTAGATTATGTCTCTGGGTCTTCTCCTGGATGACCTAGATGGGTGTGAATTCTCCTGGATGACCTAGATGGGTGTGAATTTGAATTTTGTTTTTGGTGTGTTCATTGTTTTATGTTGTGTTGTCCCTATTCTGGCTCTGTCTTGAGTCGCCCCCCCCCCCCCCACAAAAAAAGAAGAAGAAAAAGAAAGAAAAAACAGGAAAAGACGGAAAAATAAAAGAAGAAATAGGGAAAATTATAAGACGGAACAAGAAAAGAAAACAATAGGAAAAGTGGGGATTGGACCTGAGTATATAGAATAGAGTAAAAATGTATTATGTTGGACTTGATATAACCAATCCCCTTATAATAGGCTCCTGAATACAACAAATGGTCATAACGGGTCATAATCATCCATAGGTTAGGTTGACTATAGCTATTTAGAGGAAGCCTCATTATATTATACTTGGATTATGTGACTAGTAAATATCCCTTACACGTTCCTGGCATTTGGGATTGGCTACCGGCCGCCTGCCTCCCCGGTACACATAAACACACTCGTACGCGTATATAATAATATCGGCATGGCACGAGCCCCAAAGGCATCTCGAAAATCACACACCCCAGTGCCGGCAACACTTTCGGGAGAGATAAATAAGAAAGCAGGAATTCAATCTAAGGATTCAATTTTCTCAACTGGCGGCGGTACGTTGCTTTCTCTCTCAGACTTCGGGGGGGGGGGGGGGATAGGGAGAGTGTTAGAGTGAGAGAGTGAGTGTGTCTGTGTTCAGTCTCTCATAATCCCGTGTTTGAGGGAGAATGGAGTTCGATGTGCGTGTGTGTGTATATATATACAGAGAGAAAGAGAGAGAGAGAGAGAGTGAGAGTGAGTGAGTGAGTGAGAGAGAGAGAGAGAGCAGAGAATGAAAACTTAGCGTTTTAAAGATCTTGTGGCATAATCTATCCTTTAAGTCTAGCTTTATAAAAGAGGGACTGCATTTTGTTGTATGCAGAATACACTCTGCCCTATTCTTAAATCACCCAACTCCTTCAGCACCATGGCGTACTATTGCATCTTATTCTGGTTACCATTAGAGTAGTTTCTTTACCTTATAATCTAGCTCTAGGACGCAAAGGGGTAATTACGAGATCAATACACCCTCTAAATAACAAACGTCCCTCCTAAACTGCGCAAAAACGTCTACTTTCAGCCAGAACAAAAGGCAAAGAGGCGTCATGGTGCTGAAGGGGTTAGGCTAACTATTTTTTGTTATAACATCATAATATAATTGGTTCAAGGTAATGCATGTCTTATAAGCAAATGGTTCAATATATACGATTAGTTATGTGTTTAGCTCTAATGTCCAGCCCCATAATTATAAGTTGGATTCATTCTACTTTTATAGCTTATTGTTCTCGTTTGTTCTAATCCGAATAGTCGAACCGAGTTAGTATTATCAATGTTTAAGGGGGGTGACCTGTTTTTGTTCTGTCCTTTTCTATCTTTCTCTGGCTTGTATCCATTTGGCCCCATTCAGCCTACTGTTTTAAGACGTTTATCCCCATCCAGGTGTCAATTTTTTACTGGTGAGCGGCAGCGAGCCAGCATATTTTTTATTTTTGTTTGACAGCAGGCTAAATTTGTACATTTTTCGATAGAAAAATTTCTCCGGCGAAGCCGGATCTCTTCATATAATGCTGGCTGGCTATCGCTCGCCAGGAAGAAATCGACACCTAGATGGGGATAAACGTCTTAAAATAGTTGGCTGAATGGGGCCGAATGGATACAAGCCAGAGAAAGAGAGAAAAGGAGAAAAAAAGGTCACCCCCCTTAAGGAAGGTCACGGGCTTTCTTGATTTTTCTCTCTCTTTCCCCGGCTTATATCCATTCGGTCACGGTCTTCATTGAGTGTTTTGAAAATAATATGCTTGATTTACATTCTTCTATATATTTGGGAATCCAGAGTATGTGTATTAAGGGGGCCCACCTCACTTTTTGGTTTTTCTTATCTTCCTCTCTTTGAATTGTATCCATTCAGCCCCATTCAGCCTACTGTTTTAAGACGTTTACCCCCATTCAGGTGTCAATATTTTCCTGGCGAGCGGTAGCGAGCCAGCATATATATATTTTTGTTTTGACAGCAAGCTAAATTTGTAAATTTTTCGATAGAAAAATGTCTCCGGCGAAGCCGGATTTCTCCACACATAGTTATATAGTAAATGCACACGTTTACAAGCCATAGCGTATTTTCACACACACACACACATTCACACACACGCACACATTCACACACACACACACACACATACTCCCCACTCTCTACCACACATCATTATACATTTTCTACCTTCAAAACGTACCTCAATAAAACACACACACACACACACACACACATTCACACACACGCACACATTCACACACACACACACATACTCCCCACTCTCTACCACACATCATTATACATTTTCTACCTTCAAAACGTACCTCAATAAAACACACACACACACACGCACACACACATTCACACATTCACACACACACACATACTCCCCACTCTCTACCACACATCATTATACATTTTCTACCTTCAAAACGTACCTCAATAAAACACACACACACACACACACACACACACACACACACACACACACACACACATACTCACAAAGAAAAACGCACTCATACACTCTAGTTTCTGTATCACACCCAAACACACACATTTACCCCCATAAAGATATCACACAGACATATGATAAGGAGTTGTTGGAAGTCCTGTTTCATTTGCCTGGCTTCCCCCACTGTTTCTATTTGTGCCTCACCTACACAGAGAGTAATCCAGCTTACTCTCACACATAATGCCTCCTCCTATTCATTTCACTACACTTAAGGGGACAGTGGCTGTTTATTTGGTCTATTAATTCATGTATTCATATATTTTTTTAGTTTCCTCCCTTGACATCCATCAAGCTTAGAAAAACACCCCCTAGACCCCCCTTCAAGATAGATTTGTACATTTTTCGGTAGAAAAATGTCCCGGCCAAAGGCCGATTCCTCCTAAAACTATAGGTTCGTTATCGTTCGCCAGCAAATAATCGACACCTAAATGGCACGAAGGGTCCTAATATTGACAAAGAAATGGGGTGAAAGGTCATAAGATCCCCAAACTAATGGAACCAACGTCTTAAAATCTCAAAACTAGTGGGGCTAAACATTAGGGAGAAGGGGGTCCAGAAACACGGCTGTCTCCCCTTAACAGGCCCACCACACTTACTGTACATCCCACACATCTAAATGACTTCTAATGTACTTTGATTTTGGCTCTCTATCACGCTTTCATTTTCGTTTGGGAGGGGGGGGGGGGGGGGAGGACACTTCTTAAAGGCAGCATTATCTTTTGTCTCCTTCATGCATATAGAAACACACACACACACACACACACACACACACACCCTAAGCCTTCGTTTCCAAATGTCGCCAATTGGCTAAAATACAGACTACACACACATCCAAAGCCATTCCAACGATACATAAACACTTAACATGCATTTCACGCAATACATTCCCAGTTAAGGAGGCGCGATAATAATGAGCTTAGCTCGCATTGCGTGGATTCCCCTTGACGAACAACACACACTCTCTCACACACACACACACACACACACACACACACACACACACACACACACACACACACACACACACACACACACACACACACACACACACACACACACACAGCGTATAAACATAAATTCACAAGTACCAAAATTGCCAGAGAGTCGAACAAAGGCGGTAAGATCTGTTATCAATGAGTTAGGTTGCTATGTTGAAAAAGGAACGATGCAAAACTGAAGCCAGTATATCTCTCTCTCACACACACACACACACACACTCTCTCTCTCTCCCAACCCCCCCTCTCTCTCTCTCCTTCTTTTCTATCCTTTCCTTTAACTTTCCTTTTCTATCGGAATATGCCATCTCTACTAGAATTAAGTCCTGTCCACCTCGTTTGAATCGTAAGGTCTGTGTGGCCAGTGTATCTATGTAAATCTATGTACATCTCACTCTCACTCTCTCTCTCTCTCACACACATAGGGTCGTCTCCTACACGAAGCAGTCCGCAGCCATGGATCAAAAAACGCCATCCGAGAAGAAGCAGCAGTGAAATAAATCATCCAACGCCAAGAAAAAAAACAGAGGCAACCGAGGACCACCAGCGATAAGGACCGGAGACAGCGAGGACCGAGGACAGCCATGAACATAAATGTAGATCCGACAAGAACAACAAATATTATTAAAGCGCGTTCCGTGAGTTCTAAAATAACAAATTTAAAGGTTTTCTATGCAAACGCTCGTAGCATACGCAATAAATTTTCAGATTTAGAGGAGCTAGTGTTTACAGAAAATTATGATGTGATTGGCATAACAGAATCTTGGCTCAATACAGAAGATAGAGACTTTTTAGCAGAGTATTCACTTCCCGGTTATGTAATGTTTGAGAAAAGCCGAATAAATCGAAATGGAGGTGGCGTTTTACTTTATATCAAAGAAAGTCTTAACCCTACCCTCTTGTCAAAACCTCAAATTGTGAACGTCGACGCATCTTTTGTGCTAATAAAGAATAATAAAGGTACCAAAATAATACTTGCATTAATATACAGACCTCCAGCTCAATCAGTGCAAACTGACCGAGAAATTTACGAACAAATTGCAGATGTAAGTAACTCACAAGATACCGTAATTTTTGGTGACTTTAATTTACCTGTGACCAAGTGGGGCGATACTCTTACTTCACACTCCGGACATGACTTGTATACGAACTTGCAAGAGAGTTCGCTTTATCAATTTGTTGGAACGCCGACCCGTGGTAATAACGTTCTTGACATTGTACTTGCAACAAAAGAAGAATTAATAGAGAATTTGAATGTTGGTGATGAATTCAGTAACAGCGACCATCATACGATAACTTTCACTTTAAAGTTTACTAGTAACGAACCAAATAGTAGCATCGAAAAAGTCCCTAATTTCAAGAAAGCAAACTTCCATAAACTTAGAGCTATGTTTAAAGAAACTGACTGGAGCTTTTTAATTCACAATAACGACATAAATACATCTTGGAAGTTATTCGAAGCCACTTACCTAAAAGCAGTGCAAGACTGCATACCATCGAAAACTCGGCGTCCAGGCCATAATAATAAGCCCAAATGGTGGAATAAAGATATTTCAAACTGCCTGCTTGCTAAAAAATTTGCTAATGATAGATTAAAATCCTCACAAAATGACGAAGAACGGCTGAAATTTGTAGAGCTACGACGCAAAGCCAAAAAGTTAATTAAGCAAAGTAAAAAGACCTTAGAGTTACATATTGCGAATCAAAGTAAAACAAACCCGAAAGAATTCTATAGTTATATCAGAAAGAAAAAAATAGTTACTTCAACTGTTGGACCGTTAGTCGATGAAAATGGAGAATACACCAAAGACGAAGAACAAATGAGTAATGCCCTCAATACCTTCTTTGCATCAGTTTTTACAACAGAAGACCTCAGTTATATCCCTACACCATCGCCGATTCAGATTGATAATTCAGATGTTTTAAGCAATATCACCGTTACAGAGAGAGAAGTATTGAATTGTTTAGATAAACTCAAGGTAAATAAAACGCCTGGACCTGATACAATCTCGCCTAGAGTTCTAAAGGAAGCTAAGGATGAGCTCTCTAAACCACTGACATTACTATTCAATAAATCCTTGCAGTCTGGAACTATGCCCGATCAGTGGAAGCTAGCCAACGTAACACCGATATTCAAAAAAGGCAGCAAATCCCTATCCAGTAAATATCGTCCAATTAGCTTAACCTCAGTTGTATGTAAAATGCTAGAAACGGTCATACGAGACAGACTCGTAAATCACTTAGAGGAAAATAACATACTTAAAGATACTCAACATGGCTTTCGTAAAAAACGTTCCTGTTTAACAAACCTCTTAGACTTCTTCCACGATATCCTCAACCTCTACGATGAGAGTAAAGCTGTAGATATTATATACCTTGATTTTCAAAAGGCCTTTGACAAAGTTCCCCACAAACGTTTACTGCTAAAACTAAAAGCGCATGGAATACAAGACGGTGTGTTGAAATGGATAGAAAATTGGCTCAGCGACAGAAAGCAAAGAGTAGTCATAAACGGTAAGGCATCAAAATGGACCAATGTAAGTAGCGGGGTACCCCAGGGATCGGTACTAGGACCAATTCTCTTTCTAATTTACATCAACGACATAGATGAGGGTCTCACCTGTACAATCTCAAAATTTGCTGACGATACAAAAATTGCAAATAGCGTACTCTCAAAAGAACAAGTTGACGATATGCAACACAATCTAGATAAATTGTCATGTTGGGCCCAAATTTGGCAAATGAGTTTCAATGCGGATAAATGTAAAGTACTACATATCGGATACCTAAATGAGAAAGCAAACTATTCGATGAATGGCACTCAGCTTAAGAATGTAAACAGAGAAACCGATCTGGGAGTAACAATATCGAGTAACCTAAAACCGAGTCAACAATGTTCAGAAGTTGTTAAGAAGGCAAACAAAATAATTGGCTTTATAGGCAGGTCATTTGAGCATAAATCCAAAGAAGTTATCCTAACCCTTTACAATTCCTTAGTCCGCCCTCTTCTGGAATACTGCGTTCAATCCTGGTGCCCTTATTACCAAAAAGATATAAACAAGCTAGAACGAGTTCAACGTAGAGTTACCAAAATGATACCTAGCCTAAAGAACAAACCATACGAAGAGCGTCTTAGAGAATTAAATCTATTTCCTTTAACCCAGCGCAGATTAAGAGGCGACTTAATTCAAGTGTTCAAAATCATCAAAGGCATCGACAATATGAACTGTAGTAAGTACTTCACTATCGACCAATCTAATTACACGCGGGGAAACGGTTGCAAAATTATTGGTAAATCTTTTAACTCGCACGAATCTAAGAATTTCTTCTTCAATCGAGTTGTCAACTTGTGGAATGGGCTTCCCCGAAACGTTATAGACTGCATCACCGTTGATTCATTTAAACTCCGCCTAGACAAATATCTCGCATCAAACCCGCGACTGACTGCGTTTGTAAATGAATAACTTTATTTTATCCCCCCCTCAGTTACTAACCCATCTGTCCCCTACTAACTTCCTAATCCTGCCACGGACATTAGTTCCAGGGCAGTAATTCCCTTTCCAATGTTCCCTTACCCACTCTAAACCACTGTTTGGACACTTGATCCTCAGTGTTTTGGAGGACAAGCAACCTAGAAGGGTCACTAGATCTGTTGTTGCTTGATTTCCTTTGTACTCCTTTGTACTCCTTTGTACATACACTCCCCCCTCTTTCTCTCTCTGTTATTCGGCAGGGCAGGTTGGTTTTTCTGCCCTCCTCTTCCTCCTCCCCCCCCCCCTCCCCTTCTCCCTCATGTTTATCCCCATTGGGTTTCAGATTTAAAGACGTTCAGCCCGTTAGTTTGGCGATTTAAAGACCTTTACCCCATTTCTTTGTCAATATTTAGACCTTTCGTGCCATTTAGGTGTCGATTTTCTCCTGCAAGCGATAGCAAGCCTGTAATTTAGAACGAACCGGGACATTTTTCTACCGAAAAATGTACACATGTATATACAAGAGGGATCTTGAGGATTTTGTTTAAGCTTGATGTATGTCTAGGTAAGAAACACAAAACATTAATTAATATATAAATCGACCAGCAGATAAAACCTCAGTCAGTCAGTCAGTAGCCAGCTCTTACTCCTACAAGGGGTAGGGAGGATCAGCAAGGGACATAAGAAAGGAAAAAGAGGTGGCAGGAGAAGAACACATATAACAGTTCGCCCACAAAAAGCAAGCACACAAACATTCAGAAACACCAATTAACTTCCTTCCCCCATTAACCCCTTCTGTACCGGTGACGTATTTTTAACTATATTCTGGGCCTCCAGCAATTAACAGTTTTCGAACTATCTCATTTAACCCTTTTTACTACCGTACCACAGATCCTTCTTAAATAATAATTGATATTGGTTCAGGAGTAATTTATCGAGAGGACTTCCCTAAGTGGTTAAGGCCCCATTAATTGCTCTTTCCATTCACATATGCATAGCCTACGTGAGTTGCAGTTGGGATGTGTGTACATGCTTAGATTGATATGCAGGATTCGAATTTGCATAATAAATCGTAGGCAGTGTCCACCAACCTTTAACTGTCTTCGTGGTGCGATGCATAAGGTGTTGATTTTCGGTGTGAGCATCCTGGGTTCGAGTCCACGGACTGCCACATGTGTTTGTAAATTTCATTAATCGATTTTAGGAGTATTGTTGGTTGTTGGAAGGAACATAATAATTGATATTGGTTCAGGAGTAATTTATCGAGAGGACTTCCCTAAGTGGTTAAGGCCCCATTAGTTGCTCTTTCCATTCACATATGCATAGCCTACGTGAGTTGCAGTTGGGATGTGTGTACATGCTTAGATTGATATGCAGGATTCGAAGTTGCATAATAAATCGTAGGTAGTGTCCACCAACCTTTAACTGTCTTCGTGGTGCGATGCATAAGGTGTTGATTTTCGGTGTGAGCATCCTGGGTTTGAGTCCACGGACTGCCACATGTGTTTGTAAATTTCATTAATCGATTTTAGGAGTATTGTTGGTTGTTGGAAGGAACATAATAATTGCACAAATTGTTCTCTAACTATTTTGAGTCTCTTTCCCATTGGCAATGGACACTAGATCGAAGGAAGATTAAGTTAGCGAGTTTAATTTTCATGGAACTTAAATTTTGAAGATGCCAGACAACAATTGTTCGTAGAAATTGACGGAAAAATCGCTCGTGTGACACCGGTTTTAGACATTGATCTTATTAGCCACTCCAAGTGACTCTTTTTTGTGTGGATCGCGGCTGTGAGATACCAACTCTTCCAGAGACTATGTTGAAAGGCGGGTGACTCGCACTCTATCACATACAGTAAATGCACACGTTTACAAGCCATAACGTATCTCTAAACACACACACACACCCTCTCTCTCTCTCCTCCTCACTCCACACTCTCTCTCTCTCCACCACACTCCACACTGCTCAGACCACTTCAGATACATTAGGTCAGCATTACCATTCATGACCACTGCTCTACCATCATCAGGAACACACACACACACGCACGCACGCACGCACACACACACACACACACACACACACACACACACACACACACATACATACATATACACACACACACACACACACACACACTCTCTCTCTCTCTCTCTCCACCACACAGAATAAGAGGACAGTTTAGTTAAGAGGAGACTTTGGCTTTTTATGGACCCCCACCCCTCTCCCTCATGCTTAGCCCCGTTAGCTTTAAGATTTTAAGAAGTTCGCCTCATTAGTTTGGTTATTTTAAGACTGTTTGCCCCATTTCTTTGCCAATGTTAACACCTTTCGAGCCATGTACAGTTGAGGTTAATAAGTGTTGTCAGATATTTCACAAAGTTTCGGACACTGACTAATATTCTGAGGGATAAGCACTTTTCCCAGTAACTATAAAGATACCAATAACACTTGTCGAGCGAAACCCACTGGAATCTATGACAACACTTATTACCCCCGATTGTACTATGGGTTCCAGAGGCCGTGTTACATCGTTTTTCAGGAATAACTTATTAACAAACTGTTGGATCAGTATGATATTTTGCCGGAGCTTGTTTCACACCATCCTCTAATTTTTTTCAACATAGTGCATTATCAAAAGTTGAGAATTAAGCCACTTGGTCCCCGTGTCATGAGGTTAATGTTACACCTGAATAACTAAGAAACGGACAAGGCTACCGTGGTGTACCTGTGGAAACCACCAAACCATTATTGCTCCTCCATCAAACACGGTAATTATCACCCACCACTCAACCCTACTATCGTTTTTACACTCAAGTTATTTGTCAATATCAAATAAATCTATACACAAATACATACGTTTTGACTAGAGTATTCTAAGGTCATAATCTACACGAAAGCAGGAACAATACAGCACCACAAGCGATTCATTGGCACTCCGACGAAACTTTCGAAAGCGCTGCCCAAAACTGAGGACGTCTACGCAAAAACAGACAATGTTTTTGTCTTGGTAGGTATACCAAATAGAACAATTTGTTTCGTTTTTGCACTTTTCTAATCGGAACTATTCCCCAAGTGAAAATTAACGGCCAAAATAAATATCCGAGAACCTTCCGAAAATGCCATTTTTCGACAGGTCCGGATCAGTGGAAATTTTGAGGGGTCAAATCACGCCCGACGAGAACCTTTGTGTTGATGAGTTCTGTGGCAATGTATCCAAACTAGCAACCATTCCATCCCAATAATATCTTCCTTTGACACTTCGGGATTCGAATTAGAGACCCTAGATTTACCAGCGCCTTGGCCAGACCACTCCACCACATCTATCCTTAACCCTTTGAGGATCAGGACGCGTTTTGAGAGTTTATTCTAGCTCTCATTAGACGATTATATACTGTATAGCTTAAGAAGGATCTGTGGGAATTAAACATATACAGAATATCGCAAATGACCCTCTGCCTTCCAAATACCCTTCCTAATAGGAGTAATATCATTTACTAACAGTATAAATGTATTGTCAAAACGCGCCATAATCCTCAAGTGGTTAATTTTACACTTGCATAATTCGGCTATTTTTCCATTACGAGTAACCAGATAAAACAAAGAGATATAATAATACCACATAATTAATACGAATGCAAAATTATTGACCAAAGAAGATGTTTTTGTTTTATTTTCGTACTAAAAACTCCAGAACGACATGCTATATATTGACTCGGATTCTGTGACTCCGCAAGAATTCCGACAGTAGAGGAGGTAGTGTGACATCAGCTTTAAGGACCTTCCCCCCCCCCCCCCCCCTGGAGTCATGGGGTCAAGCCAACACTCGGTCAAGCCAGTGGTAGCTAGCGGAGCCATCTACAGGGAGGGTTACCCTAACACGACACGAGAGTATTAAGGGAGCCCACCTCGTTCTTTTTTCTTTCTCTCCCTCTCTCTTTGGCTTGTACCGGTGTCCATTCGGCCTCATTCAGCCTACTGTTTTAAGACGTTTACCCCCATCCAGGTGTCAATATTTTCCTGGCGAGCGGTAGCGAGCCAGCATATATATATTTTTGTTTTGACAGCAAGCTAAATTTGTACATTTTTCGATAGAAAAATTTCTCCGGCGGTGCCGGATTTCTCTATACAATACTGGCTCGCTATCTCTCGCCAGGAAGATATAAATACCTGGATGGGGATAAACGTCTTAACACAGTTGGCTGAACGGGGCCGAATGGGGCCGAATGGATACAAGCCAGGGAAAGAGAGAAGAGGAGAGAAAGATAAAACAAGCAGGTGGCCCCCCTTAAGGGAGTAGGTGATATATACTTGTGCATTATTCTATTCATACATTATCAATTTAGTTTCGTCACTAGGCCTCCATCAAACTTTAACAAACATCCTCAAGATTCCCCTTCGAGATCAATTTGTACATTTCTCGGTAGAAAAATGTCCCGACCGAAGGCCGATCCCTAATAAACTAGAGGCTCGCTATCGCTCGTCAGGGATAAAATCGACACCTAAATGGCACAAGAGGTCTTCATATTGACAAATAAATGGGGCGAAAAGTCTTAAAATCGCCATACTAAAGGTGCGAACGTCTTAAAGTGTCAAAAGTAATGGGGCTAAACATGAGGGAGAAGGGGGTCCAGAAAAAGCAACTACTGTACCTCCCCCCTATAACGACGCGGGTATGAGTCACTGTATCGAATTAACATAGATATTGCACCATGTCCAATATTCGATTATTTTCACCGGTAGATTGCGAGGTATTCTGCATCCCCCATTTCTCTCAAGTTAGATTAAGGGGGTTCTCCCTCATGTTTAGATCCATTGTTTTTGTTTTTAATTTAAAGACACTTACCCCATTAGTTTGTTCAGATTTTAAGACTTTTGGCCCATTATTTTGGCACTTTGCTTTCACCCAATTTCTTGGGCAATATTAAGACCTTTCGTGACATTTAGGTGTCAATTTTTCCCCCTGACACCAATACCTAGCCTGCAATTTAGGAAGAACCGACTTTCGGCCACAGCATTTCTCTGCCGAAAATATCCACAATTTTATCTCGAAGGAGGGTCATGGGGGTATTTATCTCGAAGGAGGGTCATGGGGGTATTTATCTCGAAGGAGGGTCATGGGGCTATTTATCTCGAAGGAGGGTCATGGGGGTATTTATCTCGAAGGAGGGTCATGGGGGTATTTATCTCGAAGGAGGGTCATGGGGGTATTTTATCTCGAAGGAGGGTCATGGGGGTATTTATCTCGAAGGAGGGTCATGGGGGTTTTATCTCGAAGGAGGGTCATGGGGGTATTTATCTCGAAGGAGGGTCATGGGGGTATTTATCTCGAAGGAGGGTCATGGGGGTATTTATCTCGAAGGAGGGTCATGGGGGTATTTATCTCGAAGGAGGGTCTTGGGGTGTTGTTTTATCTGGAAGGAGGGTCTTGGGGGTGTTGTTTTATCTCGAAGGAGGGTCTTGGGGGTGTTGTTTTATCTCGAAGGAGGGTCATGGGGGTATTTATCTCGAAGGAGGGTCATGGGGGTATTTATCTCGAAGGAGGGTCATGGGGTATTTATCTCGAAGGAGGGTCATGGGGGTATTTATCTCGAAGGAGGGTCATGGGGGTATTTATCTCGAAGGAGGGTCATGGGGGTATTTATCTCGAAGGAGGGTCATGGGGGTATTTATCTCGAAGGAAGGTCATGGGGGTATTTATCTCGAAGGAGGGTCATGGGGGTATTTTATCTCGAAGGAGGGTCATGGGGGTATTTATCTCGAAGGAGGGTCATGGGGGTATTTATCTCGAAGGAGGGTCATGGGGGTATTTATCTCGAAGGAGGGTCATGGGGGTATTTATCTCGAAGGAGGATCATGGGGTATTTATCTCGAAGGAGGGTCATGGGGGTATTTATCTCGAAGGAGAGTCATGGGGGTATTTATCTCGAAGGAGGATCATGGGGGTATTTATCTCGATGGAGGGTCATGGGGGTATTTATCTCGAAGGAGGATCATGGGGGTATTTATCTCGAAGGAGGGTCATGGGGGTATTTTATCTCGAAGGAGGGTCATGGGGGTATTTATCTCGAAGGAGGGTCATGGGGGTATTTTATCTCGAAGGAGGGTCATGGGGGTATTTATCTCGAAGGAGGGTCATGGGGGTATTTTATCTCGAAGGAGGGTCATGGGGGTATTTATCTCGAAGGAGGGTCAAGGGGGTATTTTATCTCGAAGGAGGGTCATGGGGGTATTTTATTAAAACTTGTAAAGTTCTAGCGAGGAAGTTAGAAATATATATATATATATATATATAATATATATATATATATATATATATATATATATATATATATATATATATATATATATATATATATATATTAATTACAAAATAATCTCTCGTCTTAAGATTGGTTTGGATTAGTCTCTTGTTCGGCAGCCACCATTACGTAATTTTTATCATATTCTGGTTACCATTAGACGATTCTCTTGAGTTATTAATACAACTCTACGACTCAAATGGGTCGATACGATCTCAATAAACCCCCTTAATAACACAGGTCCTTCTTAAACTATATACAATTGTCTCACTTTAGCCAGAATTAAATGTCTAAAGGCGTCATTGTGGTGAAGGGGTTAACCCATTCAGTACCAGTGACATCCTTTTCATCATATTCTGACAACTATCAGACGGTTTTATGCAGCTCAGGAAGTATAAATGTCTTCCAGCTAAAAGATTACAAACGATATCAATTAATCCTTTTAGCTTCCATATATCTTTACTAAGCTTCATAAAATCGTCTAAATGTAGCTGCAAGGGTTAATAAGGCACCTGGATGTGTTTGATCTCGAGGTGTTGTTGTTGCTGTTGTTGTTGTTCCCCAGGCTGCCTGGCCGAACAGCCCCAAGGCCCCGAGCAAGGCCAAGGCCATAACCGAGCCAGAACCCTCCCTGCCTGGGTGACCGAAGCCACTCCAAGGCGGGGAGCTGAGGAGGGTGCGGAAATGCCCAGGAAACCAAAGCCCCACCCAGGGCCCTGTGCCCCTCAGCAAATATGAAGAAAAAGTTGAGGGGCAAAGGAAAAATGTGACACTTTGGCTTCCAAATCTGCCAACCTCTAGGTTGTTCCCATTACTTACTGACACACTATACACTGTTCACAATCAAAGGCATAATATATACAATCAAAGTTGGGTATAATATCGACAGTGTTTACCTTTCATTATCTAAGGGGGGTCATCTACTTTTTTTATCTTTCTCTCCTTTTCTCTCTTTCTCTGACTTTTATCCATTCAACCCACTGTTTTAAGACGTTTATCCCCATCGAAGTGTCGATTTCTTCCTGGCGAGTGATAGCGAGCCAGCATTGTATGGAGAAATCCGGCTTCGCCGGAGAAATTTTTCTATCGAAAAATTTACAAATTTAGCTTGCTGTCAAAACAAAAATATATATATGCTGGCTCGCTACCGCTCGCCAGGAAAATATTGACACCTGGATGGGGGTAAACGTCTTAAAACAGTAAGCTGGGTGGGGCCGAATGAATACAAGCCAAAAAAGAGAGGGAGAAAAAGAGAAAAAGGCAGGTCACCCCCCTTAACCTACCTTTCTAAATCCAATACGCATTTGTTTTTGGTTTTCTGGCAATTGTTCGACGATTGTATTCAGACTAGCAAGGGTATAATTATTATGTACGTCAGAGGGTTAAGGGGAGGTATTTAGTTTGTTCCCTACGTTTAAGGGGAGGTATTTAGTTTGTCCCTACGTTTTCATCAAGCTTAAAATTACACCCCCTAGACCCCCTTTCAAGATAAATTTGTACATTTTTCGGTAGAAAAATTTCCCGGCCGGAGGCCGGTTGCTCTTAAATTACAGGCTCGCTATCGCTCGCCAGGAAAAAATCGACACCTTAATGGCACGAAAGGTCTTAAAATTGACAGAAATGGGGCAAAATGTCTTAAAATTTCAAAACTACGAGGGCGAACGTCTTAAAATTTTAAAACCAATGGGGCTAAACATGAGGTAGAAAGGGGTCAAGAAAAAAATCCCTCAAGTGGAAATCTCCCCTTAATCGAAATCGTAATCCTCCCTTTGAGTCCCAGAGGTAGATTATTATAAGCTAAAGAAACTCCACCGATGGTAACCAGGATACGATGAAAATGACGTCATAGTGGCCGGCTAAACAAGACTATAAGCCATTAGCCCCCCCCCCCCCCTTAAGGGGTGACGGTCGTTTTTCTGGTCCCCTTTCTCCTTCGTGTTTAGTCCCATTAGTTTTGAGATTTTTAGACGTTCGGCCCACTTGTTTGGCGATTTTAAGACCTTTCGTCCCATTTCGTTATACATTTTAAGACCTATCGTGCCATTTAGATGTAGATTTTTTCCTGGCGAGCGATAGCGAGCCTGTAATTAATTGTAAGTGGAACCAGCCTTCGGCCGGGACACTTTTCTATCGAAAAATAGGCCAAAAAAGCAGTCAGTGTCCTCTTAAACACATATGTGTTAACAGTGTACACAATAACAGAAGATAGGCATAGCACACGCCTGGTTTACAACATGGCCACTAGTGATGAACAAAATGTTGACCGAACTCCCCCACAAATGTCTGTGGTGACCATTCCCCTTCCTCGATTATTCTGGTTCTCGACCTAATTTGAATATAGATTAACTCCATCCTCTGCACTTAATAAAATATGATCACTTTACAGGAGGAAGAAGAGGGGGGGGAGGAGGAGGAGGAGGAGGAAGAAGAGGGGGAGGAGGAGGAGGAGGAGGAGGAGGAGGAGGAGGAGGAGGAGGAGGAGGAGGAGGGGGAGGAAGAGGGGGAGGGGGAGGGGGAGGAGGAGGAGGAGGTGATATTGACACGCGGACACGCAGATGGATTTACACACACCCAACCATACACACACACACACACACACACAAGAAGTCTACATGCGCTCATATATACATTCACAAACGGATACAACCACATGCACCAGTATACATGAACTATCCCTCACACACATGTAGACTCACACAGCCGTAGACACGCATCAGTGGTACACACACACACACATATATACACACTCCTACACACTCGCGCGCATACACACTCGTACACACTCACATACATACTCGTACACATACAAATACACACTCGCACATACACACACACACCCGTACACACACTCGTAACCACACACAAACACTCACACATACACACACACATACACACTCGTATCCACACACATACACACTCGTATTCACACACACACTCATACCCACACACATATACACACTCGTACACCAACACACACACACATAAACCCACACATATACACACACATACACCCAAATATACAGACACACAACCTTTATAGAATAACAAACACTATATGTCCCGCTGTCGATCACTCACGGGCTACTATACGCGGTTTCATTTCAGCTGACGGTAAAATGAATCCCTTGGCACCTGATTTATCGATAACTGACGGAAATATATGAAACTACCATGTCTCTACTTCATAGGAATGCTAAGTTTTCATAATTAACCACAGATTTCGATACAAAATCAGCCTAATAAGCGGAGTGATCAAGCTGAAGACATTGCTGGCATTCATTTGGAGTTATAAGAAGTTAAGGGGTCAAGCTTATTGTCAAGTTCGTTGGTGCTACCTTTAATATTAAAACCTCTCATCTCCTCCAAGAACCCGACAGGCAATAATTATAGCAACAACAACTTCAAAGCTCTTGTGGGGGGGAGGTAGATATTTTTTTTCTGGACCCCCTTCTCCCTCATGTTTAGCCCTATTAAGTTTGAGATTTTAAGACGTTCGCCCCATTAGTGTGTTCGATTTTAAGACCTTTTGTCCCATATCTTTATTAAAATATTTCATGCCATATAGGTGTCGATTGTTTGGCGATAGCGAGTCTGTAGTTTTGGAGGAATCGGCCTTTGGCCGGGATATTTTTCTTCCGAAAAATTTACAAAAAATTACAAATTTGTGCAAAATTTTACAAATTTACAACGGGGATCTTAAGGATCATGAATAAAGCTTGATGGACGAAACTAAACCAACAATATACATACATTAATTAATAAACCAATCAATATACCACAACCCCTAAGATATAGTTTTCTATCGTTCTAAGGGAAACAATAGAAACCTATTTGAGTTACCATATCTCTGCTCTACGGTATACTGTACACACAAAGTCAAAACTACCAACACACAATTAATACAATAACAGAAAAATACTGGTCACAAA
This sequence comes from Paralithodes platypus, assembly GCA_032716605.1. Lineage (NCBI taxonomy): Eukaryota > Metazoa > Arthropoda > Malacostraca > Decapoda > Lithodidae > Paralithodes > Paralithodes platypus. The sequence goes on along the minus strand of CM064486.1, from coordinate 15,324,828 downwards.
GCCAACAAATCTGCCTCCCTTTTCCTCAACATGTCTGCCCTCCTTTCCCCAACATACTGTATCTGCCCCCCTTTCCCCAACATACTGTATCTGCCCCCCTTTCCCCAACATACTGTATCTGCCCCCCTTTCCCCAACATACTGTATCTGCCCTCCTTTCCCCAACATACTGTATCTGCCCCCCTTTCCCCAACATACTGTATCTGCCCCCCTTTCCCCAACATACTGTATCTGCCCCCCTTTCCCCAACATACTGTATCTGCCCCCCCTTCCCCAACCTACTGGAACTGCCCCCCTTTCCCCCACCTACTGGATCTTCCCTCCTTTCCCCAACATACTGTATCTGCCCCCCCCCTTTCCCCAATATACTGTATCTGCCCTCCTTTCCCCAACATACTGTATCTTCCCCCCTTTCCCCCAACATACTGTATCTGCCCCCCTTTCCCCAACATACTGTATCTGCCCCCCTTTCCCCAACATACTGTATCTGCCCTCCTTTCCCCAACATACTGTATCTGCCCTCCTTTCCCCAACATACTGTATCTGCCCCTCCTTTCCCCAACATACTGTATCTGCCCCCCTTTCCCCAACATACTGTATCTGCCCTCCTTTCCCCAACATACTGTATCTGCCCTCCTTTCCCCAACATACTGTATCTGCCCCTCCTTTCCCCAACATACTGTATCTGCCCTCCTTTCCCCAACATACTGTATCTGCCCCCCTTTCCCCAACATACTGTATCTACCCTCCTTTCCCCAACATACTGTATCTGCCCCCCTTTCCCCAACATACTGTATCTGCCCCCCTTTCCCCAACATACTGTATCTGCCCTCCTTTCCCCAACATACTGTATCTGCCCCCCTTTCCCCAACATACTGTATCTGCCCTCCTTTCCCCAACATACTGTATCTGCCCCCCTTTCCCCAACATACTGTATCTGCACTCCTTTCCCCAACATACTGTATCTGCCCTCCTTTCCCCAACATACTGTATCTGCCCCTCCTTTCCCCAACATACTGTATCTGCCCTCCTTTCCCCAACATACTGTATCTGCCCCCCTTTCCCCAACATACTGTATCTACCCTCCTTTCCCCAACATACTGTATCTGCCCCCCTTTCCCCAACATACTGTATCTACCCTCCTTTCCCCAACATACTGTATCTACCCTCCTTTCCCCAACATACTGTATCTGCCCCCCTTTCCCCAACATACTGTATCTACCCTCCTTTCCCCAACATACTGTATCTGCCCCCCTTTCCCCAACATACTGTATCTGCCCCCCTTTCCCCAACATACTGTATCTGCCCTCCTTTCCCCAACATACTGTATCTGCCCCCCTTTCCCCTACATACTGTATCTACCTTCCTTTCCCCAACATACTGTATCTGCCCTCCTTTCCCCAACATACTGTATCTGCCCCTCCTTTCCCCAACATACTGTATCTGCCCTCCTTTCCCCAACATACTGTATCTGCCCCCCTTTCCCCAACATACTGTATCTACCCTCCTTTCCCCAACATACTGTATCTGCCCCCCTTTCCCCAACATACTGTATCTGCCCTCCTTTCCCCAACATACTGTATCTGCCCTCCTTTCCCCGACAAATCCGCCCCCTTTCCATAACAAATCTGCCTTTTGCCCCCCACCCCTTTTCCCGCTACGGCCTATTCGTCAGTCTAGCAACACCAGCAGCGGCCGGCCCCGAAACACCTCTATTTCCGGTAATGATGAGAGCAGATCCGCGGCTTTGTGTGCGGGCGTGAGAGAACAATGGCGGGCGGGCGGACAATCTGGTCAATGTGCCGCCCAACACGGGGAAAAGAGGAGGCGTCGGCATTGTTTTTGTCGAAGGGGTGGGGGGGGGGGGGGGGGGGGGAGGCCTTTGTGATAGCGGCTTCATTCAGCACTTGGGGGGCGGCGGCGACGATCGGTTAGAGGTTTGCTTGGGGGGAGGGGGAATTGGGGCGGTTTGGGAAGTGGAGAGTAGGCTTGGGATGGTTAGGGAGCTAGTAATGGATAGAATGGGAGCGATTGGGGGTGATTAGGAAGGCAGTTATTGGGATTAGGGTGGTTGGGATGTGAGGAGTTAGACTGAAGTGGATGGGAAAAGATATGGCATTTGTTTTTGTGGGACCCATTTGATAGCCGGTCCATTCACCACTTGAGGGCGTATCGGTCAGGGAGGTATTGAGTATTGTTTAACTATCTTTGAAAAGTTGACAGAATGAATATAAACACCCTTTGAGGAGGAGCACTTTATTGACAACGTTTCGCAGATAACTTCTTCAGGTCTTCTTCAGTGACCTGAAGAAGCTATCTGCGAAACATTGTCGATAAATTGTTCCTCCTCTAATGGTGTATACTGTTTATTGTTCCTCCTCTAATGGTGTATACTGTTTATTGTTCCTCCTCTAATGGTGTATACTGTTTATTGTTCCTCCACTAATGGTGTATACTGTTTATTGTTCCTCCTCTAATGGTGTATACTGTTTATTGTTCCTCCTCTAATGGTGTATACTGTTTATTGTTCCTCCTCTAATGGTGTATACTGTTTATTGTTCCTCCTCTAATGGTGTATACTGTTTATTGTTCCTCCTCTAATGGTGTATACTGTTTATTGTTCCTCCTCTAATGGTGTATAGTTTATTCATTCAGGTATTGTGCAGACTTGGGGAAACTAAGGAGGTGAGGATTAGGATTATAAAGTGGTGAACAAAAGAGTTAGAGGTCGGATTCAAGTCGTTAAGGAGGGTCAATGTTTTGTTTTTATATTTCTCTCCTTTTCTCTCTTTTGCTGGCTTGTATCCATTCGGCCCCATTCAGCCAACTATTTTAAGACGTTTATACCCATCGATTTCTTTTATCACTCGCCAACATTGTATGGAGAAATCCGGCTTCGCCGGAGAAATTTTTCTATCGAAAAATATACAAATTTAGCTTGCTGTCAAACAAAAATATATATATGCTGGCTCGCTACCGCTCGCCAAGAAAATATTGACACCTCGTAAGGGTAAACGTCTTACAACAGTAGGCTGAATTGGGCAGAATGGATACAAGCCAAAGAGAGAGGGAGAGAAAGAGGAAAAAGCGAGGTGGGCTCCCTTAAGGAGGGGTACGTAAGATTGGTGCTCTTGCCGACGAATGGGAAGACGAGGTATTGTGTTTGCTGGGTCCTTTGTGATGATGCTGGCTCATTCAACACTTGGGGGGGGGGGGAGAGAGAGAGAGAGAGAGAGAGAGAGAGAGAGAGAGAGAGAGAGAGAGAGAGAGAGAGAGAGGGAGAGAGAGAGAGAGAGAGAGAGAGAGAGAGAGAGAGAGAGAGAGAGAGAGAGAGAGAGAGAGAGAGAGAGAGAGAGAGAGAGAGAGAGAGTGGGAGAGAGAGAGAGAGAGAGAGAGTGGGAGAGATAGAGAGAGAAGGGGGGGGGGGGGTCGGTTGGGGGTTGGACCGAAACAATTGGGGTGATTAGGAAGGCTAGGAGTAGGATTAAGGTGGTTAGGGAGTAGTTAGGATTGGGGCAAAGAGTTGAATGCAAGTGGCTAGAGAGCAGAGAGATAGCAGGCATTGTCTTTACAGTTGGATGTGAGTGGCTAGAGAGCAGAGAGATAGCCGGCATTGTCTTTACAGTTGGATGTGAGTGGCTAGAGAGCAGAGAGATAGCCGGCATTGTCTTTACAGTTGGATGTGAGTGGCTAGGGAGCAGAGATAGCCGGCATTGTCTTTACAGTTGGATGTGAGTGGCTAGAGAGCAGAGAGATAGCCTGCATTGTCTTTACAGTTGGATGTGAGTGGCTAGAGAGCAGAGAGATAGCCGGCATTGTCTTTACAGTTGGATGTGAGTGGCTAGAGAGCAGAGAGATAGCCTGCATTGTCTTTACAGTTGGATGTGAGTGGCTAGAGAGCAGAAAGATAGCCGGCATTGTCTTTACAGTTGGATGTGAGTGGCTAGAGAGCAGAGAGATAGCCTGCATTGTCTTTACAGTTGGATGTGAGTGGCTAGGGAGCAGAGAGATAGCCGGCATTGTCTTTACAGTTGGATGTGAGTGGCTAGGGAGGAGAGAAAAGAACAGTCGGCAATGTTTTTGCAGGGCCCCTTGGTCATGCTCATCCACTCAGCACTTGGGGGCGATCGGTCGGGGGCTGAATTGGGGCGATGGGGAGGGGGGTTGGTTGGAGTGGTCTGGGATGAAAGATTGGGCTAGATTAGGGTTAGTTGGAAGTGGTCTGGGATATGAAGGATTGGGTGGGATTGGCGTTGATTTAAGTGGTCTGGGATAAAGGATTGGGTGGGATTGGGGTTGGTTAAAGGGGTCTGGAATATAAAGGATTGGGTGGGATTGGGGTTGATTTGAGTGGTCTGGGATGAAAGATTGGGTGGAATTGGGGTTGATTTGAGTGGTCTGGGATGAAAGATTGGGTGGGATTAGGGTTGGTTGGAGTGGTCTGACATATGAAGGACTGAGCTGCAAAGGGAGTCAAATTTCCGCCAAGCTTAAAGAAATAGAGTATAGTGATTCTGGAGAAGTATGGGATAGGTCAGAGTGGTTAGAAAGGGTAAAACAAAAAAAGGATTCGGGGGATTGGGAAAGTGAGTTTAGGATTGAGGTGGTTAGAAAGGTTAGATATAGGGTTAGACTGCTTAGCTATGAAGGTTAAAGATAGGTTTAACCCCTTCTGTATCGGCGACGTAGTTTTTTCTTCTATTCTAGCTATATTTACACACACAATTTTGTGCAGTTTAAGTAGGATTTGTGGTAGTAAAAATAGTTAAATGAGATAGTTCGAAGCCTGCTAAAAGCCCATTTCATACTTATCAAAATCGTCTAATAGTAGCCACAGTAAAGTTAAAAGGACGGCACTGGTACCGAAGAGGTTAAGGTGGTTCGACAGGTTAGAGCTAGAATTGGGGCGGTTGAGGAAGATTTGGTTAGGATTGGCTAGGATAAGATGAGGACCCTGATAGAGGGAGGTGAGGAGAAAGAGGATTGGTGTGATTGGGAGGGTTGCTACAGAGATTTGTAAACACGTCTGGGCTTAAGGAGGGTCACAATGTTTGTTTTATCTTTCTCTCCTTTTCTCTCTTTCCCTGGCTTGTATCCATTCGGCCCCATTCAACCAACTGTTTTAAGACGTTTATCCTCATCCAGGTGTCGATTTCTTCTTGGCGAGCGAAAGCGAGCCAGCATTGTATGGAGAAATCCGGCTTCGCCGGAGAAATTTTTCTATCGAAAAATGTACAAATTTAGCTTGCTGTCTAAACAAAAATATATTTATGCTGGCTCGCTACCGCTCGCCAGGAAAACATTGACATCTGGATGGGGGTACACGTCTTAAAACAGTAGGCTGAATGGGGCCGAATGGATACAAGCCAAAGAGAGAGGGAGAGAAAGAGAAAACAAAAGCGAGGTGGGCTCCCTTAAAAGTAAAAACGGCCATAAATGTTGATCATATACATTTGATATTCACAGACCAAACTATACATCCTGTAATAGTATTGCCGAATGTTTATAATGGCTATGGATATATTTTAAGGGGAGGCAGTTGGTTTTTCGAGTCCTCTTCCTCCCTCATGTTAGTTAGGAGATTTCAATACATTCACCCCATTAGTTTGGCGATTTTCAGACCTTTTGCCTCATTTCTTTGCCAATATTAAGACCTTTCGTGACATTTAAGTGTCGATTTTTTTCCTGGCGAGCGATAGCGAGCCTGTATATGAAGAGGAATCGGCCTTCGGCTAGGACATTTTTCTACCGAAAAATGTACAAATTTATATCGAAGGGGGGTCTTGTGGGTGTTTTTTTAAGCTTGATAGAGGTTTAGAGAGAAAACTAAACCCCTTCCTTAAACCATTGAGCCGAACCAGTAAATTATGCTGCACAATACCGTCTGAGCTCCCTTAATGGACAGAGAGGCTAATAACACCCGTGGCCCCAATATGGCGGTGGTTGGCTGATCTCTGTTACTATCCGCACTAACGAACCTGTGGAATCAGTGCCTTTATGACAGAAAATCAGACAAAAATCATGTTGACTACTCACCGTTGCTGAAGAAGTAACGGTGCACTTCTGCCACCGGCTTGATGTTGGAGAGGCTCATTGGATAACAGACCAAGTGACCTGGAAGAATAAAAGACATTAGTAGATGCCTTCCAAGGAGCTAAACAATATGCAAATGATGTAAGTGACGGTCACACCTCTGTATATAAATAATGGCATATGAATGGGAAATGGTGGGGAGTTTTCTTTATTTATGTAACTACATAACATTTAACCAATATTTATTATATTTTGTTGTTTTAGGAAGTAAACTAAGGACCTGGTTGGTGGCGAACAGGGTGGGTTTAGAAAGGGAAGAGGCTCTGTAGATCAGATCTGGAGATGGGACGGACGTTGTATATTGCCTTCATAAACGTGGAGAAAGCCAATGATAGAGTTGATACTGAAGGTTTGTGGAAAGCCCTGATACTTGAAAGAGTAGTTGATAAGTTGCTGGAAGCCGTGAAGAGCATGTACACTCGGTCAAAAAGTATCTGCACCTCTATGCTGATTTTCTGGTATGTACAGCTCGGTAGTATAGGCCGTAGGTAGTAGGTAGTAGGTCTTAGATAGTATAGGTAGGTAGTAGTATAGATGGATATAGCTGCAGTCAGAGATGCCAACCCTACCGAGCTGTACACACCAGATGATCAGGGTAGGGGTGCAGATACTTCTTTGACCGAGTGTACATACAAGAGTACAAGGGCAGCAGTGTGTGTAGAGGATGAACAGAGCGAGTTATTTGATCTGATTGTTGGGCTAAAGCAAGAGTGTGTGATATCCCCATGGTATATAAATGGATGGCATCATGAAAGAAGTACAAACTGGATTTTGGAATACCCCTGGGAAGAGAGTGAGCAGAAGCTTCCTGTGTTACTGTTTGCTGATGATACAGTTCTGATGAGAGATAATGAGTGGGAGTTGCAGGGTCTGGTAAATATGTTTGGAACTGTGTGTGAGAAACGGAACCTGAAAGTCAATGTGGTGAAGAGTAAGGTTATGGTCTTTGAGAGGGATGCTGTTACAGAGTGTGAGGTGAAGTTATAAGGTCAGACAACGGAGAATGTCAGCTCATTTAAGTGTTTGGTCAATGTGATGAGTAAAGATGGGGTTTTAGATGTACCGTATTGTACCGCATTGTATTTTGTGTTGATTTGCAGTTTATTGTGTTGCACTGTAGAATGTGGTTTAGTTTTGGCTGTATTCTATTGAGTTGCATAGTGTTGCTTCGCCAATTATTGTGTTATTTATTCTGTTGCACTGTAGAATTATGTTTATGTTATGCTGTATTCTATTGAGTTGCATAGCGTTGTTTTATTGTGTTACGTTGTGCTATGTCGTCCATCCCTGCTGCTGCCCTATGTTGGCTCTGTTGTCTGGATAATTGACCCCTTGCGAGTTTCAGGCTATAAGGAAGTTGGAGCCGTAGACATCGATATTTAACCCAATTACCAGCTGACATACGGGTGTAGCACATACATAGACACATAAAACCCAATTCAACAAACTTTATATCCATCTGAAACCTACATTATTATTGCATTACTGTTTAATATCGATATTTACGGCTCCAACTTCCTTATAGCTTGAAACTCGCCAGTGGTCAATATTATTATAAGGTTAACTATAGTCGGTTTTATTTCAGGTGACGGTAAATTGAATCCTTTAGTAACTTATTTCTCGATAGTTAATGGAAAAATGAAAAACTGCAATGACTCGGCATCACATTATTGCCAAGTTTCCATAATTGGCAACATATTTAGCTTCTAAATCTTGGTACTAGCCGAGTAATCAGAATGGCGAGAAAGCAATTTACCCTCAGATGGTAAAAAACAGGCTATATAGTCACCAACAATTTACCCATCAATTAATAACAATAGGCTACTGAAAAAACAGCTGACATTTTGTTGAGTTGTAATTTATAATTCACTACTGACACAAAACAATATTCGTATGCCTATAGATATTTAATTACTCAGCTATGGTTATAAAAATAAATAAATATATATATATATATATATATATATATATATATATATATATATATATATAGTAAATGTTATATATATAATAATATATATATATATATATATATATATATATATATATATATATATATATATAATATATATATACTGTATATACTATACGAAAAACAGTATACCAGCAATTTTCAGATTACCCCCAAACGTTTTATGAACATTTATAATTCGTGTTGAACTCTGACCAAAATAGCAGGGAACGCATTGAACACGGGTGTGTTTCAGACCAGGGTGGAATATTAATGGTAGTAGCGATCATCCCGCTTGAATGACTGATTACTATGATGACAAACTACACTCACATCCACAGCCAAGCCAGCAAAACAATACTGCTCTACATGCATTACAAACCAACCACTCTCACAACACTGCCAATCACGAAGAAGCCACCGTGTTAAGGCATCGACCATTTAGGATGGCCCAAATAATGGGATGTTGTTCCTGTTGATAATTAATGGTACATTATGTGCGCTTGTGTTGTATTATATTGTGTTATGTTGTTGTTGTATTGTGTTGTATTATGTTGTGTTGTTGTTGTATTGTGTTGTATTATGTTGTGTTGTATTGTGTTGTGTTGTACTGGGTTGTGTTGTATTGTGTTGTGTTGTGTTGTATTATGTTGTGTTGTGTTGTATTGTATTGTGTTGTGTTGTGTTGTGTTGTATTGGGTTGTGTTGTATTGTGTTGTGTTGTATTGTATTGTATTATAGTGTGTTGTGTTGTGTTGTATTATATTGTGTTGTATTGTATTGTATTATATTGTGTTGTATTGTATTGTATTATAGTGTGTTGTGTTGTGTTGTATTGTATTGTGTTGTATTGTATTGTATTGGGTTGTGTTGTATTGTGTTGTGTTGTGTTGTGTTCTGTTGTGTTGTATTGTGTTGTATTATGTTGTGTTGTGTTGTATTGGGTTGTGTTGTATTGTGTTGTATTATGTTGTGTTGTGTTGTATTGGGCTGTGTTGTATTGTGTTGTGTTGTGTTGTATTGGGTTGTGTTGTATTGGGTTGTGTTGTATTGTGTTGTGTTGTATTGTGTTGTGTTGTGTTGTATTGTGTTGTGTTGTAGTGTGTTGTGTTGTGTTGTGTTGTATTGTGTTGTATTGTGTTGTGTTGTGTTGTGTAGTGTAGTGTAGTGTTATGTTGTGTTGTATTGTATTGTATTGTATTGTGTTGTATTGTATTGTGTTGTATTGTGTTGTGTTGTATTGTATTGTGTTGTATTGTATTGTGTTGTATTGTGTTGTGTTGTATTGTAAGGTGTTGTATTGTAAGGTGTTGTATTGTATTGTATTGTGTTGTATTGTATTGTATTGTGTTGTATTGTATTGTGTTGTGTTGTATTGTATTATGGTGTATTGTATTGTATTGTGTTGTATTGTGTTGTATTGTATTGTGTTTTGTTGTATTGTGTTTTGTTGTATTGTGTTTTGTTGTATTGTGTTGTATTGTGTTGTGTTGCATTGTGTTTTGTTGTATTGTGTTGTATTGTATTGTATTGTGTTGTATTGTATTGCATTGTTGTATTGTGTTTTGTTGTATTGTGTTGTATTGTATTGTGTTGTGTTGTTGTATTGTATTGTATTGTGTTTTATTGTATTGTATTGTGTTGTATTGCACTGTATTGTGTTGTATTGCACTGTATTGTGTTGTATTGTATTGTGTTGTATTGTACTGTATTGTGTTGTACTGTGCTGTAATGTGCTGTGTTGTATTGTATTGTATTGTTGTATTGTGTTGTGTTGCATTGTGTTTTGTTGTGTTGTATTGTATTGTGTTGTGTTGTTGTATTGTGTTGTATTGTATTGTGTTTTATTGTATTGTATTGTGTTGTATTGCACTATATTGTGTTGTATTGCACTGTATTGTGTTGTATTGTATTGTGTTGTATTGTACTGTATTGTGTTGTACTGTGCTGTAATGTGCTGTGTTGTGCTGTTCTCCAATACCTGGCTGCTGCTCCTCCATTCACTACCCTCGTGTCGTCATCGATCCTTACCTCACCATTCACCTCCAAAACCTAGCTCCCCCTCCCTCTCTCTCTCTCTCTCTCTCTCTCTCTCTCTCACATATACACACACACACACACACACACACACGGTAAAACTACGAGTAATTCAATTTACAGGTATCTGGAATCTTCTATCTCAATCCCACTGTGTTTCTTTCTCTCTAAAACACACACACACACACACACACACACACACACACACACACACACACATGGTAAAACTACGAGTAATTCAATGTACAGGTATTTTTGGAATTTTGCATCTCACTCCCTCTGTTTGTCTTGCTCTCCCTTTCTCTCTAAAACGCACACACAAAATAACATACACACATCAAAACATACACACACATCCAGACATACATAATATTATACACAGTACATAAACACACACTAAAGTAAAGCTATGAATCCTCTTAATCATTCAATGCCTCTTTGGACTCTTTGTAACTCACTCCTACGCTCTCCCACAAACTCACTCACTCACTCTCTCTCTCTCTCTCTCTCTCATATATTCCCCTCTGCCCCTGAATCCCCGACAATCCTTTCACTAATTAACTCCTATCCTTCTCTCCACTCTCTATTTTTATCAACCCTTTCTCTTCCGGTGACGTAATTTGTATTGGATTTCAGCTCCATTGAGACGATTTAATAAAGTTTTGGATGGGTAGGCTATATGGTAGCTAAAAGGATGAAGTGAGACGGTCTGTAGCCTTTTAGTGGGTACACGTCCTTGCTATGCTAAATAAAATCGTCTAACAGTTGCCAGGACGTCACCGGTATTGAACGGGTTAACAAGTGACTAGCAAATGAATTAGGGATTCGTGTAAAATTGATGTACGGTCGCGCTAATAAGTCATGTCCCAGCTGTCAATACGTTTGGCTTGCTCTGTGCTGTATTAATGTCTGTCAGATGTTGAATAGGGTGGGTAAGTGTAGGAACATGTTTGTATATTTCACTCGATACGAAGAAATGAAGCTTAGATATTGCTGATACCAATTATTGATCAAAACATACTTGGTGCCGAGACATCACTTATTAGCGCAACTGTACTTCTTGTCTTCTTCTTATTGTTAGAGGAGGATTGGCAGACAAATATGAAATGCTGGTTAGTTTGCCTAGGTACTGAACTGAAATTTTGCAAGCAGATATTATGACTTAGAAGACAATCAAAAGTCACACTACCTTAAGGGGAGATTATTTTTCCGGATCCCCTTCTCCCTCATGCTTAGCCCTATTAATTTTGAGATTTTTAAATGATCGCCCCGTTAGTTTGGCGCTTTTAAGAATGTTTACCCCATTGTTCTGTCAATATTAAGACCTTACGTACCATTTGGGTGTCGTTTTCCCCCGGCGAGTGATAGCTAGCTTGTAATATAGTAGAGACTTTTTTTTCTACCAACAAATGTATTTTTTTTTGTATTTATTTGTGTATTTATTCATTTAACTATTAAGTTTGATAGAGGTCTAGGGAGCAAACGACCCCCCCCCCCCCATCCTATAACAGTTGTCTCACGAAAGGCTACTGTTAACAATGCTTAACAGTATGTTACCTAGAGGTCGCTCGATGGTGATTAAACAGGGAGCTCCCTTATCTGTTGTTCTGTAATTTAGATTTAGCTCACTGTATCAGCCATTAGGAGTGTCACCTGTGGCTGAACAAGGCTATGGTGACGTATATAACAAGTAAATATGAATATATATAATAAACATGTAGATTTAATCGAAATATCTGCTAATACGTGGATTGCAAAAACAATATATATTTATAAACGAAGTGATTGAGAACCACATGAAAGCAAAGGATAAAATATAATTGGATGAGAGAGAGAAAGAGAGAGAGTGAGAGAGAGTGAGTGAGTGAGCGTGTGTGTGTGTGTGTGTGTGTGTGAGTGTGACTGTATGTATGTATGTGGGTGTGTGTATGTGTGTGTGTGTGTATTTGTATGTGTGTGTGTATGTATTTGTGTGTGTGTGCGTGAGTGTGTGTATTTGTTTACCTGTGCTTGTATGCTCTCCCTGCTCCCCTTGGTCTCTTTTCCAGGTTATATGTGTTTTGTTTAGTTAGTTTCCCGGTGTTGGTGTTCTCCCTGGTAAGCCCTTCTCGTCCGCCTCACCTCTCTTCTCTTGTTCCGACCCTTCCCTAAGCCCTAATCCTTCGCCCCCCTCCTCAACAGTCCACAGGGAGAATCATGACTATTTTTCTTACAGTAGTCGAAATGTCCTAAAGGCCTGTCCACGCTAGTCGACAAATAAATACAAATGTATACAAATACTTATACATCTCCCCTAAGAGTTTGGTGGTGATCGCTTGGCTGGACAGTGTTGGATGAGTTGTCCGGTCCCACTTGCTGCCAATGACCAAAACTTATGGTTCCTCATGCTGATAACATATATATGATGATGACAATAAGCCAAGTGGGGGGGGGGGGGCTCAACTTATATTGTATTCAACGGCCAGCTAATGGGTAAATGTTATGGTAAGAGTTAATTCGGTCACCACAGATCGCATGCGCACTGTGGCGATCTGGCTCAGAATTAACCATAGCGAAATGTTACGTGACAACGGCTCCCATTGCTTGGTGCTCCACTGATTAGGCATATGGTTTTGGTTTGTGGCAGTGTGGGTAGTGTTCATTTTTGTTTGTCTATTTATTATTATTATACTTATTTGTTTTGTTTAGTTTCTTCGCTAGACCCCCATCAAGCTAAGAACCCCCCCCCCCTCCCCCCCCTAGACCCCTCTTCAAGATAAATTTATAAATTTAGGTCTTAAAATTGACAACGAAATGGGCAGTGAGTCAGTCAGTCGATAGCCAGCCCTTACTCCCATAAGGGGTAGGGAGGATCAGCAAGAGACACGAGAATGGAAACAAATGTGACAGGAGAAAAACACATAACAGTTTGTCCACATGACTAACAATTTACCATTCTTAATTATAATGGAGACATGAGACCTATACTGAATAATCAAAGTAGCGGGGTTTTTTTCCCCTATGTGTATGAAGGAGACAAAAGGCAAAGCTACCTGTAACAAGTGTCCCACCTAAAGTTGAAAGAGTGGTAGACAGCCCAAATCAAGGTACATTAGAGGTAATTTAGGTGTGTGGGAAAGAAGTGTGATGTGCTTATAAAGTGTAGTGAAATTAATAAGAGGAGGAGGTGTTTGTGAGAGTTAGCTGGATGAGAGATATACGGATGATTCATAGCAGATGGCAACTTTAATATTGTTGGCGTGAGGTACTCATTGCATTACTACATATTCATATATATATATATACGGTGTATATATATATATATATATATATATATATATATATATATATATATATATATATAAATATATATATATATTGCTGGTAATTCCATGCAGCCTTGATGCTGATAGGCAGATGCATAATAATGGACTGATAGGGGAGTAGAATAAACAGTTATATTCAGTTCAGAGTCTACCCCTTCACATTACACCAAACGCAGCCTAGGTATACAAGATGGCCGTAATATAATCACTAAAGAGTCTAGATTATAAATAAACGTAGAATAATAATAATAATAATAATAATAATAATAATAATAATAATAATAATAACATATTTATAATAATAACAATCAAAATAATACAATTTATAATAATAATAGTTGGTTCCCTCCCAATTAATCACTAGCGAGATTCAGGCTATAAGGGAGTTGGAGTCTTCAGGGGAGATTGTGTTTTTTTCCGGTACCCTTTCTCCCTCATGTTTCACCAGATTAGTTTTCAGATTTTAAGACATTCGGCCCATTAGTTTGGCGATTTTAAGACCATTCGACCCATTTCTTTGTCAATATTAAGACCTTTCGCGCCATTTAGGTGTCAATTTGTTCCTGGAGAGCGATAGCTAGCCTGTACAAATTGATCTAGAAGGGGGATCTTTGGAAAACAAAAATTAAAGCTTGATGGAGATCAAGGGAGGGAACTCAAAAGATAATAATTGACTGATAAACAAGCAAACCGCCAACCCTTCCCCCTTCAACATCGATATTAACCAGAAATACAATAATAATGTGGGTTTCTGACAGATAGAAATGTTTTGAAGTTTGATACAGGAACGCACAATATAAAGACAAAATAACTTACCAAAATCACTAAGAGAGACACCAAACAAATAACACAAGAGCGATTGTATTGGCTCCAAACTCTCCTTAGAACACAGACCCAGATATACGTGAAGGATTAGGCTATAAACGTATTCAACTATGCCGCCTCCCATCTCTCCATAGAACGCAGGTCAAGGTATGCATCATAAACATAATAGAGTCTGTATCCGCCCAATCCTCCATAGAACGCAGGTCAAGGTATGCATCATGGCGGATATATAAACATACTAGAGTCTGTATCCCCCCAACCCTTCATAAAACACAGGTCAAGGTATGCATCATGGCGGATATATAAACATAGAAGAGTCTGTATCCCCAAAATTCCTCCATAGAATACAGGTCAAGGTATACAACATGGCGGATATATAAACATAAAAAAGTCTGTTTCCTCCCAACCCTCCATTGAACACAGGTCAAGGTATGCAACATGGTGGATATATAAACATAGAAGAGTCTCTTTCCCCCCAACCCTTCATAGAACACAGGTCAAGGTATGCATCATGGCGGATATATAAACATAGAAGTGTCTGTTTTCCCCCAATCCTCCATAAAACACAGGTCTAGGTATACAAATGGTGGATATATATAGGTATAAATCTTTACTACCTCCCATCTCTCCTGCACTCTCTCCCGGTCATCATTGTCTCCCCTCCTTCCGGCAGCGTCCCCTTCCCTTGTCTAGTTTATACACTCTAGTTATTTCAGCGCGGGGGAATAACACGCCAACAATGAAAGAAAAGATATATAGAACAATAGGGAGATTAAACCAAATAGAGCAAGATTATAAACAATGCATGTGTATATCTATATATCACAATGCATGGAGGGATAATGTTCTTTACACTTAAGCCCACATCATTTAATATACAAGGTGTCCCGCGAGTTTTGTCAAATACTTCCAGAGATGAAATATTAAGTAATTCTAAGTAAAAACTGTTATATACACATAGGCATTTTGGGGCATTGTTTTGTAGTTATGGACCCTTAAAGTCGGCATTTTGGTGTTTTTTGTAATTTCTAACCCTGTTTTTCTTCAATATGATGAGGATAGGAAAAAAACTATAAAGTGTATTATGAAGCATGATATCAATACTTCAAATTGACACCAAAAATTTCCCTACATCGTACTTTATATTCCCTTGACATGGAGTTTAATATTACAAGAAACCAACGAAACTTAATTTTAAGCTCATCATCACGGAAAGAAGAAAGGAGCTACAGAGGATTTTTTGGTGTTTTCATTAAGTATTGATACCATGCACCATCATACAGCATTTAACGTTATCGCTATTAATTTTCATTACTCGAAAAATGGGTTTAAACTGACAGAAAATAAAAACAATCCTCTGTAGCTCCTTTCTTCTTTCCGCGATGATGAACTTAAAATTAAATTTTGTTGGTTTCTTGTAATACTCAATTTGAAGTATTGATATCATGCTTCATAATACACTTTATAGTTTTTTTTCCTATCCTCATCATATTGAAGAAAAACAGGGTTACAAATGACAAAGAACACCAAAATGCCGACTTTAAGGGTCCATAACTACAAAACAATGCCCCAAAAAGCCTATGTGTATATAACAGTTTATACTTAGAATTACTTAATCTTTCATCTCTGGAAGTATTTGACAAAACTCGCGGCCAAAACTCAATTTCTCCATCTATCTACTCGACACAATATTCCAATTTGTTTGTCTTCTATATTCCAACCCCTCTTGGGCATAGGCTGAGAGCCTGTACATTCAACTGTTATACATTGAACGGTGAAGCCCGTGAGGTCTCGTTTCAGTCTAGGGGGGTGAGACATGTGAAGGTCTCGTTTAAGTCTAGGGGGACGAGACATGTGAAGCACTTTTAGCTGCAACCAGCCTCTGCCATCTTGTCTTCGCAGGATGCATGGGGCTTAGTTGCCCAATCACGGCTCGAAGCAGCCCCATCTCTGATTCTGCCTTGCTCCAGTGCTTCACTGTCTCACCTCCTAGACTCGAACCCTCACTCTCAGAACGCCACCTTTCAAGCAATAAACTCACTAGCCATTGCCCCCCTATACCATATTTTGAATATGGGAATATGCATACAGTGCTATTTAATCAGGGAACAATGAGGGTATTTATTTGGCGTTTCGGTGGGCTTTGTGGTAATGCACTGATACTAGATAGAGCACAAATTTCATCCCAATAATATCTTCTCATTGACATACCGGGATTCGAATCCGGGTCCATTGGATTACCAGTCCAGTGGCAAGACCACTCAACCACACCTCCCCCTTTCATCCTCTCTCAATAATGTTGGTGTTTCTTTTTTCTTCTGACTTTTCGTTGAGAGATCATATTACCACTCTTCCTAAAACAGCTTCCCAGGTCACCGTGGGTTCTTCACCCTCACACGGCTTCTTACTATATACAAGGGCACAGTGCGCCCAAGTATCGCATGTGCGGGAAGGTTCCACTCATACTTAATCATTCTTAAATGGATGGAGTCAAAAGCATTTCGTCTCATCAATTCACCTTTTCTTACTAAAGGGGCCTTCACACACAGGCGATCTTGGCCATGACAATGAAATTCGGCGGTAATCGGGGGAAGAATGGGCATGATAATAGCATGAGACGACTGTGGGACAATGTCATAAGGACGGTATAATGACGATCACCGATGGGGTTATGATGGCACAATGACTGTCACGGCAGCGGGAGAACAACCTGCCATAACCTGGAAAGACGGACCCATAGTGACAGATGATGGTGTCAGGGATATTAATTTAACCCCTTCAGTACCATTACGTTACCATTTAATTTTATTCTGGGTATCATTGGACGGTTGTATACAGTTAAGGGGGGTGACCTGTTTTTGTTCGGTCCTTTTCTACCTTTCTCTGGCTTGTATCCATTTGGCCCCATTCAGCCTACTGTTTTAAGACGTTTATCCCCATCCAGGTGTCAATTTCTTACTGATGAGCGGTAGCAAGCCAGCATATTTTTTATTTTTGTTAGACAGCAGGCTAAATGTGTACATTTTTCGATAGAAAAATTTCTCCGGCGAAGCCGAATTTCTTCATATAATGCTGGCTCGCTATCGCTCGCCAGGAAGAAATCGACACCTAGATGGGGATAAACGTCTTAAAATAGTTGGCTGAATGGAGCCGAATGGATACAAGCCAGAGAAAGAGAGAAAAGGACATAAATAACAAAAAGCAGGTCACCCCCCTTAATGAAGGCCTTCTGTTATTCAGATGGCTTAGTTGTTGTTGTTGTTGTTCCCCAGGCTGTCTGGCCGAACAGCCCCAAGGTCTCAAGCAAGGCCAAGGCCATAAACGAGTGCCCCCACAAAATCCTCCCTGCTTACCACTAACAAAGCCCGGGTGACCGAAGCCACTCCAAGGCAGGGAGCTGAGGAAGGTGCGGAAACGCCCGGGAAACCAAAGCCCCACCCAAGGCCCTGTGCCCCTCAGCAATTATGAAGGGAAAGTTGAGGGGCAAGGGAAAAATGTGACGCTTTGGCTCCCAATCTGCCAACTTCTAGGTTGGCAGTAGGGAGGTCAATCCACGGAAAAGACTTGAGATCTAGAAGATATATAAGTAAAAGGAACAGTCAGAGTAAGCTATGGGTATGGCAGAGATCGCTCAGTTCTCACTCGGATAGACCAGCCCATCACCACATGACTAGAACCCAATCCTCTCAGCATCAGCTAGGAAAGGCCCTAGAAAGCCGCCTTTAGTGGCTCGCCTACCGAGCCAGTATATATATATTTTTGTTTTGACAGCAAGCTATATTTGTACATTTTTCGATAGAAACATTTCTCCGGCAAAGCCGGATTTGTCCATACAATGCTGGCTTGCTATCGCTCGCCATTAAGAAATCGACACCTGGATGGGGATAAACGTCTTAAAACAGTTGGCTGAATGGGGCCGAATGGATACAAGCCAGGGAAAGAGAGAAAAGGAGAGAAAAATAAAAAAAAAGCCGGTGACCCCCCTTAAGAGGAGTTAATAAAAATACATACAAAAACAGATGGAATAACACCTTTGAGGTGACGTCAGAGCTCATTTATCACAACACGTAATTAGTTGTTAATACGTGTGTGTGTGTGTGTGTGTGCGGATCCAGGTAGACACACACACACACACACACAGAGACACAGGGAGGGGGCATATAAAGAATGTGACGAGCTGAATAGGGAGTCATTGGAGGGCAGCCAGGCATAAGGCTCTATTCAGCCCTGTCCTCTCCTCCTCCACCCTCCTTCTCCTTCATTCACTGTTTACATCGACATCCTTTTCCTTCATTTTATATATTTTTCTCTGTCTGTCTGTCTGTCTGTCTGTCTCTCTCTCGCTCTTGCTCGCTCTCCCTTTCTTTCTTTCATTTTAGCGTACCTGTTCTACACTACCTGTTTCGTTTTTTATTATTTTAATTTTCTCCCTTCCTGTTCACACCCTTTCTCCCTTTATGGCTCTCTCGAAGTTTAACATATAATTATATTGTAAGTTTATTTGAAAATAGGGGCGAGCTTAGGGATCGAGTCGTGTATTGTTAAGGGTTTAGTCTATTCCCCTCTGAATGAACATTTGATTGGTTTTGTTGTGTTTGGGACAATCTCCTACCAAATGTCATGAGAGATGGTGCCCACGGTACTGCATAGTTTGTGGTGTGGGAGGTGTTCATCCAAACGGCAGCAATGTCTTAGGTACGACGGCATGGACCTGGCAGTTGGGATAGATGTCGTAGTTTTATTATGCGGTGATCTCTCCAATACTTTATCGGTATTATATTCAAACTCGTTGTTTTCATTTTTTGAAGGTATAGCTGCAGGTGCTCTCTGATTCTTAACCCTTTCCCTGCGGGATATGTTCCCGAACGCCATGGCAATTTACAGCAATTTACAAGCTTTAAAAGCCTCTAAAAGCCTGTAAAATCGAGTGCAATGGAGCAGGAGCGTGACAGGCCACACGTCCGTCTCCCAGCCAAGCGGCCATGGCACTGAAGGCTCTGAGTCAGAGTCTCGCGAGATATACAGTGCTGCCAAAGGCAAATGGAGCGAGACATTAGCGAGAATTGCTAATTTTAGCGAATGTCTATGGTAGCGCTGCGGGTGAACCCCGCAAGCTACGAAGCTCGTTTTGGTGTAATTTTGAAGGTATTTTCTTCTAGTTTTCGGCTGAATACATTTAATTTCATTCAGACACTTGCCTAATCAATCAGGAGTACCTGAATGAGCCCTAATATGGTGGAAATAGGCGGAAATATGCCTGCAGAGAAAGTGTTAAAGATGCCAGCTGGATGCTTGATGGTGCTAGCCAAATGCTAAGCAGTGGTGGTATTTCAACTTCAATGGCTGATAATTATGTGAGTGGTGCTCACAGTACAGCCTGAATGCCTGACGTTCTGTTGAGCAGTGCTGCTGTTACAGCTTTGGGTGCTAACCAATTTTTCTAGCAATATTGGTATTCCTGTTATTCTGGGCCCTACTTGCCTGGTTTTCTGTTCAGGGTTCTTAAAAAAACAGTTTGGCAGGGGAAGTACTTGACTAACTCAGAGCAGGTAGTGTTGTGTATTTGGTTGGAGTCAGCTGGTGGTGCGTTATATGACAGAAGGACATACGAGATCCCTGGGAGCGGGTGGCTGAGAGGCCCTTCCTGCTCTGACTCGTATTGTGATATTCTTGAGTCGTCCAGGTAGCAGAGGTCCCCTTTTTGGAAAACAAGTGATGGCATGGTAAATTCGGGTTTCTTTTGGGGTGCATCAGTGAGTTTCTTTGAATAGTTTTTTTTTAAGGTATATCAATACTGGAATTCCTTCTCTCTTTATTTTGTTCTATTCACTCCCTTCCCCACCCTCATCTATCTCTTCCCCTCTCTCCCTCTTCTGTTTTTCATTTCACTCGTTCTCTCCTAAATTTTCACCATTTCGTTTTCAGTATCAAGGACACCCTATCACGTAGGATTTACTCTCTGCATATGAGAGAGAGAGAGAGAGAGAGAGAGAGAGAGAGAGAGAGAGAGAGAGAGAGAGAGAGAGAGAGAGAGAGAGAGAGAGAGAGAGAGAGAGAGAGAGAGAGAGAGAGAGAGAGAGAGAGAGAGAGAGAGAGAGAGAGAGAGAGAGAGAGAGAGAGAGAGAGAGAGAGAGAGAGAGAGAGAGAGAGGGGGGGGGGAAGGCTAAATAAAAGGCCTATTTACTTTCTTACACCCTCTTCCCCGACAAAACGTCCCCATAGGTTTTACTAGAACTATACTTTCCAACTCTCATCCCATCCCATTCACAGACTTTGTATGTCTTCTTATTTGTACTCCTTTCTCTCTCTCTCTCTCTCTCACTTACATACATACAGCAAAATAATAACAGTGATGGTCGCAAAGAGAGTCATATCTTTCACATGACCGTTTTCTATCTGTTGTATAGTCTGGTTCCTCCAATTCTCATCTCTCTCTCTCTCTCTCTCTCTCTCTCTCTCTCTCTCTCTCTCTCTCTCTCTCTCTCTCTCTCTCTCTCTCTCTCTCTCTCTCTCTCTCTCTCTCTCTCTCTCTCTCTCTCTCTCTCTCTCTCTCTCTCTCTCTCTCTCTCTCTCTCTCTCTCTCTCTCTCTCTCTCTCTCTCTCTCTCTCTCTCTCTCTCTCTCTCTCTCTCTCTCTCTCTCTCCTGCAGTGAACCAGACAGATGGAGGATATGATGTAAACTTTAAGGGGGGATGGTTGTATTTTTCTGGCCCCTCTTCTCCCTCATATGTAGCCCTATTAGTTTTAACATTTTAAGATGTCTGACCCATTAGATTGGCGATTTTAAGACCTTTCGCCCCATTTCTTGGTCAAAATTAAGACCCTTCGTGCCATTTACGTGTCAAATTTGGGAGAAATATTTTACAAATTTATCTAGAAGGGCTTGAGGATATTTTTCTTAAGCTTGATGGAGGTCTAAGGAAGAGACAAAAATAATATCAAATACAAAAACATAAAATAAACAAATAAACAAATAACACCTATCCCCTTAGAGACAAATAACACCTATCCCTTAAAGACAAATAAAACCTATCCCCTTAGAGACAAATAACACCTATCCCCTTAGAGACAAATAACACCTATCCCTTAGAGACAAATAACACCTATCCCTTAGAGACAAATAACACCTATCCCCTTAGAGACAAATAACACCTATCCCCTTAGAGACAAATAACACCTATCCCTTAGAGACAAATAACACCTATCCCCTTAGAGACAAATAACACCTATCCCCTTAGAGACAAATAACACCTATCCCTTAGAGACAAATAACACCTATCCCCTTAGAGACAAATAACACCTATCCCCTTAGAGACAAATAACACCTATCCCCTTAGAGACAAGTAACACCTATCCCCTTAGAGACAAATATCCCCTATCCCCTTAGAGACAAATAACACCTATCCCTTAGAGACAAATAACACCTATCCCCTTAGAGACAAATAACACCTATCCCCTTAGAGACAAATAACACCTATCCCTTAGAGACAAATATCACCTATCCCCTTAGAGACAAATAACACCTATCCCTTAGAGACAAATAACACCTATCCCCTTAGAGACAAATAACACCTATCCCCTTAGAGACAAATAACACCTATCCCCTTAGAGACAAATAACACCTATCCCTTAGAGACAAATAACACCTATCCCCTTAGAGACAAATAACACCTATCCCTTAGAGACAAATAACACCTATCCCTTAGAGACAAGTAACACCTATCCCTTAGAGACAAATAACACCTATCCCCTTAGAGACAAATAACACTTATCCCCTTAGAGACAAATAACACCTATCCCCTTAAAGACAAGTAACACCTATCCCTTAGAGACAAATAACACCTATCCCCTTAAAGACAAGTAACACCTATCCCTTAGAGACAAATAACACCTATCCCC